>JAKWJD010001763.1:21358593-22558593 GCA_027705065.1 Solanum peruvianum
AAAAAAAACTTCCTTTTTATATTAAATGTCGTGAAAAGTTTTAAATTTCTCACTACTTTTCATGTCTTATGTAATGAACAATAGTTAAAGAGCTCTTGCAAGACCCAAAAGGGTCAAGTACACCCGGTCATGACCTAAGGGTTCTTCCTAACTTCTAGGGGGTGCTTGCGGGTCGTGACATACCATTACATCTACTTACAAATGATTGAGATGCTCATAAAACTCCAATTTTAAATCGTCAAAAGTATCATAAATCCGTGGTATATCAAAACCCACACCATGAAATTTTTTTATTTCCTCAATAGGCATAGAAAACTATATACAACGCTATGAAAAAGCAACCAAAAAATTAAAGAAATCATATGTCATTTTCTCAATAATCAATCATTCTGATTTCTTTTTCTCACAGAGCAATCATGAAATTAAATAAAAAATCCAACACATGTGGAATAATTTATGACTTACACATACCAATAGATATATTAACAGACAAAGATAAATATTACCACGATACAAATTTTTCACAATGTAAATGGTGTATAACTATAAACAATCATTTTCTTCACACAAAGTTTGGGTTCTAGTTCAATTTTAGGGACTCAATATACACTCACACTCATAATTTGAATTCAATACAGTACATGGATGATACTATGGGTTGCCCTTATTTTTAACGCTTAGACTTTTAAAAATGTTGAATCGGGATCATTATAGGACCTTCTCAGCTTATGATGTATGCTTAGGTTCAGGTATAATATATGTGGGTTCAAAGTCACTTTTCGGCCCTCATTGACATCATATTGGCTAGTTTCCTCTTATACAACAAATTTGGGTATCGCGTTATTCTTTCTTCCTTTTCTCCTCATTAGTTCATTTAAGCTTTGGTGGGCTTTTCTTCGCATTTGTTTTTAGTTTAAGCTTTTTCTTTAGCTTTTTTATATTTTTATTAAAGATACCACACCCTATAAATATTTAGTTTTCTCTTTTCTCTTCACACAACTCTTTTCATATCCCTTTCAATTTTTTGTTCTCCTCTCTAGTTTCAGCCCTTAACGTAAGATTTTAGCCAGAGGTTGAGGTACACCATGTCAAAGTAGGTACCAAGGCCACAACAAAGTTACGCTTTACACCTATGTTGAGGTGCACATTTTCCAAGGAGAGACCAGTGCCAAAATATAGGTTTAACCATTTTTTACAAGGAAGATGAGTGGGGTATATTGAAATAATGGTCTAATTGAGGCACCAAAATTTGGATTGAAGGGAGATTTTTCTTTTGGTTGGTGTTTTTAGGCTTAAGTGGAATCAATTTTATCAATGGCCTATGATCCTCTCCTAAAGCACAATGAAATCATCTTAGCAAGATTAAAGGGGAAAAATATATATTGGCACATACATTGTGAATATACAAACATTCTCACACGCACATGGCACATAGTTTCACTAAGAAATATGCAGTGATCTGGTTTGTACTACATACTAAGTAGTCTTGTGTAATCGAGTTCTATCAAGTCATACAAAGATCCTACACACTCGACTTAGATAATCAAAATTTTGGAAGGGTGTAAATTTCATGCTCTATTGCCACCATTCTTTTATTTTTAGTCTACTATTACAATTTATTATCCTAAACATGTTAGTTCAATAGAAATAAAACAGTTCCTTAGGGAATAAGAACACGGGATAGATAACCCCAAGGAAGGGTTCTGAGTGTCTTGGTTATTCATACTTCACCCAAACACTCACAAACCATTCACCCACCCCCACATGGAAAATAGTGTAATGCCCTCAATGCACAAATAAAATAAAATATAGGGTGAGACAAACCTTTGGTGCTCAAGTGTCGAAGAACAATAAAAAGGATAGTGGGTCTGCTAGACTCGAACATGATGTATCAACATGTCTATGTCATTATTGATGCCTTCAAAAATAATTGGAGGAGAACCATCAGAAGTGCTCCTCGACCTAAAATCTCTAACATCTAACTTTCACAATCTTTGTTGTCGTATCTCCTCACAACTGTAGATTGTCACTGTGCAGCCTCAAACTCCTACTACTTTTACCTCCTCCTAAATATATGTAGCACACTAAGGGATCCATATGTAATTTTACGGCGCATGAGGAGGGTCATGAGAAGGGACAGCATCACCAAATAAGGAAAAAGTAAAATCACCTCCGCCATTAGTGTAAAAGTGGGGGAAGACACTGGTGCAGACGCGCCAATAGCAGTCAATGCATATATTAAGACGCTGAGTGTCTATCTTAGTTAAGAAGCATGTGATGTCTATAGAGGGTGCATTTCGAGGTTGTTCTAGCATCCCCAGCTTAATGGAATCAATCCACATATCAAATGCCTGAATCTTCTCCTAAACAATATTTTGCATTCTCATCTTCGAATCTTTCACTACGGTTCTCATCCATGCACAAATATGTTGTAGAAATGTCCCCATCTGAGTCTCTGACTATTGGAGTTATAGGGATAATTATAACATAGTAAAACCTGATATAAGTGGGGCACCAGTGTGATCTTAGCTTGCGTATAAGAGGGAGCAGAAGTCTCTATATGATCAGTAGTAAGGTCTAGAATGGAGCCTTCACCTACTCGGGTGCAAGTGTTTCGCCTATAGGCTTCATGAAAATCTAAATATCCCAACATGGTGTTGTGGGGTTTTTGCTCATCCTATATTAGACAAAATCAAAGGTTTTAATCACTTAACCATCTGATCAACCCCTAAAACTAGAATAGTAGCCTCTTTGCATAGGAAAAATATCAAACAAGGGAATGTAAATATGGGAGTCTTCCAAAACACCTATTATGTATATCAAAATTTATCATATGGGAAAAATCAATCTCATACCCCGCCATTAAGAAATAAATAATGATTGCCCAATCCAATGTCAACTGGTTGTCCGCTATTGTCACAGACAATCTTGCCTGGAAAATCAAACACCGATTCTTTGTAGAAAAAAATTATGTCTCCTTCTTGATAGAAAGTGTCAAGTACTTGAAGCAATCATATTGAACCCCCTCCACATCAATATACCTGGATACCCATCAAGCAAGGCCTCATTGCTCTGCATCTCTATAGCTACTTTGTTCAGGACTAGCTTCATTCATTGGTCAAACTTAATTGTATTTATCGGTTGGGCATGAGTTAGGACATAAATAAAATTGTTTCCTTTGATATATCTACGGGAATAAACCCTACTAAAGTAGTCAAGAGCAAAGGATGATCTAAATCCTTGGCCCTGAGAGGCAAGGAATTATTCACTGTGGCTTCATAAAAAGCATAGAACTTATGAAACATGAAAGGACTATAGTTTCATAGTTTTTCTTCCATCCACTCACACTTGTGCCTATGAAATAACTCATGTATGGCTGGTACATTGTGGAGGCTTCCTTTGACAACCCGTCGCTCCTTTAAAATTTGTTGAGCATGCTTTAGTTGGGCATTCTACAACATGGAATCTATATAAATCTTAAACATACCCCACACACACCACCTATTTGGGTTTCCTACAACCTATATTGGCTAAAGTGGTTCATTAGAAGATGAATCATGTGTTTCGCCATACTCAGAAGCATCAAAAGCAGATTGTAATTGAATATGACTCAAAGTTTGACCTAGATTTGAAAAGGCTTCCTTTGCTAGTGAATTCACATTATGTTCTCCTGAAGCACCTGAAACATTTCAAGTTGTTTAGCTTGTTGGAGAGTATTTCAGGGTGACTTTGGAAGATCATTATCGGTGCTCGCATTGAACTCAAACCCGCTCAACTCTACATTTGTTGGTTAATCAAGATGTCAATGTTGGGTCAAAGGGTTTGTGGACTTAGAATTCCCTTTGTATTGGTGAGTGTCTGTATTCTTTTGAAGCATGGTACATGTCGAAGACTTGTTAGTACCAACACATACAAACAAATAAAGAAAGAAGAAAATTAAAATATGAAACCAAAAGAAGACATAATTTTTTCTAAAGAAGTACACTATTTTTTGTCCTATGGTTGGTTCTTACGGATCGTAGAAGTTTCTACAGACCATCGAACCCAGTCATAGGAAAAAATGTCAACTATTTAGTTTCTAAAGTTGGAATAATGGTTCATTAGTAATGTCTATAAAAGTTTATACTGACCATAAGCGAAACTGTCGTTCCTAAATTACAGTACTTTTTGTGCTTCAGGATGATGGGGCTTGATCTCCGATTTATAGGAATTCCTCAGCCTGTAAACGAGTCCTTAAATCTAATTTTAGTATAAACTTCGTATGTAATTCATAATTTCGATATATTATCCCACTCTATTTCAAATCACGCATTTCATTATTCTAACACCTACCATCGACCGTCATCCTTAAGGCATCATGTAAAATTTGAAAATCAAAGTATCACAAATTCATCCCTACATCAGGTTTTTGTTTTGCTTCGTAATGCTTGCACTCCCATGACAGTTAACCACATGATTTGCAACATTCACAATACTATGATCGTGAGGATTAGACTGTTAACATATAACACAAAAATAAACAAGTGATACAACCCAAAGTTAAGTATACACAATCCCATACCTTTATGTGAGAACTTTGAGTTGTATAAGTGCTTCCAACTTAGACGCCTACAAATTCAAAATCCAACTTGATGAATATGACTGACTCACGACTGACTTGGTTTGAAAGAGTCGTTGGTCGGGTCATTCTTATTTATGCAGACAATATTGGATGAAAGTCCGTATATGGTTGGTCGTCAAGCCTACGTTTTGTAGATGGCCTCCGTTATTTTGTGCAACACTTAGCCATATTCAGGAAACACATCTAGTAATAAGTTGCTAAGAAATGTCAAACATCATACTTCTCAAGAAACATCCTGAATGACTTATTACAAATGTGAGAACCTCCATCGCTTATAATCGCCCTTGGTGTACCAAATCTCGAAAATATATTCATTTTGAGGATTGTGATGACACTTTTTCCTTCATTGTTTGATTGCACGACAACTTCCACCCATTTAGATACATAGTCAACTTCCAAAAGTATGTATTACTTCTGATTCAAACTCACAAACTGATCTATAGGCAAGGCCCCAAATATCAAATAGTTAAATCATCAGAATATAACTCACTGGGAGTTTTTTCTTATTTTAAATACCACCTTCCCTTTGAAAAAGATCACATGACTTGAAAAAATCATGAGCATCTTGGTGGATAGTAGACCAATAACACCCACACTGCAAGATCTTGTGAGCAATCTAAATACCAATATGATGGCCACTAATAGGAGACGAATGGAAAGCTTCCAATATACTCATCATATCTACCTTAGGCATAGAGCTAAGAAAAATCTCGTTGGCACACACGCGAAACAAATAAGGCTCTTCCCTAAAAATGTCATCCTACCAAACATGAATTTCCTTCTTTCGTTGAATAACAAATATGAAGTCACCGCATCACTTGCCAAATATTAAGTAAAATATTTGAACCAATGGATAAGATAAAAAGAAGCAGGCAAAACATGTTAGTCTACAAAAGTATCATCAATTTCAACTCCATCAGCTAAATTCAACATTGCCTCTTCCCTAACAAGGACAAGTTATAAACCACTTGATTTTTTCCCCATTTTTATTTTTTACCTCCAAATCAAATTCTTGCAACAATAGCACCCGTTGAGTCAATCTTGCTATTCCATCCTTTTTTCCATAAGATAGCTCAATATTGAGTGATCAGTCTTTACAACGGCTTAAGTGCTGAGAAAGTAGGATCTATACTCTTAAAAAAGGAAGACTACAACAACAAATTCTTGTTCAGTGACCGTATAGTTATTTTGAGAAACATTTAGGGCTTTGCTCGCATAATTCATGGGATGCAAAATCTTCTCTCACATTTTCCCCAATACTATGCCAAGTGCAACCCCACTCACATAACACATAACTTCAAAAAGTTTCTCAAATTTTATCTCCTTTTTGAGAAACTAGAACAATGGATGTGAATTTTTGGAAAAAATATCTGATAAATCTCCTATATAACGTAGTATGACCTAGAAAACTTCTAACCATTTCATAGAGGGTGGTCGAAATTTTTTAATCAACTTGAGCTTTCCTCTATTAACCTCAATACTTTTTTGAGAAATTTGATGACCCAAAACTATACCCTCTTTCACCATGAAGTGACACTTCTCCCAGCTTAGCACAAGATTGTATTTTTCACAATATTTCAGAATATCATCCATGTCTTTCAACTTATCATCAAACGAGTCACCAACCATAGAAGAATCATCGATGAATACCTCAATAGTATCATCCACCATATAAGAGAATACAGACATCATGATCGTTGAAAAGTTGTCAGTGCATTACACAGCCTTAACGGAATCCTTTTGAAATCAAATGCCTCATAAGGAGAAGTTAAGGTGGTGTTCTCTTGATCTTCTAGAGCTATAAAGATATGATTTTAGCCTGAATACCCATATAGAAAATAGTACCGGCCCTTTCCAGCAAGAAGATCTAATATTTTGTCCATGAATGGCATTATGAAGTGATATTTTTACACTCCAACCACTGATAAGCCTTATGGGAACAAATTCATTCTTTGCGATGGGAACCACGATGATTCCTTCCTTATTTTTCCCACATTGAACCGAACACACCCAATTACTATCAGTGATCGGATATACTACCCCATCATCTAAACACTTGATAATATCCTTCTTCAAAACTTCTTACATCAGAGGATTTAATCTTTACTAGTAACTAATACTTTGTTTACAATTAGGCATGAGTTGGATCTTGTGATAACATATACTTGGTAGAATGCCAATAATGTAAAAAATAGTCCATCATATCACCCTTTTGAACCACTTAAAAACCAATATCAAAGCCTCTACTTGCCTTTCATCCAAATCAACAACAATAATGACCAATAAAAATTTCTAATTTTACCCAAGAACACATACTGCAAATGAGATGGGAGAGCCTTTTACTACAACTTTGGAGGCTCATTAATAGACGGTTTCTTATAGTCAGAGTTTGTAGATTCTTCAAATCTATAGCCAGCTTCTTTAGTAGGTGACAAGTGTAATCCACTCCATCAAGTGCAACAACTAACTCATCGTACTAGTCAATGCAATCTCCATTCATGATTATGATAGCTAGTGCTTCCGCACCTAATCTCTCTTCAATAGATATCTATAGTTTCTTCACAATATTATAATTCACAACAGATATCGATTTAAGATCACTTTTATACTTCATTAATTTGCATAATATTAAACGTCACCTCTTTATTTTTCAATTAGAATTTCATCTTCCCTCTTTCCATATCAACTGAAGTATTGCCAGCATCAAGGAATGGTCTCCCTAGGAGGATAGGCACTTCAAAGTCAACCTCATAGTCTGATATCACAAAATCAACCTAAAATATGATGGCCTCAACCTTAACAAGATATTTTGTAGTACCTCAATTAGTTGTTTCACAATCTCAACATCCATAATTAGTCAGATTGTAGTCAGTTTGGGAGATCCCAAGCCTAACTTCTTGAACACAGACAATGAAATCAGATTTATGTTAGCACCAAAGACATATAGGGCCTTAGAAAAATGTAACATGCCAATGGAACATGGAATAGTAAAAGATCCAGGATCTTTGTTCTTTAGCACTAACCGACTAGTGGCAATGGCAATGCAAAACTGCAACTTATCATCACCTTCAAAACTTACAACCCTCATTTTCATCAAAAGATCCTTTATAAACTTAGCGTTGCTGGGAATTAGTTATAGTTCTTAAATCGAAGGTTCATTTATCAGTAACTTCTTCAACATACATATAAACTTGCAATACTTTCCTTTTTTTTATCTTCTTGACCAACTTTTATAGGAAGAGAGGTGAAGGTCTTGGCATTAAAATGGTCTTTAGAGTGATTATACCCTCTTTCTAATTTTGATCCTTTGTTTGTTCCACTACTTCAAATCCATCCTCCTCTTGTTCTTTTACCATTTCCACACAAGCTAGCATAAGACGGTCAATAGTCTATTTTCCAGCCCTAGTAGAAATTGTCATGAAATATTCATCAGATTCTAGATAATATTGGTGGGAAGTGTTCCTTGTAAGCATGGATTTTCACTTGAGATAATAGTGTCATGTGCTTCTGCATCTATATAATCGATGCTGGATGTCAATCTCCCTTTTTCCCAATGTTTGAAAATCACGGTGCATGTCTTTTATATTGTCATTAGTTGAGCCTAAACTTTTTATCATCTTATACATCATATCATAATATGATTCAAACATGATCCTCCATCTTGATTCCCTTGAGTAAAACCTCTATAATAGCTCGATAATTTGAATTAGCGTAGAAAAGAGTGAGGTTCAAACCATAAAAGAATTCATGGTTTGTGAAAAGGAGCATGAACTGTCACCCTGCTCGTGGTGTTGCACCTAGAAACTATGGATAACCATAGATGCTAGATGGTCCATGTATCATCACAGGAACTGTAAGGTGATCTGTAAAAGAGGAAAACACTCCCCCCCCCCCCACACACAAGCTACTATGACGGACCACTATCACCTTAGAGATCAGTAAGACTTCACACAAACCGTGAATTCATCCTAGAAAGGGGAACATCAAGTATCGGAGTTTTGTCTCAACATAAAATAATCATATGTTTTAGCGAAAATGAACTACGTGGTCCATGACCTATCAAATTAAATGTATTTGAGTCCAATTTCCAACTCTACCAAGTTTGCCTAATTTGGAGCGCGGAATAGAAAGTTATGCTAGTTTTAGTGAAGCATTGTCAAATACGAGAAACTTCACGACCGGCTATACGGCTCATGAAAAATTTACAGATTATGAAGCCCCACTACTAATTGACCTCATTTGGTTTAAAGTTAGGGTCAATTTAGTTTTTCTCTAAATTATTTGGAACACAAACTGCATTTTTTAAACCTATTTCAAGGCCTATATAAGCTAATTAATTCCTAATTACCAGTTTCAATTCATTCTCAAATTCCCTAAACTTGACCAAATTCTTCCTCTACAAAAAAGTCTTCTCTATATATCAAAGAAGAAAAACATGATGGGGTTCTTCAAATTCAAGTCTCATTTATTATCATTGTGTAGGGCTTAAATTAAGATATGTACGGAGTTCTTCAATGAGTTCAATTCACCCATGGATCCCCCAAATGTTGTTCAATCCACCAATTCAATTTCTCATGATTTGATTAGATTTTCACTCAATTCCTTATGGGTTTCATTTTTATGGATTCAATTGTTTTATTTTGATCTTATTATGATTAGTTAGACTTAATAACATGTTTTTCAACTAATTTCATGTGAGCCCATGCATTGATCTATGAATTTTGACTATAGATCCTAATTTCACGAATTCATGAAGAATCTTGAATCTATAAATATGTTTTATGAAATTATGTATGTTTTAATGAATGTAATGTTTATGACTCATGTAAGCTATAAATGAAGGTATTTATATGTTTTATAAAGTTTGACCACATGACATGAATGATATCACAACCCGCAAGTATACCCTAGAAGAAATGGTATCCTCAAGTCGCCACATAACGAATTAGACTTACTTTCATTAATACGCAAGCAAAAGACTTTCTTTAACAACAATTATCTTTACAACGTCTATTTAAACCATCTAATACTTGGAATGTACAAAACATGGGACTAAGACCATACAAGACTTGAAATAAAGACTAGAGACATAAAAGGAACATCTGGGTCGTATCCTCGAATCAATATGTATTCACCAATACTTCATCTTCAACCCTTAGAAACCTATCAACTTCCATGGCATATCAAGACTTCTAATTCCCTACTGTTTAGTCAAAAAATGAAAAGAAGGGGTTAGCACATAGAATGCACTAAGTATGGAAGCCATGCAAAAACCAGAAAAAAGGGACATTTAAAATAGAAACATGCTTTCATGATATTTTGATAAAAACCTTCATAAAAGATTTTAAGAGACATAAAAAAGTCAATAATAACATATAGAACTGTCACGACCCAAAACCGAGCCGCGACTGGCACCCACATTTACCCTCCTATGTGAGCGAACCAACCAATTTAACCCTTAACATTTCAATATAATATCAACAGAAAGTAATGCGGAATACTTAAACTCATTAATAAAATCAATTCAAAAACTATTATTATCCCCAAAATCTGGAAGTCATCATCACAAGAACATCTATCTCAAATTCCTAAACTAAGAATGTCTAAGAACTAAAATAACTAAAAAGCTAGTCCATGCCGGAAGTTCAAGGCATCAAGACATGAAGAGGAAGATCCAGTCCAAGCTAGAAGCATTAGCTCACCCTGAAATCAGGTATACTGATGACTGGCTAGAATTACTGTTGAGTTGAAGCGACGGAACATTTGCTGCACTCCACAAATAACAAAGAAAGAAACAAACAAGTAGGGGTCAGTACAAAACACGGGTACTGACTAAGTATCATCGGCCAACTCAAAATAGAAAACAGTATATATCAGTTAATATCATAAATCAACTATAATACTCAACATGTAGCAACAACAAGTACTATAATCATCAATAAGTACTAACAAGTTCATCCATGAGGACTCAAGCCTCAATATCATACTCATTTGGGAATTAGGTTCATTAGATTGAGTATATTTATCATCTTTCAAGATTCATTATATTTCTTCCTCTTGTGTCGGTACGTGACACTCCGCTCCATATACTATCCTGGTGTCGGAATGTGACACTCCAATCCATATTCTATCCTGGTGCCGGAACGTGGCACTCCGATCCTCATTCTATCTTGGTACCGAAACGTGGCACCCGATCCATATTCTATCCTAGTGTCGGAACGTGACACTCCGATCCTCATATACTATCCTGGTACCGGAACGTGGCACCCGATCCATATTCTATCCTGGTGTCGGAACGTGACACTCCGATCCTCATTCTATCCTGGTACCGGAACGTGGCACCCGATCCTCTATTTCTATCCTGGTACCGTAACGTGGCACCCGATCCCCTAATTCATCAAGCCTTCTTTTATACTAAGGCATCATCAATCTCATTATATAATTTATCAAGCCTTCTTTTATTTAAGGCATCATCAATCTCATTATATAATTTATCAAGCCTTCTTTTACACCAAGGCATCATCATTAACAAGTGAATTAGGGTTTCTTTCAAGATTTGGGATTCAATAACTTCATCATGCTTATTTTATCACAATTTCATAATCACAATCATGCAAGCATACAATTAAGCATATAGAAGGATTTACAATACTACTAACACATATCATTCACTATTAAGAGTTTACTACGAATAGTGTGAAAACCATAACCTACCTCCACCGAAGATTAGTGATCAACAAGCAATTTCCCAATCTTTGTTTCTTCTCCTCTTTCGTTCGATCGGCTCTCCCTCTCCCTTGTTCTTTTTATTTTTCTTATTCAAACCCTCTTTATTTTACCCTAATTAGTATATAATTAAGTATAAAAGATGGCAATAATAACCCACTAATTAACTTAAGGTTACCTCTTTTAACCCCCAAGTAATTAGACTTATTAACATTAACCCACTAACTTTATAATTAAGGCAGGAATAGTCAAAAACGTCCCTTAAAACGTGTAAAGAAATCCGACCCAGACTGGGATTACGCAACCTGTGACTGGCCGTCGTGCCTGCGACGGTCCGTCCTGCAGGTCGTCGCAAAGTTCAGAAACTGGATTTTCACTGAAGAATCTGTGACGGTCCGTCACGCCGGTGACAGTTCGTCCTGCAAGTTCGTCACGAAGTTCAGAGAGTCGATTTTCAGTACCCAATTTCAGAATTTCTAAGTGTTTTGAAACGAGACCCTCGACGGTCCGTCGTGCCCATGACGGTCCGTCGTGGTGTCCGTCGTCTCAGCCAGTTTTTCCAGAAATAAAATCTGTTGCTCAAAACGACTAAACAGGTCGTTACAATAGATACCAATTTACCCATCGTTCGTCCTCGAACGATCAAAAGAAGGAAAACAAGGGCGAAAAGGAGTACCTGAATCTGTAAACAGATGTGGGTATTTTTCTTGCATATCTGCCTCCTTCTCCCAAGTGGCCTCTTCAACCGGTCGATTCTTCCATTGAACTTTGATGGATGCAATCTCTCTCGACCTCAGTTTGCGAACCTCTCTATCTAAAATAGCAATCGGTTCCTCCTCGTAAGTCAAATTCTCATCAAGCAAGACTGAATCCCAACGGATGATGTAGTTTCCATCCCCATGGTATCTTTTCAACATGGACACATGAAATACCGGATGCACTCCGGATAGCCCTGGAGGCAAGGCTAATTCATAAGCCACCTCCCCTACTCGCTTAAGTACCTCAAATGGTCCAAAATACCTTGGACTTAGCTTACCCCTTTTTCCAAACCGCATCACCCCTTTCATGGGCAAAACCTTCAACAAGACTTGTTCACCCTCCATAAACTCCAAATCTCTAACCTTTCTATCTGCATATTCTAAAAGCTTTTCTTGAATAGCTTTCACCTTCTCCAAGGAATCTCTCAAAAGATCAGTACCCCAAGGTCTGACCTCAAATGCATCGAACCAACCAATGGGAGACCTACACCTCCTCCCATACAATGCTTCAAATGGAGCCATGTCAATACTGGAGTGATAGCTATTATTGTATGAAAACTCTGCCAAAGGTAAGAAGCTATCCCAATGGCCACCAAACTCTATCACGCATGCACGAAGCATATCCTCCAACACTTGAATCGTTCGCTCAGACTGACCATCAGTCTGGGGGTGAAACGCAGTACTAAGGTCCAACCTAGTACCTAATTCAGCATGCAATGTTCTCCAAAACTTAGAAGTAAACTGCGTACCTCTATCTGATATAATAGAGAGTGGAACCCCATGCAACCGAACAATTTCTGAGATGTAGATTTTGGCTAACTTCTCTGCATTGTAGGTCACCTTGACCGGAATGAAGTGAGCAGACTTAGTTAACGTATCAACAATCACCCAAATAGAGTCATACTTACCCAATGTCTTTGGAAGACCAACCACGAAGTCCATTGCAATTCTCTCCCACTTCCATTCAGGAATGGGCATTCTCTGAAGTGTTCCTCCGGGCCTCTGGTGTTCATACTTTACTTGTTGACAATTTGGGCATTTGGCAACAAAATCCACTATGTCACGCTTCATCCTACTCCACCAAAAGTGTTGTTTTAGGTCGCGGTACATCTTGGTTGCACCGGGATGTATCGAATATCCGGAACTATGAGCCTCTGTAAGAATAGTGGGGATCAAGTCATCAACACGAGGCACACATACTCTCCCCTTAATCCTCAAAACACCTTCTGCATCAATTATGGCCTCTTTAGCCTCTCCTTGCAACACTTTATCTCGGATCCGGATCAATTTCTCATCATTAAACTGCTTTTCCTTAATCTTGTCAAGGAAGGAAGATCTTGCCTCCACACAAGCTAACAATCCTCCCTTCTCCTTTATTTCTTACCTCATAAGGTCATTAACCAGAATCTGAACCTCTCTAGCCAATGGGCGTCTAGAAACTTGCAAATGAGCCATACTTCCCATGCTTCCGGCCTTTCTACTTAAAGCATCCGCCACAACATTCGCTTTTCCCGGATGATACAAGATAGTGATGTCGTAGTCCTTCAGTAGTTCCATCCATCTCCTCTGTCTCAAGTTCAAATCTTTTTGAGTAAAGACGTACTGTAGGCTACGATTGTCCGTAGAGACTTCACATTTAACCCCATACAAATAGTGTCTCCATTGCTTTAGTGCAAATACTACCGCGGCCAACTCCAAATCATGGGTCGGATAGTTACGTTCATGCACCTTTAATTGCCTCGAAGCACAAGCAATCACATTCTTCTCTTGCATTAGCACTGCACCCAACCCAGAATAGGATGCATCACAATAAACGATGAAGTTCTTACCCTCTACTGGCAAGGTAAGAATTGGTGCAGTAGTCAACAAGGTCTTGAGTTTCTGAAAGCTTTCCTCACACTCATCCGACCATACAAATGGAACATTCTGCTTAGTCAAGTTCGTTAATTGGGAAGCAATAGAAGAGAATCCCTTGACAAATCGGCGGTAGTAGCTAGCTAAACCAACAAAACTCCTTATTTCTGACACGTTTGTAGGTCTCACCCAATTCTTCACTGTCTCAATCTTAGATGGATCCACCATCACTCCGTCCTTAGAAACCACGTGTCCCAAGAAGGACACTGAATCTAGCCAAAACTCACACTTGGAAAATTTGGCATAAAACTTCTTCTTCCTCAATAACTCTAACACCATTCTCAAATGCTCCTCATGTTCCTTCTTACTCTTCGAGTATATCAGTATATCATCAATAAATATGATCACAAAGAGATCCAGATATGGCTTAAAAATCCCATTCATCAAGCTCATGAAAGCAACAGGGGCATTGGTAAGACCAAACGACATTACCACAAATTCGTAGTGCCCATACCTAGTTCGAAAAGCAGTCTTTGGCACATCCGTTGCCCGTATTTTCAATTGATGATAACCGGATCTCAAGTCAATTTTAGAGAAGACACAAGCACCTTGTAACTGATCGAACAAGTCATCAATGCGAGGAATGGGATACTTGTTCTTGATAGTTACCTTGTTCAACTGCCGGTAGTCTATGCACATCCGAAAGCTCACATCCTTCTTCTTCACAAACAAAACCGGAGCACCCCAAGGAGATGCACTTGGTCTAATGAAGCCTTTGCTCAACAACTCTTGAAGTTGTGCCTTTAACTCTCTTAACTCCGAAGGAGCCATTCTATAAGGGGGTATAGAAATGGGGCGAGTACCCGGTTCAAGATCAATACAGAAGTCAATATCCCTATCTGGTGGCATACCAGGAAGATCTGCAGGGAACACATCCAAAAACTCACGGATTACCGAAACCGACTCGATCGAAGGTACTTGGGTAGTGTCATCCTTGAGGTGTGCTAAGAAGGCTAAACAACCCTTACTAACCATTCTCTTAGCACGAAGAAAGGACACGATACAAACCGGATTGGAAGTGTAGTCGCCCTCCCTCACTAACGGGTCTGTCCCAGGCTTGGCTAACGTCACAGTTTTAGCATTACAATCCAAGATCGCAAAATTTGGAGAAAGCCAAGTCATACCCAGAATTACATCGAAGTCAACCATTTCTAAGATAACCAAATCTACATAAGTGTTGCTCCCCACAAAATTCACCAAACAAGACTTATATACCTTTTCAACTATCACAGACTCACCCACCGGAGTAGACACACGAATAGGTATGTCAAGCAATTCACAAGGTAAATTAAGACCATTAGCAAATGAAGAAGATACATAAGAAAATGTGGATCCGGGATCAAACAATACAAAAGCCATGCAATCACAAACCAAGAGATTACCTGTGATAACAGCGTCAGATGTCTCCGCTTCAGATCTCCCAGGGAAAGCGTAACAATGGGCCCCATTACTTGTCGGTCCGTTGCCCCTACCATGTTGTGATGTAGTGGCTCCAGTTTGCCCATCACCCCTGCCGTTTTGGTGACCACCATTACCTCAACCACCACGTCCTCCAGAATAACGGCCTCTACCATGACCACCTCTACCTCTGACTATGGGAGGTCTGTAACTCTGTTTTGGGCAATACCTCTTAATGTGCCCAGTCTCCCCACATCCATAACATTCTCTGGATTCAAGCATCGGTCTCTCAGAGAAGTGTTGACCGGTCTGAGGTGGACCCCCAACTACAGTCTGTAGTGAAGACTGAATTGGTCAGGCCGAGTAACCTCCGGAACTCTGTCCTTTAGAGTAAGAACCATTAAACTCACCTCCCTTTCGAAACCTTTTTGATGTAGATGTCGTGGTGAAGTCATCTGGCTTCACTCCTTCAACCTCTATCACGAAGTCTACTACCTCTTGGAAGGATTTTGCAGTAGCCGCTACCTGTAAGGCTGAAATCCGCAATTCTGACCTCAACCCCTTCACAAACCGGCGAATCCGTTCTTGTGGACTGAAACAAAGTTGGGTGGCATACCTGGATAATGCACGAAACTTAGCCTCATATGCATTAACCGACATCCTACCTTGCTCTAGGCTCAAGAACTCATCCCTTTTCCTATCCCTCAAGGTCCGGGGGATATACTTCTCCATAAACAAGCTAGAGAATAAGGCCCAAGTCATAGGTGGTGCCTCTGTTGGTTGACACTCAACATGTGACCGCCACCACATTTTGGCGTTCCCTTAAAACTGATAACTCATGAACTCAACACCAAACCGTTCTACTATACCCATCTTGTGTAGTAGCTCATGACAGTCAACCAGAAAATCGTAAGCATCCTCAGATTCAGCACCCTTGAAGACGGGAGGTTTCAATTTCAAGAACTTACTGAAAAGTTCATGCTGATCATTTGTCATTATAGGCCCAGTAGTCATACGTGGAAACGTGCCTATGTCCAATGAGGCATCCATACGGGGAGCCATAGTGGCTGCATGTTGTACTTCCGGAACCTGAGGTGTTGGTGCAGAAAACACTGGAGGTGTCTGGCCTTGATCAGATAACCCGCTAAGATAAGCAAGAACCTGATTAATCATCTCTGGGGTAGGTTGGGGTGGTAATTCCTCATTCTGCACTTGCTCACTTTCCCCTTCCTCACCCTCTCTTACTACTTCCTCAGTCGGTGGAGGAGTCACCGCCCTAGTACTAGATGGGCCAGGTGCTTGTTCTCTTCCTCTAGAGGGCGTCCTCCCGTGACCTCTACCACGGCCTCTTGCCACTAATCCTCCTCGAACTACAGCCCCAGTGGCTGGCTCAGTTGCATCTTGTCTTGCCGGTGTTGGTGTTGGCGCCGCTGTCGCTCTAGTTCTAACCATCTGCAAAATAGAGTGAGGATGGTCAGATACCAATTTGTATCACCTAGATACCAATTGGATCCAAGTAATAGCACGAAAGAAAGAAAGAAAGAATGGAATTTTCGTAAAGTCTTATAGCCTCTCAAAGAAAAGTAAAGGCATCCCCCTACCGTTCCTTAAGACTCTACTAGACTCGTTCTTGTGTGATGAGACCAACGAACCTAATGCTTGATACCAAGTTTGTCACGACCCAAAACCGAGCCGCGACTGGCACCCACATTTACCCTCCTATGTGAGCGAACCAACCAATTTAACCCTTAACATTTCAATATAATATCAACAGAAAGTAATGCGGAAGACTTAAACTCATTAATAAAATCAATTCAAAAACTATTATTATCCCCAAAATCTGGAAGTCATCATCACAAGAAAATCTATCTCAAATTACTAAACTAAGAATGTCTAAGAACTTAAATAACTAAAAAGCTAGTCCATGCCGGAAGTTCAAGGCATCAAGACATGAAGAGGAAGATCCAGTCCAAGCTAGAAGGACTAGCTCACCCTGAAATCAGGTATACTGATGACTGGCTAGAATTACTGTTGAGTTGAAGACGACGGAACGTTTGCTGCACTCCACAAATAACAAAGAAAGAAACAAACAAGTAGGGGTCAGTACAAAACACGGGTACTGACTAAGTATCATCGGCCAACTCAAAATAGAAAACAGTATATATCAGTTAATATCATAAATCAACTATAATACTCAACATGTAGCAACAACAAGTACTATAATCATCAATAAGTACTAACAAGTTCATCCATGAGGACTCAAGCCTCAATATCATATTCATTTGGGAATTAGGTTCATTAGATTGAGTATATTTATCATCTTTCAAGATTCATTATATTTCTTCCTCTTGTGTCGGTAAGTGACACTCCGCTCCATATACTATCCTGGTGTCGGAATGTGACACTCCGATCCATATTATATCCTGGTGCCGGAACGTGGCACTCCGATCCTCATTCTATCCTGGTACCGGAACGTGGCACCCGATCCATATTCTATCCTGGTGTCGGAACGTGACACTCCGATCCTCATATACTATCCTGGTACCGGAACGTGGCTCCCGATCCATATTCTATCCTGGTGTCGGAACGTGACACTCCGATCCTCATTCTATCCTGGTACCGGAACGTGGCACCCGATCCTCTATTTCTATCCTGGTACCGGAACGTGGCACCCGATCCCCTAATTCATCAAGCCTTCTTTTATACTAAGGCATCATCAATCTCATTATATAATTTATCAAGCCTTCTTTTATTTTAAGGCATCATCAATCTCATTATATAATTTATCAAGCCTTCTTTTACACCAAGGCATCATCATTAACAAGTGAATTAGGGTTTCTTTCAAGATTTGGGATTCAATAACTTCATCATGCTTATTTTATCACAATTTCATAATCACAATCATGCAAGCATACAATTAAGCATATAGAAGGATTTACAATACTACTAACACATATCATTCACTATTAAGAGTTTACTACAAATAGTGTGAAAACCATAACCTACCTCCACCGAAGATAGTGATCAACAAGCAATTTCCCAAGCTTTGTTTCTTCTCCTCTTTCGTTCGATCGACTCTCCCTCTCTCTTGTTCTTTTTATTTTTCTTATTCAAACCCTCTTTCTTTTACCCTAATTAGTATATAATTAAGTATAAAAGATGGCAATAATAACCCACTAATTAACTTAAGGTTACCTCTTTTAACCCCCAAGTAATTAGACTTATTAACATTAACCCACTAACTTTATAATTAAGGCAGGAATAGTCAAAAACGTCCCTTAAAACGTGTAAAGAAATCCAACCCAGACTGGGATTACCCAACCTGTGACGGGCCGTCGTGCCTGCGACGGTCCGTCCTGCAGGTCGTCGCAAAGTTCAAAAACTGGATTTTCACTGAAGAATCTGTGACGGTCCGTCACGCCGGTGACGGTCCGTCCTGCAAGTTCGTCACGAAGTTCAGAGAGTCGATTTTCAGTACCCAATTTCAGAATTTCTAAGTGTTTTGAAACGAGACCCTCGACGGTCCGTCGTGCCCATGACGGTCCGTCGTGGTGTCCGTCGTCTCAGCCAGTTTTTCCAGAAATAAAATCTGCTGCTCAAAACGACTAAATAGGTCGTTAAAAGAACACTTCCAAGTAACATCAATCACATAACTATTTCACATAGAGTCCCTACTTAAGGTTATCCTAAAATCCACTTAAGTAAGATCTGAAGCGGTCGCCCATACAACCCCTTCCCAAACCCCTAGATGATCCTTAAGACCACAAAAGTATGTTATTCCAATACATCATATATCACATAGTTCATATTTAATACAACAAGTCTTTACATCATATAAAATCCCTACCTAAGGTTACTCTTAGAGTCACCACAGTAAAACATGAAGAGACCACCCGTACACTCTCTTCAAGCCTACCTAAGCAATACCCAAATCTACCCTACATAAGAGCTTTTCTATAAAAAGCCATACTTCATTAAGAAACCATATTTCCATTTAAACCATTTTGAGATAAAACCATACATTTAGAGGAATTCACATATTGGTATTGGATAAGACTTAGGGATCCTACATCCTAACATCTTCAAAGCCTATTTGTGCCACGTCTCAATAGTGTCCCATCCACTACCTAAACGTTGTAGAACTTCTCCAACACTAGAATGTATCCCACATGATAAGAATAGACATTAACTAACATATATCATACTAGCTAGGCATGGAATCCAGAGTCTACCCTACTCCAATAAAGGGTGTTCAACTTGCAAAGTGTAGAACTAGGACACATCCCATGTAATCACATGGTTAAGGAATATTAAGTGCTTATTTGAACTATAGTCTCATTCTCAAGTAGAGCTATTACCACAAGCATATTCACTCGGTGCTAGTCATGTTCTCATAGAGTAAGTTCATTCATATAAGGGTATATGAACAGGTACCATCTTGTAGTCATTACCTAATCATGATACACCTACCAAAGATGGGTCCTCTAGGGCTACCACTAAATGGTAAATAAGGATAGCTCAATGCCTTTTTTAGATATGGTTTCATGTCATTCCGTCCAACCCATCCCTAAGTCCATCATTAACACATGAAGGATATCGTTATGACTTTCAACTTCAAGAATATCATAACCTTCATTCTCCTTGAAGGTTCCAGGTATTATTCATGCTTAGAAGGGCACTATCATAGGTCTACCGATCCTAGACTTTCATTCAACATTCATCAATACACATACAAGACAAAGGTACGTAAGCCTACTAAGTCAAGATGCCCATGTTCACATATCTTTCATGCATCAAGAAGAGGGACTTAGGTCTACCAAATCAAGACAAAGCATTCATCATATCACATATTCAATATCATTTAAGTACCAATTAGGGACACTAAGTATACCAGACAAGATACCACATTATCATACAAGGCTCTTCCTAGTCCTTTATCACCACATACCATCGCTCAAAGAAGAATCACAATCATTTACACTCATATAAGGTCATATAGTCATCACATGGATACTTCACTTCATACCTTCACATTATACAAGATGACACATATATCATATAATAACACCGTATGGATGATCACATTATTTCACATAATCATCTTCATATTACACCTTCGTATAAGACCTGACATGATATTATTACAATATACATAATAATGCCTACAAGGTCATGTTCATCACATAATTAACACATAAACATCGCCACCATAAGTGGACAATACCAATCAATCGAAATTATGTACAATTCTACACAATATAGAGAGGTCAAGACAAGTTACTACCTTTCCATCATTATCATCAACATTCCTTAGCCATTTCAATCAATTCGATTGATAAAGGCTCTTACCCATAGCCATGATCACAGTTCTAAACCAACAATCCAACAATATACAATATGAATATAATCAATTTAAGTCAGCCTATATACAATTCTAACATGATATTTAATAAGTTAATAGTCCAAAGAAATCTACACATGAATTCACTATTATCGAGTCATGATCAATTCACTCATAATATCGCAAAATATAGAGATTTTATAAGGTAAAGGGTTCATGGATATTTCCATTGGAAACATCAATTATACATCTATAATATCATATATTAATGTTTGAAAACGTTTCATGAAAAAACCCATGACTTAGAGTAGAAATTGGACTTTCTTTTTTATCTTTTTTGAAATCTTTAAAATCACTTCGAAATTGACTCTAAGGTGATAGAAAGACTTTTATGTATAACCCTCATACCTTATTAGAAGAATCAAAAGAGAATTTAAGGAAAAACTCCATTTAAAATCCATCATCAATCTCCATCTTCATCTTGAATTCTCATGGAGGTTTTTGGACAGAGTTTCGGAGGGAAAGGGTTTTGACTTAGGTGTTAGGTCTAAATGAGGGTCAAACCTTTTTAATACTCATAAAATACCCAAAAATACACCTAAAAAAACCGTCCATACAATTTATAAGACTTGGGATGAATTTCCTAAAACACCCCAAGCTTGACAGAAAAATTGCACGAAGTGAAGGTGCCCATCGACGCCCACCAATCGACGAACCGTCAACATGTCTACGCCCCATCGATTGGGGTCCGTTTTTTGGGAATGAAACTCCCAAAATTTCAGGACGGAAGGTTCCACTGACGCCCCAGGTCGACGAGTCGTCATCCAAACGACATGTCGTGGTTTGGGGTCGTTGATTTCCACTACCAAGAAGTCTGCCCCTTTGAGTTAGGGTTCTCCTCTAAGGACCTTGTGGGTCCTAGATGGAGTCGTTCCTGGATGTTAAACCCAATAACATGCACTTCTAGGCCTTAGGAACATCCCTTATCAATTTCATCATCAAACAAGTTATAAAACATGCTAAGGCACACAAACACACAAGCACGTCCAAAGGCTAACTTTTGAACGTCTTAGACGTTCTTGGACGTTTGACCTCGAAACTCTTCCAAACTTTATACACTGCCTCTAACCACCATAATACATTATTTAAAGACCTTATAAAATGAGGACACACACATAAGCACATGCAAGCACATAAGGACTAGTTGTTGATTGTCTTGGTCATCCCTTGATGTTTGACTTCAAACTCAACCAGAATGACTTCAAAACTCACATGCACACTTATTAACCTATTTAACTTACCTTAGATCACTAGTGAAGCTCTATATAAGACTATTCCATTTTATGTTCATTACATTCTCCGCCACTTCAGAACATTCGTCCTCGAATGACGCTTAAATACTTCAAGGGATAACAACCAAAGCAACAGTACTCATGCAAGCACACAATATCATAATCAAATTCATAGCTAGGAGGAACATCATTCTGCAACAAAAAGCTCATACAACCTCATGAAATTCAACCCAATAGAACTACATCTATCAACTCCTTATGCATCAACTGACACCATGATTATTTCAACACCACATAACACCTAATGCAAGTTCTCATCAAAGAAAATTCATACAACACTTTCAATAAGGAACATTTAAGCAAATTTCTCATAAAGTATCAACATGCAACTTCCTCAGCAACACAATGGCATGCTCAATAATTCAAACTTCATATAACAATTTAGGCATGCTCATCATTCTACCTTACTAACAAAAATACATAATCTACACTAAATGCATATGAACATGAGGAAATACAATATATGAAACTCATTTTTCACAAAAGACTCCAACATAAACCAAATTACTAGCAACTCTTATTTTTAGGCTTGAATAAGCACATAAGGAAAAAATAAAGATTTCTCACTCCCAAAAACCATGTTATTCATCATACTCCCCCACTTAGGAGAAACCCAATCTAAGGTCAACATAAGAATACTACAAGGATCTCCCCCAAGGAAACATCACCCTTACTAATACCATTCTCATATTTTCTCTTTTAAACATCGTCACCTACCTCTCTAAGGTCGGACCTAAACAATTTAAAATTATCTCAACTATCACTGCACCACCTTTCTAACACTATATTTCACCATTTCTTCCAACTATACTACCCTTCAAAAGGTAACTCACCAACCTAAGGTCATCATCAAAACCTTCCATATCCCATCTCACAAGTCATACACCATCTTTTTCTCTCCCTCAACCCAGGCATCTCAAAGGTCACAATCTAAGGACCATCACATAAAAAAAACAAGGGAAAGACACCATAAACAAAGATCTTAGGCATGACTAGAAGATGAAGAAGTGAAACTTTCTTCACACCCAATAGCCTCCTATTCATAATGTGGCGGGCTTCATATTATGAAAAAGACTCTACTAGATGTGGTTCATAAGATAATCTAAGACACGTCAAACCTAGCTCTGATACAAACTTTGGCATGACCCAGAGGTATACCCTAGAAGAAATGGATCATTAAGTCGCCATACAGCGAATGAGACTTCAAGAAGTCTCACACAAGCCTATCTTATCAATCATCGCATAATATACTCTCGAAGATAAGAAAGAATTAGAATTTTCCTTCACACGCAAAGAAACACTTTTATTAATGTGAAAGCGGAAGACTTTCTTTAAAAACATGCATCTTTACAACGTCTCTTCAAACCATCTAATACTTGGAATGTATAACTTGGGCCTAAGCCCATACAAGACTTAAAATAAAGACTAGAGACATAAAACGGAAATGTGGGTCTTGTCCTCAAATCAATGAGGACTCACCATCATTTCATCTTCAACGGTTAGAAATCTATCCATCTTCCATGGCATATCCAGACTTAAAAATCCCTACACTTTATTCAAAAGGGGAAAAGAAGTAGTTGGCACATTGAATGCATTAAGTGTCGAATCCATGCAAAAACAATGAAAAAAACATTTATAATAGAAACATGCTTTCATGATATTTTGATTTAAAAAAACCTTCATAAAAGAATTTAAGAGAATTAACACAAGTCAATTATCACATATAGAACACTTCCAAGTAACATCAATCACATAATTATATTCACATAGACCCCACACTTCCAAGTAACATCAATCACATAATTATGTTCACATAGACCCCCTACTAGAGGTTATCCTATGACCCACCAAAGTAAGATATGAAGCGACCCGCACAACCCCTTCACACACACCTAGATGATCCTCAAGACTACCTATACTAATTTATTCCAATAGATCATATATCACATATTTCATATTCAATAAAACAAGTGTTTACATCATATAAACTCCATACCTAAGGCTACTCTATGACTCACCTAAGTAAAACATGAAGAGACTGCCCACACACCCTTTTCAAGCCTACCTAACCAATCCTCAAAGCTACCCTAGATAAGAGCTTTTATATAAAGCATACTTCGTTAATAAACCATATTTCAATTCAAACCATTTTGAGATAAAACCATACATTTAGAGGACTTCACATATTGGTCTTGGATAAGACATAGGGAACTTATATCCTAACATCTTCAAAGCCTACTCGTGTCATGTCTAGATAGAGTCTCATTCCACTACCTAAATGTTGTAAAATCTCTCCAATACCAGAATGTATCCCACATGATTAGAATAAGCATTAACCGACATAGACTATACTAGATAGGCATGGAATCTGGAGTCTAGCCTACTCCGATAGAGGGTGTTCTACTTGCAAAGTGTAGAACTAGGACATATCCCATGTAGCCACATGCTTAAGCAATATCAAGGGATTGTTTTCAATTTAGTCTCAATATCAAGTTGAGCTACTACCACAAGCATATTCTCTCGGTGCTACCAATGTTTTCATACGGTAAAATCATTCATATAAGGCCATATGAAAATGTACCATCTCTTAGTCATTACCTAATCATGATACACCTAACAAACATGGGACCTCTAGGGATGGCACTCAGTGGTCAATAAGGATAGCTCAATGACTTTCTTAGTGGTTTCATGCCGTTTTGGCCAACCTATCCCTAAGTCAACCATTCACATAGGAAGGATGCTATTATGTATTTTAACTTCAAGGATGTTATAACCTTCCTTCTCGTTGAAGGTTCCACGTATTAGTCATGCTTACAAGGGCGCCATCTTAGGTCTATCGATCCTAGAATTTCATTAATCATTAATCCATACATATACGAGACAAAGGTGCTTAAACCTACTATGTTAGGATGTCAATATCACATATCTTTCAAGCATTAAGAAGAGGGACTTAGGTCTACCAAATCAAGACACAACATATCACATATTCAATATCATTCAAGTACCAAATAGGATATTAAGTCTACCACACAAGATACCACATTATCATACAAGGCTCTTCCTAGTCCTTTATCACCACATACCAACACTTAAAGAAGAATCACAATCATTTACACTGATATAAGGTCATATAGTCACATGAATACCTCACTTCATACCTTCACATTATACAAGATTACACATATATCATATAATAACATCACCTAACATATTCATACAAGCCATAACACCTTATACACTATCACATTATTTCACATATTCATCTTCATTTTACCTTCATATAAGACCTGACATGATATTACTACAATATACATAATAATGCCAACAAGGTCATGTTCATCACATAATCAACACATAGACACTGCCACATAAGTGGACCATACAAATCAATAGAAATTCTATACAATTCTACACAATATAATGAGATAAATCCCACTTAATACCTTTCCATCATTATCAACAACATTCATTAGCCATTTTCATCAATTCGACTCACAAAGGCTCTTACGCATAGCCATAATCATTGTAAGACCCCAAAAATGACTTAGGTAAATTAGATCCTAAAATGTTTTTATTGATGGTATAAGGGCCTAAATAGGTATAATATATGGTATTGAGGTATTATCTAGGATTTTAGGTGCATTAGAAGTCAAACGTCAAGGGACGACTAAGACATTCAACGACTAAGTCACTTATGTTCCTCATACGTGGTTATATGTGTTTATGTGTTGTTATTGAGGTTGTAAGGTCTTTCAATAAGTTATTATAACATATATAGGCAGTGTGTTATTTTTCGTGGAGTTTAGAGGTGAAACATCAAAAAATGTCCATGACGTTCGAAAGATGTGCCAGCATTTTTCGTCAAGTTTTACGAGTTTTTTTTGGATGAAATTCATGTGATACCAACCAAGGGTCATGAGTAAGTACCAAAACTAGAAGTCAAGACTGTCCCAGGCAGCCCCAAACGATGGAGGCATCAATGGCTCGTGGGCCTATCGATGCCCCATCGATGTGTGTCGTCGGTAGGGACTTAAACTAACAAGGGAGGAGAATCATTGTCAAATATCTTATCCAACTAAAGGTAGGATGGGACAGTCTGTTTTTGGATAAACGGTCCGTCGACTGCCAACCGTAGGTGGACTGCCTCCCTGTATGCAGTTCACTGCCATGTTAGGGGTGAACTTGTAATTTCAGCCCACTTCCAAATAAGAGTATTGGTGGTTTATTAGGGGTATATAGGGTATTTTAAATGTGTATATAAGTGTTTAAAACTTAGAATATTTCATTCTTCTAAATCGAAACCCCAAATCCCTTAGAATTCTCTCTAAAAATCCATTAGAGTAAAAATTCAAGGAAGAGCTTGGTGTGGCGAACTGAATGGAGATTATTCATAAAAGTGAAGAATTATCTTCATTCAGGCATGTATTTTTATCCTTGAAACTCTTTTCATCAAGGAGCCCCAATTCTCAAGATGTTTTCTAAGGTTTTCATGTGAATTGTCTAATTTCATGATTCTATCATGGGTTCGTGCATTAATGAGTTCTAAACATTGAATAATGATTTAATTGATATTTGTATTGATTATTTTAACCTAAATTATGTATGAACCCATGAATTTGATAAATCCTAGATTTTGACTAAAGTTGTGGGTTACTTGATATTGACCTAATGTTGATAAATTATGGTGTAGATTTCTATGGGCTTTCTAATGATGGAAGAATTTTGCTCAATTGATATCTAGGTTGTATAAGATTGATGATTCTTTATTGAATTTACCTAGTTTAATTTATTGTCATAATTTCTATATTGAATTATTGTTCATGGCAATTGGTAAGAGCCTTATGTTGTTGAATTGGATGATTTAGCACCAGATTGAGGTATTGAGGATGATGTGGTGGTAATATTCCCTAGTTCCTTTATTTTGATGTTGTTTATACTTCAATTATGTTGTGATTGGTATGGTCCACTTATGGTGGCGGTGTTATGTGCTTTACTTCCAATTGATGTGGCATTGTCGGCGTTAGTTTATGCAATATGATGATCATGGCCTTGTCAGCAAAATACTTGAAGTTATGTGGATATTTGTGTATTTGATTATGTGAAATATGATGACGTCTATGTACATGTTAAGAAATGTGAAAGTATATGTGTTCTATTGATGTTATGTAGGTGATCATGTTAGACTATGACTTCCACTCTGTGTGTATAGTCTTAGCGTTAAGTCTTGGTTATTCTTACTAGACTATATGAGTCTACAATGATTATATTGATGCTTTTTGTAGAAATGTATAGGGTTAGATAAAGATGATAAGGGGTCATCCTAAGTGCTTTACAGAATTATATGCTTTATGTGATAAGGTGAAAGAATGTAGTGTCTTGTTTGGTAGACTTGTGTCCCTTACTTGATATATGAATGAATGTTATGAGATTATGATATGTATTGACTAGGTAGGCTTACTGAACCCTTGCCATGTATGGATTAAACATATGAGACCTTAGAGGATGTTAAGAAGGTCGTGTATGTGGTCAAGGTTATGTTGTGAATGTTGAAGTCGAGAGCCATAATAGTATCCTTCATGTAAAGGAATGGTGGAATTAAGGTTATTTGGATGGAATGGCATCATATAATCCTTAGGAAAGTCATAATGAGCTATCTTAGTCACCACTGAGCCCTAGTGGACCTCTTTGGTAGGGTGAATGTAATTAAGTTATGAACTAGATAAGAAACCTCTTCATGTGATCCTTTAATGTCAATTACTCTTTGATAACTAAGTCTAGCACCGAGTGATTATGTTATTTCAAGTATCTCTACTTGAGAATGAGACTAGAGAACAATGTACCTCTACTTGAGAATGATACTAGAGTGCATAAAAGCCCTTCATATTCCTTAACAATGTGCCTACATGGGATGTGTGCTAGTTCTACCCTTGGCAAGTAGAACACCCTCATCGGAGTAGGTTAGAACTCCAGATTCCATGTCTAGCTATCATGGTCTATGTCGGTTATTGCCTATTCCCATCATATGGGATACCTACTATCATTAGAGAAGTTCTATGAGGTTTAGGTGGTGGCATAGGACGTTATCTAGACATTGCACAATAGGCTCTGAAGGTGTTAGTTAGAGTCCCTAGGTCTTGTCCAAGACCATTACTTGAGTGTCCTTTATGTGATGTAAGAGTCTTAATGAACTAATGACTTATGTTATGAAGTATGTAAATAGAATAAGTACTAATCTAGAGTATTTAAGGGTTGTCTAGTTAAGGTGTGAAGGGGGCAGGTCACTTTGTATCTTACCTAGATGAGTCTTAAGAATGAATCTAGTTAGGGAAGATGTTGATTATGTGGGCATGATCAATACTTAGGAAGTCTTAAAGATTATTTAGGTTGTATTGAAGAGGTAAATCATGGACGTTATCTTCTTGATCTACTTAAGTAAGTCTTTTGATAGCCTTTGATGAGGAAATGTCATATTATATATATATGTTGGTATGTTTGATGTCTTGGTATGCATGTGACTTATTATAAGTATTCTTGAGGGTCATTTAGGTATGCTTAGATAGGTTGTATGGGCGATCTCTCTTGGTGTTGCTTAAGTGGGTCTTAGGATATCTTTTAGTGATGAGACTACATGTAAGAGGTATTTAAATGACTTCACTGTAATAGTGGTTTGAGTTACTAGAAAGTGACTCATAAAAATGTGATATTTGGTTTAAATTTTTCCTTATGTGTTCTAAGTTGTTAAATGTTGTTATTATGATTTACATTATGATTTTTAAATGAAAAGATGCATATTTCAAATAAATGTCCGTTTTCATGATTTTTATGCATTATGTCATACTTAGAACATGTGGTTGTACTAACTCCATGCTTTTACTATCTTTATAGTTGTTTGTAGGTGAGGAGCTTATGGGAAGGAAGACTTGGACCGTAGTATCGTTCAAGAGAAGTTGACGTATGTCCTCATTTTACTCGAGGGTATATATGTTTTTTATGTTTTCCATTTTAAGTATTGTAATAGACTAAGTACTTCTATATTCATATTTTGTATGGTCCGTGACCCAAGTATTCTTGTGTCATAAGATGATGAGATTGAGACTTAGTATTTTCTATGACTTTATCTGAAAAATATTTTAAAGACTGTGCTATATTTTGTGAAAAGTTTTAATTTTGCACTACTTTTCACTATGTTTATGCGATGAATGATATGTAAGGGCTTGTATAAGACCTCCGAGAGGTCAAGTATGCTGGTCGCAATCCGAGATTGTCCCTACCTTCTAGGGTGTGATTTCGGGATGTGACAGTCACAATTCTAAACCAACAATATCCCAAAGCAATCTACACTTGAATTCACTTGAATATGAATCTAATCAACTTAATGCAGCCAATATACAATTCTAACATGATCTTTGCATAAATCAATAGCCCAAACCAATCTACACTTGAATTCACTATTATCAAGTCATGATCAATTCACCCATAGTATATCCAAATATCGAGATTTGATAAGTTAAAGGGTTCATGGGTATTTTTATTGCAAAACATAAATTATAAATCAATAATATCATATCTTAATGTTTGAAAACGTTTCATACAAGAACCCATGACTTAGAGTAGAAATTTGACTTTTTCCTCTTTTTTGAAATCTTAAAATCACTTTGTAATTGAATCTAAGGTTATATAAATCCTTAGATTAAGAAATCCCTAACTTATTAGAAGAACATAGAGAGAAATTAAGGAGAAACTCCTTCTAAAATCCATCATTAAGCTATATCTTCATCTTGATCTCTCATGGAGGTTTTTGCAGAGTGTTTAGGAGAAAAAGGGTTTTTACTTAAGTTTTAGGGTCTAAATGAGGGTCAATCCAATTTAATACTCTTAAAATATCCAAATACGCTTAAATAAACCATCCATACAATTTAAAAGACTTGGGGTGAATTTCCCAAAACACCCCAAGCTTGGCAGAAAAATTTCAGGCAGTGCAGGTGCCCGTGGACAGACCGTCAACAGGTCTACGCCCCGTCAATTGGGGTACATTGTTTGGGTCTGAAACTCCCCAATGCTCAGTAATGCAGTATCCATATATTACCAAAGTCTATGAGTCGTAGTCCAAATGAAGGCCGTCATTTGGGGTCATTGATTGCCACTGTCAGGCAATCTGCGTCTTTGAGTTGGGGTCCTCCTCTAGGGCCCCTTGTGGGTTATAGGTGGAGTCATTCCTGGAAATTAAACCCAATAAAATTCACATCTAGGTATTAGGAATATCCCCTGTCAACTTCATCATCAAAAAAGTTAAGAAACATGCTAAGGCACACACCAACACGTCGAAAGACTAACTTTCGAACGTCCCGGACGTTCTTCGACGTTTGACTTTCACAATCTCCCAAACTTTATACACTGCTTCTAAAAACCATACTACGTCATTTTAAGACCTTATAAAATCAGTACACACACATAAGCACATACAAGTACATAAGAATGTTTTGGTCATCCCTGACGTTCGACTTCAAACATAAGCGGAATGACATCAAAACTCACATACACACTTGTTATGATACTTAACATCCCTTAGATCACTAGTGAATCTCTAGAAAATCCTAGTCCATCTTAGGGTCATTAAAAATGACATATAGATTTTCCCTCAATGATTTTCAGACTAAATCCTAAATTAGATCTTGATACATCAATTATTATAGATCACGATTTCCAAAATATTTTCATTAGTAGAAGGGCATATCTAGCATGAAGTGAATGTCTATGGGCTATAAAATCTATTATGAAAATATCGTAGATGGTGAAAGATTTTGTCACGCATGGTTGAAGAGGCTATCATATGATAAGACAAGAGGTGAATACATATATACTATAATTATAGGACAAGAGGTGAATACTCATGTCCCATAACGATAAGAAGAGTTAATATTAGTGACTATTCCATGGGATTTATGCTTAGCATCGAGAGGATATTAAGATGGAAGCTAACCCTCAGCTTGAGACCTGTTTTCTTGTAACAATCTCCTTATATCATGCCTACGTACCCCCATAAGATGATTGTCTTTGATAGACATTATCTAGTCAATCCACGTAATCTAGAAGTTCATGGTCCTTACCTTGAAAAGTAGGACACCCCTTTTCAGTTATTACATGTTATAGCTCACATGGTCTACATGTCGATTAATGGTAAACTCCCCATAAAAAAAACTAAGTTAATTTCTAATGTTTTATGAAGTTGTATTTATGATTTAAAAATGTATTGATCATGTTCATGATTTATTAATATTCTTTATTAATTTAACTATGTTTTAGATTGGTCATGCATTCTTCAATTATGCCCCTTTTATGATCATGTCTTACATTTTATTTCGTTCCCTTCATACTTAGTACATTCCATGTACTAAAGCATAGTTGTTTCTATATTATTTCAGTAATGTAGGGCTTCGCGATTCTTATCCTTTTGTTCATTGCTAGTTGATTGCATTAGAGATTCGAGGACTTGGTGAGTCTTCATACTTCAAGGAAGATGTCACTTTTATACCTTTATGTCATTTCAGTTTCAGACTTTTGGTATGTAATGTTGGGTTATGTCTTAATCACTTTTAGTATGATGTATTAGATGGTTTATTGAGGCAAATTGTAGACTTCCAGTCTTGTCAAATTCATTATGATAAAAAAAAATATCCTTTGAATTCTTTTACATTTTATTTTCTTGTATGATGTATGCTAAGTGGCTTGTGTAGGCCTTTCGAGATTTTAGACGCCATGTCACGTCTAGGGTATAGTTTGGGTCATGACAACCACTCATCATACACATTTAGATATACGATATTTACTAAATTTGCTCTACTTTCTATGAGATTCTTACACAAAATGTCAAGTTGAGCTATCAATTTAGCAATGTTTTTGTCACGCTCCTAATTTTTTTCCTCTTTCTCTTTAACCATTATTAGGTGTGGGAGTTAACATGTCCTCATTTGTGTACCAATCTTGATTGATTTTTGTCATTTCATCAAGAAACTTTTAAGCCACCACATATGATTTTCTAACTATATCGCCATGAATAAGATGGTTGGCCAAACCTTTATTTACCCATCAAGACTCTAGTAGAAGTACTGCAATAGTAGCATGTCCAAAAAAACATGGTTTGGACATTGTAGCAACACCTTTTAAATATGCATCCATACTTCATGTACGGTTATCCATTCACTATTTTGAAATTTTTAATAGCATTCCTCAATTTCATCACTTTAAAATGGGAAAAGAATCTCTCAAGGAATGCTTTAGTCAATCCTTCCCGTGAGGAGATAAAATTTGGCAGAAACCCAATAAACCACCTAAAAGCCTCCCCATCAAGTCAAAAAGGGAACAACCTCAACAACATCTACTTGTATGAAATAGCTCAACTGTAAAAGGTCCACACATATTCACACACTTCTAGAGAAGACTTCTAGAATCTTCATGTTCAAAACATCTAAATAATCGTTTTATTTGGTTCATCAACATTAGTTCGATTACGGTAAAGGTAATATTCTTTTGAATATATGGTAATCAAATTGCTCCGACCTACTTGGTGATCCTTCTAACGTCATTACCTTGCCCATGATAACTAGAATTATTACTACTATTAGTATTCATTATACAACATACCAATCGTACACCACATTAAAACAAAGTATCAGTTTGTTCAACTATAAGAAAATCTATACATAATAAGTCCTCGGATAGATTGAGCCTTATTTTATTGAAAATAGTGTCCTCAAATTTCACATCCGGGGAGTACCCCCTAGAATTTACATAGTGTACTTGACCTCTCGGTGGTCTTATACAAGCCGACAGTTATCATTCATTACATTGTCATACTAAATTAAGCGGAAAATTTAAAACTTTTCATATCACATCATATGCAAGAAACTTTACCTCATATATATATATATATATATATATAATATCATAAGTACATATTTAGACCTTAAGTCTCTTTGTAATTCTAGACACAACATCATAAGAGTACAATAGGAACACGACCTTTATAACATAATCATAAATATAGAATTACAATACGTCAAACATAACTTGACATACGACATCCTTGAATCTTAAGAATTCATTTTTCCTTGAGCTTGGCAACACATATCAAGCTCCTCAATCCTTTAGACATCCTTTAAGCATCCACAACCTATAGTTTGTGTAATAAGTATAGAATAATGGAGTTAGTACAAGAATGCACTAAGTATGACAAACATGCAAAAACATGCATTTAAATGGGACATTTTCTTGAAATCATACTTCATGCCCTTTTGTGAAAACTTCATAAAACCTTTATACCATAGCATTTATATCAATTTCATACTTCATATAGAAATATTCAAAGGACAAACATCATATAAGATCACATATAGAATTTAAGGCATTTTTTGGTCACATTACAGTAAACACTTTCACATTACAGTGAGCTTATTTTCTCTGTACGGTGAATTTTTTCCTTCTTAATTCCTTAACCTTCCAAGGAACCCTTTACTAATACTTGGTGCAGTGCATCACCTTAAGGCCACATAAAAAAAATACATACAACAACACAAGTCATCATATATCATCAGAGAAGGATATACATGATAGACACATTTAAATCAAGACCATAAGGCATTACGATGAACTTTACATATTATTCACATATACCAATTTCACTTCACATAGTACATCCTAAGACCTTACTCACAATCCCAATCTAAGTCCACTAGTCCAATGTACATGTGAATCCCTATAACCTCACACATACTTAGTAAACCTATCATGAGACCACAAGCCTTAACCATCTATTTCACACACCATCAAGTAAGTGAAGACAACTTCATTCATGTAAAAGATCTTCATCATATAGTCATTAAGACCAACATAGTGCACATCATCTCATCATATTGACAATAACACAATGTCATGCAAGAGAACCATAATTATAGACACATGCATTAGAACACATTCCTAGAACTTCCCTAAAGAGTCACTTGTGCAATGCGTAGGTAAAGTCCCATACCCCCACCTACACTAAGTAACTACCCGTAGGTTATCCTAGTTAGATCATAGTCCTTACTTTACTTCTATTGTCCATTTTACTTTAGGAAAACTATAGTTTTAACCGACACTAAGATCATGGGTGCTAAACATGGAATTTGGTGTTGTAGAATCTTACAGCATTAGAAGGTGTTCTGACCTAGCCAACGTAGAACATTAAATACATACTAGCATACTAAGTGAATTCACTTGCTAGATCCTATGTGGAAAGCATAAATTATGGAACTAAGAGATGTGCATGACCCTTTACATTCTCATTGGCATTGAAGCCTCATCTCATGAGAAAACTTGGGTGTACCTTCCTCAAGGGAAGCCACCACCTCATGTGGAACCATAGGTGAATATTCCTCTAAGGGAAGTCAAACCTTATGGAAAGCCAATGTTGAATCTTCCTCTAAGGGAAGACAACACTCTATAAGAAACCAATGGTTAACCTTCCTCATGGGAAGCCAACACCTCTCATTGTCAAGTTCACTCGGTGCTAAGTTAAGTTCCCTTTTTATTAAAAGCCTTTATTACTTTACTTCATAAAACATAGGCTTAGCATATTGATTCCTTATATGCTTATAGCATACTCAAGCACCTATCTAGTTTTAGGGTACCCATGAGCACACCTTTCAAGTCCCCTCTATTGACTAGATCTCCATTCATGTATGTGTGTGTACTTGTAAGTGATCAAACCTTTCACATAACATATAATTGTCACACATGTTCATATATTAATGCATAAGTCTATAGGTATTACTATATGAGCAATCCTTTCATATAAACACTTTAAGACAATATGCATATTCATATTTCATCATATCATATTCTTAACATCATAGCATATAATACATATTCATGGCATGTCCTTATATTCATTTTCATGTTCATAGAAACCAAACCTAGGAACTATCCTATCATGGCACACATGTGCAATGCATAGACAAGGTCCCATACCCTTGCTCATACTAGTACACCTATCAAGTCATCCTAGTTAGTGGAATACATAGCATACTTCACATACATTTACATTACATGCATAGTAGTAGACATTTAGTGAATATGAGATCAACCTTTCGTTAGACAATATGAACCTTTACTATATTGTGAGCATGAATAATGTGTGAGTGTGTGTTTACATTGGTCAAAATGATTACATAATGGCTTCAAACAACACCTTGAGTCATCCACCCTCTTAAGACCACATTACATTTCAAGCATAGACCACACAACACAATTTAGCATAGGAGGCAAGCTAACTTCATATTACACTTTAAGACTCCCAATATTAGCTATTCACACCTTCACATAGGGGTACATGGGTAGGGGTCATCAATCCATAACAGTTCATTAATGGAAGAACCTACACATGATCTTAACAAAGATATATACATGCTTATAAAATAGCCATACAACCTAGATCACAACTAGAATAGGAAAGTAGGCATAAGTTTCACATAGTGTGATCATCATAACCACACACTCATATATTCATCAATTCGCCTACAAGGACATAGTCAACACATATATAATGACAATATAAAGTAAACACCACAACCATAAGTGGTCCATACCACACAATGCCATACAAGGCTTCACCAACTATACTATAAAGAAGTAGAGAAGCAAAAGAGTAGAGTAATTCCTACCAATACTTTAGCCTCTGGTCATCATTGACCATTACTACTCTTTCATCTATAATTCAAGTATAGGACAGTATCTAAGTACCATAATCATGAAAGAAATCATGTAAAAGTCGCTACAAGATCATACTACAATCTCATACCATACACCACATATATACTATAAAGTAGAGAGAGTTATAGATCATCAACCAATTTGCATAGTATTGTTCATCAATAATATTTTATCAATAATGTACATTTAGGGCGGTACCTAAAGAGATAGAACATCATAGCTAAATCATGCTTCATTCGCCCGAGAATATAGTTCACAACATATACATTACTCTATCAATGTTTATAGGCTAGAAGGACTTAAATCAATCTTTACCAATTCAATTATTATATATTCATATTGGATCAATTGTAATTAATTATCATTATATTACACATATAGTCAGTAGCTAAGACAATTCACCATAATCGAGTCACATGACAACCAACCTAATGTCAAGATCACAAGTTACTACTTGATACACTAGAAAAACCTAGATCAATTCAAACCAAGCCTTCTTTAATTTGATCATACAAGATTTATATCCACAATTAAACCATAGTATTGATCCAAGGCAGTAGCTACAAGCATCTTAACATAATCAAATTCCACTTTCATACATTTAAAGATCAATGTTACAGTGATCGCATAGAGGCATAGGCTAGTCATGTTCAATTCTTCATACATTGATCCAATTGGATCATCCATAAATAATTCACCATCAATATACTTGAATAACAGTAAATATGAGCAATTCAACGTAATAGAATCACATTTCAATCAATAACAAGCCATGATCACAATGCCCATGCAAGGGCTTAATCGAGTTTGGGAAGGGACATGGGTTCACAATCAATTGGATTGTTTTTCACGTTAAAACTATCACATTATCATAAATGTATCATGATTAAGCCATATAAAATGTTTTGAGAAAGAAACTATGGCTAGATTGAAAGTTTGATCATGAAATCTCTTTGAATACATTGAGATTAACTCTCCAAGTGAAAGGTACTTAGATATGAAGGATCACCATACCTTTGTCTAGACGAAAACCACTAAAACTTGATGAAGAAACCATAGAAATCCAACTCCAAGTTGTTCTTGAGCTTCACCTTCAATGGAGGTTTCCAGGGACAAGATTTTTGGAGGGAAAGTCTACTTTGAGTGAATTGGTTTGGGACTGGGTTGATAAGGTTTTTAATCCTAATAACTAAAAAAAACAGAAGGCTTATATTCAAACGTGGGGTGAACTTAAATAAAACAGCCGCAGGCATGTAGTTGCAGGCCACTATCGACGGGCCGTCTGTGGCTTCAGTCGATGGGATCTTGGATTGTTCTTTGGCTGACCGTAAAGTAGTCTAAGTTTCTATCAAAGACACCACCATTGACATTCCATTTGTCAACAAACGGGCCATCGTTTGGTTCAGCTTGGCAGTGTCTTGACAGCCCTTGGGTCCTTCTTGTGGTCCCTTTTGCGGAGCCCTTGGGAAGTCGTACCCGGACGTTTTCAAGGGCTAACTTTCAAACATCTTAGACGTTCTTGGACGTTTGACCTCTAAACTTAATGAAAATCCATAAACTTCTCATAAACATCATTATAACTCATTTTAAGACTTCATAAGCTCATGAATCATTCAAAAGCACATAAAAGCATCTATGGCCCCTTTGGCGACTAGTCGTTGAACGTCTTGGTCGTCCGTCAACGTTTGACTTCCAAATCACCTCAAACTTTACACACTGCCTCAATACCATATTATAAACCATTTTAGGACCTTAAACCCTTATTAAGAACATGTTAGGCTCTAGACACACTAACTCATTTTGGGGGTCTTACAATATCCCCCACTTGGGAACATTCGTCCTTGAATGATACTTAGAACAATTTAATCACAACAAGGAATTTCAACGAGTTATAAATAAATTCACATAATTCATAAAATCATCATAAAGAAGTTAATGCACAAAAATTACAAGGAACACAACTTCAAACCTTTTAGCACTCAATGCATACAAGCAAGCAAAACTTTCTTCTCTCACTCTTTAATGCATCCAACACATAGGATCTTATCATGTTCATAGGAGAAAAATACTTCTCCTAATCATGACATGTTCATTGCACTTCATTTTATATTAGATCTCATCATATAAGGTCACACATAGGGAGATTTCAACAATACTAAAAAGTCATTGAAGCACTCATACTTTAATGCACATAGACTTGAGTTAATTAGATTGACAAGGGGTTCTTATTAGTTATACCTAGTGCTATGAGGATCATACTCAACCATACTATGCTTAGTTTTGTCCATGGAGGAATGTGCTTATCCTCAACACACTTACATGTTTCATGAGTTCATACCCAAGCAAATGCACAAAGGTCCTCTTTACTATAACATAAGATTTACTCAACTTTTAAACAAAGGCATGCTCATGTTTTCTTCCTAGTGAAGTCTATTAGTAGGTTACACCAAGCACATCACCACAATTAGAAAGCCTTTCCATAAAATGTCGATTTCTAACATAGCAATAGTCTTCACAGTAAGCATCATTTAGGGAAAGTCTCACAATTCATAGGCACACACAAGGACAATAGCTAGACATGCCTTCACTTTTCAAAAGTAGACCTACAATCATGCTTTCCATACCATACAATTCACATAGTTTTAAAAAGACTCAACATATTTCATATTAAAGAGGCTTAATTTCTCATTATAAGGTTAAACCTTACATATCAAAAGTGACTTCAAACATGCTTCTTACCTTAACTCATGAAGTTAATTACACAACTAGCATATCAAGATGCATAATCAACATGACAAAACCATGAAGTTAATCAAAAATTTTCATTCACTTTAGAATCTTAAAAATACTATTAAGATAGTGTCAATCAAGATATACCAAACATGTTAACAACATGCAATTCATATTTGAGACAAGACTTCTATCATGAACAAGCTTACTAAAAATTATTAGATTCAAGTTCAAGTAAGAGTAGAAGGACAATATCTACAACCTTACTACTGACATCACTATACCCCACATAGGGTAGACCCAATTAAGAGCATCTTAACCCAACCTTAAGAGGATCTTAACTTAACAACCTTCAAGTTTATCACTTAAAAGAGATTACCACTTTAGAAGGGATTACAGTAATTCAACCAAGGCATTCTAAACCTCATATTCTAGGCAATTTATCCCCCAATTATCAAGTTAAGTTATATACTTCAACCACATAAGGTTCTTTATACAATACAATAGACACAAAAGTCATAAAACATTAGGGGAACACAACAAGGAGACTTAACCATGGAGACTCTTCTTTTTCATTCATTCTTACAATAAGGTGATTTCTAGGTCAATCAAAACCCACATCATCACCCTACAAGGACAATATGCTACAATTTCCTCTAATACCAAGCCTATACAAAGACTTAAATCCATACAAAACAATCATGAAAGGTCACACATATAAAAAAAGGGCAACATTTGAAACATCATAAATATATTCTTAGGGCAATATGCTTCTTTACCATTTAACATATTCTTAGCATGCTTTAACCATATCATAAAATATAATTCCCAACATAACATGCTATTTCACATAAGTCTCACATATTGCCGCAAGGGAAATCATATCAACATATCATTGCTAAATTCACCTTCACACGTAGTCATGAAACAATAAAACCAAGATAAGCATCAAATCTCACCTTTTCTCCCTCAAGCGTAGATATACAATCTCATCCAAGCAATCACATCTAAAAGACCACTGGACAAGAAAACATAAATGAGAGATCTTATGGCGTTAAGTTCTATGGCACGACATGAGAATGATCAAAAAGGGAAACTCTATCGTCGGATATCCTCTCGTACCATTTGATGTGTCGCGACTCACCACCAATGATATAAGACTCTACTAGACGTAGCAATATCTGAATCTTAGAACCTAAAACCACTTTCATAAACCTCATGCTCTGACACCACGTTTGTCACATCCGGGGAGCACCCCTTAAAAGTAACACGACATACTTGACCTCTCGGAGGTCTTATACAAGACCATAGTTAGCATTCATCGTATGTCATAGTAAATTTAGCAAAAAATTTAAAAATTTTCATAGCACATCATATGCTAGAAACTTTACCTCATATATATATAAAATATCATAAGTCCATAATTAGATCTTAAGTCTCTTTGCCATCCTAGACACAACATCATAAGACTACAACAGGCACACAATCCTTATAACATAATCATAAATATAGAACTACAATACTTTAAACATAACTTGACATAGGACATCCTTGAATCTTAAGGATTCCTTGTTCCTTGAGCTTGGGAAACACATATCAAGTTCCTCAATCATTTAGACATCCTCTGAGCATCCACAACCTAAACGTTGTGTAAAAAGTAGAGAAATAATGGAGTTAGTACAAGAATGCACTAAGTACGACAAACATGCAAAAACATGCATATAAATGGGACATTTTCTTGAAATCATACTTCATGCCTTTTTGTGAAAACTTCATAAAACCTTTATAACATAGCATTTGTATCATTTTCATACTTCATATAGACATATTCAAAGTCCAAATATCATATAACATCACATATAGAATTTAAGGCTTTTTTGAGTCATATTACAGTAAGAACTTTCACATTACATTGAGCTTATTTTCTCTTTACAATGAATTCTTTCTTTTTTTATTTCCTTGACCTTCCAAGTAACCCTATAGTGATACTTGGTGCAATGCATCACCTTAAGGACACATGAAACCCATATATACAACAACACAAGTCATCACAAATCATTATAGAAGGATAGTACATGATAGACACATTTAAGTTAAGACCATAAGGCATTACAGTGAACTTTACATATTATTCACATATACCAATTTCACTTCACATAGTACATCCTCAGACCTTACTCAGAATCCCAATCTAAGTCCACTAGTGCGATGTACATGTGAAGCCCCATAACCTCACACATACTTAGTAAACCTATCATGAGACCACAAGCCTTTAACCTTCTATTTCACACATTATCAAGTAAGTGAAGACAACTTCATTCATGTCAACAACCTTCATCATATAGTCACTAATACCAACATAGTGCACATAATCTCATCATGTAGACACTAACACAACGTCATGCAAGAGAACCATAATCATAGACACATGCATTAGAACACCTTCCTAGGACTTCCCTCAAGAGTCACTTGTGCAATGCATACGTGAAGTCACATACTCCCACCTACACTAAGTAACTACCCTTAGGTTATCCTAGTCAGAGTCCTTACTTTACTTTCATTAACCATTTGACTTTTGGAAAACTATAGCCTAAACCGACACTAAGACCATAGGTTCTAAACATGAAATTTTTTGTTGTAGAACCTTACACCAATAGAAGGTTTTCTCACCTAGCCAACGTAGAACATTAGCATACATACTAGCATACTAAGTGAATTCACTTGCTAGATCCTATGTGGCAAGTATAGTTTATGGAACTAAGATATATACATGACCCTCTACATGCTCATTGGATTTGGAGCCTCATTTCATGAGAAAGCATAGGTGAACCTTCCTCAAGGGAAGCCACCACCTCATGTGGAACCATAGGTGAATATTCCTATAAGGGAAGTCAAACCTTATGGGAAGCCAATGGTGAATATTCCTCCAAGGGAAGCCAACACTCTATGAGAAACCAATGGTTAATATTTCTCATGGGAAGCTAACACCTCTCATTATCAAGTTCACTCGGTGCTAAGTTTAGTTCCCTTTTTATTAAAAGGATTTATTACTTCACTTCTTAAAACATAGGCTTAGGATATTAATTACTTATATGCCTATAGCATACTCAAGAACCTATCTAGTTTTAGGGTACACATATATGCTTATACATACTCAAGAACCTATCTAGTCTTAGGGTACACATGAGCACACCTTTTAAGGACCCTCTATTGGCTAGATGTCCATACATGTGTTTGTGTACTTGTATGTGAGCAAAACTTTCACATAACATATAAATGTCACACATGTTCATATTTTAATGCATAAGTCTATAGGTGTACTTATATGAGCAATCATTTCATATCAATACTTTAAGACAATATGCATGTTCATATTTCATCATATATAATTAACATCATAGCATATAAGACATATTCATGACATGTCCTTGTATTCATTTTCATGTTCATAGAAACCAAACCTAGGAACTATCCTATCACGGCACACATGTGCAACGCATATACAAGGTCCCATACCCTTGCCCATACTAGTACACCTATCAAGTCATCCTAGTTAGTGGAATACATAACATACTTCACATTCATTTACATTACATGCATGTTAGTAGGCATTTAGTGACTATGAGATCAACCTTTCCTTAGACATTATGAACCTTTACTATATTGTAAGCATGCATAATGTGTGAGTGTGTTTGTTCATTGGGTATACCAAGTTTGAGACACCTCATTGAGTTGATAGGAGGCTATCCTTCCCATTAGAACTCACATCCATAGCATAGAGGATCTAGTAGACCTCATCAAGAAAGTCTTGGGATATTCTTCCACCTTCGAACCAAAGAACATAGGAGGGTTCATCCCTGTAAAGTCCCTCATGTGAGAAGCCATGGTACTAGCATTTTGTTGATCACCGGGTCCAACCTCCCGATTTGCTTGAGCCATCATGGCTTGAGTTTGAGTAGCTACCTCTTAAGCTTGGGTAGCCATAGCTTGAGCCAAGCTTAGAAAATTCAGCTTTGTCTCTCTATCCTTCATAGGTGGAGGAATGAACGGAGATTGGTACCGCGAAGGAACTTGATTGCATTGTGGAATAGCTTTGTTGTCTTGGGGAGGAACTCTTGCATTAGCCAAACCTTCTTTCACTCTCCTTGCGGTTTCCCTTCTCATAGTCATCTCCTATATCCACAAAAAAAGGGGTTAGAAGTAAAAGGGATACATAGAGTTACTACTCTTAAGGCACGACTTTCAAGATTACCAATAAGTGAGAATTCCTAAGCATCACATAGCCTAAGTGTGGTGCGCTTTACACTCATGAACAAGACTCTACGTATATGTGGTTTAGTGAGACATCAATCCAAAGATTATTTCAACCTCATGCTCTTATACTAAGTTTGTCACAACTGGGGAGCACCCCCTAGACGTAACCAACATCATCGTCCTTGTATAGGGCTTAAACAAGCCCCTTAGCGTTCCCATAATATATCACAGGTTAAAAATGAGGAAAATTAAAACTTTTTACATATTGAAGTATACATAGACCTCTCACATACTAAATATGAATTTTACTTAGACTCCTCGCATATGAAGGTTACATAGGCTTCTCGTTTAGTAAACATAACCAACATATAAGGATTTAGTATAGGAACACTGTCTCACATAAAACCATATAAAACAAAGTAGAACATTCGGGCATATCCCTCATACACATTCATATTTGTCACATAGGGCTTGCAACAAATTTCTTCAATAGGTTAGAAATAAATGTCTTTAAGACAATATTAATACTACTAAGGCAGAACATGTGGCATCATCCTCGAACAAGATGACCTATCAAAACTTGGGGAAAAGACCAAGTCTTCTTGCAAAGCGACCTTGATACTTCAACGGCCTGAACCTAAATATTTGTAGAATCATAAAGAATATGGGTTAGTACAACCACTTGTACTAAGTATGGATATATGTACATAAACCATTTGAAATCATACTTAAAAGGATATTTAGTTCCAACCATGCTAAGTCACTTTTTCAAAAACCTTTATGCACAATCAAGAATATATACAAGCCATTAGACATAAAACTACTCAAGACAAGACCATAATCAACACAAGACCAATATTATGATAAAGTCAAGTCAAAATAGATATTATCAACATAAGGTCATATCAATATGAATAGCATCACATCAAGATCATATAAGCCTATCAACTCCAACATAATGTAATAGCAACAATTCATGTACAAGTATCCATAGCATCACATCATAAAAGACCCTTACTCACAACTCCTTCCCAAAGCCTACAAGTGCAATGCTTATGTGAAGTCACATAACCCCACATAATCAAGTAAACCAAGTAAAGCATCATAAGCAATGTCTACCTTACATATATATTCATATCATGCATATTCATAATCATGTCCATCAACATAGACCAATAGCATGTTCATCAACGAAACTAACATCAAATAGGATCATCAACATGTAAAGTAATCATATACAATTTATTCATATCATAAGTAAGTAATAACAACCTCCTAGGATTTCCCTCAAGTCCAACTCGTGCAATGTATAAATAGATTCACATACCCCTACCTACACTAAGTATAACCCCTTAAGTCAGTGTTCACTTTATTACTTTCCTTTTACTTTTGGGAACAATCTCCTAAACCAACAATAGACCATGTGAGCTAAACATGGGATCCGGTGTCATGATATCCTACACCGAAAGAAGGTGGCCTACTTGTCAAGGTAGGACCAAAACATGAACATAGCATTCTATGTGGATCCACTAGCTAGTATTCCTATTGAGGAAACATAGTTAAGGAACTAGAAGATATTTCTTGAACCCTCTACATTCCCATTAGCAATTGGAGTCCTCATTTCATGAGAACATTTGGTGAATCTCCCTTCTATGGGGAGTCAACACCTCTCATTGTCAAGTTCACTCGGTGCTAAGCTAAAGTCACTTTTTGAAATGTCTTTTAAGTCATTCTTAATCATAATAGATTAATATAGATCATAGGATACTAACCCCTTGTATATCATATCATTATCTCATTTGGTATTGCATGAGAATGTCCTTTCATAACAACCCTTCATTTGTGAGATCAACACATCATAATCATATCATAGTAAGGCACACAAGTTATTCACATTCAACCTTGTACCATCATAACCTTAACATGATCTCAAAATTCATATAGTCAAGACATTTCATCATATATCTCATATCTTTCATCATATTTAATCATCTATTTCAAGTTTAGAAGAAAACCCATTTGTAGAGAAAAACCCTTGGAATTGGGTGATTTAGAAATCAACTTTGAATGGACCTCTTAGAAAAAGTACTACCAAGAGTGAAAGAATCCATACCTTATGAAGACTTTAGTCACAATTTGAGTAGAAAAACTTGGGGGATTAGGTCTTTTCTTCAAGCTTCTTGGTTCCTTCAATGGAGGTTGATTGAGAGAGAAAGTAGAGAGAGGTAAGAGCATTTGGGTTTTGATTTGGGGATTTTATTTGAGTGAGTGAATGTGAGGTATACTGACTTAAAATAAATATATATATCCCTCCCCTAAAATATCAAAAAGACCCCTTACTTAAGTTGACCTTTTAGTGAAGTCAAACTTGAATTCTAAATTTAAGATTTTTGTCGGGAAACAACTCCGCGCCACGGAGATGTTTTCGAAGATTTCCGAAACTAATTTTTGAGACAGTAGAGTCTACTACGTGTCCGCGGAGTGGACCAAGACTTTTGGTCCATGGTGAACTATGTCAACGCGGGCTGGTTTTTCCATAGTGCAAATAGCTGCTGCCTTTGGCAGGTTGCTTGGCAAAGGGTGGGGTCCCTTCAAGGACCCCTAGAGTGGTCTTTAGAGGGGTCCGACCTAGATGTTTTGACCCTATATACATATTTTTACCTATTTAAAGTATTTTTACAAGTTTTAGACTCCATAAAACACCTTTAAACTTTCACAAGACCTAAGGACGTTTACTAGTTCAATTGCACTAATTTCAGGACGTCATGGTCGTCCCTTGACGTTTTGGCTCTAATACTTCCTACATGGTTTCAATACATTATCTAAGTATTATAAACATTGTTTAGTTCATCATGTGAGGCTCTATACCAAGTCATGGACTTTTGGAGTGTTACGGAAAAGGTATTTCTAAAGCTTGTAATAAGGCTGAGTGCAAAAGTATGGTTATTTAGGCTGAGTGACTTTTTCTCATGAGATGTGGTATTATCAAGACATTTCATTCTCTTCCTATTATCAATTCTTTTTCAAGTGTTTCTAATTCATCTTTTTTTCACCTCCATGGATTGCGTGGAAACCCAATTTCTTTCGTGCTTTATTCCACAACTTTTTCATTTTCATTCTTTTTATTTCTTTTTATTTCTTTTCTTGTGTTTTTACATATTGAGGGTTTCCATTTTTCTGCACCACCATGGGTTAAGGAAGACTTTTCTTGCACTTCTTTACTTCTCCTTCTCCTTTTCACCACATCCCAACTTAGGCTTTTGGCCTAAGTTGGCTAGTCACTTTTAACCAAAAATCAAGAGGATTACAAGTTTGTGGACCATTAGGTTTAGAGTTCATCAAGGTTCTTCCAAAGACAGGTAAGATTCAAAAGAGTTTCACACACTGACGGGTAGGCCACAAAAGAGGTATATGCCAAAGTTGGCTTACACACTATAAAATTGTCTTAGATCATCTCAAAAGGACAAATTTCTAAATAAATCAAACTAATCGAGAAAATTATAGGTTTATTAATGCAAGGTTCAAATTTAGCTTATCACACAAGGCATTGACACTTAAGCCAAACAAGACCACACATTTTTTCTAGGGTGCAATGATTATTACAAAAGAATCAATTTGATAAATGGCTAACCACAACGAGATGCAAAGAGTTCATACATTGTCTTTGTAACTTCATTTATCCTTGTTGTAGACGTATATACATGTTCTTTTGATTGAGAACACTATTTAAGTCGTCGGTATTGATTGAAACCGAGATTTGATTTTTTAAAAGAATAGTCACTTTCAACACAAGAGGTGGCAAAATTTTTGGAAAATAAAAAATTTTCAGAAGGTTCAAAAGTATTTTGCAATTAAACCAAAAGAGAGTCATAAGCTCCAACAACCGCAAACAAAATTCCTTAAAAACACAATTAAAACAGATGACCCATATATATATATATATATATATATATATATATATATATATATATATATATACACACACACACACACACACACCCATCCACAAAATAAATGTGTTTGTCCTCAAATGCAAGCAATAGTATAGAAAAAGTAAAATCAAAGTAAGATAGATAAAGGTGAAGAAAGATCATGTTTATGCAGTCTCTCTATCTGTCGAGGTATCAATATTGTGAGCAGCACGTTGTGCTTGGGCACCAGTGCCCGGGGTATCCTCAATAAGAACAGGTATGCTAGGTCTTATGGGTGCAGCTGTGGGAGTCTCAACAGGCGATCTCTGGGTTGTCAACTGTACAATGGCCCCCACTAGGTTTGGCAAATTACCAAATATGTGTTCTTCCTCTGCCCTTTCCTGTGTTGTTACTAACTCCTGATTAGTGTCTGCATCTACATATGTGGCTACTACATCTCCTATCTGTACATTCCCAGTAATAGTTGGAGGAATCTCTGAGTTCGCAGGGGCATCTCCATAATTGGCCATTCTCATAAGATCATTGAAGTCAACAAACTTCAGATAATCAGTGTCCTAGAACAGACCTGCGATATCGTCTTACATAGATGGCATCTCAGATGGTCTCTACTTTTTGCTCTCGCAAGCTCTAACCCTCAAGGTCAAGGCATCGACAGAGGCATGGAGTGGGGCAGTGCAGCATTTATGTCACTCTTTATCATCCATGAGACTGATCTCTCCAGTCTAGTCACCTGTGCCTCGGCCTATTGGGACAAACATCTCATCTTTAGGATCATACTCTAGGTGAACCTAATCGGCTACCAAAATGAAAAAAAACACATGGATCCTGTGAAGAGGAGGAAAATGCTAATGTACCTGTGGGCTTAAAGGACGGCGTGGGGGTTGATGCATCTGCAGGTAGCATTACAATATCGATCTCTGGAGTAGTATAAATGGGAGATAATCCCCTCATGTGAGCCTTCTCTTGGTTTCACTCGGCTTCAAATCACCAAATATGAGTGGAAGTTGAGGGAATGACCTCAAGGTCTCTTTCTGGGTCCAAGGCACTCCAACACGTTTGCATAGCTCAGTAACCAAAACAGGAAATGGCAGGGAAGTCTGCTTTCGTTTGGATCTCATGGCCATCTCCTATGAGTTCAGCATGCCTAGATCAATGCTCTGTTGATGCATGATACTACCCAGGTAGGCTTCTTTAGGAAGTTGTAGATTAGACTCATTCTGGGATGGCATGATAGTGCTGCTCATGAAACTGAACCAAAATATGGAATCCATGTTTACATCTCTTTCCTCAATTTGAGATCAAGTCCCGATACATCTATTGTTGTTCTCCCAAAATCATGGGTCGTAACTATAACTTAAGGTCATCTAGTGATGCAGTAGGGGGAAATCCCTCATAAGGATGTATCACATGTAATGGCTTTCCCATAACAACATTTATGTGCTCAGTATAGCAATCCACCTCCTTGACTCTGACTGTAACTTAACTCACTGGTCTACACTCACATGTATGCCTTTTGTTCTAAGGCACTGATGCTCCATAGGCTTCATAGAATTCCCTGACCTAAGTAGGGATGTATGGGCCTCGTGAACTCGTGGAAGCGAAGGGAGCCAAAATATTAGGATATCTGTCAAATCCTTTAGTCGATAGAAGTTTCTCCTCTATAATGGTCCGGACCCCACCACACTTCAATCTTCTCAGTAGTCGTGGCTGGGGGGCAATAGGAGGTGTAGAAACCTCTAGATGTCGTTGTGCTTGCTCTGGGGTTGGCTTAGGAGTAACAGTGGATGGTCTGTTTCTAGTAGAAGTAGCAACATCCGTTGAGTTCCAATTAGTTGAGGGTTGGGGCATGTTCCTCAACCTGTGTTGTCTGTGGATCGGTGGCGAATCATCTTATGGCTCATACCACTCAATATTTACCTTAGTGGCTACTCTTTTCTTTGGCACTCTTTTTATCTTTCTGCCTCTGCTTTGTTAGAATTCTTCTCTTCCCCTTTTCGGAGAATTTTAATCCCCTTCATTGGTACAAATACGTGGAGTTGCCTTCCTTTGGGGTATCATATTAAGGTTGGAGTATACCATATCTGTAGACGGATGTGATTAGTTAAAATAACAACAAAATGCAAACAGAGGAATTTGTTGCAGACAGGTTCGTTGTTCCATCGGGTGATTCACCAAATATCTTTGGCGATCTAGGTCGAGCTCGTCGAGTGGATTTGCAAGAAATCTAGGAAAATGGTGGTGGAAAATTCTATTTTGTGAAACTCCAACTTCATTTGGAGATTACAAGGTTGTCTGCTGAAGAATACAGTGTAAAAGGGAAAAAGGGGTATGCAAAGGGTGATCTAAAATCCTATCGTTGAATCGCCAACAACTTTTGGCGATCACAAGTGTGTTTGCCGAAAGTTAAAGAACTTATAGCATAAAGGATAAGAGTTAAGGCCGGTCTATAATCAGTAGGGGAATCACTGAATCATCCGGTGAAGTCGACTTAACTCGTCGAATATCAAAATGTGCCCATCTCTAAATCTAACTCTTGAAACCGTCCTTACGATCTTTAAAACCAAAATCAAAGCATGCAAACATGAAATTCATACAAGAACCAGACTTCCCTTCACCTCGGATTACTTAGACTTCTTCCCACTTAGACAAATTTGACCATTTAACTACGAATATCCTTAAGAACGTTCTCACCCATTCCCTCATTGGATAATTTTTATTATTTAGCACAAACGATGGGTTACTTTGACTTCACCAAAATAACATGACAATAATTAAGGAACACTCATTGGGATGTCAATCCATACAAAGCATAAGTACAAAGACATTAGAATATTTAAGCATTTCACACAAATTTTTTGAATACAAATAGCATATCGACAACATATTTCTATTAGAGAGGCCCAACACACATCATCCTGATCTATGATTGAAAATGAGTTCAAATTATTGAAAATAGATTTGGAGTTTTAGAGAATAACCTTCGCTGCTGATTAGATAACTTCTTATAATTCTAGGCAACAAAGAAATCCAACCCCACACACTAATTACAGTCTAAATACTAATTCAAAGATGAAAATCTAGAAAATAATAACTTTGGTGTGGTCTTGGAGGGTTTTAAATGAGGGAAATTGAAAGATTCAAAAATTTGACTTTTGGCCATTATATAACCATTGAGCTCTGGTTTATTCGGCGACATTAGTTGTAATTTCCGAACCATTGGCGATCCGGCGAGCAGTCTTTTATCTCACCCTTTTCTTCAAAGTCTGTAATTTCCTGGGTGTCAGATCGGCAGTCTGCTTTGAGATCCCCAAGTAGGTTGGCGATGCGCCAGTTTCATTCGGGTTCTCTGAGTTTTATAGGTTCTATACTACTCGTGTGTTGAGACAAATGGAAGAATTTCAGCTAGGATCACCATCCTGTTTGGCTTCTTGTGAATGAATCTTCTGTTTCCAATCCTGAGACATTCCACACTTTCCTCATTTTATTCTGCAACATTAACACACCATTATTCATAAAAGAAAAACTCTACAGCTATGACCTTGGGTTGCCTCCTAAGAAGCGCCTTATTTAACATTGTGGCTCGACGTAGGTCATGCCTCACTCTCTAATATTAGAGTTAGACGTAGTGTCACTAGGTAACTCCAATATATCGTTAGGGTGGAGCTAAGGCATGGCAAACATCAAGAGTGATATAATGTGCTTGATTGATCTAGAGTGAGATCCAATAAATTGGTGCAACGCTTCACAATTCTCTCTAATTTCGTCCAACACTCGATCTTAATCGGTTATCTTTTGTAGAATGATTTGAAGCGTGCTCTAAACACAACTTTTCTCATCTTCTCTAGACTTTTTCTGCCCATTAGGAGGCATATACCTCCCTTGGCGTTTGCATTGGTTTTCCATCTTAGATATTCTGGTGGTCAAGTTGTTTAGTTGAGATACAAGCACAGTTAGCTCGAAGTCACCCTCGACTTCTCGATTTTCCTCAACTAAATTACCACCCTCTCTTTTAGCCATTCTTAAAGGATCTTCTTACACAAACAACTAAAAGGAAAAATAAAACGGGAGAAAGAAAAGCAAAACTAAAAGTAAAATTAGTAAAATACACTTAAAAGGACAAAAAATCTAGTGAACTACATCTTCATGTGACACCACTCCCCGGCAGTGGCGTCATTTTGATGCTTCTTGTGATATTTTGATCAACGGCACTAGCCTACACTTTGAGTGTCTACGAATCAAAGCGAGTATAGTAACCTAACCAAGGGTTGGGATCGTATCCCAAGGGAGCTGTAGTGAAAATAGTAGCTAAACTAGAATTTTGATTCTAGTTAGTAATAGCTTGAGAGATTATCGAATAAAAACAAAGTACATTTAATTTGTGACACCGAAGTGTAAAATATCAAAAGGGTTTGTCACAAGTATCAAAAACAACAAAAATGATAAAGGGGAATCAAGTATGGGAAAAAGTTCTCGGGGTGCAACCGCAATATATTTTGAAGTAAACCGTTAGGTACATGCTTTGTATAGGAAATTTGCAAGATAATGATGACTAGACTAAATGGGTTTATCTCGAACATCCACTCGTCTAATGAAGATCATCTTATGCCTTACCCACACCCGCTCTTCCAATAATGAGTTCTAGGATATGGGACTAGATTTATCCAATCATGTGTACTTGGTTACTTGTTACCGAATTCAATCAATTAATATGTTGTGTTACAAACCTATTTTTTACGTATATAATCTAACCAAAAGTACAATCAATAGTAAATTACCCTAAGTCTAGACTTCATTCCTCGTGGGATTGACCCTAACTTCTGTTAGGTTCTTTATTTGACAACGATTGCTTATACTTCATTAGGAAGGTATAATTTAGGTGTATCAATTAATCACAAAAAAATTGATCCTGAACTCAAGCATTAGCTTTTAAATTTTTAAAATACAAAATATATATATTTAAAATTATGTAAAATATATTATACATCATAGAAATTGCAAAATTCAAAATACTTGTGAGGCATATGAAAAAAAGGTTGTCATTTGAAATCCAAAAGATATCACTGACAATAGAAATATGTATCTCTTTTTTCTTCACTCGATGTCTGATTTCTTCATTCTTCATGGGGTTGAACTATAATTGTTTCTTCACCAAATTTTCACATGCAATCCCCAATTTTAAATCCTCTTTCACAAAGTTTAAAAATCAATTTATTATTTTTTTTCTTTCTGAACTTCTTTTGTTTTTGATTGTGTGATTGATTTATATTTCAAAAAAGTGTGATTTAAAATTGGTCATAGCTATAATAGGAAGATCACACATAGATTTTCGAAAGTAATTAAAAAATATAACCAGTTAATCCTCCAAAAAGGTGTGGCTTTTGACTTTTTAAAAAAACAATAACATGTTTTAAAAATTTTAAAATGCTTGTAAAATATGAGAAAATAGACAAATGACCGTTCTAATATAAATATTGTCACATCATCAGACCTATGTTCCTTCTTTGCATATATATAGACCCGACTAGGTTTCATCCCCTGGACAAAGATCCGACACTCGATCTGAGACTCGGTCCTGACCTTGAAACCTGACTCACAACCCAAACTCGACCAACACCCGAGCTCGATCCAAGACCCAAAACCCAATCAAAACTTGAACCTGACCTGACTTGAGAAAAATTCACGAACTTAACCTTATACCTAACCTCGACCCTGAAAAATAAAACGAGACTTGACAACGTTCCTGAGGCATCACCTTGGGACTTGAACACGACCTTGAACTTAGATCCAACCCTAGACCCAACTTTGATCATGACACATAGTTTGAGACCTGACCAGTATAACCTCAAAAATGGAAATTGAGTAAGGGAAAGGAGTTGCAGATTCTGGGTTGACTAATGCAAGGTATAGGGGTCCTGTCTATGGTTCGTAAAAGGTTCTACGGGCCGTAAAAGAAAGTCGTAGGAAGGGTTTTCATAATATGGAAAATTTCAAAGTCTCTGATGATGGTCTACAGATAAAAAGGATGAGTTGTAAGTTTTTAACTAGCCATAGTAAGTACCCATAAAGTTGTTACAGACTTGAATTTTTTGGATCCTTAGACAGGACGGTTAGACCTCGAGTCATATAATCTGTTACGGACCATATACAGGGTGAGCACTCGTCACAATGATTCGTTGCAATTGCCCAGGATTTTGAGTCCAAGTAAATGATTCTATGAGTGAATAGGACGGTCCGTAGAAGTTCCTATGGACCGTAGAACGATTTCGTAGGGTCTTCTAACTGTATTTAATTAAAGGTACTATTTTTTCCGACAAGTAACCTATAAACTACGTAATTTTGTCCCTACAACTTTTTCTACCCTTAAAACAAAGCCTAATACTCTCATTCACTCAAATTTCCCCAAATACCTCAAATCTTCTTCTCCAAAATTCTCTCAAGAGCTCTGTGGTGAAGAACTAGGGTTTTAAGCTTCAAGGTTTCTTCCTCCTTGCATACTTAGGGTTGTGATTGTCAAGGTATGTGGGAATTCACCAACAGACCCCTTTCATCCATTGGCTCCCAAAAGAATTTCAATCTCTTAAATTAATTTAAGTCAATTCCATTAGGGTTTCATATCATTCTCCATGGGTCATGTTTATTATGATTCAATTTTTATATTCAATTTTACTGTGCATAATTTGATTTAATTCTACCTAAAATTCATTTGATTTCATCAGGCCATGCTTATGTCTATTTCATGAACTTGAATTATGAACAATGCTTATGAATTTGTGAACTATATTCAAGAATATGATTAAAGATTTATGTGTGTCTTATTCATAGAATGATTTACAACTAAAGGATGCTTTTAAGATAAAGTATCAATAATTTGTGGAAGGTTTTCTCATAATTGAATGGAATCTTGATTTAGATGCTTAGAAAGGTAAGTGTCTACTATGAAAGTTTTACGAAATCAGATTGAAAGGAGCTACTAATGTGGACTCATGATTGGATTGATATGACTAGATGCCTACTATTCTAAGTATTTCAATATGAATGTGATTATGTATTTTATGTTGGATTTTACTTAGCAGTGGGAGGACTTTGAAATTGAGGTCCTACTACTAGTAGAATTTCGGTCTTCAGCAGAAATTTCTATTGTCTCAAACTATGTGCCTCAATAGGATTGTCTTAAATGACCTAACAAGTGGATACACTTTAGCAAATAATGAATGTGATAGAGTTATACACTGGCAAGTAGATTCTCCTTTTCGGTGTAATGGTCATGCCGAATTCCATGTTATATCTCACATTGTCTTACTGTTGGTTAATGGTATATATCCCATAAATGAATTACGTTCTTTAAGTATGCATTGACCTTGTTTATGTTTTTTTATTTGTTTCTAAAAGCTTTATTATATTTTACTTGGTCTTGCATATTATGTTTAGAATTATCGTCTATCATGCCTACATCTTATGCATTTTCTCATACTTAGTACACTTATCTTACTAATGCATACTTGTGTCTATATTGTCTCATAATATAGGGTATGATGCTCCTCCTTCCGCTCGTAAATAGCTTGGATTGTTTCATTAGCACATTGTATTTATGATTCCTCCTGCTCTGAGGACAAGATCGTGGATGTTTTAGTTATTTTATTGTCTTTTCGTTTCAGAATTATACGTGGTGTATGAGTTACGTCTGGATCACTTTTATGTTGAAAGAAAGGCTATGTCAGACACGATTCAGTTCTCGGCACTTACGTTTAGATTTCTTATATGATATGAGACTTATGTTACCATTCTCTCTTGTAGTACTTCTTTTATGTCATGTTTAGGTCAAGTGGTTTGTTTAGGATCTTTCGGGAATATATTCATCATGTCACGTATAGGGTGTACTTTAAGTCGTGAAACGACCCCAACCCCAAGACCCGACACCCGACTTGAGACCCAAGATCCAACTCAAACCTGAGAACCCAACATCGACCCTGACCAAAGACATGAGACTCGACCCAAGACCTAATTCAAGATCCGATACCGAGACCTGATCTTAGACCAGACCTTAACCCTGACACCAGACCTTAGCACCCAAACTCACACCCAACTTGAGACTCGACCTCAACCCGAGACCTAACCCTGACTAGAGACCCAACCTAGACCCGAGAGTAGACGCCAACCCTAACTCAAAATTTGACCTCTATTTCTAACTTGAGATTCAACAATGACTCAATCTAAAACTCGAGGGTTGGGTCTCAAATCGAGATCATGTGTCTGGTCTCGAATTGAGAATCAGGAGTCAGATTTAGGATTGGTATTAGAAATCAAGATTTGAAATTTAAGTTAGGATGGAAAGTTAAGGTATGAGGTTCATAATGATTTTGGATAATGTTTTCCTTATTTTTAAAGGGAAGTCATTTTCCTTAAATTTGTGAAAAATAAGTTTATTTGGAAAATATTTTTTTTGAAATATTTAAGACAACCAAACGTGAGAAAATAAAACATAAAAGAATATATAATATTTGTTGGAAGAAGAATAGAAATGAAAAGGATGAAGCAGTAATTTACTTAGTCATCCACAACCTTATTTCTAGAACGATAGAAATGCTGAATAATGCAACAAGAGTAACAGCAAAACCAACATTCCAAGCAGTCCCTGCACCTCCTAAATGGATTCCATAGAAAATATTTGCTGCTGCCAAAATTATCAAAACCCTTCCCAATATCTGATGGTACCAATTCCAATATTTTCTTACTTTTGATTCCTTTCCTGGTCGAGCCAAAAATGCAATGACCTAACCATATATATATATATAGAGAGAGAGATAATCAACATTATTTTATAATAATATATATATATAATTCATAAGATAAGATAGTAAAAACAGGTAGATGAAGAAACCTGCAAGCAAGCAAGAACAAGAATGAAGATGCCAATGGCTTTGTGTTTATCAACATGAGCGCTAAGACGATCTTCAAGAACAAAACCACATACAATACCAGAAAATCCAAGGAGAAAGGCAATTGATTGAATAGTTGTGTGAGTATAAAACCATATTGGATCATATTGCCTAAAGTATCTAGCAACCATGACCCCAATTGGTATCAAAATACCCCAGCTCAACATATTCAACACTCCATGACTACTCCTAAGATTTGCATAAGGGATCTTTGATTTACTTTCACCTGTTAAACAACCATTTAAAAGCAATTCATTTCTTCTCCCACTTCAATTAAAATTAAAACTAAACAGGAGCACAATAATTCACTAATGTGAGTTGTAGAATGATTTTGCATGTGTTCCCTCTCACCAACATAGATACATGTATTGACCACATGAACTAGTCCTTGTACCTCCATTGCCAACACAAGCATATAAGGTAGGGGTGTAAAAATAATATGAAAAATTGATCGAATCGAAATGATTGATATCATTTTTTCAGTAAAATCATGGACAATAATTGAAGTGTATAACCGTTCAAACAATAGTGATGGTCTTTCAATTTATCAAAAAAACTCAAAAAATTCTTGAATCAAACCGAATAACTTTACATGTATAAAAATATATTTTATATATTCACAATATGTTAAATTTAATATGATATATTTATAACATTTTTTAAATATAGGTATAATGTAAGTCCTAGGCATATGGTGACTGAACAACTTTAGGTTTTGCTCTAGGCTTTAATTAATTAAGTTTTAAATTAAAAGATACTATAATAGACACTCCATCTAACAATATAGAAGATCTATTTATTTATTTGGAGTATCTATATAGTATTTTTAATTTATTTGTAGTTTCAATATATGATCCTTCTCTTTTTCTCATTCATATTTTTTTTTTTTATTTATCATATTTTTATATTAAAGAATGCGAAAAAATAAAATAAGAATAAGAAACTTAAATAATAATAATCAAAAAAGTAAAAGAAAAAATGTGAGAAGGATCATATATATCTCTATAGGAATTTTTTAAATAATATAAAAATCAAAGCAATAAATTTAAAACAATTCACTTTTATTACATAAAAGGAGTATACTGAATCACTTTGCAATGATATGGGTATATATAAGTCATTTTTATAATGATGGTATATCAACTCTAAATAAAAAAAAATGTTAAGAGTATATTATGCCATTTTTTCCTTTATCCTAACATAAAATCATGTTAGAAGTTTTGTTTTTTAAATGAATTTCTTTAATTGTATTAGTTTTGTTTTTTAAATGAATTTCTTTAATTGTATTTTAAATTTTTCTACAAGTGTTAATGCACTTTTTATAATTTTTATGTTATTATATTTTTTTATAAATTAAAAATTAGAAATGCATAAAGTACACATGCCTCAGCATAGTAAGACTGTCCCACTTTTTAAAGGAAAAATTGTATATAACGGTAAACTAATAATTCAAATTAAATGTTATAAAAATATTTTGATTTAATTGTGCCTTGTAAACAAACTGTTTGTTTGTCGCCTTTCTCCCTCAAACTCTTACTCACCACTCTCCCTCTCTCACTCGCTCCCTCCCTCTCATTTTGATACAAACACAAATGTATAAAATGTGTTGGTTTTTATATAAAGCAAGAGAAAATTATATATATATATATATATATATATATATATATATATATATATATATATATATATATATATATATATATATCGTTTCCCTCTCCCATATCTCGTTTGCCACTCTCCCAGACCTCGTTTTCTACCCTCGCCTCTCTCGCTTATACAAATAGAAACGAAATGTATAAATTGCGTTTTTTTATAAAACGAGAGAAATATATCTATATATATATATATATATATATATATATATATATATATATATATATATATATACATATTCGTTTCCCTCTCCCATATCTCGTTCGCCACTCTCCCAGACCTCGTTTTCTACCCTCGCCTCTCTCGCTTATACAAATAGAAACGAAATGTATAAATTGCGTTTTTTTATAAAACGAGAGAAAATTGTATATACACGTGCAAATATATTTATTTTCGGTCTATACACTTATTATTATATAATATAAATATTCTCCTGCTCAATTTTCTTTTGTCTCTCTTTCTCGTTTTATACATACACAAATTATACAACTAATCTTTTATATACAACTATTTTCTTTTGTATATGTATAAAAACTTATACAACTGGTTTCTTTGTATTTGTATAACAAATTATACATCTATTTTTTTGTCTGTATATGTATTGCGAAATATACATATTTATTTTGTTATTGAGCAAATTATAAAGTAAAATTATAGCATACAAATATTATTTTTTTGTTTTGTTATATGTGAGTCACAAAAAAACATTGATTTGAAATTTTTTTAAATTTTTTATCTCGTGTCCGAACCAGACAGAGCCCACACTGATTCGGAGTTACATTCCAAGTCTTCATTAACTAATGAAAATATTATGCTTACCAACATATATTGGTGGCATTATTACTTTCTCTCTTCATTTTTGCTTTTTACAATTTAATTGGACATATTCATTATAAAAATTACTTATTAACATAGATATTTTAAGTACATTATCCTTATTAATTGCGTTTAGTATTAATTTTTGAAAAATAATTTAAAAACTAGTATTTAGTATTATGGGTAAAGTGTAAAAAAATAATTATGTTTTTATATTAATAAAATGAAAATATATTTCAAAAATAGGGTGTAGTTAAGGGTATCAAATGGGTAGGTTGAGGTAAAATTGGAAACATTAAAATGGGTTGAATAAAAATTGGATTGGGTCTTGACCCGTGCAAGTTTACTTTGAGCTCAAATGGGTTGGGCTCAAATGGGCTAAGACAACTGGTTGGGTCTTGACCCACCCAATTTAATCTAATTAATCTCAATAATTTAATATTGATATTTAACTTTTAGAATCACAATTTGAATTTTCGTTCAATATTTTATTGTTACGAAAGTAACAAATTGATAGATAAATCCTAAAAGATGTTAAATAGATATTAATTCACACTTTCAATATAAAAACACATCTTAATAAAAAGTTTTTAAACGGGTTGAAATTGGAGATTGAATTGGGCTCAATTGAAAATTTTCTTCAAATGGGTTAAGTTAAGTGAGTTGATATTGAAACAAATTTAAATTATTTTGAGTCCAACTCTTACGATTCTGAATGGATTACATGAATTACCTATGTTTGAATATTTTTTTACAGAGTAGGTGTAGTTAGTAGGAGTGGTTGATAAAGTAGCTGGTTAGGCGGAGATAAACTACTACTACTTAAACTGCTTTCCCTCGAAAATGACATTACAGAGCACAAAACGCGTTCATCACTTGCCGTGGGCCCCGCACTGATTTCATGTAATGAATTAATACATTGACTGACCAATTACTCTCCGTGGAGTCAAGAATTTAATGAGCATTCCAGAAAAAAGAAAAAAAAGATATTACTAGTAATATTTGAACACATATTTTCGGGAGGCATTTAAAATAACTGGACTGCAACATTTTATTTTATTAAAGAGTGTCTAAATTTATTATTTAATTACTTTATATATTATTTAACTTATAAATATAATATTATTTTCAATGAAAAAAGTCCAATCAGACACTCTCTTTATAGGATAGCTACGGCCCTGAATACTCTAATGGTTTTCTCTAATTGGTACTTTTCACAAAACTAAACTTAATCATAAAACCTGTATATGTAATTGAATGAATATGCTAATCAGTCTAACAGTTTGGTCTAAAAAATGTTCTATTATTAATAATTTAATTCTTAAAATATTGATACTGCTAATGATTAGATCTAAAAATATCCACATTATTATTTACAAAATGCCTAAAAAGAAGTTGGAATTATGAAATCAAAGATAAACAAAAGAAGAGTTTTTGAATTTATTTACCCGTCCTTTTATGCTAATTTATTTAGGAGTATATTACTACTGATCATTAGGAATGTTAAAATTATAGGTAATCTGTCTGATTCATTCAGAATTTTTTTTTTTTGAATTTGGCTCAAGATTATATGAATAGGGATCAATCACAATAAATACATACATACCTGAGTTATAATCAAAGAAGGTGGAGATATGTGCGCGATGTTGTGACAACTGATAATTGATGGGTGATGGTAGGCGTCCGTTAGGACCGAGGGAGTAAATAAGTCGATTTGTGGGTGTTACTGCGGTGCTCAATTGAAAAGCCATATAAATCCTTGAATTTTCAGCTATAATAGAAGATGTCATATTCACCAATTGAAGATTCCCTTCATCTGGTACAACTTGTGCCGATGATTGTCCACCTAGATAATACCTTTTCATGGTGGAAGACCCATCGTTGCTTATCCATCCAACAATTGCACTTGAACCCACCATTTTACCATCTTTTGAAAAACCCATCCCTATGAATGAATTGCTATTTGGTGCTGATAAGAGGAAACTCCATACTTTTGTATCCGTCTGCAAATACTGCAATCATATTAAAATAAATGAAATTAGTATATATATATAATATAGGAGTAAATGTATCAAACATTCTACCTCTACTTACTCTCAGGATATAACCTTGTTCATCCCATACTGAAACACAATGAAATGAAGAAGTATCAAACAGAGGTTTGTTTTTTAGGTTAAGATTTGAAGTACATGAATCTTCACTATTAACTTCCAACAACAACAACAACAACCACAACAACAAAAAAAGCTTCATCTCTCTTTGCTTTACTAATAATGATGAGAATCCAAATTTATCATATCATACTAGTTGACCTTCCACTATAATATTCTGCTAACAGTTGGCTACCAACTTTATTATTTATCTATATCCAAAACTAACATGGCTTACCACTTTGTAGGTAAAGAAAGATTCAGAGGTTACAAGGATCAAACTTGCAAAGTCCAGGGACCAAACGTGCAATTATCCCTTTGCTAGCACCAATAGTAATGAATACTTTGTTGCGTTATTGCGTTGCCCTACCAATAACAATATTCCCTCCATTCCTAATTATTTGTCCACTTTAAATTAACACATCTATTGAAAAAATAATTATTGATATAGTAAATTTATCATTTTACTTCAATTAATTATAAAGTAAATGAATCAAAAAACTTAAAATTTTCAAAATTTAACCTTTTTCAAAGTAATTAATTGAAAATATAATAAGTAAAAGAAAATTTATCACATCTTGATTTGTCAAAATGTACTAGTAATTATGGAGGGGGAGTATTTCTTTTCTTTTCCATATTGCTTTTGATATGTTTAACTTTGAACCAAGGTCTAATTAAATACTCCTTCCGTAAAGAATGACCTATTTCTTTTTGACATGTTTAAGATCACAAGATTAAAGGACAATTTCATACATTTAACATAACTTTAATTTAAAACCACATGATTAAAAATTTTCTTTATTTTCTTTAACTCCGTACCAAGTCAAACTAAATCATTTTTTGTGAAACGGAGAAAAATATAATTTTTCTATCTTCACAAGGTAAAGTAAAACTACCCTTCCAAAATCCTCTGAAGGAATTAGAGAAGAAGTGAAATTTAAACTCAACATAAACAACTTCTTGTGATTATGATAAAAGATTGTATAAAATCACGTCCAAGTAAACTTATAATATGATAGTCAAAAAGGAAAAAAAAACAATTTCAGCAATATCAATTAAAAGGATAATTTCACTCACATTTTAACTTATTACACCAGGATCAAAAATAATTTCTGTGTAAAGAAAAGCTCGTCCAACTTATCATGAAATTACTGAACTACTTCATGTGACAAATGAATTTTGCTTATATGTCATTGAAAACAACTCATTTATTCTTATAATGTTTAGTCAAAGTTGAGTACTCGATTAATTGTTTTGATGGAATAAAAGTTAAGAAAAACCCGCAACTAAACAAAAGGGAAATAAAAGAACAATTTTTACAACTGGTTTCAGCTTTCCCTTCATTTTTTTGCCCCACTTTGTTACTTTAATGTTTCTTCCTCCTTCCCTCTTAGGATTGGTATTCTTGGCTGATCATCACCCGCACACATATTTTACTTTGCTAAACGGCTGACACCCTAAACTTCATTCCTTCCTAGTAAGTATTTTTCACTAAATTAATACATCGATTTGTACAAGAGAGCTGATTACATGGTGCGAGAGACTACTTCCGCGATGAGATGCTTTGCTGACCTGCTGAAGACACTGTTCCATTACTTACAGAATGGTCATGATCTGTTTTTACCCTCCGATAGAAAAGCACATAAGCAGCAGCAGACTTCACATCTTCTTCATTAATCGGTGATATGTGGCTGTCATCAAAGTTGTACCATCTATTTTCATCAAGAAGCTGCATGACGGAAAGACTAGCATATTAAAATGTACAATATATTTGCAAAATTTTCATTTTCAAGAGATAATATTGATCTAATAGATTTTGTAACACAAACAAATCACATTGAGGTGTAGTACCAGAAGGCTTGTTACTGCACCTGGAGGAATCTGTGAAAATAGAATAATGAAAGAGTTGTTTTTTTTCTAACAAATTGAAAGATAACCTCCAACAAGGAAATCTTAACCAATTTCAACCTTCAATGAGATTGTATCCATGAATCATGAGGACCTCACCACTTGCAAGATTTAATTACTGATTGCTCCATATCATTCTAATTTTAGACTAAAATCTATGTTATGCAATAAGTGAAAACTACCAGAGACTTCAATGAACTAAAGATAGGATTAGAGATAACCACTTGCATAACAAAATTACGCACCTTGATATGTGCAGTGTAGTGCCCACTTCCCATCCCACCATAGTGATTTGTTAGTGCATACAGTTCATAGAGCTGACGTCGAGAGTTGTTCTTGTTGGCCACATATTTTGTCAAGTCAAAATCATGAATAGGAAAATTTACAAAAGTTTCCAGCTTATGCTTCATGGACCGGCTGTATGAAAACCTCTTCAGGTGGATAACAAGCACTTCAGGAAGCCTCCAAAGATCTAACTTCTTACTTGCTTGTCTTCGCTCTTTGCATGTAGGACAATACCTATAACATTTAAGCAAAAAAAATTGATATAATCAACCACTTGAAAAGGAAAAACATTGTATGCAAAAACATCAGGCATATAATGAGCAAATAGATGTCTCCTTTTTGGGAACATTCTGGCAACATGAGCAATGAGAACAGGAAGAAACTAACCACATATCTTCAGGAACCAATGGCTCTTCACGTAAGAAAGCTTCCAAGCAACTGTACAGTGAAAGAGGTTCAGTTCGAGCTTTTTTTGTAGCTGGTCCATACTTTGTGACTTCCGGCAAATTCTCTATGTAACGAGTATCATAATTTTCCAAAAGCTTCTGAGACCAATCAGCAAATACAAGTATTGAAACTGACGATGAAGACAATTTGACAGATTTATCTTCCCCTACAGTTAGGTCAATGCATGCATTATTCTCATCAACCAATTGCAGAGGTAGTTTCTCCAAGTTCACCAATTTTGAGCTAGGCACATCCTTCTGTCTTGGATCATCATTTGCTAGACTAGAGTCTACACAGGCTTCACTAGAAGCGGCAAGACGGGATGCGTTGGCTGCTGCTGCTGCTGCTGTCTTAGAGCGAGAAACACAATTAAATCCTGGATTTTCTGCTCTTAGCATAGGCGAGAGCATTCTGTGAACTATCAACTGTATATCGCCCCTTGTGGTGACATCATCACAACAGATTGGTGAAACAAGAGGTGTTCCATAAGGCTTCCACCCAACATTACTTTGAGAGATACCAATTTCACTACAAAGAAAAGAGGCAGCATTAATTAGAAGAGAGAAGATTGCCTATATGTTCTTACTAAAATAGCATTTTAAATACCAAACATCAACGCCTTGGAGAATTGGAAAGTGACTGAAGAAAATAGGAAGTGCATAGTGGTGCAAACAAGTTACAAACTATGCATACCGTTCTTCCCGGCGGTGGATTAGTTGAAGAAACTTTGAGTTCTTTATTGATTTTGGCATCTTGTAGGCAGCAAGATGATCATCATCTTTTATAGAAGACAGAGATATTAGAGAATCTTCCAGAAAACGATGAATCAAATGACCGCGTATCTACAAGCAGCACAAGAAACAAGTGAATCCAAATTAGAAATCAAGTATATCACGCTTAAATGCTAACTTGAGTGATCAGAGGACTAACCTCAGCAAGCATAAGTTTCTCATTTTGCTTCAAGGAACAAGAATTACCAAGTGCCTGAATCAAGTCCCTGCAACGTCCCTGCTTTGGTACAGTAACTGTACAGGCAGCTGGCAGTGCACTTCCGTCACAAGTGAAAATTGTTACTGTCATAGTACGGGATGTGGCAGATTGAAGCGGCAAGGAGAGATACATGAATGGGTCAAATGTTACTGAGACTTTATTACACACAGGACACACTAGAGTTGACTTGTATTGGCCCTGTAAAACAGAGGACATGTAAATTCAATAACCATAGAAGGGCAAGGAAAATAACATTCTTATTGTTTATTTTCTTTCTTCCCTTTCTACTTTACATAAGTAAATACTAGTACTACTGAAGCTATTAACAGTTTTCACATGTCAGTAGAGAGACTAGGAGGGGAGAAGGGGGGGGGGCTAGATTTTGCTCTTGAAGGGCTAAACAAAATTGAAACTGCTTGCTTGAGGAATGAAAATAGCCCTTGATATTTTTGAAGAAAGAAAACCTGGACTATAACAGAAGTACAGTACAGTAAAGAAGAATGGCAAGCTTAGGTCCACATTTTATCATTTCAAAGCAAAGTGAACTTCACAGAAGCAGAAATATATAGCAAATCAAAGATCAAGTAATTCATCTAGTTGTTCACAACTAAGTTGCTCGGACTTAAGTGCCGGTGTCGATACAGGTGTGGATCTAGAGGCCGGATCCTTCATGATCCAAAAGTTTTAAGATTCGGGGGTATGGATCCAGGTAAGGATGCGGGTAAGGGGATTCGGCCAAACATAATTCAAATTTCAAATATCTCAAAATAGATTTATATGGCTAAATTATGAGACATTATCTGAGAAACTTACACCGTATTCCGAGGAGAAAATATTGATCAAGCAGAGAATCCTAGAAGATAAAAAAGAGAAAAAGACTGACATGCAAATTTCTATATACAAGCTAATTTTGTTTCCTTCAATTTCCCCTAAGCTTTTGTTTGGATTACAGAAATCACAGATATTTGTATCGAATGTCTCCTTCGATTTTGGTCAAAGTATCCAAAATCAATTGATCAAATCATGTACGAATTCCACACCCACGTTGTGTTGATACGGGTGCGGCATAAAAAATGAAGAGTCTCAGCAGTTCAGAGTTAGATTAACCAATCTTCTAAATAATAAAATTTCTTTCACCAAACTAGTCAATTGAAATGGCAGACCCAGAAGCAAAGTGCATCACCCATCATTAGTCAGGTATTAACATTTTCTCGCAATATGTTACTCACTTGGCATACATCCACAATTATGGAATCATTTCGGGCAATGTGATTTGCCCAATATTCATCAGCAACTTCTTCATCTGGTCGGCCATCTGCATCTTTTGATTTTATGTAAGGCTTGTGTTTAACACGATTTAAGTCTTCGTGAAGTCCATCCAACAAAAACGCAAGGAGTTCCTGAAGAGAAGAATTGAGTGTAAAGGAAGCCCGATTCATAGAAGGTTAAAGTGGCAATAATTTCTGATAATTTACTCCACCTGAGAGTCATGCTGGTTGTATCCACTAAATTGTGGGGCAAAGCGAGCAAGCTTTGCCTTAAAAGGACGAGGGGCAACTGGAGTGCGCCCTGGTGCCCACAATTTTCGTAGCAAATCACCAAATGCTAAAGCCAGTTCACCCTACACATTTAGATTAAAAGTCAAAAGTCAATATATTTTCCGACTAAATTATTAATCAGATAGGTTCCCAGCCCACCTACGTCGCTACCAGATTTAGTTTGACAGATTTTTCAGTATCCCAGCCACCTCCAGGTATGTATACACTTGCTAAAACATTTTACCATATAGCAATTTTTATGACTAAGCAAATAGTACGGTTCTTAGTAAACTTTTCACCTGTCCAAGATCAAATTTGAGAAACTTTTCAAATAGGATATTCTTGAAACTTACAACCATCCCCAGAGGATTCTGCCGATTTATCTCCTGATAATAATCTTCTCGAAAGTACCGAGCAAATTCTGGAGTGTGAACAAGACATTGTATGGCACTATTCATGAAGCAAGTATTCCCAAGGTTCAACAAGCCTGTAAGACCACAAGCAGATCCCCTTGTACTAACACCACTGCTCCCGTAGGTCTTGTCCGTTCCTGAAGAAGCAAGTTGTTGCGACTGCGACAACTCTGCTGTGCCATTTCTAGTTGAACCTTTACTCAGAGACAACCCTTCGGCATTTGAGAAGTTAGGCTGAGATGGTTTCACAAGAGCCACAGTTCCATTATCTGCCGTTCCATTTTCATGAAAAGAATTCACACCACCGGCTGAATTATCATTAGCAACCTCAACCAAGATCTGCTTCAATGTAATCACATTGCAAAACGGGGGGAGAAGTCTCAGAATGCTGGGAAAAGTTTGGAAACAGTAAAGTGAAAGAACATCTTCAAAAGAAACAGAAGCAATCATCACGTAGGCGGCTATTTGAAGCAATCATCACATAGGCAGCTATTTGAAGAAATCATCACGTAATTCAGCCCAGTTTGAAACTGGGCTGATATGCAACCCAGATTGACCCATGAGGAACTTTGTTTAAATATTTAAAATAAACATGTTTTAACGACATGTTATATATATAAGGGAAAAAGTTTTATTAGGTACTCAAACAAAGTAAGAATTGGATTGGGTTAAGACCCGATTTTTAGCCTATTTCAGCCCAACCCATTACCCCAAGTTAACTTTTGGGCGGGTCATTAACTAAGACCATTTTAACAAGTCCAAATTCAGCCCAACCCGTCCATTTTACACCCTAATATCATCATTCATGTTTATGCAAGACTGACCCATTTAGTGACAGCATGAACGCATAGAAGAAAAAGAAAAAGAAAATACATGTAATTAGAATTTTGTGTACAAGAAATGGCACTAAACTACTCATTACACTCTTAACCTTCACCTTTTTCAAAAAAATAAATAAAAAATCATTACTCTTCAGGGCTTTCTGCTATGAACTGTAACAATTAGATTCAGAAAAGTTTATCCAGTCATACAGGAAATGCATGGCAGAACTTAATTTAAAAAAATAATGAATAGCGCAGTGTAGTCAGAGCACACTTAAGCCCTGAAGTGAGGCTCAAAACGTATTGAGCGCTTCGACTCACTTTATGTGTGCTTCAGTGTCATCCTCAAGGTTCTACGGCAGACTTTCCTTGCCAATGAGACTCTTCTGAAGAAGTGACACTAAACAATTGATAATTCACTTCATCATAATTTTTTTCAATTTCTTTGGTCATATATTTGTAATTAATTTTGGACTAAACATATATATTTGTATTTTTTTCTCCCTTTGCACCTTTTTTCATTAAAGCACACTTTATTTGCGCTTAATGTCCCAAAGGACCTTAGAGTTGTGCTTTTCGCCTTTGATAAAACTGTGAATAGGCACATATTTTCTTATTCTTTATTGATGAAGTAGAGAATCGGCACATATTTTCTGGGGTCCATTACTTTTTTCTCGGGGGGGGGGGGGGGGAACCTCGATCATTCCACCGTGTACATCTACCTCCCACCAGCACAAGTGCCGAGTAACTCTCCCCACCAAGGCTTAGGTATAGGAAGAAATTCACCTCGTGTTTTTTCTCTTTTGGAATTTGAACCTTGATGTCCAAGTTTTGCACCACTTAATTCCAGGGTCCATTACTTTAGAGGCCAGAAACTAGGAAACCAAAAGAAAGTGAGACAATAACTCTGGTTCAAAATAGACCCAACTGCAGACCAATCCTCGACTATCTTCCAACTTGTCTCACAAAGTAGTCTAATGGAGAGGACATGCATCTACTCATTCATTAGCTCTGTTCTTTTTTCCTTTTTATTAATTTGAAATGAAACACAAGAAATATGAACCTTTTATGACTGCCATGAAATATCTTTGAATTAATCACAAAATAGAACTACCATGCACGGATTCAAGCACTACATCCATATATGTTAAGTTTGTGGAGAGCTCCATGCCATCTCCAAGAAGTAACATTAAGGATACCAAAGAGCAGTTTTTTCTATCTTTTTTTCAGATGTAGCCAAATGCTAGAAAAATATTTGACATTCAAGCAAAACTGAACAAATAAATTTAAATATAGTTTTACTGATAGATAAAACTAGGGGTGGCAAAATTATCCCAAACCCACGCTCGCCAAGTTTTAATGGGTTTGGGCATGATTTTGATGATGGGTTAATTTGGGATAGCCCAAGTTGATCATCATAAATCAATAGCCGAAATAGACCTATCATGATGCCCAATCTTGACCCATGGAAATTGCTTACTTTTAGCTTCTAAGGTTCAATTCTAGATTTAGATTTTGCATATGAAAAAATGTTTAATTTTTTTTCATTATCATATAAATATGGGTTACTATAATTATTATTATTAGTGAAATATAATTTTTTACTTACTTTTTGTAGAGGAAAAAATGCAGCAAAAAAAATTGGGGGACAAATTTAAAGGAACAGTAAGGAACAAAGTTGTGTTGATGCAAGTCAAAACATAAAATCATCCCGGTAATGGCAAGATACGCTATTATCAGAGGCAGTGGGGAATAAATGCAACTTATATGGAACTCATGTCTCTTAAGGGTGCAGAACTTGCGTTCCACCAGAAACTACTCCCGCTGGAAATTGAAACGGACTCCACAGAGGAAATAACACTCTTATCAGACAACACAAACTCAATTTATAACACTCCTATCTCATCTGCAGGTTTTGGCTGAAGGATCTGGCGACTCCGACATAACTTCTGGGAAGGCAATAAAGTGGCACACTTTTTGGCAAACTATGCAAGGATAAATATTACCCTCTGGACTCCACCGCTTTGGGCAGTACAGAGCCTATCAGAAGACAAGTGTGCATACATTACTACTAACAAGTGTCCTCTTCAACTTGTAATAATCTAGTAAATCAAGTTGAAGAAATCTAGTAAATCTTGGTAACACTAGTACCCCTGATGTAACAGCTAATTAAGACTACCAAAAAAAAAAACATCAAATCATCTAAAGATTGAACAATATCTCATTCTTTACAAATAGGTATTTTTCATATTCTTTTTAGTTTAGGATAAGCGATTGGGTCTTGGTTTTGAAACACTGAGATGGAAAACATCATGGTAGGGAGATTGAGTTTTAAATGCAAATTCGAAAGTTAAGGTCTTAATGCAGGTACTGAACATCAGGTGGGAAATAAAAAAGGCGAGAATATTAACTTCAAGATTTGGAATCTTGCTGGCAACAACGATTATTTCTACACAAGGAATTATAAAATATGAATGGCCAGTTCATTATTCAATAGGTTTCTTTTATATCAGATGAAATCATGAAATGTAAGTTAAAAAATTATATAAATGGTGAGTCAAGTTGGGCGGGTTGGGCTTTGACCCATTGTTTAGCCCATCTTAACCCAACGCTTCAATCTTCATAGTCCATCTCAACTTTGGGCAGGGTTGGGCAATGACTCATTTATTGTTTCAGCCCATCTTGACCCAGCCAAAATAAACCCAAATGGCTCATTTCCCACCCGTAGATAAAACCAAAGAGCACTGAAGTTACACCAGATTTCTAGATCTTTAACTAAATTGTCTGTGGCAGTAATAGTCTTAAAATAATTAATTGCAGCATACAGAAACGTACATCCTGATCCATTTGTATATTCGCATCATCAAGCATCTTATCCATGTCATTCATCAAAGCATGCTTTTGATGGTTAAAGTAATCCCAAATGCATACCTGAAGAGAACAGAAAGGGTTCAAATTACAGAAGTGAAGAATGATTGATATCTTTCAAGAACCCAATGAAGACTCAAAAACGTATACAAACAGATTCTCTTACTAGTTCTGGAATGAGAGAGAACATCTCACAAGCTTTCTTATGAAGTTGTCTAATTGTTTCCTGCTCAAACAAAACAACAAAGAAATGACCTCTTAAACAACATTATAAGGTTAGAGGCTTCATGATCAAAATAAGGAAAACTTTTTTTTTGAAACATGTATCAAATAACGAAAACTTTCCTGTAAGGTTATTTCTCTGTAATTGGTTTTTCACTGTCTCATTGAAAGAGGGTACGGAAAAAACGTTCTTCTTCCCCTCCTTCAATGAGACAGTTAAAAAACAATTAAAGAGAAATAAGTGTACTGCAGTTGTGTGTTTATGATTTATCAAAAATTGGGTTGTGTTTAAGTAAGGGGTTAAATGATCTTACCTTTTTACTTATTCTTACGGTAGAACGTTCATCTTTTGGCATCAGATGTAACTGAAGGCGCAGAGGATAAACTTCTACAGCCAACTCAGTCTGGGAGAGGCCAGAGTTGATCACCTTCCGTGGCAATATAGGACCTCCTCTGTACCTAAACCAAGAAATGGTTATTCTATTTCCTCAACAGTGGCTTCAACCGAAAATGGCAATTAAATTTCCTAAATACTTCCTCTACCTGGCTCCTGGGAACCTTTAGTGCTTATATAAATTTACCCAAACAAATTCTCCTCTAAACCAAAACAGTGAAAAGAGGATTAAAGACAATCAAATGCGGGGAAGATACAGGTGTTCGGCAAAATGAAAATAAATTGTGACTTACAGAGGACGCACACCTTTGGAATCAACAATTTGGAAGGGGATAGCAGTCAACAGCACTTATGGAAGCGAATAAGAGATGGTCAAATCAAGTTCAATTTTTTTTTAGATCCTTTTTCTAATTTTATTTTAAAATAGTGCGCTGTTCTAATTATAGCTGTTGATAGTGAGAACATTAGTATAGGAGCTTATAATTCAAGGGACCAAATTTTTTTAAAATACTGTATTCTTGGAACTTGTCATCTCCTGAAACAATGTACCAACCATTTTATTATACCCTTGTTAGAAATCTAAAAAATGAATGAAGAAGAAAAAGGCAGTGAGAAAAGGTATAGTCCAGCAACACATATAATGGACAAATGGTGAGTTCTCAGGACACCCTCAGTTGGGAGTGAGTTTACCATCTCCTCAAACTTTTTGGTGCATGTCACATGTTCAACCCTGTAGCAGACAAAAGCTTAGTAATGATATGAAAAATGTTGAAGGGGTAGGCCAATTATCCGTCGCGCTTCGAACCATGCATGACTCTTACGATTATTCTCAGTTAAAAGAAAAACTATATAGAAAAAAGTCAAGCTAAGTTTTTTCTTGCATCAACTCTAGTAGTTTTCACAAGGACACAAACTACATCTATGTGTGAAATGGAAAAGAAGAATATTAGTCACCCATTCTACCATTGCTGGCAAAGTATGTTGCTCGGAGTCTCCAAAAATGTCAGCAGGTACGTGTCGGGTTCTCCATGAAGTGAAGAGTCTGCATAACTTCACACAATTCATCATAGTAGAGCAGGCAGAGGTCCAGGATTCGAGTCTTGCCGCCACTTATTAACAGTGGAGGTAGGAGAAGGCTAGCCTAAGCTGAGAACTTTTTTTTTAAGACGTGTTCGGGACTCGATGAGTGATGCTGCATACAGCAAAGGAGCTCTTTAGCTGTTGGTGGGGCTATAGACGTGCAAAGAAAATTAAAGACAGGGAGAACTATCCTAGCCTGTATAGTGCTGATCCTTTTGAATAAAGGAGAAAAATATGTGAAGACAAGACAACAACAATACATCTTTTGAAGAAAAAATGCTTACGACTTTTGACTTTTGGTATGAACTTGAAAATCTTATGAGTAGGAGTAGAATAAAACGGAAGATTTTTTTTTATATAGGTAAGTTTGTATTCTTCAGCATTAAGGACATGCTGGCCACCACCAATAAAACGAAAGACTTCTATTTGCAGATCTGATTTTGTAAAAGATTCTCCATTTTTTTTGTATCCTCCGGCACTAGTGTAGTGCTTGGCTATTTCGATTGTAAATAATACTTGCTATACTTATATTAAAGAAAAGGACACTGCACTTTTACATGTCATTTATTTTATAAGCTTATTTTTAATAACTGAGAAATCCCGGAGGTCGCAACTAACACAAGTTCAGAAACTCATTGGATAATGCTGGCCACCACCAATAAAACGAAAGACTTCTATTTGCAGATCTGATTTTGTAAAAGATCCTCCATTTTTTTTGTATCCTCCGGCACTAGTGTAGTGCTTGGCTATTTCGATTGTAAATAATACTTGCTATACTTATATTAAAGAAAAGGACACTGCACTTTTACATGTCATTTATTTTATAAGCTAATTTTTAATATCTGAGAAATCCCGAAGGTCACGACTAACACAAGTTTAGAAACTCAGTGGATAATAGATGGCCCCTCTAACCATCTCCACTTAAATACTAAGATTTTGTCTGCAATAAGTCAAACCCAGAACGGATGCTTAAACCACACATCATGATCTTGAACTTTTACCAATAGACCAAAGCCTTGGGGACCATTTAAATTATGAGTTGCTGCATTAAATAATTACATGTATATGATTAGGATACTGCAATCCCAGCTTACACTTAAAGCTCAGAATGTTGTAGGTGACCAATTTTCTGGTAAAGGAGGAAACACTTGAACCAAGACATTTGACATCATATACAATTACACCCATCAGAAGAAAAAATAACTACCCAACCAAGCTAAAAGTGAAGGAAGTATTGCCAAAGGTGAAATCTAAAAAGCACTCCAGGTTTATAAGGGCTTTAAGCCCATAACGCAACTTAAATAAGGGCTTGAGCAGTGTTTTGGGAAGCGAGAAGCGGAAAAAAGCGACGAGGGCTTGCTTAACAGAAGCGAGAAGCGTGAAGCAAAGCACACGGTTTTTTAAAAAAAAGCGACATTTAGTATAAAAATAAAAAAATATTAAATAACTAAATAAAGGTAACATAGTCTTAGATTAAAAGAAAATAGATAGTCAATAATACTCATAAGTCATAACATATAAAGCGAAAAATCAAAAACATAATTAAATCACAAAGACTCAAACTCCTATTCTTCAACAAGATCCTCAAACTCTTCAAGTGCCATAACCAAGGGTTCTACTTGGTCATCATCTTCTTCATTATTAGAAGGCTCATCAACAAGGCTTCGACTTGAACTAGAACCTCCAACTCCTCTTTCCTTGCCCCTTAAAGTACTCCCCCTAAAACTATAAATATTCTCCTCAACACCACTTGCCACAGAAACATCACCATAAGTGAGACTTTCTCCTTCGTACACTTCTTTAAGAGAAAAGAAACTCACAGAGATGAAGCAAAGGCGAAGATTGTATATTTCAGGAGAAAAGAAACTCATAGAGATGAACTAATAAACATTGGCTAAAACTTACATGCAGTCGCGGTCGAGGTGTGAAAAGAGACGCAGTCTCAGTCGCGGTCGTGAAGGGAGAAGAAGTGAAAGAAGAGTCGTGAAAGAAAAATTAAGTTATATTGTATATTTCAGATTTTTTTTAAAAAAAAAACTAATTTAATTTTTTTTAAAAAACCCTAATTGTCGCTTTTTTATTAAAAGCGCGCTTTTTTGCGCTTTTGCCTTAGTGTCGCTTCTCGCTTCTTTATCTGAAGCGAGCGCCTTTTTCAGATCGCATCGCCTCAGGAGAAAGAAGCGCACTGGTGTCGCCTCGCTTTGAAGTGTGCATTTCACAACACTGGGCTTGAGTAAAAAATGTGCAATGATTGAAAAAAATAAAATATGTATGTAATTCCAAAGAAAAATTAACAAATGCAATCAAAATATGTTTCTTAACAACTAGTACACTTAATTTGCAGATTACATTTGTTGTTTATTACCACTGAATTCAAGATAAAACTCATGGGCAATGGGGCGCACATCTTAATGCCCTTCCATACCCCCAACCACAGCTTAAGCAACACAAAGTGCCCTCGTTAAACATTTCTGAACTTCCATCGGCTACTACAAAATACTTTTGCCCTCCAAGTTTCTTTAAACAACCACCATAATGTAATACTCCCTTTGTTCCCAATTCATGTGGCAGTGTTTAATTTGGCACATTGTTTAAGAAAAAAATTATACATTTGAAATTTGTGAACTAAAACAAAGCTTAGACATTTGTGAGGCTATAAATCATTGCATTCAGGGTAAAAGGCGAATTTTAAAGTTAAGTTGTTTCTAATAATATAGAAGGTGACATTCTTTTTGGAACAAACTAAAAAGGAAAGTGTGTGCATAAATTGGGATGGAGGGGGTAGTTTTTCTTCCAGATGTTATTGCAGCAGTAGAAGATCTACCTTTACATAAATCCAAAGTCCTATCAGTAGCTTATATCGTGATTTCTTTAAACTATTTATCAACAGTTCTATATCTTCCGTTTTCTCTAGTCTTCCGAGTTCTATAATCTAATAAGTTAGCTGTTTTTTATGAATGTACATACTACCTAGCTGACACACATAAAAGTATGCTAAAATGTATAAGCAAGAACATTTTCTATAAAAAACCTCACCATTCATATAGTTGATTCCACACTTCCTGAGGAAGTAATATATAATCGGTGCCTTCAACGAGGGTATCATGCAGGTCAATCCCTGCGCTAGAATCCCCTGAGGCTGCTTCATATATCAAGTCGGAATTATCAATACTGGAAGGCCTCTTCAAAGCACTAGAACCACCAGTGCAATGCTCAGAAGCAGATCCATCATTTACAGTATTAGCCTGGTTTTGGTTCACATATTCCAACCATTCTTGCCACCATCTGTACCCATTAAAAAATTTATAATCATTTACCCAACAGTCTTGCAGAAAAGAATTTACATAACATTTATCGCGCATGTCCTCTAAGAATTTCAAGTGATAATCTGAAATTTATAAGATTATATTCAAATAATAGATGCACTGAGGTCTGAAACTCATGGATATTGTATTCCTGAAGGATCGAAACCTCTCAAGGATTTGTCAATGGCCACAATGCTAGAAGAAAGACTCAGAAGTATGTGTCCTCTGGGATTGGTGTGATTAAGAACAAATATGGAGTTGAGGACCAATGGTACACCAAAGAAGTAAAAGCTGCATCTGGAGCCTCAGTTTGGAGAGAGAAATATTAGAGCTCACATGCTTTGTTTCAAATCTAGAATAGGTTTCCAGGTGGGTTGGAACAAAAATATCCTTCTGGAAGGATAACTGTATTTGGAAATGAGCCATTGATGGACTGGTTTCCTGATCTATTTAAACTGACAGAAAAAGCTTCAGCTTTTCTGGCACAAAATAGAGAAAATAGGGATAGGAATATCAACTTCAGAAGGAGGAGAGCCAATGACAGGGAGGCTTACAGGACTACTGAATTTTTCAGTCACTTATGCGCATTCCAACAGCTTACTGAATCAGAAGATGGCATCATTTTTTTCCAATTAAGTAACAAGATTTTATTACACATATGAGCAGAAACATCTCTATTCAAGGAGAATACATAAGGAGAAAACCGACAAAAAGATACTTCCGCTGGTTCGATTTAAAGAAAGGAAACTTGTGATCTAAAACCCCTCTCAAGTTAAGCTTGTTTTACCTTTGATAGAGAGCAAACAGTGTGTCCATGAGAATTTCACAATTATTCCATAGGGTAGTTGCTACCTCCCACATGCACAGATACCGGATATCTCTGCCCACCAAGGCTTAAGGAGATGAGAAGAATTACCTATTATTTTGGCCTCGGTTGGAACTAGAACCTAAGACCTCATAGTTCTCCTCTCACTTCATATACAGTGGGCCATGCCTAATTCATCAACTGATTAGGTGTTTCTGGAACAAAATGGGACTACATACAGGAAAACTTTGGTTGAATATGGTACCTGCATTTATTAGGTGGACTACTTGGACTGACAGGAAGAAATGATACTTTGAAGACTGCTAGTTCTATCATTAGAATAAAGTCCAGATGTAATATTTTGTTTTGCTCGTGATGTAGAATGGAAAAGGTAAATGCTAAGTCAGTATTATAATGTTCGGAGTTCGAAAGGATTAGAAAATTAGATTAGAAGGGGCAGATTTTTGCTTCAGTAATTACTCAATGGATGTTACATTACATCTTTTTTGCTTGCTTAGTTGTTTCCCTTCTCAAAAGAAAGAAAAGAAAACTGCCTGTTTATCTATAACATAACCTTACCCTTTTACTAACAAAATGTCAAGAAGAACATGACAACTCAATAATGGCTTCCAGTGAAGCAAATAACTCCTGAAAGTTTGCACTCTTCTTTCAATAGATCTTATTTCAGTAAACCAAAAGTATAATTCCTAATTTTGTCCTTATTGTTAAAAAAGAAGTTAAATGCGGAAGCTGCATAACTTCTATCCAATGTTCCTTAAGGAACAGAAAAATTAGGGTATAAAATAGCAACATACTTCAGAAGGGTCAGTTTTTGTTTAATGTGGTGTTTGTCTGGGCACAAAGTTTAAGAAAGAAAGGAATATTTTTAGAACTTGTGATCTTACATATGATATTCGTATGGCTATAAAATCAGGTCATTAAGGGTAAAATGAATATTTTGAAGCTAAACTATCTCCGAATATAGAAAGAAAAAATGTAAGAGAGGGATCAGTACATAGTTTTTACAGACAAATAGCAACCTACGCCTTATCTTTGCACACCACAGTAGCAAATCTCTACTATTCCAGCCATACATGCTGACTCTGCCCATCAAGGTTTAGGTTAATAGGAAGAATTATGCTTTCTGTGCTGGATTTGAACCCAAATCACCATGGTTTTCACCCACTCCATCAAATACTTGACCTTTGGGTGCAGAAGAGATTTATATGTTGAAATGAAAAGGGGGGAGGACTTGTTAATTTATGTGTTAGCATAAAAGAAGTTTCTGTTAAACCTAAATATATTAGGGCAGATAAAGGAGATTCTTGAGTAGAAAAAAGAAAAATAAACCCTAGAAATAAGAGGCCATTAGATTAAATTTACCGTTGAGTGATCAAATAAAAGGTGTCGCCTTGTTTGGTTTGGGCTTCGGCAGCAATAGATATATCTCTGATAGTGAGCTTCTCTTCCTCCGGCGTCATTTCCCTTCTCTTCCGCTAAACTGAAAACTCAACAAACCAACATTTCTCTTTCTCTTTCTCTTCCGAGCACTACTACACAGAGGGGGACAACCTAACTTGCCTCTAGCTCAAATATTTCTTTTTTAACATATTCATGTGAATGTTCTAGATGGATTAATTAAAACAAAGCCCAGCGTTTCTTATTTTAATTAAAATTTATTTACACAAATAAAATATTATTATAAATGCCTCAATGATGAGAAAAATATTATTTTAAAAAAAAAAAATAGGATTTTTTAGATTATTTCTTTTTACACAATAATATTATGTGTATATATACATATTGCTATTAATAAGTTACTTAATGAGCATTACACCTCCTAACCTTTTAATAATATATATAACACCTAATCTTTAATTTAATAATATAACTCCTAACCTTTCATATTCATAACCTTCAAAATATTTAATATAAAAATTATAACTCCTAAATATTACACCTATAAAAATCCACTTAGAGACACTGCATGATGGTCATTTTATTTTTATTTTCTTTATTCTTCATTTTTTATTTCTTTGATTTGTTAATTTTTTTTGTCTTCTTTGATCTGATTTTTGCAGGTTAGGGATGTATAATGAAAAATGTTATATATTTTGCATATTTTGATTTTGTGAGGTAAAATGATTTGACATGTCTAATTATCATTATCACTTTTGTTCTATTGTAAGTACATATATATTTGATATTATTAGGTTGGATTGTTGATGATACAAATCATGATTGTTTTATAGAAAAAATAATTTGTTCATTTTCTCTTTTGCTTCTCTTTGTAGTTTTTGAGATTTTTTTTATTCTTGTGGTTTCTACCTATACTGATTGTCTTTATTCAATTTGTAGATTTGAAGAATCGAATTATGTTATGTTGAGAACATGGTCCTTCTTTCCTCTTCAAATCATATATAACTAAATATTTTAAATATTTTTGCTTGATTAGTTAACTATACTTTTATGTCTTTTTGTTGTTATTATTGTAAGGAATGTAATTATGTTATGTTGAGAACGTGATCCTTCTTTCTCCTTCAAATCATATATAACTAAATATTTTAAATATTTTTGCTTGATTAGTTAATTAATTTAATGTATGTTTTTTGGTATTATTGTAAAGATTGTTTATAGTTCTCCGGTTCAACCTCTGATGCAATAAGAGTTGATTGATTCCTTATCAGATTAATTAGTTGATTGAAAAAACGCCAATATATCTTATTTCTAATTTCGTCTAACAATATCTCCCTCCTCACTAGCTATAAAAATGTCATACATATATAAAAAAATATAAGTAATAAAAAAAGTAATATAACACATCTCAATATAAAATAAATAAAATACTAAATATTAAATAGAAATATTATATAGCTAAGAATCAAATAAATTGATTCCTCTTATAATTTCGTATCTCACAATCACATAACAATGATATGATAAATATACATAATTTTAACGTTGCATTATTTATTATATTATTTATATATAGAAATTATTTATAGGCCAAATGTTTCACAATTTTGAGAATTTAATCAACAAAAAATTAAATATTTTTTAATTTTATTTTAAAACATCGTATGATTACTCTTTTTTTTTTTTGATAATTTCAAAAAAAATTGTATTCCTTTTGATCAACTTTTTAATTCTATATCCCCTTTTAAATTTATTTTTAATTAATTTTTCTCTTAATAAGATATCTCTCTTAAAATATAAAATAAGAGAAAAAGTATATATTGTTCAAAATAATAGTAATTACTAAAAATAATGTTTATTATTGGAAGCATATTTGGAGACTTTTAATAATTTGAAGTGAGAAAGATATTGTTAGACGAAATTAGAAATAAGATATATTGACGTTTTTTCAATTAACTAATTAATCTGATAAGGAACCAATCAACTCTTATTGCATCAGAGGTTGAACCGGAGAACTATAAACAATCCTTACAATAATACCAAAAAACATACATTAAATTAATTAACTAATCAAGCAAAAATATTTAAAATATTTAGTTATATATGATTTGAAGGAGAAAGAAGGATCACGTTCTCAACATAATATAATTACATTCCTTACAATAATAACAACAAAAAGACATAAAAGTATAGTTAACTAATCAAGCAAAAATATTTAAAATATTTAGATATATATGATTTGAAGAGGAAAGAAGGACCATGTTCTCAACATAACATAATTCGATTCTTCAAATCTACAAATTGAATAAAGACATATCAGTATCGGTAGAAACCACAAGAATAAAAAAAATCTCAAAAACTACAAAGAGAAGCAAAAGAGAAAATGAACAAATTATTTTTTCTATAAAACAATCATGATTTGTATCATCAACAATCCAACCTAATAATATCAAATATATATGTACTTACAATAGAACAAAAGTGATAATGATAATTAGACATGTCAAATCAATTTACCTCACAAAATCAAAATATGCAAAATATATAACATTTTTCATTATACATCCCTAACCTGCAAAAATCAGATCAAAGAAGACAAAAAAAATTAACAAATCAAAGAAATAAAAACTGAAGAATAAGGAAAATAAAAATAAAATGACCATCATGCAATGTCTCTAAGTGTATTTTTATAGGTGTAATATTTAGGAGTTATAATTTTTATATTAAATATTTTGAAGGTTATGAATATGAAAGGTTAGGAGTTATATTATTAAATTAAAGGTTAGGTGTTATATATATTATTAAAAGGTTAGGAGGTGTAATGCTCAATAAGTAACTTATTAATAGCAATATATATATACACATAATATTATTGTGTAAAAAGAAATAATCTAAAAAGCCCTATTATTTTAAATATATAATATATATATATATATATATATATATATATATATATATATATATATATATATATATATATATATATATATATATATTCTCATTATTGAGGCATGGCACATAGGCGGATTGAAGATCCATATTGATATATATTGTAACGACCTGTTTAGTCGTTTTGAGCAGCAGATTTTATTTCTGGAAAACTGGCTGAGACGACGGACCCCACGACGGACCGTCATGGGCACGACGGACCGTCGAGGGTGTCTAGTTTCAAAACACTTAGGAATTAGAAATTTGGGTGCTGAAATCGACTCTCTGAACTTCGTGACGGAATGGCAGGACGGACCGTCACAGGCGTGACGGACCGTCACAGATTCTTTAGTGGAAATTGAGTCTCTGAACTCTGTGACGGACCTGCAGGACGGACCGTCGCAGGCACGACGGGCCGTCACAGGTTGCGTAATCCCAGGCAGGGTCGGATTTCTGTTCAAGTTTTAAAGGGGCGTTTTGGACTATTCCTGCTATAATTATAAATTTCGTGGTTTAATATTAATAACTCAATTTCTTGGGGGTTAAAGGAGGTAACCTTGGAATAATTAGTGGGTTAATTCCTCATCTTTTATACTTAATTATATGCTAATTAGGGTAAAAGAAAGAGGGTTTGAATAAGAAAAATAGAAAGAACAAGGAGAGAAAAAGAGAAACGATCGAGAGAGAATACGAACGAAGAGGAAACACAAAGCTTTGGGAACTTGTTTGCTTGATCACGAATCTTCGGTGGAGGTAGGTTATGGTTTTGATACTATTCGTAGTAAACTCTTAATAGCGAATGATATGTATTGGTAGTATTGTAAACTCCTCTATATGCTTAATTGTATGCTTGCTTGAATGTGCTTATATAATTGTGATGAAATAAGCATGATGAAGCTATTGAATCCTAAATCTTGAAAGAAACCCTAATATACTTTGTTAATGATGATGCCTTAGTATAAAAGAAGGCTGGGTGAACTAAAGTAATGAGATTGATGATGCCTTGGTATAAGAGAAGGCTTGATGAATTGATAGAATGAGATTAGTGGATCGGAGTGTCACGTTCCGACACATAGAATTAGGGGATCGGAGTGTCACGTTCCGACACATAGAATTAAGGGATTGGGTGTCACGAACCGACACGTAGAATTAGGGGATCGGAGTGTCACGTTCCGACACATAGTATTAGGGGATCGGGTGTCACGAACCGACACGTAGAAGTAGGGGATCGGAGTGTCACGTACCAACACATAGTAGTAGGGGAGCGGAGTGTCACGTACCGACACAAGAGGAAGAAAGATAATGAATCTTGAAAGATGTTAATATACTCAATCTAATGAACCTAATTCCCAAATGAGTATGGTATTGAGGCTTGAGTCCTCATGGATGAACTTGGTAGTACTTATTGATGATTATAGTACTTGTTGTTGCTACATGTTGAGTATTATAGTTGATTTATGATATTAACTGATATATACTGTTTTCTATTTTGAGTTGGCCGATGATACCTACTCAGTACTTGTGTTGTGTACTGACCCCTACTTGTATGTTTCTTTCTTGTATTTGTGGAGTGCAGCAAACGTACCGTCGTCTTCAACTCAACCGCATCTCTAGCCAGTCTTCATTACACCGGATTCAGGGTGAGCTAATGGTTCTAGCTTGGACTGGATCTTCTTCTTCAAGTCTTGATGCCTTGAACTTCCGGCATGGACTAGCTTTTTACTTATTTTCGCTTTCTTAGATACTCTTAGTTTAGTAATTGAGGATAGATGTTCTTGTGATGATGACTTCCAGATTTTGGGGATAATAATAGTTATTGAATTGATTTTATTAATGAGTTTAAGTCTTCCGCATTGTATTTTGTTAATTATGTTTGAAATGTTGGGGTTTTAGATTGGTCGGTTCGCTCACATAGTAGGTTAAATGTGGGTGCCACTCGCGGCTCGGTTTTGGGTCGTGACAAACTTGGTATCAGAGCATTAGGTTCGTTGGTCTCATCACACAAGAACGAGTCTAGTAGAGTCTTAAGGAACGGTAGGGGGACGCCTTTACTTTTCTTTGAGAGGCTATAAGACTTTAGGAAAATTCCATTCTTTCTTTCTTTATTTCGTGATATTACTTGGATCCAATTGGTATCTAGGTGATACAAATTGGTATCTGACCATCTTCACTCTATTTCGCAGATGGTTAGAACTAGAGCAACGACTACACCAACACCGGCAAGACAGGATGCGTCTGAGCCAGCCACTGGGGCTGTAGCTCGGAGAGGAACAGTGGCGAGAGGCCGTGGAAGAGGTCGTGGGAGGACATCCTCTAGAGGAAGAGGACAAGCACCTAGTCCATCTGGTACTAGGGCGGTGACTCCTCCACCGACTGAGGAAGTGATAAGAGAGGGTGAGGAAGGGGAGAATGAACAAGTACAGAATGAGGGATTTCCACCCCAACCTACCCCAGAGATGATCAATCAGGTTCTTGCTTATCTTAGCGGGTTATCTGATCAGGGCCAGGCACATCCAGTGTTTTCTGCACCAGCACCTCAGGTTCCGAAGGTACAACATGCAGCTACTATGGCTCCCCGCATGTATGCCTCATTGGAAATAGGCACGTTTCCTCGTCTGACTACAGGGCCTATAATGACAAACGATCAGCATGAACTTTTCAGTAAGTTCTTGAAATTGAAACCTCCAGTCTTCAAGGGTGCTGAATCTGAGGATGCTTACGATTTTCTGGTTGACTGTCATGAGCTACTACACAAGATGGGTATAGTAGAACGGTTTGGTGTTGAGTTCGTGAGTTATCAGTTTCAAGGAAACGCCAAAATGTGGTGGCGGTCACATGTTGAGTGTCAACCAACAGAGGCACCACCTATGACTTGGGCATCATTCTCTAGCTTGTTTATGGAGAAGTATATCCCCCGGACTTTGAGGGATAGGAAAAGAGATGAGTTTTTGAGCCTAGAGCAAGGTTCTCGGTTACTGCATATGAGGCTAAGTTTCGTGCATTATCCAGGTATGCCACCCAACTTTGTTTCAGTCCACAAGAGCGGATTCGCCGTTTTGTGAAGGGGTTGAGGTCAGAATTGCGGATTTCAGCCTTACAGGTAGCGGCTACGGCAAAATCCTTTCAAGAAGTGGTAGACTTCGTGATAGAGGTGGAAGGAGTGAAGCCAGATGACTTCACCATGACATCTACATCAAAAAGGTTTCGAAAGGGAGGTGAGTTTAATGGTTCTTACTCTAGAGGGAAAGGCTCAGGAGGTTACTCGGTCCGACCAATTCAGTCTTCACTACAGACTGTAGTTGGGGGTCCACCTCAGACCGGTCAACACTTCTCTGAGAGACCTATTCTTGACTCCAGAGAGTGTTATGGATGTGGGGAGACTGGACATATTAGGAGGAATTGTCCAAAATAGAGTTATAGACCCCCAATAGCTAGAGGTAGAGGTGGTCATGGTAGAGGCCGTTATTCTGGAGGACGTGGTGGTCGAGGTAATGGTGGTCACCAAAACGGCCGGGGTGATGGGCAAACTGGAGCCACTACAACACAACATGGTAGGGGCAACGGACAGACAAGTAATGGGGCCCATTGTTACGCTTTCCCTGGGAGATCTGAAGCGGAGACATCTGATGCTGTTATCACAGGTAATCTTTCGGTTTGTGATTGCATGGCTTCTGTATTGTTTGATCCTGGATCCACATTTTCTTATGTATCTTCTTCATTTGCTACTGGTCTTAATTTACCTTGTGAATTGCTTGACATACCTATTTGTGTGTCTACTCCGGTGGGTGAGTCTGTGATAGTTGAAAAAGTATATAGGTCTTGTTTGGTGACTTTTGTAGGGGGCAACACTTATGTAGATTTGGTTATCTTAGAAATGGTTGACTTCGATGTGATTCTAGGTATGACTTGGCTTTCTCCAAATTTTGCAATCTTGGATTGTAATGCTAAAACGGTGACGTTAGCCAAGCTTGGGACAAATCAGTTAGTGTGGGAGGGCGACTACACTTCCACTCCGGTTCGTATCATCTCCCTTCTTCGTGCTAAGAAAATGGTTAGCAAAGGGTGTTTAGCTTTCTTGGCACATCTCAGGGATGACACAACACAAGTACCTTCAATTGAGTCGGTTTCGGTACTGCGTGAGTTTCTGGATGTGTTCCCTGCAGATCTTCCTGGTATGCCACCGGATAGAGATATTGATTTTTGCATTGATTTGGAACCGGGTACTCGCCCCATTTCTATACCCCCTTATAGAATGGCTCCCGCGGAGTTAAGAGAGTTAAAGGCCCAACTTCAAGAGTTGTTGAGCAAAGGCTTCATTAGACCAAGTGCATCTCCTTGGGGTGCTCCGGTGTTATTTGTGAAGAAGGATGGGAGTTTTCAGATGTGCATAGACTACCGGCAGTTGAACAAGGTAACTATTAAGAACAAGTATCCCATTCCTCGCATTGATGACTTGTTCGATCAGTTACAAGGTGCTTGTGTCTTCTCTAAAATTGACTTGAGATCCGGTTATCATCAATTGAAAATACGGGCAACGGATGTGCCAAAGACTGCTTTTCGAACCAGGTATGGGCATTACGAATTTGTAGTGATGTCTTTTGGTCTTACGAATGCCCCTGCTGCGTTCATGAGCTTGATGAACGGGATTTTTAAGCCATATATGGATCTCTTTGTGATCGTATTTATTGATGATATACTAATATACTCAAAGAGCAAGAAAGAACATGAGGAGCATTTGAGAATGGTATTAGAGTTGTTGAGGAAGAAAAAACTTTATGCCAAATTCTCCAAGTGTGAGTTTTGGCTAGATTCAGTGTCCTTCTTGGGGCACGTGGTTTCTAAGGATGGAGTGATGGTGGATCCTTCTTAGATTGAGACAGTGAAGAATTGGGTAAGACCTACTAATGTGTCAGAAATAAGGAGCTTTGTTGGTTTAGCTAGCTATTACCGTCGATTTATCAAGGGATTCTCTTCTATTGCTTCCCAATTGACGAACTTGACTAAGCAAAATGTTCCATTTGTATGGTCGGATGAATGTGAGGAAAGCTTTCAGAAACTCAAGACCTTGTTGACTACTGCACCAATTCTTACCTTGCCAGTAGAGGGTAAGAACTTCATCGTTTATTGTGATGCATCCTATTCTGGTTTGGGTGCAGTGCTAATGCAAGAGAAGAATGTGATTGCTTATGCTTCGAGGCAATTAAAGGTGCATGAACGTAACTATCCGACCCATGATTTGGAGTTGGCCGCGGTAGTATTTGCACTAAAGCAATGGAGGCACTATCTGTATGGGGTTAAGTGTGAAGTCTATACGGATCATCGTAGCCTACAGTATGTCTTCACTCAGAAGGATTTGAATTTGAGACAGAGGAGATGGATGGAACTACTGAAGGACTACGATATCACTATTCTGTATCATTCGGGAAAGGCTAATGTTGTGGCAGACGCCTTAAGTAGAAAGGCAGGAAGCATGGGAAGTCTAGCTCATTTGCAAGTTTCTAGACGCCCGTTAGCTAGAGAAATCCAAAACTTGGCTAATGACCTTATGAGGCTAGAAGTAAATGAGAAGGGAGCATTTTTAGCTTGTGTGGAGGCGAGATCTTCTTTTCTTGACAAGATCAAGGGAAAACAGTTTGATGATGAGAAACTAAGTCGAGTTCGAGATAAGGTGTTGCGAGGAGAGGCTAAAGAAGCGAAACTCGATGAGGAAGGTGTTTTGATGATTAAGGGAAGGGTATGTGTGCCCCGTTTTGATGATTTGATCCACACTATTCTCACAGAGGCTCATAGTTCTGGATACTCTACATCCTGGTGCAACCAAGATGTACTGTGACCTAAAGCAACACTTTTGGTGGAGTAGAATGAAGCGTGACATTGTGGATTTCGTTGCCAAATGTCCAAATTGTCAGCAAGTAAAGTATAAACACCAGAGGCCTGGAGGAACACTTCAGAGAATGCCCATTCCTGAATGGAAGTGGGAGAGAATTGCAATGGACTTCGTGGTTGGTCTTCCAAAGACATTGGGTAAGTTTGATTCTATTTGGGTAATTGTGGACAGATTAACTAAGTCTGCTCACTTCATTCCGGTCAAGGTGACCTACAATGCAGAGAAGTTAGCCAAAATCTACATCTCAGAAATCGTTCGATTGCATGGGGTTCCACTTTCCATCATATCAGATAGAGGTACGCAGTTTACTTCTAAGTTTTGGAGAACATTGCATGCGGAATTAGGTACTAGGTTGGATCTTAGTACTGCATTTCACCCTCAGACCGATGGTCAGTCTGAGCGAACGATTCAAGTATTGGAGGATATGCTTCGTGCATGTGTGATAGAATTTGGTGGTCATTGGGACAACTTCTTACCCTTAGCGGAGTTTTCATACAATAATAGCTATCACTCAAGTATTGATATGGCTCCATTCGAAGCCTTATACGGGAGGAGATGTAGGTCTCCCATTGGTTGGTTTGATGCATTTGAGGTTAGACCTTGGGGTACAGATCTGTTGAGAGATTCAATAGAGAAGGTGAAATCTATTCAAGAAAAGCTTTTAGCGGCTCAAAGTAGGCAAAAGGAATATGCGGATCGAAAGGTTAGAGACTTGGAATTCATGGAGGGTGAACAAGTCTTGCTAAAGGTTTCGCCCATGAAAGGGGTGATGCGGTTTGGTAAAAGAGGTAAGCTAAGCCCAAGGTATATTGGTCCATTTGAAGTACTTAAGCGAGTAGGGGAGGTGGCTTATGAATTAGCCTTGCCTCCAGGGCTGTCCGGAGTGCATCCGGCATTTCATGTGTCCATGTTGAAAAGATACCATGGGGATGGAAACTACATCATCTGTTGGGATTTGGTTCTGCTTGATGAGAATTTGACTTATGAGGAGGAGCCTGTTGCTATTTTAGATAGAGAAGTCCGCAAGTTGAGGTCAAGGGAGATTGCATCCATCAAAGTTCAATGGAAGAATCGACCAGTTGAAGAAGCCACTTGGGAGAAGGAGGCAGATATGCAAGAAAGATACCCACACCTGTTTACGGATTCAGGTACTCCTTTTCGCCCTTGTTTTCCTTCTTGTGATCGTTCGAGGATGAACGATGGGTAAATTGGTATCTATTGTAATGACCTGTTTAGTCGTTTTGAGCAGCAGATTTTATTTCTGGAAAACTGGCTGAGACGACGGACCGTCATGGGCACGACGGACCGTCGAGGGTGTCTCATTTCAAAACACTTAGAAATTAGAAATTTGGGTGCTGAAATGGACTCTCCGAACTTCGTGACGGAATGGCAGGACGGACCGTCACAGGCGTGACGGACCGTCACAGATTCTTTAGTGGAAATTGAGTCTCTGAACTCTGTGACGGACCTGCAGGACGGACCGTCGCAGGCACGACGGGCCGTCACAGGTTGCGTAATCCCAGGCAGGGTCGGATTTCTGTTCAAGTTTTAAAGGGGCGTTTTGGACTATTCCTGTTATAATTATAAATTTCGTGGTTTAATATTAATAACTCAATTTCTTGGGGGTTAAAGGAGGTAACCTTGGAATAATTAGTGGGTTAATTCCTCATCTTTTATACTTAATTATATGCTAATTAGGGTAAAAGAAAGAGGGTTTGAATAAGAAAAATAGAAAGAACAAGGAGAGGAAAAGAGAAACGATCGAGAGAGAATACGAACGAAGAGGAAACACAAAGCTTTGGGAAATTGTTTACTTGATCACGAATCTTCGGTGGAGGTAGGTTATGGTTTTGATACTATTCGTAGTAAACTCTTAATAGCGAATGATATGTATTGGTAGTATTGTAAACTCCTTTATATGCTTAATTGTATGCTTGCTTGAATGTGCTTATATAATTGTGATGAAATAAGCATGATGAAGCTATTGAATCCTAAATCTTGAAAGAAACCCTAATCTACTTTGTTAATGATGATGCCTTAGTATAAAAGAAGGCTGGGTGAACTAAAGTAATGAGATTGATGATGCCTTGGTATAAGAGAAGGCTTGATGAATTGATAGAATGAGATTAGTGGATTGGAGTGTCACGTTCCGACACATAGAATTAGGGGATCGGAGTGTCACGTTCCGACACATAGAATTAAGGGATCGGGTGTCACGAACCGACACGTAGAATTAGGGGATCGGAGTGTCACGTTCTGACACATAGTATTAGGGGATCGGGTGTCACGAACCGACACGTAGAAGTAGGGGATCGGAGTGTCACATACCGACACATAGTAGTAGGGGAGCGGAGTGTCACGTACCGACACAAGAGGAAGAAAGATAATGAATCTTGAAAGATGTTAATATACTCAATCTAATGAACCTAATTCCCAAATGAGTATGGTATTGAGGCTTGAGTCCTCATGGATGAACTTGGTAGTACTTATTGATGATTATAGTATTTGTTGTTGCTACATGTTTAGTATTATAGTTGATTTATGATATTAACTGATATATACTGTTTTCTATTTTGAGTTGGCCGATGATACCTACTCAGTACTTGTGTTGTGTACTGACCCCTACTTCTATGTTTATTTCTTTGTATTTGTTGAGTGCAGCAAACGTACCGTCGTCTTCAACTCAACCGCATCTCTAGCCAGTCTTCATTACACTGGGATTCAGGGTGAGCTTATGCTTCTAGCTTGGACTGGATCTTCTTCTTTAAGTCTTGATGCCTTGAACTTCCGGCATGGACTAGATTTTTACTTATTTTCGCTTTCTTAGATACTCTTAGTTTAGTAATTGAGGATAGATGTTCTTGTGATGATGACTTCCAGATTTTGGGGATAATAATAGTTATTGAATTGATTTATTAATGAGTTTAAGTCTTCCGCATTGTATTTTGTTAATTATGTTTGAAATGTTGGGTTTTTAGATTGGTTGGTTCGCTCACATAGTAGGTTAAATGTGGGTGCCACTCGCGGCTCGGTTTTTGGGTTGTGACATATATATATATATATATATATATATATATATATATATATATATATATATATATATATATATATATATATATATATATATATATATATATGTAACATCTTTTTTACCTTTTTCCTCTTAATTTTATATATTTATTTTTAATTTAATTTTTATCATAAACTCACACCTCTTCATCTTTCATAACCTCTATACTTAATTAATACTTATTAGTAATACCTATAACTTCCAACTTTATACCTTCATAACCTCAAATTACTTAGGGCCCGTTTGGATGGGCTTAATAAAAGCAACTTTAAAAAAGTATTTTTAGAAGTGCTGAAACTTATTTTTAAAATAAGCAGTTGTGCGTTTGGATAAAAGTGCTGAAGTTGTTATGCCAAACGTGAAAAGGGAAAAATGGAAGAAAGAGATGTTAGAGTTATATGGGTAATTTGGAGATTGTATAAAAATATTAAGGACAAAAAGAAAAAAATGTGGTCAACTTAAAACAACTTATAAGCTTAAAAAAAAAAAGCACCCCTACCCTAACTTTTAACTTTTGGCTTAAAATAAGTTTTTTTTAACTTAAAATAAGTTATTTTGAGTATTGCGAAACAGCTAAATAAGTCAAAAATCAGCTTTTAAGTCAGTTTGACCAGCTTTTAAGCTGAGCCAAACAGGCTCTTAATATTTAAATTTGTGACATCTTAAAAGCACATCAAAAAAATATTTCTAAACAAATATATTTTTGTTTAGCTTAATTGTCCTCTACTTTAATCTTGTAATGCAATCTATCGACAATGACTGCTTTGTGTAATTATTTTTACTTCTAATAATAATGATACAAAATAAGATATATAAAAGATTATAATTGATTTGTTTTCTTGCATGAAATTATAAGAGCAAGATCATTACTAAAAGTAAGACAAATAATTCTTGAAAACATTACAACGTATCTGTAGATACGCTTAGTGGGGGGAGATAATCAAAATTATTATGAAGTTATTTTTAAATTTTAAATAAAATATGAATCATGAAAAATATAAAAAAAATTAATTAAGAAAATTCATTTAAACATTTTGCTTAGATTAATAAAAAGCTAAAGACAAGCTAACTTGATTATGTTAAGATTTGATGCTAATTGTTACTGTTTTAAAAAAAAATATATAAATCTATATATATATATATATATATATATATATATATATATATAAAGCCGAATCTCAATTTGCTGATGTGGCATGCCTCAATGGCCAGTATTACTATTTATCTATTTTTTCATCTTTTTTCTATTGAAAATTTGTTTTAAAAAAATATTCTTCCCTCATTATGAACATTTAAAGCATTTAAAACATTTAACCCTTCCTTCCAAATTAAGTTGTGTAATAGTTATAAAGGATTGTATCTACCCTTTCATTTTTTCAATCAACTGTTACTTAATTTTAATTTGTACATATAATGACTTTTATATGTATTAATTTTTGAGTTATTATATGTTAATTAATTTTGTGTCTTCCAATAGTCTATGTTTTTGTGCTATATATATAGATTGAGATTTCTTTTTTCTTTTTATGCTGTAACTTGTTTACTCTATTTTTCTTTTAATTAGATTGTTAATCTAGCATATATTTTTGTACGGTATTAATATGATACAGATGGTTTGATGATAAGGATTTTTTTCCTTGTTATGTTGTAGCTTGTTTACTCAGTTTGCTCCTAATTAGATCTGATATAGATGGTTTGATGATGAGGAATTCTTTTTCCTTTTTATGTTGTAGTTTGCTTACTCATTTGCTCCTAATTAGATTGTTATTCTGTTATATTCTTCTTCTTTTTCAGTGTTGATCATTACTGATATGGATGAATTGATGATAAGGAATAAAATTCAAAGAACGTGAAATGCAATATATTTCAAGAAAAGTTGCGAATTGATTAATCTGGGTATAATTCTTATTGACTAAAAAATATCTTATTACATATTTTTATAATACTAAATGTGTAGACATATTGAAATCTATATATATAAAATAAAATGAAACATAGACGAATTGATGTCATACTTTCTTGTAAGATTGCCATTATAATTTTTCTTTATTTTTACTTTTCATTTTTTCAATTTTAAATATATAATCAATCTATTAAATAAAATGACTTATAATGGCTATGGATGTGTATATTAATATATGAGTAAATACATTTTAAATTAGTTTTTTGTCTTTTCGTAGTCTATTATTTTGTGCTACACATAGATCAGATGCGTATCCTTTCCTAATGTAGCTTTCTTAATCTATATACCTTGCTTTCAGTTGGATTGTTAGCATGCCATATTTTTTTCAGAGTTAGATTACACATAAAGACAATTTGATGGTAAATGGTTAGGATTTACAAAATGTGGAATGTTGTTACTTTCAAGAACACGACGATCTAATCAATTTGAATAAATTTTTTGTTGACAAAAAGGAATCTTGTTCCATGAATATTAGTTTTTTCTACACATTCTTTTTAAAACCTTTTAAATTCTCAAATTACTTATGATTATAATTCGATGAATCATGTGGTCAAAAGAAAAGAAGTTAGCATGTTCAAATCAAGTTGATTGAAGGTTCCTTATTGATTATTGACAACTACCACATGTAAAAGGATTCAAAACTTTTCTTGAGAGGTAAAAAATTAAAGATGACAAAGTTTGATTTTACAACACATGCAAAGAAGAAAAAGACTCTACTGAAAATCATTCTAATTTTAGTTAATTATCTGTCATATATTATTAATTACGATATTTTTTACCGATTTCTCTTCGGATGCTACTAATTTAGTGTTAACAAATAATTACTTTCTTAGTGAAGTATAAATTAATTTCAGGTATTAACATTTTTCTCTTTTTAGGCTTCAAATATTTGTCATATAATATTTTTTTTAAAAAATAAATAATTATATAAAGGATAAGGTACAACAATACTCATGGACAAAATAGTAGATGAACAAACACCCACAAAATAGCCATATGATAAAATTATTAATTTGTAATGTTGTAATCAATAAAATATATTATTTTGTGGAAATACTTATTTATTTTGAAAAGGAGCAGAGAAGTAACGGTAAAAAGAAGGATGCGAAAAATGAAGGTAAAGAAAAGACAAGGATTAATGCGTTGTTTAGTGTGAAAATTGTGAATCTTATGAAGAATAATTATTTCAAAGTTACTAATCGTTTAAATTTTTTTTGTGAGCACAAATAAAAGTTGTTTTTTGAATTATTATAAATAATTTAAAGTGAAAAGGTGAAACATATTTTTATTGATTTTTAAAATTTTAAAATTCAACTTCAAAGTGAATTTACTAAAAGATAAACTTTTTTACTTCCAACATCATTTTCTTTTAGAATTTAACTCTCAAGAAAATAATATTTCATGAACAAAATGGTAAAAGGGCGATGGATAAAAAAAGTCAACAAAAAAAGAGAGAAAAACAATTTTAAAATATATAAAAAAAGGAAGATAAAAATTATATAGCAAAACCCATTAAAGAGATGCTGTGAAAAAAATCAAGTATTATTGTTTACTTTCACGTGCTCAAGTAGAATAAATATATTTTTATCTCATTTGATGACATAAGGTAATACAAGGGATCAATCTTTCTTCAAATTATATCACACTTTCAAATGATACAATTTAGTGGAAAGCAAATATTAACAATCTATTAGATTAAAATTTGAATTTTTATAAGTGATAACTATATAAAAAATTATCACCGCGCAAAGCGCGGTTAAATTCACTAGTATTATAATAATAAGAAGTATAAGATAGAGTAGAGAAATTTTCTTATTCAAGTATGTCTTCCAAATGGTGAGTGATTCTCTATTAATAGTGTTGATATATCACTCCAAAACTCATCTAATTAATAGATACATAGTTATCTTGGAAGTTCTTATCAACTTAAAAGCACCTATACATGAATTCATTTAATAGTGGATAAATCTAATGGATAATCCACATATATTATACAATGGATTTACAACACCCCCCTTGGATATCCATAGATTATGTGCCTCGTCAAAATCTTACTAGGAAAAACTCAGTGGGAAAATGTCTAGTGAAAGAAAAAGAGTACACATATCTCATAATACGCTTTGAATGTTGCCTCGTTAGAAACCTTACCAGGAAAACCCAACTTGGGACAAAATCATAGTTAAGGAAAAGAGTACAATGCGTATTTCACTCTCCCTGATGAAAACTTTACTTGATATCTCGGAGACTGCACTTTCCAATCTTGTATCTCAACTTCTCAAAGGTTGATGTTGGCAATGCCTTAGTGAATAAATCAGCAAGATTATCACTTGAACGAATTTGTTGAACTTCTACTCACCATTTTGTTGAAGATCATGGGTGAAAAACAACTTTGGTGAAATATGTTTTGTCCGATCTCTGTTGATGTATCCTCCTTTCAATTGAGCTATACATGCAGCATTATCTTCGTACATTGTGGTTGGTATATTCTTTTCAAAGAAAAACCGCACATTTCCTGAATATGATGGGTCATTGATCTCAACCAGACGCACTATCAACTTGCTTCATGAATGGCTATTATTTCTGCATGATTTTAAGAAGTGGCTACCAACGTTTGCTTCATTGATCGCCAAGATATTGTCGTGTCTCCACATGTAAATAAATAGCCTATTTGTGATCGAGCTGTATGCGGATCAGATAAATATCCTGCACCTGCGTAACCAATCAGTTCTGACTTGGATTCATTAGAATAGAATAAACCCATATTCATGGTCCACCAAAGGTATCGAAGTACGTGTTTTTTGACACCATTCATGTTTCTTCTTATTGGGGAGGAGCTGAATCTTGCCAATAGACTTACTGCAAAACAGATATCTGGTTGAGTATTTTTAGCAAGGTAAATTAGTTCCCCCGACTGCACTAAAGTAAGGAGTTTCATCACCAAGAAGCTCTTCATCCTTCTCTTGAGGTCGAAATGGATCTGTATTGATGTAAGCGATCTTACCACCGTTGGAGTACTCAATGGATGTGAATTATCCATGTAAAAATGCTTTAATGTCTTTTTTGTGTACTTTGATTGATGAACAAGTATTCCATTTGACAAAATCTCAATCTGTAGGCCAAGACAAAATTTTATCTTGCCGAGATCTTTCATTTCAAATTCTGTTTTCAGACACTCAAAAGCTTCTAAAAGCTCTTTGCGAGTGTCAATTATGTTCAAATCATCAACATACACATCTATTATAACAAATTCAGATTCCGAGAGTCTAATAAAAATGCAAGGACAAATCTGGTCATTTTTGTATCCTTTCGTTAACAAATATTCACTCAGACGATTGTACCACATCCTCCCTGACTGTTTAAATCCATACAATGATTTTTGAAGCATTATTGAACAAGTTTCTCTTGAATCTTCGTATGCTTCATGTATTATGAATGCTTCAGGAATTTTCATGAGAATATCGTGGTCCAATGAGCCATATAGATAGGCTGTGACAACGTCCATTAGATGCATTTCATGTTTCTCATGAACTGCCAGATTTATGAGATATCTGAAGGTGATTGCATCTACTACAAGAGAATATGTCTGTTGCATCTACCACAAGAGAATATGTCTCCATATAATCAATGTCAGGTCTTTGAGAAAAACCCTGAGCAACAAGTCGGGCTTTATATCTCACAAATCCACCTTTCTCATTTTTTTCGTACAAAAATCCATTTGTACCCCACTGGCTTGATACCTTCAGGTGTTCGAATTATTGGTTCGAAAGCTTCACATTTTTTTAGTGAAGTCAATTTTGCTTGAATTGCATCCTTTCATTTTGGCCAATCATTTCTCTATCTACATTCGTGAACAAATTTTGTGTTGCATTATGTCAATAGCAACATTATAGGCAAATATGTTGTCAATCACAATATTATTTCGATTCCACAACTTTCTCGTCGAGACATAATTCATTGAAATTTCATTGTTTTCAGAAGTTTGAACCTCCTCGGATATTTCATCATGTGTTATGACTTGGGTCTCATCTTGAGAAATTTCTTTCAACCCATGATCATCTTGATCATTTATTTCTTTTCTCTTTCGAGGATTTTATCCTTGGAACCAATTGGTCTACCACGTTTCAAATGTGGTCTACACTCATTTGACTTAACCATTTGTCCCGTCGAGACATCAACTCGAACTGGAGCGTTAGTAGCTGAATATGCGATTTAGTAATCCTTGGAAGATTAGTAAAAGCATCTGGCAACTGATTCACAATATTCTGTAAATCAATTATTCTTTGAACTTCTTGCTCACATTGATTTGTTTGAGAATCTAGATGAGATAGAGATGATAAATTCCAATCTATCTCTTTTCCCAACTGTTTATGTTCTTCCCCTAATGTTGGGTATATTGATTCATCAAAATGACAATCAACAAATCTTGCCTTAAATAAATCTCCAGTTATAGGCTTCAAATATTTTATGATTGAAAGGAGATTCATACCCAACATATATCCCCAACCTTCTTTGGGGCCCCATCTTTGTGCGTGTGGTGGAGAAATTGGGACATACACCGCACATCCAAAAATTCTAAGATGGGAAATGTTTAGCTCTTGAACAAAAGCCAATTGTAATGGGGAGAATTCATGATAATTGGTCGGCCTTATGCGCACAAGTGCTGCTGAATGCAAAATAGCATGCCCCCACATAAACACAGATAACTTTGTTCTCATAAATAATGGTCTAGCTATCAATTGCAGACGTTTAATCAATGATTCTGCTAGACCGTTTTGAGTGTGAACATGCACAACTGGATGTTCAACTGTTATACCAGTAGACAAACAATAATCATTAAATGCCTGAGATGTAAACTCACCAGCATTATCTAGACGGATTGTCTTTATTGTATAGTCTGAAATTGTACTTTCAATCTTATTATTTGAGCCAACAATCTCGAAAAAGCCATGTTGCTAGTTGATAAAAACACACTGTCACGACCCAAAATGAGCCGCGAGTGGCACCCACACTTATCCTACTATGTGAGCGAACCAACCAATCTAAACCCCAACATTTAAAACATAATGAACAAAATACAATGCGGAAGACTTAAAACTCATTAACGAAATCAATTAAATAACTTCTAAAATCCAATCTTATTATTATCCCCAAAATCTGGAAGTCATCACCACAAGAACATCTATCCTCAAATTACTAATCTAAGAGTATCTAAGAAGCTAAAATAAATAAAAAGCTAGTCCATGCCGGAATTTCAAGGCATCAAGACATGAAGAGGAAGATCCAGTCCAAGCTAGAAGCAATAGCTCACCCTGAAATCTGGCTTGATAAAGACTGGCTAGAGTTGCGTTTGAGTTGAAGACAACGGTACGTTTGCTGCACTCCACAATTAACAAAGAAAAACAAATACAAGTAGGGGTCAGTACAAGGCACAAGTACTGAGTAGGCATCATCGGCCAACTCAAAATAGAAAACAGTATATATTACATAATAAAATAAAATCAACTAATATTCTTAACATGCGACATTAACAATTACCATAACCCTTGGTCACAACACCAAGCACATCAATGAGGACTCAAGCCTCCCCATAATACTCATTTGGGAATTAGTTCTTTACAATTTAGTATATTATCATAATTCAAGATTCATTATCTTTATTCCTCTTGTGTCGGTACGTGACACTCCGCTCCACTTCTATTATCCTGGTGTCGGAACGTGACACTCCGATCCATATACTATCCTGGTGTCGGAACGTGACACTCCGATCCATATACTATCCTGGTGCCGGAACGTGACACCCGATCTATATACTATCCTGGTGTCGGAACGTGACACTCCGATCCATATACTATCCTGGTGTTGAAAGGTGACACTCCGATCCATATACTATCCTGGTGTCGGAACGTGACACTCCGATCCATATACTATCCTGGTGCCGGAATGTGACACCCGATCCATATACTATCCTTGTGTCGGAACGTGACACTCCGATCCATATACTATCCTGGTGCCGGAACGTGACACCCGATCCTCTATTACTATCCTGGTGTCGGAACGTGACACCCGATCCTCTAATCTCATTACTTTAGTTCATCAAGCCTTCTTTTATACCAAGGCATCATCAATCTCATTACTTTAGTTCATCAATCCTTCTTTTATACCAAGGCATCATCATTAACAAAGTAAATTTAGGATTCAAGATTCAATAGCCTCATCATGCTAATTCATCACAATTATATAATCACATCATGTAAGCACACAATTAAGCATATAGAAGGTTTTATAATACTACCCAACACATATCATTCGCTATTAAGAGTTTACTACGAATAGCATAAACCATAACCTACCTCCACCAATGAATCGCGATCAAACAAGCTACTTCCCAAGCCTTTTGTTTTCCTCTTCATTCTCCCTTTTTCTCGTTCATTTCTCCCTCTCTTTGTTCTTTCTATTTTTCTTATTCAAACCCTTTTTCATTTACCCTAATTGTCATATAATTAAGTATAAAAGATGATAAAAATAACCCACTAATTATTTCAAGGTTATCTCCTTTAACCCCCAAGTAATTTAATTATTAACATTAATCCACTAACTTTATAATTATAAGCATGAATAGTCCAAAACGCCCCTTTAAAAACTTTAACAGAAATTCGACCAAGTCTGGGTTACGCAACCTGTGACGGTCCGTCCTGCAGGTCCGTCACAAAGTTCAGAGAGTAAATTCTGTGGAAAGATTTGTGACGGTCCGTCATGCCTGCGATGGTCCGTCCTGCCATTCCGTCACGAAGTTCAGAGAGTCGATTTCAGTACCCAAATTTCAGAATTCTAAGTGTTTTGGAACGAAACCCCCTCGACGGTCCGTCGTGCCCATGACAGTCCGTCGTGGGATCCATCGACCAAGACAATTTTTCCAGAAATAAAATCTGCTGCTCAAAACGACTAAACAGGTCGTTACAATAGATACCAATTTACCCAATCGTTCGTCCTCAAACGATCCCAAGAAGAAAAACAAGGGCGAAAAGGAGTACCTGAATCTGTAAACAGGTGTGGGTATCTTTCTCGCATATCAGCGTCCTTCTCCCAAGTGGACTCTTCAACTGGTCGATTCTTCCATTGAACTTTGATGGATGCAATCTCCCTTAATCTCAACTTGCAAATTTCTCTATCTAGAATGGCAACAGGCTCCTCCTCATAAGTCAAATTCTCATCAAGCAGAACTGAATCCCAACGAATGATGTAGTTTCCATCCCCATGGTATCTTTTCAACATAGACACATGAAATACCGGATGCACTCTTGACAGCCCTGGAGGCAAGGCTAATTCATAAGCCACCTCCCCTACTCGCTTAAGTACTTCAAATGGTCCAACATACCTTGGGCTTAGCTTACCTCTTTTACCAAACCGCATCACCCCTTTCATGGGCGAAACCTTTGGCAAGACTTGCTCACCCTCCATAAACTCCAAGTCTCTAACCTTTCGATCTGCATATTCCTTTTGCCTACTTTGCGCCGCTAAAAGTTTTTCTTGAATATATTTCACTTTCTCCAATGAATCCCTCAAAAGGTCAGTACCCCAAGGTCTAACCTCAAATGCATCAAACCAACCAATGGGAGACCTACATCTCCTCCCACACAATGCTTCAAATGGGGCCATGTCAATACTGGAGTGATAGCTATTATTGTATGAAAACTCCGCTAAGGGTAAGAAGTTATCCCAATGACCACCAAATTCTATCACACATGCACGAAGCATATCCTCCAATACCTGAATCGTTCGCTCCGATTGACCATCGGTCTGAGGGTGAAATGCAGATACAATAGTCAGGAAAATTATTACATTGTTGAGGGATAAAAAAATGCGATTTTCTCATGTGTACAGGGAAGGAAATGCTGTGGCAGATAGCCTAGCTAATTATGCCATTGATGAGGAGATTTCTGGCACTTTTGAGGAGTTCCACCAGCTGTGCAATACTAAGATCCAACTTAGTACCTAATTCAGCATGCAATGTTCTCCAAAACTTAGAAGTAAACTGTGTACCTCTATCTGATATGATGGAAAGTGGAACTCCATGCAATCGAACAATTTCTGAGATATAGAGTTTGGCTAACCTCTCTACATTGTAAGTCACCTTGACCGGAATGAAGTGAGCAGACTTAGTTAATTCTTCCACAATTACCCAAATAGAATCAAACTTTCCCAATGTCTTTGGAAGACCAACCACGAAATCCATTGCAATTCTCTCCCACTTCCATTCAGGAATGGGCATTCTCTGAAGTGTTCCTCCGGGCCTCTGGTGTTCATATTTTACTTGCTGACAATTTGGACATTTGGCAACAAAATCAGCAATGTCGCGCTTCATTCTACTCCACCAAAAGTGTTGCTTTAGGTCACGGTACATCTTGGTTGCACCAGGATGTATAGAATATCCGGAACTATGAGCCTCTGTAAGAATAGTGTGGATCAAATCATCAACACGGGGCACACATACCCTTCCCTTAATTCTCAAAACACCTTCTCATAAACTATTGCTTCTTTAGTCTCTCCTCGCAACACCATATCACGAATTCGGCTTAGTTTCTCATCATCAAACTATTTTCCCTTGATCTTGTCAAGAAAAGAAGATCTTGCCTCCACACAGGCCAAAAATCCTCCCTTCTCATTTACTTCTTACCTCATAAAGTCGTTAGCCAAGTTTTGGACTTCTCTGGCCAATGGGCATCTGGAAACCTGTAAGTGAGCTAGGCTTCCCATGCTCCCTGCTTTTCTACTTAAGGCGTTTGCCACAACATTAGCCTTTCCTGGGTGATACAAGATGGTAACATCATAGTCCTTCAGTAGTTCCATCCATCTCCTCTGTCTCAAATTCAAATCTCTCTGAGTAAAGAAACTGTAGGCTACGATGATCCGTATAGACTTCACACTTAACCCCATATAGATAGTGTCTCCATTGCTTTAATGCAAACACTACCACAGCCAACTCCAAATCATGGGTCGCATAATTACGTTAGTGCACCTTTAATTGCCTCGAAGCATAAGCAATTACATTCTTCTCTTGCATTAGCACTGCACCCAACCCAGAATAAGATGCATCGCAATAAACAATGAAATTCTTACCCTCTACTGGCAAGGTAAGGATAGGTGCCGTAGTCAGCAAGGTCTTGAGTTTCTGAAAGCTTTCCTCACATTCTTCCGACCATACAAATGGAACATTCTGCTTGGTCAAGTTTGTCAATTGGGAAGCGATAGAAGAGAATCCCTTGACAAATCGACGGTAATAGCTAGCTAAACCAACAAAGCTCCTTACTTCTGACACATTAGTCAGTCTTACCCAATTCTTCACTGTCTCAATCTTAGAAGGATCCACCATCACTCCATCCTTAGAAACCACGTGCCCCAAGAAGGTCACTGAATCTAGCCAAAACTCACACTTAGAGAATTTGGCATAAAGCTTCTTCTTCCTCAACAACTCCAATACAATTCTCAAATGCTCCTCATGTTCCTTCTTACTCTTGAAGTATATCAGTATATCATCAATAAATACGATCACAAAGAGATCCAGATATGGCTTAAAAATCCCGTTCATCAAGCTCATGAAAGCAGCAGGGGCATTCGTAAGACCAAAAGACATCACTACAAATTCGTAATGCCCATACCTGGTTCGAAAAGCAGTCTTTGGCACATCCGTTGCCCGTATTTTCAATTGATGATAACCGGATCTCAAGTCAATCTTAAAGAAGACACAAGCACCTTGTAACAGATTGAACAAGTCATCAATGCGAGGAATGAGATACTTTTCTTAATAGTTACCTTGTTCAACTGCCGGTAGTCTATGCACATCCGAAAACTCCCATCCTTCTTCTTCACAAATAACACCGGAGCACCCCAAGGGGATGCACTTGGTCTAATGAAGCCTTTACTTAACAACTCTTGAAGTTGGGCCTTTAATTCCCTTAACTCCGCTGGGGCCATCCTATAAGGGGGTATGGAAATGGGGCAAGTATCTGGCTCCAGATCAATGCAAAAGTCAATATCCCTATCCGGTGGCATACCAGGAAGGTCTGGAGGGAACACATCCAGAAACTCACGGACTACCGAAACCGACTCAATAGTATACTCCTTGAGGTGTGCCAAGAACGCTAAACACCCTTTACTAACCATTCTCTTAGCACGAAGAAAGGAGATGATACGAACTGGGGTGGAAGTGTAGTCACCCTCCCACACTAATGGATCTGTCCCAGGCTTGGCCAACGTTACAATTTTAGCATTACAATCCAAGATTGCAAAATTAGGAGAAAGCCAATTCATACCCAGAATTACATCGAAATCAACCATCTCTAAAATAACCAAGTCTACATGAGTATTGCTCCCCACAAAAGTCACAGACAAGACCTATATACCTTTTCAACTATCACAGACTCACCCACCGGAGTAGAAACACGAATAGGCATGTCAAGAAGTTCACAATGTAAATTAAGACCAGTAGCAAATGAGGAAGGTACATATGAAAATGTGGAGCCAGGATCAAATAATACAGAAGCCATGCAATCACAAACCAAAAGATTACCTGTGATAACAACATCAGATGTCTCCGCTTCAGACCGCCCGGGGAAAGCGTAACAATGGGCCCTATCACCTGTCTGTCCGTTGCCCCTACCATGTTGTGCTGTAGTGGCTCCAGTTTGCCCGTCCCCCCGGCCGTTTTGGTGACCACCATTACCTCGGCCACCACGTCCTCCAGAATGACGGCCTCTTCCATGACCACCTCTTCTTCTGACTATTTGAGGTCTGTAACTCTGTTTTGGACAATACCTCTTAATGTGTCCAGTCTCCCCACATCCATAACACTCTCTGGATTCAAGCATAGGTCTTTGTGAGAATGACGAAGTCTGGGGGTAACCTCCAAACTCAGAGAAGTGTTGACCGATCTGCGGTGGACCCCCGACTACAGTCTGCAGTGAAGACTGAATAGGTCGGGCTGGATAACCTCCTGAACCCTGCCCTCTGGAGTAAGAACCATTAAACTCACCTCCCTTACAAAACCTTTTAGATGTCGAAGCCATGGTGAAGTCATCTGGCTTCACTCCCTCCACCTCTATCACGAAGTCTACCACTTCCTGAAAGGATTTTGCTGTAGCCGCTACCTGTAAGGCTGAAATCCGCAAATCTGACCTCAACCCCTTCACAAAACGGTGAATCCGTTCTTGTGGACTGAAACAAAGTTGGGTGGCATACCTGGATAATGCACGAAACTTAGCCTCATACGCAGTCACCGACATCTTGCCTTGCTCTAGGCTTAAGAACTCATCTCTCCTCCTATCCCTCAAGGTGCGGGGGATATACTTCTCCATAAATAAGCTAGAGAATGACGCCCAAGTCATAGGTGGTGCCTATGCGGGTTGACACTCAACATGTGACCGCCACCACATTTTGGCATTTCCCTGAAACTGATAGGTTACAAACTCAACGCCAAATCGTTCCACTATGCCCATTTTATGTAGTAACTCATGACAATCAACCAAAAAATCGTAGGCATCCTCAGATTCAGCACCCTTGAAGACTGGAGGTTTCAATTTCAAGAACTTACTGAAAAGTTGATGCTGATCACTTGTCATTATGGGCCCTGTAGTCAAACAAGGAAACGTGCCTATTTCCAATGAGGCGTCCATGCGGGGAGCCTCAGCAGCGGCCTGTCGTACTTCCGGAACCTGAGGTGCTGGTGCAGAAAACACTGGAGGTGTCTGGCCTTGATCAGATAACCCGCTAAGATAAGCAAGAACCTGATTAATCATCTGTGGGGTAGGTTGGGGTGGCAATTCCTCATTATGCACTTGCTCACTTTCCCCTTCCTCACCCTCTCTTACTACTTCCTCAGTCGGAGGAGGAGTCACCGCCCTAGTACTAGATGGGCCAGGTGCTTGTCCTCTTCCTCTAGAAGACGTCCTCCCGCGACCTCTACCACGGCCTCTTTCCACTTATCCTCCTCGAGCTACAGCCCCAGTGGCTGGCTCAGTTGCATCTTGTCTTGCCGGTGTTGGTGTTGGCGCAGTCGTTGCTCTAGTTCTAACCATCTGCGAAATAGAGTGAAGATGGTCAGATACCAATTTGTATCACCTAGATACCAATTGGATCCAAGTAATAGCACGAAAGAAAGAAAGAATGGAATTTTCCTAAAGTCTTATAGCCTCTCAAAGAAAAGGAAAGGCGTCCCCCTACCGTTCCTTAAGACTCTACTAGACTTGTTCTTGTGTGATGAGACCAACGAACCTAATGCTCTGATACCAAGTTTGTCACGACCCAAAACGAGCCGCGAGTGGCACCCACACTTATCCTACTATGTGAGCGAACCAACCAATCTAAACCCCAACATTTCAAACATAATGAACAAAATACAATGCGGAAGACTTAAAACTCATTAACGAAATCAATTAAATAACTTCTAAAATCCAATCTTATTATTATCCCCAAAATCTGGAAGTCATCACCACAAGAACATCTATCCTCAAATTACTAATCTAAGAGTATCTAAGAAGCTAAAATAAATAAAAAGCTAGTGCATGCCGGAATTTCAAGGCATCAAGACATGAAGAGGAAGATCCTGTCCAAGCTAGAAGCAATAACTCACCCTGAAATCTGGCTTGATAAAGACTGGCTAGAGTTGCGTTTGAGTTGAAGACAACGGTACGTTTGCTGCACTCCACAATTAACAAAGAAAAACAAATACAAGTAGGGGTCAGTACAAGGCACAAGTACTGAGTAGGCATCATCGGCCAACTCAAAATAGAAAACAGTATATATTACATAATAACATAAAATCAACTAATATTCTTAACATGCGACATTAACAATTACCATAACCCTTGGTCACAACACCAAGCACATCAATGAGGACTCAAGCCTCCCCATAATACTCATTTGGGAATTAGTTCTTTACAATTTAGTATATTATCATAATTCAAGATTCATTATCTTTATTCCTCTTGTGTCGGTACGTGACACTCCGCTCCACTTCTACTATCCTGGTGTCGGAACGTGACACTCCGATCCATATACTATCCTGGTGTCGGAACGTGACACTCCGATCCATATACTATCCTGGTGCCGGAACGTGACACCCGATCTATATACTATCCTGGTGTCGGAACGTGATACTCCGATCCATATACTATCATGGTGTCGGAACGTGACACTCCGATCCATATACTATCCTGGTGTCGGAACCTGACACTCCGATCCATATACTATCCTGGTGCCGGAATGTGACACCCGATCCATATACTATCCTGGTGTCGGAACGTGACACTCCGATCCATATACTATCCTGGTGCCGGAACGTGACACCCGATCCTCTATTACTATCCTGGTGTCGAAACGTGACACCCGATCCTCTAATCTCATTACTTTAGTTCATCAAGCCTTCTTTTATACCAAGGCATCATCAATCTCATTACTTTAGTTCATCAAGCCTTCTTTTATACCAAGGCATCATCATTAACAAAGTAAATTTAGGATTCAAGATTCAATAGCCTCATCATGCTAATTCATCACAATTATATAATCACATCATGTAAGCACACAATTAAGCATATAGAAGGTTTTATAATACTACCCAACACATATCATTCGCTATTAAGAGTTTACTACGAATAGCATAAACCATAACCTACCTCCACCGAAGAATCGCGATCAAACAAGCTACTTCCCAAGCCTTTTGTTTTCCTCTTCGTTCTCCCTTTTTCTCGTTCGTTTCTCCCTCTCTTTGTTCTTTCTATTTTTCTTATTCAAACCCTTTTTCATTTACCCTAATTGTCATATAATTAAGTATAAAAGATGATAAAAATAACCCACTAATTATTTCAAGGTTATCTCCTTTAACCCCCAAGTAATTGAATTATTAACATTAATCCACTAACTTTATAATTATAAGCATGAATAGTCCAAAACGCCCCTTTAAAAACTTTAACAGAAATCCGACCCAGTCTGGGTTACGCAACCTGTGACGGTCCGTCATGGCTGTGACGGTCCGTCCTGCAGGTCCGTCATAAAGTTCAGAGAGTTAATTCTGTGGAAAGATTTGTGACGGTCCGTCGTGCCTGCGACGGTCCGTCTTGCCATTCCGTCACAAAGTTCAAAGAGTCGATTTTAGTACCCAAATTTCAGAATTCTAAGTGTTTTGGAACGAAACCCCCTCAACGGTCCGTCGTGCCCATGACGGTCCGTCCTGGGATCCGTCGACCAAGACAGTTTTTCCAGAAATAAAATCTGCTGCTCAAAACGACTAAACAGGTCGTTACACACACATGTGACCATCTTGTAGATCATCTATCAATACCATATAATATTTTAAGGGTCCACATAGAGGTTGTATTAGTCCACATATATCACCATGTATACGTTCCAGAAACGCAGGGGATTCAATTCCAACCTTAACTATTGATGGTTTAATGATCAACTTTCCTTGAGAACAAGCAACACAATATAATGCATTATCAATGTCCAATATTGTCCCTCCAGGTAGTAATAAGGTCGCTCTTCTAGAGCCCTCAATTAATTTTGTACTACCTGATATTGTGTTGACATATGCCATTTTCATAACCAAATTAGAAAAGTATTTCTTTTCTTTTAATATTGTATGTGTTGTAGCACTATCAAGAAGGCATACATATCCATTACTCATCTTGAATCCAACTGACAACTGGGGATTTCTACTAATTTTCATTAAAATAAAAAATACATTAAAAGAAGTACGAACAAAACTAACAACGAAAATTTAAACACTTCAACATGAAGAACATGATAACCTAAAAGCAAATAAGTAAAATATTAACAAACTTCATTCCCCAGCTAAAAGATCAAACATTAGTTTCGATCTCCAAAGAAGTCATCAACTTCCATATGAATAATGTCACCAAGGCCATCAAAAACATCATCCTTTAAAGTCAAATTTGCTTCAATATCCTTATCATATTTCTGAGTCCTTTAAAGTCAAATTTGCTTCAATATCCTTATCATATTTCTGAGTTGTTCCCGGCTTATCATCATCTTTAAGAGTCATATGTGACTCAGCTCGAGCATTGGAAGAGGAAGCACCACTTTTATTTCCTTTCCTTTAAAGGAATTTTGGTAGATCTTAACAAAATGCTAATGTGTGCAACATTCATTCATCCAATGGTCTTTCAGGCAACAACGATGACAATTACTTTTTGAGGGGTTATTTTGAGAACTCATGTTGTTCTCCCTTTTATTATGACCACCACCTCGACGATTGGTGTATCACCTCTTATCTTTGCCACGTCCCCATGCATTATTATAGCCCCGATGATCATCTCTTTATACTTCGATTGATCGCGTGCTTCCACCACATTTGCCTACGGTAATGGAGCAGCTCCAATAGGATGAGCTTCATGATTTTTCATTAAAAGAGCATTATGTTTCTCAGACACCAAAAGACATGAGATTAGAATATTTCTGAAAACCCTTTTCACGATATTGCTGCTGCAATATCAGATTTGAGGCATGGAAAGTAGTAAATGTCTTTTCCAACATGTCCTCATCTTTTATAGTCTCCCCACATAATTTCAATTGGGATTTTATCCTGAATACAACAGAGTTGTATTCAATTACGATCTTAAAATCTTGAAACCGTAAATGCATCCACTCATAACGTGCTCTTGGCAACACTGTTGCCTTTAGGTGGTCATATCTCCCCTTTAAATCAGTCCACAATTCAAGTTAATCTTTTACCGTCAGATATTCAATCTTCAGGCCCTCATCAAGATGATGACGAAGGAAAATCATAGCCTTCGCCTTATCTTGGCTCGATGCTTCATTTCCCTAAGTAATGGTGGCATTAAGACCTTTAGCAGCTAAGTGAATCTCAGCATTGAGTACCCATGAAAGATAATTCTTTCCATAAATATCTAATGCCACAAACTCAAGTTCGGATAAATTCGACATAATGAGATTATGAGAGAATATGTGAATTAAATAAAAATATTTATATAACACCTTTGCAAGTAGCAACTTCGTGCTGATAACGTATTATAAAGAAAACTCAGAATATTATAATAATAATAAGAAGATAAGAAGTATAAGAGAGGAGAAAAAATTTCTTATTCAAGTGTATCTTTCAAATGGTGAGTGATTCTCTATTTATAGTGTTGAGATATCGCTCCAAAAATCATCTAATTATTAGATACATAGCTATCTTGGAAGTTCTTATCACCTTTGAAGCACTATACATGAATCTATAATAGTGAATAAATCTAATGGATAATCCACATATACTATACAATGGATTTACAACAAATATTACTATTAGATAAAGGGTTATTTGCTTACATTTAATAAAGGTTTCAATCTTAATCACTCAAATTCACCTCATTAGATATGTTAGTTTTTAAAGTCTCATTTGTTTTCATTAAGATTAAGAGGTCTAAATCTGAATATTGGTCTCTAAATCTGAACAATATATAATTAATGTTGTTTGTTTTCAATATTTGAATATGCAAGTGAAATTAAACATTATATTAATAAAATATTATAAAATTTTCATTTCAACTAAATATACCACATTTGATTAAAAAAAAGTTTTAATAATCATGATTTGGAGTACTATTTTTTCATTCAAAAACTTGATAAACAACAATACACCAAAAATTTTGTTGCAACTAGTATTCTTGACTCACATCGATACAAGAAAATTATTAATATAAAAAAAATACTTAAAATGATTTATGAAAACTTACCAGTTCAAGAGGGGGGAAATGATGTTTGATTAAGAGAGCAGAGAAATAATGTTTTTAGTTATGAGATAAAAAGACACACTCAAAGTAAAAAAGGGATGATTTATTATTCGATAACTTATCAAATGAGTCTGAATCTTGTTAAGATCTTCCTACATATCTGATTCGTTCAAACCTCTTCAGACCATTTTAGAGGTTTTTACAAAAATGAAAAAAAATGAGCTTAATGGGATGAATCTAAAATGATTCAGATTCAGACCTAAAAATCAAACGTACTTAATGGGCTAAATTTTAATTATTAAGATTCAAATCTCCATTAAGTGCAAACAAATGAGACCTAAGTCTAAATCTTAATTATTCAGATTCAGTTCATTAAGCCCATTTGTTTCTTTTTTTTAAAGTCTCTTAATGAATCAAATATGTAGGAGAGTCTTAATAACATTCAGACTTATTTAATACTGGTAAAATTAGAATTCAATATCACATAATTCATAAAATAATACTTAATATCTATCATTCATTAAAACTAAAACACTATATTATCTTACATACAAGATTACGTAGTAACAAACATTAATTATGTAAAGGAAAATTAAAATTATTACATCTTATCATTTATATCCTTAATAACATAGGCATTAATTATTGACAATAAATATACATACCAGGATCAATAACATAAGTTATGAACTATATTATCTTACATATAAGATTATGTAGTAAAAAACATTAATTATGTAAAGAAAAATGAAAACTATTACATCTTATTATTTATCCTTAATAACATAAGCATTAATTAATGACAATAAAAGTACATACCAGTATCTGTATCATAAGCAATGGTGTCAGTGAGTGACTCAACAGGAGTAAAGTACACAAATATTTAATTGTGAAGAAGAAGAAGAAGAGGAGGAGGTTCATATTTTTTGTTGTTTTAAATGAGAGAAAATCCCTCTAATAGTGTGAACCAATGTTTATTATGTCTTATCATTACAACTATTTGAAAAAGTTGCAACTCTTTGGAAAGGTCACAACATTTCATAAAAGTCACAACTTTTCACAAAAGTCGCAACTCTTTAAAGTCACAACTTTTCATAAAAGTCGCAACTTTTCATTAAAGGCGTAGCTTTTCATACAAGTCGCAACTTTTCAATAAAGTCATACCTTTTAATATAAGTTGCAACTTTTCATTAAAGTCGCAACTTTTCATAAAACTTACAACTTTTCATAACTGTCACAACTTTTAATGTAGGGAGAAGGCTAGTTTTGAAAATGAATAAATTAAAAGGAAATTCTGATTTGTGGTGGCGCCACGTAGGCGGGCCAAAGGTTCTCTTTTATATAAATATAAATATATGATTCTAGAAAAACAAATCAAATCATCTCTCATTGTGTGACTTTTTCTGTCTCTCTACAAACTTTCTTCCTCTCTTTTCTCAACCAAACAACATTATTTCCTCTTGAACTAGTAAGTTTTCATAATTTTTACAAATATTTTCTTGTACTAACATTTTTTGGGGTTGTATTGATTTTTGTCAAGAACTCTTGTTATAATAATATTTTCGTGTGTATTGATATTTATCAAGTAAGATTTTTGAGTAAAAATATAGTAGTCATGATTAAAAATAACAATTATATTTGCATATTTGAGGTCTCTTATGAAAATTTAATTAGTTTAAAGCAAGGATATTGAAGACTTCACGTCTATCCTTTTCAAATATGTGTACAATTTTTTTTTGAGGTTGTACAACAACATGAGTTTATGATTAGAGTTCAAGTTATGCCTATATCTAGTTCGTGAAAAAATGATGGATCTCCTGATAATTCTTCATCACAATATTCTGTTTCGATTAATAGAAAAGTTTTGAGGAAGAAATTGATGAGAAGATTAGTATTGCTTTAGAGTTATTGATAAGATATAGTGCACCTAACTTTGATGAATGCAAAGAAAAAATTAGATGAAATTGAATAGGAAGAACCATTATACAATATGTTGTTAGTATATTTTGTGAAGGTGACAACTACCAAAAAGTATGATGACTTTACAGGTTCACAAGTAAGAGAATTGGATTAAGGTCATTAAAAAAAATGATTTTTTTTAATTTTTCTGATTTGCTAGAATATATGTTATGTTTTGATGTTATGAAATATTTTTTATTATTTTTAGTTTAGTATCTATCATATTTATTGATTTTTTCAATATTATATCATGTGTATGAAATATATATTTTATCGTGATATATTTTCTGATAAAAAGATGTTATGTTGATTTCATAAAAGAAATCATGTTACGATAACTTTTATATCGATATAATTTTATTTGCGTATAGTATAATTTTTTAAATCAAATAAAAACATTCGAAACATTATTATTTATTGAAAAGTAATACTTTTTATTGAAATGAAAATTTTATTATATTTAACTTCATATGCGCATTTAGATATTGAAAATAGACAATCTTAATCATTCAGTGTTTAGATTTAGCATCCATATCTTAATATTTAAATGTGCATTCAAATCTAGACATTCATATCTTAACACACATCTAATATTCAAATGTTTATTTAGATTTTTAGACGTTTTAATCTTAGTGGAAACAAATAAAGCCTAGACTCCCTAATAAAAATAATTTCAATGAGGACACTAGAATCGAGGTTGGTTTTGGGGGCTCTACCTCAAGTTTTTTTTTAATTTTTTATTAGATGTTCAATATTTTACTTCGAGCATGATTAATTTAGATTTGTACAAAACAATTTACATTGTTAGGCAAAGGCTCCCGGGTAAAAGTGATATCATACTATAGGGGATTCAAATTGAGGTTGGGTCTAGGGTAGGGGTGGGCGTTCGATTCTCCGGTTCAGTTTTATCAAACTTTGGTTCTTTGGTTTACGGTTTTGAAAAAGTGTGCACCATATATCAAACAAAACTAACTCGGTTAAGTTTGGATTTTTTTACTTCAGTTTGATTTAGTTTGGTGTTTCTCAATCGATTTTTTCAGTGTGAATGAAAAGTAAAATAAGGACACAGAAGAAGATACTTAAAAATTTAAAAACTATATTAAGAAATGATGTGTCTTACCATAAAACACTTATTGTGGTTACTAAAATATTATATATCAAGAATATAGTTGTCACAATCGGGGAGCACCCCCTAGATGTAACCGGCGTCGTCGTCCTCGGAGAGGACTAAGACTAGCCTCTTAACATTCGTTATTACATTTCATAGGCTAAAAAGTGCGGAAAATTAAAACTTTTCATATACATATCTGTGTAGTGAGGTCTACATAGACCTCTCGAATACTACATGTGGAGTTTACTTAGACTCCTCATATATGAAGCATACATAGACATCTCATTTAGACAACATAATATACATAGGAATTAGTCTAATACTTTGTCTCATATTGAACCATCTAAGCAAGTACAAATCTTGGACATAGCCAATACAAATTCAAAATGCCAACATAGGCTTACATCAATATCCAAATGATAAAGAAAGAACAATGTCTTTATGACAATTCAACTTCAAATCTAGAATATAGAAATAGGTAACATCCCCGAACATAAGGACCTACCAACACTTGGAGAAAAGAGCCCAAGTCTTCTTCAATTGGCAATCTAAGAACTCTATGGACGGAACCTACATATTTTTAGAAAACATAGAGATATGGGTTATTGCACCACTTGTACTAAGTATGGAAATGTATGCACATAAAACATTGAATCATGCTTAAAGGGACATTTGTTCAAAACATACTAATTTACTTTGAAAAGTCTTTATGCACATATAAGAACACATATGAACCAATGAGCACATATTTCATCAAGACAAGACCATATATAATACAAGACCAACAACATCAAGTAAAGTCAAGTCAACATATGTAGTAACATATTAGAGTACATAACCAAAACAACTCCAACATAATTTCATAACAACAAAGAACATATAAGAGTTCATATCATTACAACATATGCAATACCATTACCTATAACCCATTACCAAGCTTACAAGTGCAATGATGAAGTGAAGTCCCATAACCTCACCCAACCAAGTAAATCCATCAAGAATCGCAAGCAATGTCCAACTTCATATAACATAACATCATGAGTGGTCATTATCATATTTAGCAATATAGACCAATAACATGTACATAAGTGAAATTTACATCACATAGGCCATCAACATGTAGAGTCAACATTAGCATATCATTAGAGTCATAAAGCATAAGAACATCCTCCTAAGACTTCCATCAAGGCCAACTAGTGCAATGCATAAGTAGAGTCCCATACCCCCACCTATACTAAAATGAACCCCTTAAGTTATCCTAGTTAGAGTTTACATTATTACATTCATTTTACTTCCGGAAATAATTGCCTTAACCGACATAGACCACGTGAGCTAATGTGGAATCCGTTGTCATGAAACCCTACACCGAAAGAAGGTGGAGTACTTGCCAAGGTAGTACTAAAACATGAACATATCATTCTAGGTGGATCCACTAGCTAGTATTCCTATGGGGGACCCATAGTTCAAGAACTAGGAGACATGTTTGACCCTCTTTATGCACAATTGCATTGTAATCTCTATCTCATGAGAATCGTTGTGAACCTACCTTCCCACCTTGGGAAGGGACACCTCTCATAACTAGTTCACTCGATGCTAAGCTAAAGTCCCTTTTTGAAATGTCTTTAAGCCTTTATTAATGATCATAGATTAGTATGGGTCATCGAGGACTAAACCCTTGTATATCATGATTATTTGCTCAATTTGAATCGCATGAGAACTTCCTTTCAATACAACCCTCACATGTGAGATTAACACATTATCATCATCATGACATAGTAAGGCGCATAAGTGATCCATACTCAACCTTATATCATTACACCTTAATCATAATCTCAAAATCCATATAATCAAGACATTTCAATTATATTCATCATACCATCATCTATCTAATCTAATCACAATCAGTATTTCAATTGAACATCATCATCAAGTACAAGCCATCCCAATTGAAGTAAGAGTTCAAGATCATAGGTCTTGCCAATTCACATTCACACGCCTTCTTCCATGGTCTTACCATTAACAAACCACATTCATCCAATAATAGACTTAACAACATCACATAATAGTAATTAACACAAGAACTAAATGTAACACCTCTAAAATGACTTAAGTGAAACTAGAGCCTAACGCTAGTGTCTTGATGTCTTAAAATGATTTATAATGATGATAATAGACAGTTTTTAAAGTTTGTCAAAGTTTGGAGGTCAAACGTTGAAGAACGTCCGTGACGTTGGACAGATTTTCCTTGAAACGTGCTTGTGTGCCTTAGTGTGTTTCGTCAAGTTTTACGTCTTCGTTTTGAATGAAATTGATGTGAGGGATGCATAACATGTCTACGAACATAATTGGGTTTGGAAAATTCTGGGAAAAACTCCCCAAGGATCAACCAAGGGGTTCTTGAGGAGGACCAAACTCAAGAGCCTAGACTGTCCAAAACAACCCAACCTATGGAGGGAAATTGACGTCCAATAGGTTTGTCGACACTTCGTAGGTGAAGGTCATAGATGGAGACTTAGTGTAGGGAGATTCATCTACCATTTTCAAGGCTCTGACCCAATCGACGGTTACCAGCACGGGCCGTTGATGGGTTCACGCCACATACGTCCTGGGCATTGTTTGATGGTCTACAATTTCCTACAGCATCTCGGCCAACGAAGGCTATTTTTGGTATTTCACCTAACCTTCCTAAAATTAGTTGGATGGTTCCTTAAGGCTATTTTAAGTGGGTTTGTAATTCTAATACACTTAGATGAATTCAGTTTTCAAAATCAAAACCCCAAGACCTGTAATGAAATCTCTAGAACACCATTGAAGCTTGAAGGGAGATTGAAGCTTGAAGGTTGAATTCTCCATCAATTCTTCTCAAATTTCGTGGTCTAACATCATTGAAGGTTCACATTATTACATTCATTTTACTTTCGGGAAAAATTCCCTTAACCGACATAGACCATATGAGCTAAATGTGGAATCCAGTGTCATGAAACCCTACATTGAAAGAAGGTGGACTACTAGCCAAAGTACTACCAAAATATGAACATAACATTCTAGGTGGATTCACTAGCTAGTATTCCTATGGGGGCAAAATAATTCAAGAACTAGGAGACATGATTGAGACCCTCTTTATGCACAATTTCATTGTAATCTAACCTACCTTCCCACCTAAGGAAGGCACACCTCTCATAACTAGTTCACTCGGTGCTAAGCTAAAGTCTCTTTTTGAAATGTCTTAAAGCCTTTATTAATAATCATAGCTTAGTATATGTCATAGAGTACTAACCCCTTGTATATCATATTCATTAGCTCAATTGGAATTGCATGAGAACTTCGTTTTAATACAACCCTCATATGTGACATTAACACATTATCATCATCATAACATAGTAGGCGCATAAGTGATCCATAATCAACCTTATATCATTACACGTTAATCATAATCTCACAATCCATATAATTAAGAAATTTTTATGTGAGGTCAAAATAAATATTTTTAACCATTATTTGCCTTGCATTTATTATTTATATTTGCCCTTTTTGATCATAAATTTTATGAATTGTGCTAAATTGTGAATTTTATTTGTAGGATTAAATTGATGGAAAAATGAAGAAATTTGAAGCTAAAACAAATTAAAAATGGAAGATTGAAGAAGGAAATAAAGCAGACAGCTTAATGGATTAAAATGAATAAAATAATATATTTATATATAAGGGAATATTGCTGCTGCGAATTGCAAAAGAATTCAGGAATAAGTTGCGAGCCTGCCACGTGGAATTTCTCAATGCACTGGCCAACAAATGGCGGTGCAGAGTCTTTCATTAATTTGTTTTTTGATTACTAATTTGTTTGGACTCAGTTAGTTCATTTAGGATTTCCTACATCTATAAATACGACATAAAAATTATTTCAGAGGAAGCCAAGAAACAATATACAAGACATAATATCAATTTTCTTCTAACTTTGGAGCTTTGTAAGAGCCGCCATGGAGGCTGGAGAATTGTGCTTTAATCTTTATTCTCCTTTATTATTTATTTGTATTCACGATTAATAATAGATAGTTTAACTATTGTTCTTAACTTTTTATGATTAACACAAACATATTTATTTTAATAATATTTTGATTATGTTTTGAGATAATGAGTAACTAAACTCCACAGCTAGGTTTGTGGGAACCATGAGCAATTCTCAAATAGGTTCTTGAATGTATTGATAATTCTTTCACTTAGAAGTCTTTTTAACTAGTACATGCGTTAGAACTCGCCTTGTTGCTACTTGGCGGACTAAGAAGGTAGTTAATAAGAAAAGAATTATCAACATAGATTTAGTGGGATACTATCTAATAGTATAGTGATGTCTAATATGAGGTAAAGGTAAAGGTTAGTAGCTTATACACACGTAGCCGAACCAAGGTACGGGGTGAAATTCTCTAGATGCCGGATCAAGAATTTAGAGATACATAAGTAAAGGTTAGTAGCTTATACACGCGTAGCCGGACCAAGGTATGAGGTGAAATTCTCTAGACGCCGGATCAAGGATTTAGAGATACATAACTTACCACTTTACATGCAAAATATTAGGGAAAAATTGCTATTACTAGGATTACCGCGCTATGAGCTTATGGGAAACACAAACCTATTTATTTTTTTATTAATTTTGATATAAGTAAATACTTAGTTCAAAACGACTATCGAGTTAAATATTTGCTATTAATAATATTCTTTCATATTCTCTGTGGGATCGATCCAGACTCATAGGTGAGTAAATATATTGCATATGATCATTTATATTTCTTGAAAATAAATATATTTGAACGTTATCAAATTTAAATTACATTCATCATACCATCACCTATCTAATATAATCACAATCAATACTTCAATTGAACATCATCATCAAGTAGAAGCCATCCCAATTGAAATAAGAGTTCAAGATCATAGATCTTACCAATTTACCTTCACAAGCCTTCTTCCATGGTCTTACCATTATCCAACCACATTCATTCTATAATAGACTTAACAACATCACATAATAGTTAGTAACAGAAGAACTAATTCAATTGCATCATCACCATTCAATTCAATATTAATTCATAACCTAGGGTTAGGGAAATGGGGTCAATACATGATCTCTTCTACAGAACTAGCTCTAACATGAAGAAAAACCCTAATTCACCGATAATTAAACATATTATATCCATAATAATCAAAATAAACCAAGAACAATACAATTTGAAAGATAAATTTCGGATTATGAATGAAATTCATTTTTTAATCAACTTTTGGGAATCAATTTGGAAGAACCCTTTGGGGAAAGGAATTCCAAAGGTGAGGATTTACCATACCATATTAATCCTTGAAGTTTGATGGAGATGAAGTGAATTTATTGCAGCCCTAAGCCCCTTGACCTTTGTCTTCTATGGAGTCTTCTTTGGGGAGAGAGAAAATAGAGATAAGGAAGAGGATTTGTGTTTTTGGAAGTGAACTGAGTTGTGTTAGTTTGATTAGGTTTAAATCTTTATATAATACCTTAATTAACTTAATAATACACCCCTAAAACTTGATTAACCAAATAACTAATTAAAATACCCCACTTAACACTGACCAGTTTATAACAGACCTAACCTATGAGACCCCGACCTACGGTCCGTAGGTCAGTCGACACCCACCTGCGCCCACCGTATTGCACATCTGTCGATGGTGACAGAGACTTGATATTTTGGAACATTTCATGAAAATGTCTAATTTTTGAACGACGGAGCCATCGACGCCCCGTCAGCCAGGTGACACCCCGTCGTTTTGCTCGTCGATTACCATTGTCATTTGTTAGCTTTTAGCAAATTTGGAAGGGTCCTCCTCAAGGACCCTTTGGGTGGTCCTTGGGGAGTCGTATCCAGACTTTTTGACCCTAAACATATTCTAATACATATTTAACACCTTACTACTAAATTTCATCAAATTCCCACTATTAAAACCCCATGAAACATGGCAAGGCACACTAACATCTATTTACCGAACGTCATGGACGTTTCTTAACATTTTGACTCTAAAACTTTATAAATGATTTATATACATTATTTTTGGCCTTAAAACAGTATTAAAAGATCTAGTTCATCATGTGAGGCTCTATATTAGATCTTAGACTTCCGGAGTGTTACAATATTGCCACTAAGTACATCTAAAAAAAATAAGTACAAAGATGGGTTCCTTTGCATAATGTACATTGGTAGAGATATGTTTGAGTTCTCTTGAAAATTAAGAGTTAATAATTTTGATGGTCACTTTACTTTCAATTGTTTTCACAGAAAGTCACTTAATTTTTATTTTCAACTCAAAAGTCATTCAACTATAATTTGTTTTTACAAAAGTCACTCAACTATAATTTGTTTTTACAAAAGTCACTCAACTTTCATTTTCAACTCAAAAGTCACTCAAATTTGACTTCTTTGAACAGAAAGACACTTTAATTAAAATTTAGTGACATAGAATTTAATTATTAACCAAAATTTTAAGAACCAAATATACATTTTAATGACCCACTCCATTTAACCCGACCAGCTAAAAATATAACATTTAACATTTTATTTTACCATTAATTTCCTAAATCTTTCTCCCTCGTCTCCCCATTCTTTCCCTCCATTGCAACTTCTATTACAAATCAGATTGTTAAACTTGTCATTTATATCATACATTTAAAAAGTTAAATTTTTTTTTTTCAATTTTATGGTTTATACTTAACTCTTGGCATCAAAATGTAAAGCAAACAACTATTGAAGAAAAGGGAAAAATTAAAAATTAATTGTGAAATATTAAATATTATATTTTTAGTGGGTCAGTTTAAGTGGGGCGGTTATTAAATGGTTTAAATGGATATATATTAGGTTCTTAAGATTTTGGTTAATGATTAAAATTTCATGTCATTAAATTTTATTGAAAAAATAACTAAATAGATTGAGTGACTTTTTGTGCAATGAAGTGATAGTTACTATTGAGTTGAAAATGAAAGTTGAGTGACTTTCTGTAAAAATAATTGATAGTTGGGTGACCATCAAAGTTATTAACTCAAAAAATAATATTTGAAGTTAACGATTAAATTGTACATTTGTTGCTACTTGATTTTTTCATGAATGAATTAATTGTTAGTTGAATTTTTGTTTTTAGTTAAGAGAATGTCTATAGATATACCGAAGTTTTGAGACCCTTACACTGAATCAAAGGATCAAGCTTTTGAAAAAATAACTCCGATATCGAACCAAAAAACCGAAGAACCAAAATTACCAAACATTAGCTTGAATTTTTTTTTGACTTATTAAATTTTTTGGTACTCATGCACACCCCTAGTCGGGGGTCTACCACATGTATTCCCTTTTTCACATTTTCATTAGAGTTTAAAGTAAATCGATCTGTGGTAAGATTTTTTTTTCCATTTAGTCTTTGCTATTCTTATCAAAGCTCGATTAAATTTTGAGTTTTACTAAACATTCCACATTAGTCGGTGAAAACTCCCTAATAAAAGTGATTTCATACTATGGAATTCAAATTAAGGTGGACTTTGGGGTCTACCTCAAATATATCAAAATTTTATTGGAGATTCAAGTGAGTCGCCCCGAGATGAGTTTTCATTATTCAATGTTTGGTATTTTTATTACAACTCGACTAAATTTAGATTTGTGCTAAAAAAAATTCACACTGTTGGATAAAAGTTTCCTGACAAAAGGGATTTCACGAGAACTTGAATTGAGGTTGTTTTTGGGGTCTACTGTAAGTATTATGTTTTTACGGCTTCAACATCGATTTAATATTTTTGAAAAAAAATTAAGGTCAGTGAGTCTAATTCCCACTGACCATTTTATTAAATAGTCAAAACAAAATAAAACGGCATGTACATCTAGCTAAAATAAAGTAAAAAAAATAAGTGAAACAAAAGTAAAGAATATTTCCAAATTGAAACTGAAAGACTGAGAGCTTTTTTTTTTTTGCTACTTTTCAAGATCTAATGCATCGATCCATTTCCTCTATTTAGATAAGGTATAATTTTGTATTATCCTTACATCTTCTTGTTATTTTACTTGTTTTCCTAGTTCTCTTCCAATTTTCTCTTCCTTATTTTGTTCCTTAAAGATCTCATTTTTTTTTGGTGTCCAAATTTGGTGGTGGCTTTTGTGTAAAGCAGTGGTCTCTATTTTAATTTGGTCCTGCCATGTGTTTCCGCTTAAGGTCGGTATTTTGTTCTTTCTTTGACTTAGCTCATTGGTTTGTGTCAATATTTTGCCCATAGGCTTGCCATTTTTGAGTTTGTTACACATAATCGAATTGTATCTTACTTGAATAATCACTTTTTCTGACTTCTATTTGGGAATATTGATTTCTTCATGCTTATTATTTTCCATTGAATTTTGAGAATTGAGTTGAGCGTTAGAATATGTTGATACAATCACTATCCCATTTTTAATGTATACAATATAGTTTTAAGGCGATTCAGGTGAATCAGCCCAAAACAAGTTTTTTTTTTTTAATTTGGTGTTTACTATTTTTACTGAAATTCGATCAAATTTAATTGTGCTAAAAAATTCATATTGCTGGGTAAAGGCTCCCTAATAAAGTAATTTTATTTGAGAGGACTCGAATTGAGGTTTGATTTGGGTGTCTAACTCAAAATGCTTTTTTCATATTTTTAGTGGCGATTTAGGTTTATCACGTTGAGGTTCGTTTCTTTTATTTATTTGATATTCAATATTTCTATGAGAGTTTGATTAAATTTAAATTTGTGTAAAAATTTTTACACTGATGGTGATCTTGAGTGTATTTATATGCTTATGAATCAAATAACACCCTTACTTTAGCTAAGTTTCAGGATCACTTCTTATGTTATTGTTAGTGTATGAGTCATATTATTTTATTTTGATTAACAAATATGATCAGTGATTGTAAAATGGGAAATAGAAGAACAAGATAGAAGAAATGAAAGCATAAGAAGTGAACGTGCATCTGATCAATAAAAAGCAATAGATAAAGTCTAAAGAGAGAAAATGAAGTTCAAAGTGAGAAAATCAAGTGTGACACAGAGAGGAAATTATTTATTGTACACTGATGATATAGAGGCAGAAGACTATGTATATCACGCTCAATCCTACACCCTAGACGTGGTAGAACTTGGTCTATAAGCGAACAATTGACCTTGCAGACTACTTAGCGGAAGAATTACTTATGCAATAAAAGGCTTAAAAATAGATTTTACGAACATTCTAACTCAAAGAAAATACTCAAATCAAATTATATGTAAGATACTCAATAATACCAGTAAAATAGTTTGCAAAAACATCTTAAGGAAAAGTACATACTACAAAATTTTCTAAACTCTATCTATTTATGAAGGTGGTAGGTGTCGGGACAAGACCCATGACCCCTCAAAACAACTAAACTACAAGTAAATTTGAAGTACTCCGGAATACAATAAGACTTACCAAATTATCTGGAGTGTAGAGTGATCTCAGGGAACACCTATTAATGATTCTAAATACATGTATCTGCATGTATCTAGAACACATGTATATGTATCATAAAAGATGTAGGTTGAATGACATCAATACATTTGAATGAATGAGTATGTAATATGGGTGAATTAACAGTTAACTGAACTGAAGGACTGAAAGCAACTCAACTGAATCAATACACGAACATGAATTGAAAAATCATTTAAGCTTTACACTAAGAGATAAAATAAAAGCAATATGTAAAAAAATATAATTTACTTTGTTGGAGTTTCTCTAACTGGCAACCATTATTATAAGCCAAGCAACGATAAAACGTTTCTCCTATGTTGCAAGGATCATTCTATATCTTGTCGAGGTATAGGATGTCCTATAACTATTGAACTTTAAAATAGATCTTATTTGAGGTAGTGAGAAGTCGCAAGAAGAATCAATGTTGTCTTATTCTATGCTTGTTACATGGTTTTATCAAACTTTTGAGTTATAATAGACTCTTACAAGTTCGGTGCTCGATATTAATCCAAAAATAATCAATATATCTTTATGCTTAATTCACCCTTACAAAGAAGGGACTACTACTTTATTTGTAACTTTGGTTTTCTGAAGAACTTCTCAATAACTATGTTCTTTCTAAACTGTCAATGATACACATTAAAATATTTGATTCTCTTCTTAAGGATTTTGTTCAAAACTAAGACTTTAAAAAGTATGCTTATGAACTTAGAGGATCTTTCATGCAATTTACTTTGAAAAAATAACTTTACTAAATCAATAGGATTCATGTGATATTAAGCATGAACAACTTTATAAGATTCACATGCAAAAATAGGAATCAAAACCTTAAAATGTTGAAGAACTGAATTCAAATACCAAGAACTATGAATTGTTATGTTAGATGTAACAATTTCTGACTGAATTGAGATGTAGGGTGAGATGAGAACTAGTCTAACACTATGAGTAACCTTATATACTTTATCATGAAGATTATAGAATGAATTTTTTTGCGGAGACTTGACTTATCTTTAGATTGAGGAGGAAAACTAGCTTTTTGGAGGAAACCTTTGATATTGTAACCTTGGAGCTTGCTCTTGATAAAAGAAACTCTTTTATGAAGTTCTTAGAGTGGTAGAACATGGAAAAACCTTGGGTGGAAGGATTTTCTTTGTATCCTGAATTTTTGACTTGAATGTTAGAATTCTTGTTGGAGAAGAGGAACTCTAGGTGAGTCTTAAAAGAATTTCTAAATACTTGAATGATTTGATTGACGACAAGTATTTAGTTGAATGATATACTCAATTTAAATACTTAAAAATGACTTAGTTAAAAACAATATAAGGAAAAGACCAGAACGACCCCAACTTTAAAATTGGCGAGATGCCTTAAAAGAGAGGCTTCACCGGACTGTTTAAGGCTACACAGCTCGTGAATCACTTCAACGACCATATAGCCAGCCGTGAAGCTTCACTTGCCCGGTAGGGCTTCATTAAAACGGGCATAACTTTTCACTCCAAACTAAAATGAGGGAAATTTGATTGTGTTGGAAAGAGGACTCAAGACCTTTAATTTGATAGGTCATAGGCTACATAATTCATTATATTTTGAGAGATATAATTGTTTTAAGGTTACCCAAAACTTAAAACCTGATGGATGACTTGTATGGACCGCAAAACATACCATGCAAGTCACCATGGACCGTCTAGGTGACCCCACCTTTGAAGCCTTGGACAACCATCCACCATGCTCTGAATAGTTTTTGGACCCCTAATTAGATTGTCTAAGGTTTCGCGAGGGATTGATGGTCCATTTTGGGTTCATTGACTTGACCGTAACCTCTCTTTAGTCTTTTTTGATGTTCAAGGTGTAACACGAATGATTTAAATTTTATGAGTAGAGTTGGGATATGTTATAGAATGATTTAGGTCTTATCTCAAAATTTTTTTAGGTGTTACACTATCTCTCTTGGGATCATCTTCCACGAATGACTATTGGACTAAGAATGAAAGGAGTTACTCTTACTATGTTTCTAGCTTCTCAACTTGCCTACTACCATAGACAGAGAGTTTGAAACTTTCTAGAGGACATAAGTCAATAACAATTGTTTTAACATACTCACGCTCTATCTGAAGTTATTTTACCTGAAACAAATGAAATATGGCCATGAAGTAACAAACGAATATAACACCTTAAGCAATAGAATTGCTAGATTTCAAGCCTAGAAACACCTCTATATCTTGACCACCTTTATGAATACTGCACCTCATTAGTTGCAACTCATAACTCTTACAAGGGTTTATGACTACTCTAACCAAGTTCTAAGTTAAATGTGTTTGTTCTCCCTGTGTTTCAACCTAATCTCTCTAAATTACAAGATGCTAAATATGAGATGTTTATACTAATCTAAATCACAAGATAAGGGTTTTATGGCTTTGTATATACTCAACCCACCTTGAGCTCATATCAAGAAACACCTAATGCATCACACATTTGTCCACATGTTAACAACACTTCATTGAAGTTTAGTACTGTAACCACTCCATGGGCTTCTACTTACCAACCTTCTAAGAATTTCTCAATCCCTCATTTTCTCTACCAACTGAAATTTCACGCATTACTATCAGGAACTAACTAGCAACTACCACTGAACTATTACTTATAGTAAAACTTCATTCATCCTTCCTTAACTTTCATCAAGATAAGAAACACCAACCTTATCCTTCTATCATCACTCAACTACTATCATCAACATCATAATCTAACTAAAAGGGATCATTGAAAGAGGTTTAGGGCAAAAGATCATAAGGACGATTCATTCAAAAATTCTAATATAAGGCTATGCATTCCATAACATTATGTTGCTAGCCATTGAGATTAAATCATGCATTTCCAAGACTAAGCATACTATGAGATATGAGTGCCTATATAAATAGGTTCATATCATGAGCTGATATCCATAACTTTATGGAGTAAGAGTGAGATCAATGGGCTAAATATTTTCTCCATATTTTGGGAATTGAGCATAGATGTGAATCTATCTGAATTGCATGCGTATATATCATAGACATAATTCTAATATTAGAGACATCAATAAGATATTTGAATGACTGAACGTTGATGAATACACAAGATTATGAATGGATTCATATATCTTTATAACTCTTTCTGAACACATTGTTATCTAATTGCAACACCCGGGAAATTCTATGACCTAAGCAGAGACTAACCCAATGAATTATGACCTAAAAGGGATAATTACAGTCCGAAGTGTTTGGGGAAAGATTCGTGGAAGTTGGGAAGGTTTAGAGATGAAAATTAAAGAAGACATTTCGACAGACGAAATTTGAGGGTGGCCGTGCGTCACGCGCCTGGTTCCAAAATGTATTTTGAAAATGGAATTTGGACCCTGTTGGGTGTAGCAAACCCACTTCCAATTCTTGATAATTTTGGGATTTAGTGAAAAGTCAAGTTGGACTTTTATTTTAAGGTCCAACTAGTATAGGGGTGTTTCGGGTATTTTGGGAGGATTAATATATATATATATATATATATATATATATATATATATATATATATATATATATATATATATATATATATATATATATATATATATATATATATATATATAGTTGTTAGTAATTTTACACACAGTCCCCAATCAAAAAACACAAAACACTCAATTAGAAGTCAACAAAATGATTTATTCCTTTTCAGTAGTTTCTCTTTCCCCTACACCTCCATTGAAAAACATCGGAGCTGCAAGAAGAGGATCGATTCTTAAAGAATTCAACTCAATTTCTTGTCTAAATCTTCATTACGGTATGGTTTCTTTCACTCTTGGGATTCCTTTCCCCAAGCGCTCCCTCTAAAGATGTTTCAAAATTCCCCAAAATCTAGAGTTTTTCTCTACACATGGGTCTTCTTTGGAAAACAAAATAATGAATCAATAATGGTGAATTATTATAACTTAAGGTTGTTTAGGTGTATAGTGATAGGTAATTGTTGCTTTCACTTGAGATTCCCTTGGACACATGTTCTTCCCCAATTTTACAAATGTTGGATTTGATATGGTAAATTTATTGAAGATGAATATATCAAATGTTTATATTCATGTTAGTCATGTTATTGCTTCATGAATTACCTTATATTATTTGTTGGTTATGCATTGTTGGGTGATTTGAGAATGAAGTCCCATGAAGGGAAAAAAGGTATAAATGTTGGTTTTTCCTTGAACTCAAGTATGCAAGATAAATTACTTAGATAGAAATTATGCTATTTCTATTGTGTTATTGTGGTGTTGATGAAAATGCCCCCTTATGTTTAACCCTATACACTTGAATTAGTTATGAAGTATGTATGTATGATACAGTATGATTTTTATATGATTGAAATGTAGTTCTCATGATTATAATGAATTGTTAAAGTGAAAGGTTTACTCACTTGCTAGTGTTTCAAGGGTGAAAGGATTATTATCACTTGTGAACACCTATGAGGTATTATTATAAGATGTTACATAAGACTCTAGTAAAGTTTAATGTGAACTTATATTATGACCAAATATGATTACTAAAGGAAATAGATGCTTAACACCGAATGGGCATGTAAATGAGATGGGGGTGTCACGTTTAGTAAGTCCGACTCCCCACATGGGTTTCCTCATGTTTAGCAAGTCCAGATTCTCATAATATGTGTTGTCTCATGAGATGGAAACCTCCACGATTAGCAAGTTAGGGTTTTTAGCAACAATCTCCTTGACCCTTAACTATGTGCCCACATATGAATCTAACTTAGTGGATCCACCTAGTTAGATATGTACGGAAGGTAACACCTCATACAAGTGTTAACCCTCTCCTTTTGGTGTGGGAGTAAAACAACAGATTCCATGTAGCTCTCATGGTCTCATGTCAGTTATTTCATTCTTTTTCCCTAATGTAGAAGTAAATGAATAATGAAATGTATGAACTCTTTAGGGTTTTCGTAAGGGGTTACACATAGTGTAAGAGAGGGTATGTAACTTCTCTTACATATTGCACTTGTGGGATTCTAAGAGATGGTTGTAGTAGTGTTCTCTCATGACTATGTTAATTATAACTTTTGTACTTCATTATGTATATAGCATGTTATGATGAGATATTATATTGTGAATTCATGCACGTAGTATATTGCTTAATATGATACTTAGCTTTGGATAGAGTTATGAGATTCTATTCTTTGCATTGCACAAATATTGCTTGGGTTGTCTACATGTTCGGATGATATTATGTTGGGTTGGCTTATGATTCTTAACTTATGTGCATATTGGGTTTACTTGATAAAAAACATGTTTTGACTAAAATGTCCTTTTATACATGCTTCAATGGTTTTTATGCATAGTAGCCATACTTAGTACGTGTGATATACTAACCTATATTTTCTTCTCTTTTTCCCAAACATTGTAGGTTCGGGCCTTTGAAGAGATTTCAAGTCTATTTATTAAGACACGTGGATTTGATTATCTAAGTTGGTGAGTCCTCAAGCCCGAGGACAAGACCCTATGTTCTAGCTTCTTAGTTCTTTTGTTATGTTGAAAGACATTGTCATATTTTCCTATTTCTAGACTTCTTATTGATGTAAGGGCTAACTCCCCAAATTCTAAACTTTTATGTCTAGATGGTATGTTGTGATGAAGTTAGTTCTATTTTTCATATATGAAGTGAAGTTTAACTTTTGAAGTAAAAGTTTTAAATTTTTCTGCATTTTTATTCTATGATATATGTTATGACGTATGCTAAGGGCTTGCATAATACCTCTTCGATGTCAAGTACGGCGGTAACGACTAGGGGGTGCTCTTGGGTCATTACAAACTTGGTATTAGAGCATATGGATGATAATAATGTAGTATTGATGTCAAAAATACCACATCGATTAGATTCTTGTTCATGGGTGTGAAGCATGTCATATTTATGAATGAGTGGCTATGAAATGCTTATTAACTTTCCTTCTTTTGATATTCATTAGTCGTGCCTAAGAGTCTTAACTCTATCTAGTCCTTTCTTCTAATCCTTTTTGTGTGCTTATAGGCAATGAATAAATGAAGGACCAATGCTAGGAGGGTCGAGGAGGAGAATGTGAATGAGGCGGTTCCCCCTCAAACTCCTCAAAACCCTCAAATACCTGTTCAATAAGGGGATATGTCTAATTTTGAGATAAGGGATACTATTCATAATTTGAATCAAGTCTTAGCCACTCAAGTTGCTAAGTATACTAGGGTAAAAGTGAACCCCAATGCTAGCACAACCTCTTCTAGGATTAGGGATTTCACAAAGATGAATCCCCTTACTGTCTTTGGCTCCATGTTGAGGAGGACCCTCAAGGGTTCAATGATGAAGTATTCAAGGTTCTACATTCTATGTGGGTGTCTTCTTAAGGAAAGGCGGAACTATTATGGCTCAAGTTTTGAATGAAAAATGGATGTAGAGAGGCCTATTAGAGAAGGTCCGGTTAGGTGGACATCATTCAAGACAGATTTCCTTGATAGTTTCTTCCCCTTAGAATTAAGGGAGAGGAAAATGAAAGAATATATAAATCTTCATCAAGGGGGTATGCTCATGAATGAGTATAGCCTCAAGTTCACTCAACTACCAAAACGTGCTCCAACTATGGTGGAGATTCTAGGGCGAAGATGAACAAATTTACTATGGGGTTATCCAACCTTGTGGTTAATGAATGTAGGTTGACTATGTTGATTCCTAGCATGGACATCTCTCATCTCATGTTTCATGTCGAACCAATTGAGGAGCAAAACTTTAAGCAAGTTGGTAGGGAGTTGAAGAGGACATGGGCGAAGATGGAAATTCTTCCAAGGCTAGGTTTGAGGTTCAAGATAAGCCAAGGTTATAGAAAAGGTTCCCCAACCAAGGTCCCACTAACACTCCTAGGGTCATAAAATGTAAAGTGTCTACCCCCAAGCCTGAAGAATCAAGAGGTGGTGGTTCTTATGTTGAGAAGCCTATTTGTGCTAATTGTGGCAGAAAACATGAAGGCAAAGTGTCTAGTTTGCACGGGTAATTGCTATAGTTGTGGTAAGAGTTGTCACTTGAAGTGGGTCTGCCTTATTTTATAGGCTTAATGAAGGGAAAAATTCTCAAACACAAGCAAGTGGTCCGAATTCCAATGCTCCTAAGAAGAACAACTTTTATTCTCTCCACTCCCAAGGTGATCAAGAGAGTTCTCCAAATGTTGTTACCGGTATGTTGCAAGTATTTTCAATAAATGTTTATGCATTGTTTGATCTCGGTGCCACTTTGTCTTTTGTAACTCCTTTAGTGATTATGAAAGTTGACATGCTTCCCTATATCTTAGGTGAACCCTTTTCAGTTTTTACCCAGTAGGTGATTCCATAGTTGCTAGAAGAGTCTATAGGGGTTGTTCCATTTCGGTACCTAATAGAGTCACATTGGTTTATTTGGTAGAACTTGATATGTTGGCTTTTGATGTTATTTTGAGACTACATTGGCTACATGCTTGGTTTGCTTCCATTGATTGTAGAACATGGGTAGTAAAGTTTCAATTTCCTAATGAAACCGTTTTAGAATGGAAAGAGGGAAGCTTAGCTCCGAAACGTCAATTAATTTAATGTTTTAAAGCTTGGAAGTTGATTTCTAAGGAACGTCTCTATCATAGTGTGATAGTCAAGGATCTTGAGTTCGAGACTCTTCCATTAGAGTCGGTCACCGTATTGAAGAACTTTCCAGAAGTCTTTCCCAATGACTTGTTCAAAATTCCTCCCGAACGGGAAATAGATTTCGGCATCGATTTATTGCAAGATACACAACATATTTCATTAGATACACATTTACATGATAAATACAAATTAATTACCAATCTTCCCATGTAACTATGATATCATCAAGATCATGCAAAACATCGTATCATGCATAACACTCATAACATAGGGAGACATGCAATTCATGCTCATACGCAAGACTCCAAAACACAACCAAACTACTAAGAATTTTGATCTCAAGCTTGAGTAAGAATAGAAGGAAAAGAAAAGGATATCAACCCCATTACTATTCAACTCACTCTCCCCCACTTAAGGTTAAACCATATAAGAACAATTCAAAACTACCATAAGGAACTAAGGCATACCGGTACCTTTAATCTAGATTAGTTCCTTTGTTAGCTTGAAGCATAGAGAAGCGGTTCTTCTTTGGAGCATTAGGAGCCGGGGCATCATTAGGAGCTTGGTTGGTTTCCTTCCCTTTTTCCTTGAGATTAGGTCAGTCTCTCATCTTATGACCCTTGTTTATTCATCCAAAACATCCATCTGTACCGGCAAGACATTTACCCAAGTGTTGCTTTCCACATGTAGTACACTTAGGTCTCTCATATGTATAGCCACCTCCTTGAGAATTTTGGTTGGGAACCCTACCCTTTCTCTCCATGGAAGAATCTTGATTACAGAACCTCTTCTTAGACTTAGGTTGACTTGGTTCATCCGACCTAGCCCTCTTTCCATGTCTATTCATCTTCCTAAGTTTAGACTCCTCAATTCATTAAGCATACACCATATGTCTAGAATATCCATATCATGATGGAGCATTGCCGTACGACACTCTTCCCTAACCAAACTAGACACCCCCATCACGAACATATTCATTCTATCCCTAAAGATGGCTACCAAGGTTGGAGCATACTTAGAGTGTTGCGTGAACTTGAGAGAATACTCCTTCATATTCATTCCCCTTTGACAAAGGTTTATGAATTCCACTAAATTTTTCTTCCTCAACTCTATAGGGAAAAACCTATCAAGAAAGGCCGTCTTAAACACTCCCCAATCTACCGGGCTTGCCCTTACAAGTCTCTCATTCCTCTATTGGTCAAACCACACTTTCCACATCCTTTAGTTGGTAAGCGACTAGTTCCGTTTTATCTCTATGGGTCACTCCCATAACATATACCACCTTGAGTGTGAATCTTCATCCACCTTAGTGCCATAAAAAGTAGAAGGATTCATCCTCATGAAATCTCGGATTCTACAAGCTGGAGTACTTGTATGAGGGTTCACTTGAGGTCCAACTCCTTGGTTAGCTTGCGCTGTCATGGCTTGAGCATGAGTAGTGACGACTTGAGCTTGAGTCATCATGAGTTGGGACAAAGTTTGAAAAGCATTCTTTATCTCCACATTAGGAATATCCCCTTCAACATAGGATGCTTGAGGACCTTGGGGCAATTGAGGGGAAACTGCGTCATTCACAGTCTCTTGATTAGCTATAGGGACTTGCTAGCCTCGGGGAGGAACTCCCTTATTTACTACTCCTTCCTCCACTCTTCTTGCGGGTGTCTCTCTTGTATTCATATCCTATAAACACAAGAAAAGAGATTAGGAAAAGACACTTATAGAACTCAATTTCTATGGCAGGACACTAGAGTAATGAAGAAAGTGAAACTTCTATCGTCCTATAGCCTCTCTCTCATATATGTGTTTTAACTCACACCGATGAACAAGATTCTACTAGACGTGGCTTGTGAGACTTTGGACCCTAAGACTATCTTCGGTAACCTGCATTTGCTAATAAGTTTGTAACGACCTGAGAGCAGCCCTAAGTCGTAAGCGGTGTACTTGACCTCTTGGAGGTCTTGTACAAACCTCTGAGCTTTCATTCATTAATAGGTATGAAAAGTAGTGCGGAGTTAAAACTTTTCACAACATAACTTAAAGAAACTCTTTCATAAAACGAAGGTACGAATTCTGATCATCACAAGACAACTTAGGCACATCTTAATATGATAGGGTCATTACCCTTTACATTTAAAGGAATATATTAAGTCTTATACAAGTCTTTAAAAAAAGAAACTAAAAGAAACATAGTCTATGTCCACGAACATATGAGGACATACCAATCTTGAGAGAATCAACTTCCTAAGACTTACCTTCTAAGAACCTTCACTTGCCTTCCACCTGTACTTATAGAAATATAAAAGAATATGGAGTTAGTACAAACATTTTACGAAGTATGACATTATGCAAAAACATGCTAAAGAGGACATTTTAGTAGAAACATACTTTTCATGCTATTTTCGTAAAACCATCATCAATCAAGCTTACAAGCATCATGTAAGTCATCATTTAGCATACAAGGTAAAACTTCCATAACTTCAACATTTAGACTAATTTATCAAGTAATCCATTTATAATTTAGACTTTTATATCCAAATTTATCATAAGACTCACCTAGGTAAGACATGAAGAGACCGCCCATACAACCTCTTCAGTACACACCTAAATGATCCTTAAAACTACCAAAGACAAAGATGCTTCATTTCATTTAACAAGTACACATTGATTACTAGAGATACTAGAAGAAACATACATGCATTTAGGAACTTCACATAAAGACCAACCTCCAAGACAACCCTCAAATTACACTAGTGGAATGTGAAACTAGCATCCCATACTACCACCTCCACTTAGTGTTCCTTAGAAATCACCTTAGACTAGGCACATCACATTCATCATTTACATAACTTTCATCATACTAGACATAAGAGTAACATGCTTCACCTTCATTAGACATAGAGCTAAATTACTTCATTAACATCATATAGGAACCCATTCATACATTTTCATGTAAGGACACACCAAGACTCCCTCTAAATGTCTTCTTGAGAAATGGATAGATAGTGTCCCATTTCACCACCTAACCTAAGTAGTACACCCATTAGAAGACTTAGTTTATCACATTATTTTGTGGGGGCTAGCTTTAACCGACATAGACCATGAGAGATAGACGCTTGCCTAAGGTAGGGCCATTCTTTTAGCCTTTACATGGATCTCAATAGCTAGTCCTAGCAGGCACATAGTTAACGGATAAAGAGATTTCTTCTAAGTAACTCATTCTCAACTAAAGAAGAGCACTCATCTCAACAGGTACATTGGATACAACATCTCTATTCACGAAGATTCTACCCCTTCTTCAAATCCTCTCAGTGCTAAGCATAACTCCCCACGGAGTCTTAAACATTCATTACATTCATTGACTAAGGTTAAGGGATAACTATTTAGTACTACATCTCAACAAAAGAAGAGTACTTATCCCTATAGGTTACTTTCGAATACCACATATCAACTCATGAAGGGTGTCCAACCTCCAACCTATCTTTGGAAAGCTCTTGGGAATAGTGAGGTTGTTACTAAACACTTCATCTCAACTAACAAAGAGTGTTCACCCCAAAATTCCCCTTTTCATTACTAGAGTTCTTAGGAATATTAGGGTTGGTACTAGACACTTCATCTCTACTCACGATTAGTGTCTATCCTAAAATCCATCATTTCATTCATTAACTTCCTTCATTTATTCATTCATAGTGTGTGTGAGTACATGTGAGAACACCTTTCACATAACTAACATTATTCATATCATGGACTTCTAAACATGATCACACTAAACTCATCATAATTCACACACTATCATGCTTCACATATACATTATACTTCAATTAAAAGTATCTTCAAGACACACTTTCTCAACTTCATGATACATCACATGCATATTTGGCATAACATCACTTTACTTCACATTCGATGCCTTCAATTCCATAATAACAATTCACATATATAATATATACATCAAGTAAACACCGCCACCATAAGTGGGCCATACCACTCAAGATCAATTTAATAAGAACTACACAATATAGATCAAATTACCCTTCATCCAAGATTTCACCACCTTTTCTCAAGTTTCTAATATTTCATTACAATAAGGCATAAATGGCAGTAGATATCACAATATAACACAAACAAATCACAACTCTAACATTATCTAATCATATTCATCAAACCCAATTCATACGTCAAAATTTGAGATGATCATGGGTCCATTGAGATTTTGATCATAACACCATCACTTAACATTGAAAACAACATAATCCATACATTAAAAATTTTTCATACAAAGACTTGTGCTTAGAATTCAAAATAGAAGAATTTTGAATTTGAAACCATTTTTAAAAAGCCTTTGAATTGGCTCCTTGAATTAGAGAGCAATCAAGGATGAACTGCCATACCTTAGATGAATAAAGACCATGAAATTAGGTTTGGAAACTTGAAGAACTTGGTTTTCTCCCTTGATACTTGAAGTTCATCAATGGAGGATTTACTAGAGAGAGAATTTTTGAAAGAGAGGAGAGCTTATGATTTTTTTTATTCTAACTGAGGGTTAGGGTTTTTGTTTAGAATAATGAGTGTATAATGACCTAAAATACAAAATACCCTACAATTAATTGGACCTTTTTTAACAAGTCAAACTCAACGTAGATTTTCGAAATAAAAATTGAGAAACAAGTCCGCGATGCGGAGCTTTTCCCACAAGATTTTTGAAAATAAATTTCAATACAGTAGAGTTGGCGAAGAGGAATGGTTTCTCCTAAGTTTATTTTCTTGCTTCCTTGGGTAGCTTGTTGGCCCAAGGTTGGGTCCTCTTCAAGGACCCCTAGGGTGGTCCTTGGGGAGTCGTAGCCAAAAGTTTTGACGCTAAACATGTCCCTCTAAGCGTTAGGGTCATCCCCACTAATTTTAGACTCCAAAAAACACCTAAAAACACAAAGAACATACAACGACATACTAGCACATACACAAGGCTAGTTTCCGAACGTCTTGGTCGTCCCTTGAAGGGTTGCTTTCAAAGTCTTCAAACTGAATTCGAGGGTTATTATTCATCATTTTAACACCTTATTAACTCATAAAACTCATGGTAGGCTCTGGATTGTCCTATTCCATTTTGAGGGTTGTTACATTCCAACTATTGAAAGATATACTCACCACCACTCCAGTGTTAACCTTGTCAGGGGGTACCGAAGGGTTTGTGATTTATTGTGATGCTTATCTAGTATGTTTGAGTTGTGCCCTCATTTAACATGGTAAGGTGAGAGCATTTGCCTCCAGGAAACTCTAGGTGAATGAGAAGAACTACCTAACTCATGACCTTTAACTAGCGGCAGTAGTGTTTGCCTTGAAAATTTGGAGACATTACCTATATAGAGTTCGTTTATATGTGTTCACTGATCACAAAGTCTCCAATATGTGTTCATTGTCAAAGAAGATGGTTAGAGCTTTTAAAGGATTATGGTATGAGCGTCCTTTACTACCCCAGTAAAGCTACTTTAAGTGGAGTCTTTATGGGAAGTGTGACTCATGTTGTTGATGATAAGAAGGAGTTTGTAAAAGAGGTACATAGGTTGGCTCGGTTGGGTGTTCGACTAGAAGAATCTCCAAAGGGTGGTCTCATGGTTCATCATAACTCTGAGTTGTCTTTAGTGGTTGATGAGTTGAAATCTAAGCAACATATAGATATTCTATTGATGGAGTTGAAGGAATCTGTTCTTAATAAATCTAACGAGTCTTTATCCCAAGGGGAGAATGGGGCATTTAGGTACCAAGATAGATTGTTTGTGCCAGATATATATGGCTTAAGGGAGAAAATTTTGAAAGAGTCTTATGGTTCCCGATTTTCCATTCATCCCGGTGCCACCAAAATGTATCGTGATCTACACGAGATTTCTTGGTGGAACAAAATGAAGAGGGATATAGCGGACTTTGTGTCCCAATTTCCTAATTTCCAAGAAGTCAAGGCCGAACATCAATGACTAAGAGGTTTGTCTCAAGACATAGCTATACCCTCTTGGAAGTGGGTAGATGTGCATATGAAGTTCCCTTTCTATCATTTTGGATAGGGGTACTCAATTTTCTTCTCGTTTCAGAAGGCATTCCAAAGTGGATTTGGTACCAATATGAAACTTAGTACCACATTTCAACCAAAAACGTATGGTTTGGCGGAACGAACCATCCAAACCCTTGAGGATACGTTGAGGGCATGTGTCATTGACTTCAAGGGTAATTGGGATGACCACCTACCATTGATTCAGTTTTCCTACAATAATAGCTACCACTCAAGAATTATCATGTCTCCACTTGAGGCTCTCTCTAGTTTGGTGGTTTAAGGTAGGTGAGTTTTCTATAATAGTCCCTTAAGTAGTTTATGAGGTTGTGATGAATGTTCGACTTATAAGGGATAGGTTGAAGACATCTCAAAGTTTGCAAAAGTGATACGACAGTTATAGAAAGAGGGACCTTGAGTTTGAAGCAGGTGAGCGGGTTTACTTGAAGATCTCACCCATGAAAGGGGTGATGAGGTGTAGTAAGAAGCCCGGAATGTGGGCCATTATGAAATTTTGAAGCAGGTCGGAAAGGTCTCTTATGAGTTGAAAATTGCAAAAAAGCCCCCGGTTCACTCGGTGTTCCATGTTTCTATGATCAAGAAATGTATAGGTGATTCTGTGTCTATTCTCCCTTTAGAAGGGTTAGGGGTTAATGAGAGCCTTTATTATGAAGAGGTATGCAGATCTTGGATCGTCAAGTTATGAAATTGAGGAATAAAGAGGTTGCCTCCATAAAAGTCCTATGGAGGAACCATCTAGTTTAGGGTGCAACATGGGAGGCCGAGGTTGACATGAAGTCCCGCTATGCACATTTTTTCCTCTTACTCCTAGCCAAAGTTGAGGTTAGTAATTTCTCTTAAATGAGAGAGTTATGAATAATGTTGAACTTATCATGGTTTTTCTAATATGTGCATATTATTGTAGAAATTCATGCTTAAATTGAGTTTTCGTGAAATATGTTCCTCATGGTTGACTTGAACTTATATGTATCATGTTGTATTGTACTCATGAGAGTTGTATTTAGAATACTTGATGTTGTTTTGAGAAGAAATATTCGTGATGTTGTTTTGAGAAGAAATTAGCATGTTAACTCTTTAATGTTCATATTGAGCTCATGTTGCAATGAAGAAGGTAGTTCCTCCTTATATGATATGAAATGATGAGCTTTTGTATGTAATGAGTTCTGGATTAAGTTCATATGTTTTTATTCTCTGATTATGTGTTGAAAGAAGGTGAGAATTCCTCCTATGAGTTATGAAATATTTTTATATTGCTTGTTGTTGGGCTGCTAGTCTCGAGTCTCTTTCTTTTTCTTTATAATGGTCTAAAGTGTCATTCGGTGACGAATGTTCCTAAGAGGGAAGGGAACTGAAACACCCCGGAAATTCTATGACATAATCTAGAACCTAACCCAATGAATTATGAACTAAGAAGGGGTAATTATAGTCCTAAGTGTTTTGAGTAAGAATGGTGGAATTTTGGAGGGTTTAGAGATGAAAATGAATAAGAAATTTTGATGGACGAAATCTGAGGGTGACCATGCACCGTGCGCCCTGTACCAAATTCTAAAAATTTGAGCTCTGTGTCACGGAGCTAACACGAGGTCTTCTGCCTCAAAAAGTATTTTCGAAAATGGAGTTTGGACCCTGCTGCACATCGCAGACCCATTTCCAATATTTGATAATCTCGGGATTTAATGAAAAGTCAAGTTGAACTTCTATTTTAAGGTCCAACTACTGTATGGATGTTTTGGGAGGGTTAATATATATAGTTTTTAGTAATTTTACACCCATTCCCCAATCAAAACACAAAATACACAATTAGAAGTCAAAAGAATATAGAAGCTCTTACTTGATCTCTAGTTTTCTCTCTCTCCCAATCCTCCATTGAAGAACTTAAGAGCTCCAAGAAGAGGATCAGTACCAAAGAATTCAACTCAATTTCGTGACTAAATATTCATTAAGGTATGATTTATTTTATTCTTGGAATTCCTTTCCCCAAGAGGTCCCTACAAAGATGTTTTCAACATTCCCAAAAGTCTAGGGTTTTTCTCTACACATGGGTCTTCTTTGAAAAATGAAATTATAAATAAATTATGGTGAATTATAATTACTTAAGGTTATTTAGGTGTATAATGATGGGTAATTTTTGATGTTCACTTTAAATTTCCTTGGACCCATGTTCTTCCCCAATTTCATAAATCTTGGATTTGATATGGTGAATTTTTAATTGAAGATGATGAATATATCAAATGTTTATATTCATATTAGTTATGTTATATCTTCATGAATTACCTTATATTATGTGTTGGTTATGCATTAGTGGGTGATTGAAGCATGAAATCCCATGAAGGGCACGAAGATATAAATGTTGGTTTTTCCTTAAACTCAAGTATGCAAGATGAATTACTTAGATAGTAATGATGCTATATCTAATGTGTTATTGTGGCTTTGATGACAAGGTCCCCTCATCCTTAACCCTATACACTTGAATTAGTTATGAAGTATGTATGTATGATACAATATGATTGTTATATGATTGAAAGGTAGTTCTTATGATTATAATGAATTGTTAAAGTGAAAGTTTTACTCACTTTCTAATGTTTCTAAGGTGAAAGGATTGTTCTCACTTATGAACACCTATGAGCTATTATGATAAGATATTTATATGAGAGTCTAGTAAAGGCTAATGTGAACTTATGTAATGAGTAAAAATGATTACTAAAGGGAACAAATGCTTAGTACCGGAAGGACATGTTAATGAGACGGGGTCTCACGTTTAATAAGTTCGGCCCCCATATGGGTTTCTTCATATATATATGTTGTCTCATAAGATGGAAACCACTACAATTAGCAAGTTAGGGTTTCTAGTAACAATATCCTTGTCCCTTAACTATATGCCCACATAGACTCTAGCTTAGTTGGATCCACCTAGTTAGCTATGTACGAAAGGTAACACCTTAGGTAAGTGTTAACCCTCTCTTTTTGGTGTGGGAGTAGAACACTGGATTCCATTAACTCTCATGGTCTCATGTCAGTTATTACTACCTTTTCCAAAGTAAATGATAAAATGAAATGTATTAACTCTTCCTAGGGCTTTCTTAAGGGGTTCTACATAGTGTAAGAGCGTGATGAGACTTCTCTTACACACTGCACTTAGGGGATTCTAAGTGTCATGACTCGCAAGTACACCTTAGAAGTTAGGGCAACCCTTGGATCGCGACACAGTGTACTCGACCTCTCGGAGGTTTTGTACAAGACTATTGACTTCATTACATAACATTATGCATAAATTGAGGGAATTTAAAAACTTTCTTTAAACTTAATCCAAAAGGTATTTCATAATAGCGAAAGCATCTCTAATAACATTGTCTCAAAAACCATCTAATTTTGACATGAACAAAATATCTTGGGATGCAGCCCACATAAAATCTAAAACATAATGAAAGACATAAAGGAACATAAAGGTTCATCCTCGAAGCTATGAGGACTCACGACTTCTTCTTTTCTTGGAAACCTTGGAACTTTACCCTTAAAGCAACTCAACCTTCTCAAGACCCTAAATGTACAACATGTAGGCAATATGCGTTAGTACAATATGTACTAAGTATGGAAACTATCCACCAAACATAAGATATCTCAAAGGGTAAGTCAATAATAGACATAATCATAAGAGATAAAGATATAAGCATATCATGAATTTCATAAGCATATTAAAGCATCATAAAGTACATAAGAGTTCATACTTACTTACTTGTCCTTCTTACTCAAATTAACTACACCACAAGATACATCCAAGTTTACTAGTGCAAGGCTAAGGTAGCATCCCATACTACTACGAAAGCTAAGTACATCTCTTTGGTCATCCTTGATCATAGTCCACTTCATAATTAAGACCTAAGTTCATCATGTCATATGATCACTATGCCCCTAAAACAACTCAAAACATACTCGTGCAATGCGTGTGAAACATCCCATACTACCTCACACACTAAGCATATCTTTAAGTCACCTATCTTATTTCATCAAGTCTCTAGTAGCCTTACTTCATACTAAAGAGTACTATACTCTTATGATTTTCTCAAAACATGCTTTTGCAATGTACATGAGGCAGGCAATACTACCTCACATACTAATCCTATCTTTAAGTCATCCTTAACATGTTCACCCTCCATAGCCCTATCATTACTTAACTTCATGTATTAAGATTCTCTCATCTAACTCTAGTCCAATCCTATCTTCAATCTCTTCTTCTTTAATTACCCTAGGTTATAACTTGTGCAATACACTTATGATGTCCCATAACACCATTCATGCAAGGTACTACTTTTGGATCATTTTCTATTACTTCTTACTTTAGATCCTAGCTAATTTATCTAACTCTTAAGGGATAAAGGTATGCTTACATCAACCTATTCCATGTAGACTTCTCAAATATACTATCTATGCCCACATAAAAAATTATTAAGTAAATTGGAATCTTGTCCAATTACATACAATATCAAGTACATCTCTTAATTCTCTTTTTACTATAATGACTTAGCCGCACTTTATTGCTCACATCTAAAAGTCAGAATCTCACACTTGTACCACTCATCTTCATTGTAATTAACATCTTAATTCCTCACCTACTCTATGTCAAATTTACCAGATCATATCTCAAACTAACATCATCACCCTCATGTTTCCATATTTTTTTTATCACGACACTCATCTTAAATTCAAGTTTAGTGTCTAATTACTAAATATAAATATCAATCTAATTACCCTCTTACTATACTAACTTACAACTACTAGATAAATTAAAGAAACACTTTCCCACCAAGCCCTCACAAGAAATAGTAAATCTTTATATCTCAATCTACATACTCAAAGTTTACCATCACATTCCATTTCATAACTTAAGTACTATTTACCCATCCTCTATACATCATTGCCTAATTAGTTATATAACCCTCTAAATATCATGGGTGTCTTCCTTAAAAATCATAAGTTTGGCTTAGATCAATCCCTTCATGAATACTCTGCGTTTTTATTCAACACCTACACTTGGTCTTCAATAACACAATGGTATATCGACATAAACTCTCCTCTAGTTAAAGTATACTCTTATTCGTCCATACAAATAACAACATAATTCAAAGGATAATTATCTTCTTTATGTACTTCAGTGCTAAAAAATTACAAGAAAAGAGCCTCAAATGAGTGCAAATCCACCAATAATCATATTTGACCCCCACTCTTAGTTGGGTATTTTTATTGACGACGATTGCTAATCCTTTTAACATGTTTTGAGGGTTATTTGAGTGTTATAAAATGTTCATGTATTGTTTTTCTCTTTGCTTTGGTTGTTTTTATATGGAGGCCTGTGTTAGAACTTTTCTTATTCCTACTTATCATACCAAGGGGGTAAGGAATGAGAAAAAAGACTATACAATGAATACTGGAGGCAATCAACTCTCATATAACATCTTTAATGGACCCAGGGATAGCTGATTTGGATCATAGGAAGAATTAGTAAACAATCCACCCATAGATTGACTAAGTTTCATGGTGAAATTAACTTATCTAGGTGATCATCTATTTTGATGATATATATTTTACCGATATTGTATGTTATACACTACACAATGTTACTACTATAATGTCCCATTGAGTCAGGATTCGTATAATAAATTTCAAACACATAACTATGTTACTTTGATATTTTTTACTTTGAAATCATTCAAATCAATTATTGTTATGACCCCCCCTTTATGATAATAACCTGACTTAGAGTATAATAATAACAATTAAACTTAGTGAACCTCATTCCTCTTGTGATCGACCCTAATATCTCTTAGATACTTTATTTGGAAAACAACCGCTTTATACTTCTTTCGGACATGTAATTTGGGCATATTACTAAACAACGATCACTGTGATCCTCGTCATGATGCAATATCTTACCCACGTTGTCAGAGCCATCAAATACTTTGTCAGGGTAAAGGACAAACTGAACTAATGGATCCAATATCTAAGCCCTTACCAAGAGATTTTTGAGGAGTCACCTGAATTATCGATGTGATGTTATCCTACGTTGGCGATGCATTTATGGGGTTTGGATTATCTAAACCCTTACCCAATTTAATATACAATACTACTCCGACAATAATGCAATAAATATCAATAAATATAAAGATGTACCACATTAGGGAAACCTGAAATCTGATACTTTGAGTCTATGATCAATAATTATTCGTTCAAACTTGTAATGCCTCAACAGTTGTAAGTTGAGTTAGAAAGGAAAAAGTAGAATTTTTGTCAGTGAGGCAATGTCTTGCAAAAACCATTTACAGACTGTAAGAAGTCCTACGGGCCAAAGGAAGGCATACATAAGAACTAAGTTGAGTTTTGGGACATGCGAAGTCCAAGTAAGTTGATCTAGAGATGAACATAACGAATCATATAGTGGTCCACGGACCATAGGAAGTGACAGTATGGTGATTTAGAGAATTTATGTAAGACCTCAGGACTACAAAAGAATTCTAACGAGTCATGATATGGTCTATAGGTTGTAGGTCAGATCTGTAGAAGTGATCTAGAGTAAGTAAGATATCGGAGTTGAACTTGGGATTACGAATTGTATCTAGGATCCATAGAATGATTTACGAGTTGTAGAAAGGTTTTGGTGAAATTGCTCAAGATTTTTAGTCCGTGTAAATGATTCTACGACTAACCAAGCAAATAAATAAAAGTTCCTATGAACCATAGTTCGAAGTCATAGGGTCATCCGATAAATTTTAATCAATGGTGTTTTGGTATTCTCCTACCCAAATAATCCCTAAACTACGTTATTTTGTCCTGACAACCTTTTTACACATACAACTAATTATATATTCTCTCATTCATTCAATTTCCCCAAATTCCTCAAGTCTTTTTTTTCCAAATTCTCTCAAGATTTCATGACACCGGAGTACCCCCTAGATGTATGATGTCATACAAGACCCCGAGAGGCCTCATAAGACACTTAGCATTCGTAGTCAAGATGATATAAATCGAGAATATTAAAACATTTTCAAAAATGGCAAGTTTCATAAAATGAATCTTAAGTCCGAAAAAACAAAGCGTAAGTCTCATACAATTGTATCAAAAACCATCTAATATAATAGAATATTAGGACACACCCCATACAACAATGTTCAGAACAAAAAATGGAAGGAACATATAAGAGAAATGGTGGTTAAATCCTTGAATGCTATGAAAAATCATGAATCTTCAATCTTGCCTCTACTATAGATCCTACCCATGGGGATGAGAGTCACGAACGTCGGACACTACATTTGGATAAGAAATGTAAGAAAAAGAGTATGTGTTATTAAAAAAATGTACTAAATATGATAACTTGCACAAATATCAACATAAATATAAGAGTTAGACAACACAAGTCATATATCATAATCAATGCATATAATAGATCATATCAACATATAAGGAATGCTTCTTGAAGTAAACTCAATTCATAGTTAGACAATACATGGGTAATCCTCCACTAGTATTACTCATCATGGAAAACAACTTAAGCAATTATCCAAGCTCATCATCTATCATAACATAGTCTAGCTTATCTTTTATAGACATGGAAAATTGCATCTTACCTTACTATAAAGGAACATGGCTAGTTGCCTCTAGTCCTTCTTACCTTGGGATCATGGGTAGTCATCTCTAGTCAAACCACATGTGAAACGGGTATTCGCCTCTTGTCTTTCTATAAGGTATCATGAGTAATCACCTATGGTCCAATTCTCATTATACAAACATGGGCAGTCGCCTCTTGTTCAACTTCTAGGAATAAGGGTAATCACCTCTTATTCTAATCTAAGGAATATGAGTCATAACATCATATCCTTCTCATCTAGAGGTCATATGTAATCGCCTCTAGACTTAAAAATTTCCTAGTCTTTAGTTTAGATTCATTTTAGGTGAGCAATCCTTTGAACCTAGAATCATTCAATGTGAGAAAACCTTTCATATTCATACATAAGCAAATCAAATGGAAATGATACCTACCACAAAAATTACATCAAGAATAAACAATTTAAAACATATGCTTCACTCTCGAATCAATTTATAACATAATTATCACATATTCTTCAATCTCAAAGCAATTCATAATGTATCTTATTTTTCCTATAAGAATACACCTAAATCCATAAATTCTCCTTTCATAGACTAAAAACCATTTACATCAATTTCATCTTAGAAACATGGGTTAAGCATAGGTACATGTAAATTTATTCTAAAACATGTAATCCACTCAATTAACTCATAAAAAACTATAACCCAATCAATTGAACCAACATTGATCAAGAACAACAACTTATAAGAAAATCCTAACGCGAATTGGGGAATTTCTAGTTTTCAATTGGGGAACTTAAGGGCCCCATGAATAAATAAATCTATCATACCTTGTTATCAAGGCCCACAACAATAGAGAATGGAGACTTGGCCTTGCCTTAGCTTCAACCCTTCTTCTTCTTCATGTTCTCGAGAGAGATTTTTGGAGAGGAAGAACTTTAGTTTTCTTTTGGGATTTTATAAAAATGACTTGAATGGGTGAGTTTTTGGGTTAAAATTTCTTATATAGGTGTCCTAGGCTTCGGTAAAATGATATAGTATTAATTTAAAGAAAATTGGAAAAGACCCGAAGTCCGCTAAACTACCGTGTACTAAACCACTTTACACCAGACTCCAGGAGTTGTTGTGCCAATCGTGGTCCTTGAACAGTGTCTTGGCTTGCCACTTATTAAAACCCTCAGCTTACACACCTACCTCCACGAGTCGTCAAGGACTTCACGAGATTGTAAGTTGCTCGTGGGAGGAGGGAGTCTTGACTAGCTCACTTTCTAGCCCTTTGCGTCCATCACCAAGACTCGTGGTCCCCACCATGAGCCTTCTTGGTGGTTGGGGAAGTAAACATCACTTGTATAGCTACTGGGATCCACCATGAGCAGCACCACACCTCGTGGTGCCCTTCACGGCCCATATGGTTCCATGTAAAGTCTTCATATGCTCAATTCTTTGGCTTATGACTTGACTCTTAGCCCTTTCTTAGACTAGTAGATTCCGAGGTATTACACAAGAGCTCCCAAGGTGGAAGTTAGGGTTTCAAGATTAAATGTCTCATTCTCCTTGCATTCTTAGAGCTTTGAATTTTATAATATATAGGAATTCACTAATGGGTTCTTTTCATCCATGGGATCCCAAAATAAACTCAAGATTTCCAATTCAATTTTGCACAATTAACTACGGTTTCATCCAAATATTTGTGGGTCCTATTTATTACAATTAAATAAATTATGTTCAATCTTACTATGCATGATTTGATTCAATTACATGGTTTGTAATTTATTTCATATAGACCCACGCCTATTTTATGAAAATTAATTATGAAAAATGCTTATGAAATTATGAACTATGATTAGAGTTTGATTAAGGATTTATGTATGTTTTATGAAAGAATGATATGTGAGTTTTTCTCACATATGAATGAAATCATTATTTAGATGCTTAGCAACGTAAGTGTCTCTTATGAAGAGCTTATGAAATAATGATTTAAAAGGATCTACACTACTTATGATTGGATCGGTAGCCTTGATTGTGCCTTTTCAAGTGTTTTTGTATGATTATGGTTATGTCTTTTTTTTGTGATTTACTTAGTACTGAGAGGACTTTGGAAGTGAGGCCAACAGTAAGTAGAGATTTGATCTTTAGAAGCAATTTCTTTGTCCTAAATTGCGTGCCTAAGTAGAATTATCTTAAATGAACAATCTAGTTTATCCATGATAATAATAATAAAATGTGACATGAGTTTTACCTTGGTAAGTAGATCCCCTATTTCAGTGTGAGGGTCATGTCAAATTCCATGTTATAGCTCACATAGTCTTAATGTCGATTAATGGTAAATATTCACAAATAAACTATGCTTCTATGAAAGGTTTTATGAAAGGTATTCAAATGGTTTTAAGTATGAATTGACCTTGTATATGATTTATTATTTCTTTATAAAGGGATTTATCACTTTTTACTTGGTCATGCATATCATGTTTAAATTTTTTTATATGATCATGCATTTGTTTTATGTATTTACCCATACTTAGTACATTTACCTTACTAATGTATATTTGTGTCTATATTGCCTCATAATATAGGATTTGACACTCCTCCTCCCGCTCGTGGCTAACTTGGATTGCCTTACTAGTACCTTTGATTGGTCAGTCCTCATGCTTCAAGGACAAGGCCTCTAATGCTTTATTTATTTTATTGTCTATTTATTTTAGTCTTTTACGTGATGTATGGGTTACGTCTCAACCACTCTTATGATGTTAGGAAGGTTATGTAAGATACAATTTATTATCCCACACTTACGTTCATATTTATTTTATGACATGAGACTTATGTTACTTATTATCTCCTCTTTTATTTCTTTTACGTCATACTTATATCAACTGACTTGCTTAGGATATTTTAGGGTCTTATTTGTCATGTCAAATCTAGGATTTACTTTGGTCGTGAAAAACTTGGTACTCAGATCATCAAGTTTTAGAAAAGTTTCTTGGATATTTGACAAGCCGCATCGAGTACAATCTTGCTCATGAGTGTGAAGTGCGACACATTTGTTAAATGAAGCATACTAGGCATTTAATAAAATTCATTTATTTCACTACTCTAAAGTTATGACATATAATTTATCTCTATAAAGGTCTTTCTCTTAACTCTTAACCTATTCTTCTAAGGATATGTATCCTAAAAGTGTTAATGCAAAAAGGGATGTGGAGACCGAGGATCCTCAAGTGCCCATCGATCCTTTTACCGAGCAAGTGACTCATGCCGAATTCCTAGGCAATTTCCACGTTTTGAATCAAGCTATGACGATCCAAGCTAATAGAGGGGTTGTTTCTCCCATGAAATTAATATTGGGTACGATGACAAAAAGAGAGAGGGACTTCACTAGGCTGAATCCCTCCAAAGTTTCATGGGTCAAAAGATGAGGAAGATCCTGAAGAGTTTGTTGATGAAATTAATAAGATAATGGAAATTATGGGAGTGTCACCGGTGGAAAAGGAGGAATTGACCACTTATCAACTTAAAGGTGTTTCTTAAGTTTTGTTTAGCAATAGAAGGAAGAGAGGGCTATTGATTTGGTCTCTCTTGATTAGGAAAAATTCAAAGGGGCTTTTATTCATTGTTTCATTCCACGTTAGATAAGAGAGAACTGTGTATTTGAATTCATTAATACCCGTCAAGGAATATGAGTGTGAAATAGTATGTTTTGAAGTTTTGTCATTTGGCTAAGTATGCTCCGACTATGGTTGTCAACTCTAGGGTAAAAATGAGTATGTTTGTGTCTATGTGTCCAAAATGGTGGTGAAAGAGTGTCCTCCTACCATATTGATTAAAAAAGTAGATATATCTCGTTTGATGATCCATTCTCAAAAATAGAAGAGGAAAAGCTAAATGTGATGTCTAGGAGAGTGAACGAAGCAAATGGTCGGTCATGGTGAATTTTCTCATTTAAAGGCTAATGGACATAGTCGTTCTCAGTTTAAGCAAACGTTCTACGGTCAAGGTTTATAATGTTAAAGATTCAAAGTTCAACAAGGATAGGTTAACCCTGTAACATCATGTTTCTAGGAAGACCGGAATGCAAAAATTTCAGAAGTTGCACGTGCCACCTACGGACCGTAGATGGGGTTCGTGGTTAGCCACCTGCAGCCCCTCCCTAGAAACCCAAGAAAATCTCAGCTATGGGTCAACCCATGCAATGACCTGCAGACCATAAATAGGACCACGGTCCGTGGTCCATGTCCATGGTTCATATACCTTAGTAGTCCCTCTCTGAAGCCAGTCAACAACTGGCCACGACGGACCATAGTTAAGTCGACCGTCCATTGGTTAAACCTGTTGATTGGCCCTGATAGGTTTTAAGTCACGGATCATTTGCTTTTTTCCCTACGCGTTAGACACATAAACTATGCCGTTTAACTCCTAAACTACGTTGTTTTGGTTAGTTTTAGTATCACGATCAGGGATCCCCCCTAGACGTAACCGGTGTCTTCATCCTCGGAGAGGACATAAACTAGCCCTTAACATTCACCATTACATGTCATAGGACAAAAATTCGGAAAATTCAAAACATTTACATAGTGCAGTGTACTAAGACTTCCCACATATCATATAGGAATTTTAAATAGACTCCTCGTTTAGGAAGTATACATAGACTTCTCGTTTAGCATAAACAAATCATATAAGAGTCTAATATCTTGTCTCACATATAAACCATCTAAAAGGAGTACAACATTTGGACAAAGACATTACAAGTGCAATATGCCATTATAGGCTTACATAAATACTCTCAAATGATAAAAGAAGGAAAGAAATGTCTTTAGACATAACAATTTGAACTAAGCTAGATAGATGGAACCATTCCACGAATCATTGAGGACTCACCAACAACTTGGGAAAGATGTCCAAGTCTTCTTGCAAATGGCCTCTATAACTTCAATGGCCCGAACCTACATATTTGTAGAATAGTAAAGAAGATGGGTTAGTACAACGACTTGTATTAAGTATGGAATATGCAAATAAACCATTTGAAGATATGCATGAAAGAAACCATTTATTTACAAACATGCTAAGTTATTTTGAAAGCCTTTATGCACACACAATAGAACATATACAAGACAAGGATCATAACAACATAACACATGTTCATAACCAAGGACAACATTATCATAAAGTAATCTTAACATTTCATGTACAATATTCCATATCATCAACATACAAGACCCTTACCAACAATCCCATCCTATACGCACAAGTGCAATGCTCATGTGAAGCCCCATAACCCTAAATAATCAAGTTTCAAGAAAAGAGATGACAAGCAATTCCTTGCTTCATATAACATAATCATCAACTGTGGTCATCATCACATATAGAAATTTAGAACAATATCATGTTCATCAATGTAACCCACATCATATAGGAGCAACATCATATAGAGTCAATATATGTACATATCATGATATCATTAGTGCATAATAACATAAGAACAACTTCCTAGGAATCTCCTCAATGCCAATTTGTGCAATGTATGATAGAGTCCCTACCCCTACCTACACTAAGTAGAACCCCTTAAGTCACCTTAGTTAGTGTTCAAATTCATTACTTCATTCATTTTTAATTTAGGGAACAATCGGCTTAATCGACAATAGACCATGTGAGATAAACATGGAATCCGGTGTCATGAAACTCTACACCGAAAGAAGGCGCTCTACTTGCCAAGGTAGAACCAAAACATGAAAATAGCATTCTAGGTGGATCCACTAGCCAGTATTTCAATGGAGGCAACATAGTTAAGGAACTAGGAAATATACTATAAATCCTCTTTATGCACAATTGCATTGTAATCTCCATCTCATGAGAACCATTGTGAACATTCCTTCCCACATTGGGAAGGTACACCTCTCATATCTTGTTCGCCTGATGCGAAGCTGAAGTCTTTTTTTTGAAAAGCCTTTAAGTCATTCTTAATCATCAAAACTTAGTTTAGGTCATATGAGACTAACCCCTTGAATATCATAATCATTAGATCAATAGTTATAGGATGAGAACTTCCTTTCATCACAAACCATCATTAGTGAGATCATCGTATCATAATCATATCATAATAAGGCACACAAGAGAATCACATTCACACTTGCATGATCATACCCCTATCAAGATATCACAATCCATCATACTCATAACATGGTATCATAATCATCATATCATTGTCTACTTAATCTAATCACATAATTATACTTCAATTGAATATCATCATTAATAATAAATCATCATTATTGAAGAGAGAACTCATACTCACAAGAAGTCTTACCAATAGCTTCAAAAACCTTCTTCAAGAGAATAACCTCAATTCACCACAATTATACTATGATCCACTCATCATCATAATCATCATAATATAGTGAATTAAACAATAATATAATCAATTATAACAACCCTAGTCATCTACAAGTCCAATACATAGCTAGGATTAGGGAAAGGGGTTCATTCAATAAGATCTTCAAGAACTAGATCAAAAACCTAATCAAAACATGTTACATAACAGTCCATAAAGAAATAATACCATCAAACCAATATACAACAAATAACCTCATCATTTTCAAGCAATTTATCAACCAAGATATAGATTTGGGGAAATTGGAGAAAGGACATGGATCACATGAAATTTCCAATTGATCAACATCAATTACTCAACAATATACACTTAACTATCCATAGTTAATAACAATTCTTCATAATTAATCATCAATTTCGAATAGAAGAAAAACCATTTGTAGAGAAAAACCCTTGGAATTGGGTCATTTAGAATCAACTTTGAAAGGAGCTCTTGGGGAAAGGAATCCCAAGAGTTACCTTGATGAAGACTTAATCCACGAAATTTGAGAAGAAAAGTTTAGAAATTGGCCTTCTTCTCCAAGATTCCAATGCTCTTCAATGGTGGTTGAGTAGACAGAGAATTTAGATTGACGTGAGACTGGGGAACTGATTTTGGTGGTTAATTGTGACTTATAAATGACCCTAAATCAATATATATAGTCACCTCCTAAATTAACCAAAAGACCCCTCACTTAATTAAGTGTTTTTTTTAAGTCAAATTGACTTCAAAATGACGCGAATGAATCAAGGAAGTTTTTGCGCGTCGCAGGGAAAATTCCAAATCTTTTTTCTAAAATCCATCTTGAGGCAGTGATCCTCGTTAAGTCCCTACATCGCGAGGCACTTTTTTATACCAAGCTCTGGCTGCGCTGACGCGTGACAACTCTCATATCTTGGCTGCACACAGACTGCTTTGGCATCTTGCTTGCCAATATTTGGTCCTCCTCAAGGACCCCAACGGTGGTCCTTGGGGAGTTGTAACTGGACATTTGGACCCTATAAACATTATTTAACCTATTTAAAGTCCTTTTGCAAGTTTTATACTTGATATGACACTCCCAAACCTTCATCAAACATAGGGATGTCTACTAGTTCAATTTCACTAGTTTCCGGACGTCAAGGTCTTTCTTTGACGTTTTGGATATAATACTTCCTACTTAGTTTCAATAAATTAAATTTAGGATTAGAAACATATTTTTAAGTCTAAATTAATCATGTGAGTCTCTAGACTAAGTCATGAACTTTCGAAGTGTTACATTATCCCTCCTTTGGAACATTCATTCCCGAACGACACCTAAATTTTTTTATAGGGAGAGGATAGACTCAATACTAGATTCCCAACCAATAAAAAGCTAAAACATAATCATAATGAGTCATATATCATGGGAGTACTTCACAACTCCATTCAACACATAAACGTGGCATTACACAACAACTCAATTCATAATGCACAACATATAAGAGCTCAAGTTTTCATAACAGATAATGAGGAACTACCTTCTCAACATGAACATGAGATCTAAATGACATTAAAGAGTTACCATGCTATTCCTCTTCTCAAGACAACATCCAAACACTAAAATCTCAAGAATGCAAAAACATATATTTCACATTAGTGCAAGTAAACACAAGAAACGTCTTTCATGAAAACTCTTTCTGACATAAACCTTTACCAAAACATGCACATACTTAGAAATAAGACAATTTCATATTTATTCATTATTTTCATTTTTAAGAGGAACTACTAACCTCAAAAAGGAAAAAGATGAGGATAGCGGGACTTCATGTCGGCCTCGGCCTCCCATATTGCACCCTCAACTAGGTGGTTTCTCCATAGAACTTTTACGAAGGTCAACTCTTTGTTCCTCAACCTTTTGACTTGACGATCTAACATTTCCACCGAAACCTCTTCATAATAAAGGTCCTCATTCACCCCTAACCCTTCAATAGGTAGAATGGACATCGGATCGCCTATACATTTCTTGTGCATGGAGACATGAAATACTGGGTGAACCAAAGCTAGTTCACTAGATAGTTTAAACTCATAAGCAATCTTTCTGACCCGTTGCAATATCTCATAAGGACCCACATACCAGGGACTTAGATTCCCCTTTTTACCGTATCTCATTACCCCTTTCATAGGTGAAATCTTCAAGTACACCCTATCACCTACTTCGAATTCAAGGTCTCTTCTTCTCTTGTCAGCATGACTTTTGCCGACTGTAGGCTATTTTCAACCTATCCCTTATCACCCAAACTTCCTCCAAAGCTTCATAGACTATATCGGGACCAAGGAGTGAAGATTCACATACCTAAAACCACCCAACCAGAGACTTACATCTTCTACCATAGAGTGCTTCCAAAGATGACATGGAAATATACAAATGGTAGCTATTATTATAACAGAACTCAATCAACGGTAGGTGATCGTCCCAATTACCTTTGAAGTCTATTACACAAGCTCTTAACATATCTTCTAGGATTTGAATGGTATGCTCTGCTTGACTAGCCGTATGAGGATGAAAAGCGGTGTTTAGTTTCACTTGTATTACCCAATCCTTTTTGAAAAAACCTCCAAAAATGAGAAGTTGAATTAAGAAGATCTATCTGATGTGATGGACAAAGGGATCCCATGTAAGCTCAGAACCTCATTAATGTAGATCTTACATAATCCTCCGTCGAACAAGTAGAATTGATGCGGATAAAGTGAGCGGATTTCATCATCCTATCCACAACAACCCATATTGAGTCATTTTGCCTACGTGTCCGAGGCAAACCCACTACAAAGTTCGTATTAAAGTCTTCCCACTTCCAAGATGGAACTTGCATTTCTTGAGTTAAACCACTCGACTTTTGATGCCCGGCTTTAAATTATTGGCAATTTGGACACCTAGCCACAAATTCTGCTATGTCCTTTTTCATGCCTTCCCCCCAATAGATCTCTTGAAGGTCACAGTACATTTTGGTGTCACCCGAATATATAGAATATCGGGAACCATAAGCTTCTTTCAAAATTTGCTTTCTCAAATCATCAACATCCGGCACACACAACCTACCTTAGTACCTAAGCACACCATCCCCCCTTAGGAGAATGACTCATTAAACTTACCAAGGACCGATTCCTTCAACTCCATCAACAAAGGATTAAAGTGTTACTTAGACTTCACCTCAACCACTAAATACGATTCAGAGTTATGATGGACCATAAAGCCACCATTAGGAGAATCTTCAAACCGAACACCCAATTGAGCCAACATATGAGCATCTTTCACTAGTTTTTACTTGGATTCTTCCACATGAGACACACTAACCATGGTCATACAACTTAGAGCATCCGCAACCATGTTTGCCTTGCCGAGGTGGTAGAAAAACTCATGTCGTAATCCTTCAATAATTCTTACCATCTTCTTTGTCAGAGATCAAGTCCTTTTGAGTAAATACATATTGTAGACTGTTGTGGTCGGTAAATATATCCACATGTACCCCATAAAGATAATGCCTCCATATTTTCAAGGAGAACACCACGGACGCTAATTCGAGATCATGAGTTAGGTATTCATTCTAATCCACCTTGAGTTTCCTAGAGGCATATGCTATTACCTTACCATGTTGCATAAGGACACAACCCAAACCTACTCGTAAAGTGTCACAATATACCACAAAACCCTTGGTGCCCTCTGGTAAGGTCAACAACGGAGTGGAGGTTAGCTTATCTTTCAACTCTTGGAAGCTTCTTTCACAAGCCTCCAACCACTTAAACTTCACCTTTTTTTGAGTTAATGTTGTCAAAAGAGATGCAATAGAAGAAAACCCATCGACAAAACTTCTATAGTACCCGTCTAGACCAAAGAAACTTCAAATATCGATTGGAGCCAAAATCTAGGCCAGTTCTTAGTTGCTTTCGTCTTTCTCAGATTGACCTCTATTCCCTCACTAAAGATGATATGACCAATAAATGCAATCGATCTCAACAAAAATTCACATTTGTTATACTTAGCCAAGAGTTGTTTTTCTTTAAGGACTTGCAGTACCACCCTTAAATGACCCATATGCTCATCCTAACTCTTAGAATATACCAAGATATCATCAATGAAAACCATTACAAAGGCATTAAAGTAATTTCGAAACACTCTATTCATTAGGTCCATAAAAGTTACAGGGCATTTGTTAACTTAAAAGACATAACTAGGAACTCATAGTGACCATGCCTAGTTCGGAAAGACGTTTTGGGAATATCTTCACCTCTCACCCTAAGTTGGTGATATCCCGACCTCAAATCAATTTTAGAAAAGTAGCTTGCCCCTTGGAGTTGTGTAAATAAATCATCATTCCTAGGGAGAGGATAGTTGTTCATTATGGTGACCTTATTATGTTTAAGGTAATCAACGCACATCCTAAGGGACCCATTTTTGTTTTTCACATATAACACCGGAACACCACATGGAGAAACACTAGGTCGAATGAAGCCCTTGTCTAGTAAGTCTTCAAGTTTGGCCTTTAACTCTTTAAATTTCGTTGCAAACATCCGATAAGGAGGAATTGAAATGGGGTTCGTATCCGGTAATAAGTCAATACCAAAATTAATATCCCATTTGGGAGGAATTCCAGGCAAGTCATGGAAAAGACTTCCAGAAAATCCTTTACTACGGGGACATAATCTAGAGGAGGAGTTCTGGAGTCTAGGTCCTTGACCCTCACAATATGGTATAGACACCCTTTAGAGATCATCTTACAAGCCTTTAAATAAGAAATGATGCGACCTCTAGGAATAGAATTTCCCCCCTTCCACTCTAAAACTTATAGAAAATACTTGTAACATACCGGTGACAACATCGGGAGATTCTTCTTGATCACCCTTAGATAACATAGCATAGAAGTGGTTCTTCTTAGGAACATCGAAATTAGAACCACTTGCTTGAGCTTGACCACTCCCCTTCTCTTGACCCCTTACATTTGGACAATCCCTCACCTTGTGGCCACTCAAAGCAACTATTCGTTCCAACTAAGCGTTCACCTACTGCTTCTTACCACATTTGATACAAGTAGGTTTCTTGCTAGGTGAACCACCACCTCTTCCGTTTTTGGGGCTTAGGGTTAGACACCCTATCATCACGAGCCTTGGGAAACTTAGAAGGGACTTGGTTGGAGAACCTCTTCTTGATTCTAGGCTTGTCTTGAATTTCCAAGCTACCCTTAGAAGTACCTTCCTTATATGAATTGGCCTCTCTAGCATCCTTAATCTTCCTCTTAATCCTAATCTCTTCCACTTGTTGAGCATGCACCATTAGACGAGAAATATCCATGTTGTCATGAAGCATCGCCAAATAACACTCTTCAACCAAATCATCGGACACTCCCGTCACATAGCGGGTCATTTCATTCATTGGGTTCAGAACCAAACAAGAGGCATACTTAGAAAACTTAGTGAACTTCAAAGAGTACTCAAGTACACTCAAACCTCCTTGACGAAGGTTGATGAATTATTCAACTTTACACTCCCTTTTCTCCCTTTGGAAGAACCTATCAAGAAAATCCCTTCTAAATACCTCCCATCTAAAGGGACCCGCTCTCGAAGCCCAATTGTCCCTCCATTGAGTATACCATGTTTGAGCCACATCCTTGAGTTGATAAGTTGCTAGCTCGGCCTTCTCACTTGAACTCAACCCCATAGTCTACAAGATCTTGTAGATCTCATCAAGGAAGTCTTGGGGATCTTCATTCATCTTCGACCCAAAGAACATTGGAGGGTTCATCCTAGTAAAGTCCCTCAAGCGAGAAGCCATGGTACTAGCATTTTGGTTCACATGGGGTCTAACTTCACGGTTTGCTTGAGTCGTCATGGCTTGCGATTGATTAGTCATAGCTTGAGCCAAAGTTACAAAAGCCGATCTTATCTCTCCATTCGTCATAGCCATAGGAATTCCCAAAGCTTGGCCACCGAAAAGAACTTGTTGTTGAGGAGGAGCTTGATTTTCTCGTGGAAGAGCTTGGTTGTCTTGGGAGGGGCTCCCTCATTAGCAATCTCTTCTTCAACTCTTTTTGTGGCTGCCCTTCTAGCACTCTTAGCCTATAACCACAATAAAAGGTTTAAATGCAAAAGGACACATAGAGTCAAAACACTTGAGATACAACATAGGATTACCAAGAATATGAGAATTTCCTAAGCATCACATAATCTCTCATTTATAAGTGTGGCACACTTCACAATCATGAACAAGACTTCACATAACGTTGTTTAGTGAAACATCAACCCTAGGGTTACTTAAAATCATGCTCTGATATCAAGCTTGTCACGAACGGGAAGCACCCCCTAGACGTAACCGACGTCTACATCCTAAGAGAGGACTTAGACTAGCCCGTAGCATTCATCATTACATGTCATAAGTCAAAAATGCAGAAAATTTAAAACATTTACATAGTGAAATGTATTTATACTTCTCACATATCATATAGGGAGTTTATATAGGCTCCTCGTTTAGTAAGTATGCATTGACTTCTCGTTTAACATAAACAAATCATATAAGAGTCTAATATGTTGTCTCACATATAAACCATCTAAAAGGAGTACAACATTTGGACATAGCCATTACAAGTACAATGTTCCATTATAGTCTTATATCAGTAGTCTCAAATGAAAAAAGAAGGAGACAATTGTCTTTAAACATAACAATCCTACTAAGATAGCTTGATGGCACCATCCTCGAATCATTTAGGACTCACCAACAACTTAGGAAAGATGTCCAAGTCTTTTTACAAATGGCCTCAATCACTTCAACAACCTGAACATACATATTTGTAGAATCATAAAGAATATGGGTTAGTAAAACCACATGTACTTAGTGTGGATATAGGCAAATAAACCATTTGAAGACATGCATGAAAGGGACCATTTCCTTACAAATATGTTAACTACTTTTGAAAGCCTTTATGCACACAAAATAGAGCATATACAAGACAGGGATCATAAAAACATAAGACATGTTCATCAACAAGGACAACGTCATCATAAAGTCATCTTAACATTTCATGTACAATAGTCCATATCATCAACATGCAAGACCTTACCAGCAATCTCCATCCCAAGCCTACGAGTGCGATACTCATGTGAAGCCCCATAACCCTACATAATCAAGTAAACAAGAAAAGAGATCATAAGTAATACCTTGCTTCATATAACATAATCATCAAGTGCGGTCATCATCACATATAGCAATTCACAACAATATTATGTTCATCAATATAACCAACATCATATAGGAGCAATATCATATAGAGTCAATATATGTACATATCATGATATCATAAATGCATAATAATATAAGAACAACCTCTTAAGACTCCCTTGAAGGCCAACTTGTGCAATTTATAGATAGCCCATACCCCTACCTATACTAAGTACAACACCTTAAGTCACCCTAGTAAGTCTTTAACTACATTACTTCATTCATTTTTAATTTCGGGAAAAATTGCCTTAATCGACAATAGACCATGTGATATTAACATAAAATCTGGTGTCATGAAACCCTACACCGAAAGAAGGCGCTCTACTTGCCAAGGTAGAACCAAAACATGAACATAACATTCTAGGTGGATCCATTTGCCAGTATTTTAATGGAGGCAACATAGTTAAGGAACTAGGAGATGTACTAGAGATCTCCATCTCATGAGAACCATTGTGAACATACCTTCCCTACATTGGGAAGGTACACCTCTCATATCTAGTTCGCTCGATGCGAAGCTAAAGTCATTTTTTAAAAAAGCATTTAGGTCATTCTTAATCATCAAAACTTAGTTTAGGCCATATGAGACTAACCCCTTGTATATCATAATCATTAGATCATTAGGTATAGGATGATAACTTCCTTTCATCACAAACCATCATTAGTGAGATTATCATATCATATTCATATCATAATAAGGCAAACAGGAGAAACACATTCGCACTTGCATGATCATACCCCTATCAAGATCTCACAATCCATCATACTCATAATATGGCATCATAATCATCATATCATCGTCTACTTAATATAATCACATAATCACACTTCAATTGAATATCATCATCAAGAATAAATCATCATTATTGAAGTACAGAACTCATAGTCACAAGAAAGTCTTACTAATAGCTTCTAAAATCTTCGTCAAGATCATACCCTTAATTCGTCACAATTATACAATGATCCACTCATAATCATCATCATCATCATCATAATATAGTGAATTAAACAATAACATAATCAATTATAACAACCCTAGTCATCTAGAAGTCCAATACATAGCCAGGGTTAGGGAAAGGGGTTTATTCAATAGGATATTCAAGAACTAGACCAAAAACCCAATCAAAACATGTTACATAATAGTTCATGAAGAAACAATACCATCAACACTAATATATCAACCATAACCTCATCATCTTCAAGCAATTTATCAACCAAGATATAAGATTTGGGGAAATTTGGGAAAGGACATGGATCACACAAAATTTAAAATTGATCAACATCAATTACTCAACAACATACACTTAATTAGCCTTAGGTAATCACAATTCATCATAATCAATCATCAATTTTGAATTTAGAAGAAAACCCATCTGTAGAGAAAAACCTTGGAATTGGGTGATTTAGAAATTAACGTTGAAAGGATCTATTGGGTAAAGGAATCCCAAGAGTTACCTTGATGAATACTAAATCCATGAAACTTGAGAAGAAAAGTTGAGAACTTGACCTTCTTCTCCAAGCTTCCAATGCTCTTCAATGGTGGTTGAGTAGAGAGAAAATTTAGAGGGACGTGAGATTAATTTGTGAAATTGATTTTGGTGGTTAATTATGACTTAAAACTGACCCTAAATCAATATATATCAACCACCTAAATTACCCAAAATACCCCTCACTTTATTGGGTCTTTTTGTGAAGTCAAATTGACTTAAAAACGATGCGAACGAATCTTGGAAGTGTTTGTGCATCGGGGGGAGGGTGCACTTCCAATTTTTTTTTTTGGAAATTTGGCTTGAGGAAGTGAGTCTCGTAAAGTCCCCGCGTTGCGAGACACTTTTTTCCTACCAAGTGCTGCCTGCACCACGTGTGACAACCCTCATATCTTGGCTGCACGCAGGCTGCTTTGGCAGCTTGCTTGCCAATGTTTGGGTCCTCCTCAAGGACCCCAAGGGTGGACCTTGGGAGTCGTAAATGGATGTCTGGACCCTGTAAACATTTGTTTTACCTATTTAAAGACTTTTTTACAAGTTTTAGACTTCATATGGAACTCCGAAACCTTTAACAAACATAGGAACGTCTACTAGTTCAATTTCACTAGTTTCCGGACGTCAAGGTCTTTCTTTGACATTTTTGCTCTAATACTTCCTACTTCGTTTAAATACATTTATTTAGGCTTATAAATATTTTTTTAAGTCTTATTTAATCATGTGAGTCTCTAGACTAATTCATGAACTTCCGGAGTGTTACATTTAATTTAGTAACATAATAAGAGCTTACCATAACCAATTCATTCTCAAAGGAATCGATCAAGCCAAGAAAAAGAAGACAAAATTTTTTGATCAAGACCTCTACAAGAATGCAACAAGTTTCCCTCATTTCCATCACCTAAATTGAAAGATTACTTCATGGAATTCGTCACTAGGTATGTGAAATTTCACTAGTAGGTTCCTTTTACCTAGTAAGTACCTAGAATCCAGTCAGATTCTTGATTCCCTTCATTATATTCAGACTTAGGATTTATATAACTTCATATTAATTATTTGATTTAGCTATTAGATTTATCCTAATTAGAACATTACGTTTTGTAACTATGTTGCTACATTCCTGAATGACATTCAAAACCCTAGTTTTGTAGATTCGTTTAGTTCATTAACTACACTTTCTAGGTCAGTTTATACAAATATACATGCATCGGTTTTCAAATGTTTAATTACCATAACTTAATATTGCATTTCAGTTAGCATGTCAGACTCCCGAGCTATACAGTTTTATTAGTTTGTTGCATTTTATATATTGTTGGGAGTAAGCTTAACACCAAGTCTGATTAGGTCCAGTGCCCCATATAGTCCCAAATTACGTTCTCTGATACGCTCAAACTTACTTCTCAAATAAGAAGTAAAGCGATCGTGTCAAGTAAATAACCCAACTAATGAGGTTGGGATCGTTCCCACGAGGAAAATAGTTTAGACCTAACTTGAATCTATTATTACTATAGTTCAGTCAATTATTTCCTTGGGAAGAAAAAATGATAAAAGGGGGTTTTCTATTTCTAAATAAATGAAAATAACTAGCGAAATTAAAGGAGACAACTAGCAGCTTCAAATGTTGGAGTTTAATCAATTAACCAAAGTAACTAGGGTTTACATGTTCTCCACAGGTTCATAACTTGATAATTCTAACTATAACAATTCTTTCCTAGTCTTTCATGCAAAGTGATAAGTTATGTATTTCTAAATCCTTGGTCCGGCATCTAGAAAATTTCACTATGCACCTTGGTGTGGCTATGTGTGTTGCTATACTAACCCTTACCTTTACCTCATATTAAGCATCGTATTCGATATTTGACTAAGTTATTACCTCGTACCAGTCAATACTAGCCTATTAAATAGTATACACAAAATCTATGTTGATAATTCTTTTCCTATTATCTACCTCCTTGGTCCGACAATTAGCATTAAGGCGAGTTCTAACGTTGGCCATCCGTTAAAAAGACTTCTAAGCGAAAGAACTATCAATACATGCAACACACTATTCTAGAATTGTTATTTTAGTTAGGTTTTACCTCATTATTCGCCTATGGTTCCCACAACCCTAGTTATAGAGTTTAGTTACCCATAGTCATAATCACAATATTCAAATATGTAATATAAGAATTCATGCACTTACTTCAATGAGAAAGAATAAAATCCAAAAGTTCACTTGATTAATCAACAAAAGTCACCAACAATCAATTACAAGAGTCTAAAAATATTCAAGAGTCTAACAAAGAGTTTAAAAATAATCAAGAGTCTAACAAAGATTCTCAAAATAATCAAGAGTCTAAACCCAAAAACGAGGTTTTCCGAACTATTTAAAAAAATTAAAACCTAATTAAATAAGGACTCTATTTGCTGGAAATCTGTCAAAACGCGGCTGGGTCGATGGACCTCACGACGGATCGTCGTGGTCACGACGGGCCGTCATGGATTCCATTGTACATACTTGTGCAATTTCTTCTGCTGCTCTATTCATTACCCTCGACGTCAGGTATGACGGATCGTCACAGGCACAACGATCCGTCGAGGGTCTCCGTTCCAAAACACTTGAACTCTTGGTACTGGGACTACTTCTCTAATTTTCATGACGAACCAGCATGATGGACCGTCATGGCTACGACGGTCTGTCACGCACTCCGTAACCCCATACTTGGTCAGAATTCCCCATCTTCCTTCATTAGCTGCACTACCCCCCATCTTCCTTCATTAGCTGCACTACGATGCCACCTACGGACCGTCACGAGCACGACGAACCGTCACAAGCTCCGTAGGTGGTACTTTTATGTATTTCTTGCTCAAAAACCTCTGCAATTTATCTTTTAGACAGATTTCCTGCAAATAAAGAGTAACTTACATAAAAATTAGTACAAAAAGGCTTTTGGACACACTAATCTTAAGGGAAAAACATTAAAAATATTGTGAAACTACGGTATATCAACACCCTCAACTTAAATTCGTTGTTTGTCCTCAATCAACGCACTATGACTCAATAAAAAATATTTGTACAATAGAATCCAAATTTTATCCTTTGCAATCATTTGGCTATCAATCCCGATCAATCTCATCATATTTATGCGTGCAATCACTATTAGGCTTGAATTATGTGGGATCAAACCATGACACAGACTCACCATGCACTAACACCTATCCTCTTCAATCTCTCACCAAGGTGCTAATATTTCTGATATTGCAACTAGTGTTTTCACTTCAAAACAAAATCCTCATTTTTCACAGAATGATTTCAGTTTGAGTATAAGGATTACTTTTCAACACTCACTCTCAGAACAAATTCACACTCATTCATACATATTTCCATAAGCTTGCCCTTATTTTCACTGCTTTAAGTTCGCTATACAACTCTTAGGATCATGATAGGACTTTCTTAGCTTGTAAGATAGGCTCAGGGTCAGGTAGGGTATATTTAGGTATAATTTAGTGACTTTTTGCCCTCCTTGACATATCGGCTAAACATACCACTTTATCATTTTATTTCACCCAGTTTCTCATATTCTTTCACCTTGTTATTTTCCCTTCTTTCATAATTTGTGTAAGTGACTCTCTCTTTGTTCTTTCAACCCCACTTTCAAGAGCATTCCTCATAATAGCAACCCTCAACTCATGGCTTTGCCATGAGTCAAAGTACACAATACCCAAAGTTGGGTCAGGGCCATAAAAAGGGTTGTTTACTCCATTAGCCATCCCTCAACTAATGCTTTTGGCATAAGCTGGGTGCACAAGTCCAAGGAGGGACCAGGGCCAACACATTATTCTCAGAAAAGATTAGTTGGGGTGAAAAAGAAAGGTCTAGTTTAAGCTAAAATCATTTGGATCAAAGAAGGATTAATTTCATTTGGTTTTCTTTTATTTAGGCTAAAAATGGGCTATATTGAACAAGGGCCTATGATCCTTTCCTAATTGTCTATTACAACTTACTTTTAGCAGGACTAACCAGGCAAGTTCTAGCTCAGTACAAATAGTGGACTATTCAGATCTTCCTCACACTCACTTGACATCTCATTACTCTACCATATTATCAGACACCTAGTTCGAATTTTAGACTTAGGGTCATGCAGCGGTGTACCTCTATGTCATGCTTAGAGACACACATTTATCAATTACTATGCCTAGCCATGCATCGTTTTCCATTTTATCAGGATATCATTTTAGCCATCATGCTTCAGAATTAAACTATGTACACAAGATATAGACATGCCGGTTCAACAGAAAAAATAATCAGTCTCTTGGGGCAAAAGAACCAAGGCAAGAAACCCCAAAAGAGGATAGTGAATTGGGCTACTCAGACTTCACCTAGCACTCACTTTCCATTTACCCCACCCCCAACAAAAAGACATGCAATTGTCCCCAATGCCTAAAAAAAATTGTAATATAAGAGTGGTAGGTGAAGCAAACCTGGGGCGCAAAGCACCGACGATCAGCAAGCTGGTGGGTCCGATTCCCCGGAACCCACTACTTCTGTAATCTGGACACCCTCAGTAGTGTCCACAGCATTGACAACACTATCAGCAGTGCCTCCCGCTATCTCCACATTTCTAGAGCTAGATACCCCAGCAGCTAACTCTACTGCCCTCATCTGATGCGCCTCCTCATCAACAAGCGAGGCTCTCCTCGCAGCCTCCATCTCACGACGCTCCTTCTTTTGTGCTCGAGCCTCATCCTCCTCTCGACCCCTACGCCTCTTGGCATGGTCTCGAGGGGGAGGTGGTGGAATTTCAAAAGTGCCGAATAAGACCGCTGTCACTGTGTTCAGCAGGCTCTGCAGAAGGGGCCTCTGATTTAGGCACCCTAGCCTCTAAGATCATATCGATGTCTGTGCGAAGACTGTCGACCGCAGCCTGAAGGGTCGACACATCCACCTGAGGGGCTGACCAGGCTAGCACCCGCAACTCAAAAGCATCCAAGCGTTGATGTACCTCAGCGATCTTCCGCTCTGTGTGCTGGACCATTCTCCGCTCTAAGCGCTCTTCTGCCTCAGCAATAGACCTCTGCATCCAAGGCTGGATGTGATGCAGAAGTGTAGCCATCTGTACCTCTAATTTCTGGACCGTAGCAAGCGGGACCAGAGCGGGGAAAGGGGCTGAGCGAGAGGAGCTCAGGGCAGTGCTATTACCCGAAATAGACTCGACCGGGGTAGTGTCAGTGGAAGCCGACTGCGTAGCCCTGCGGGCATGTGTACCGTATCAGGCAGATGGTCACCAAGTGGAGGCAACTCTGGTCGGGGCCCTCTGCGTGGAGCCAACTCATTGGCCTCATCCCTGATGAGGCCGATATCAACAGTGCCCAGTGGGGTCTTGAGCTGATCAACGTGCCATATAGGCACACCTGCGGACCTGCATAGAGAAAATATCATGCACGTGAAAGGGTAAGTAGTTGTGACCTTAAAATCCCTCTCATGCATGACCGCCTGTAGAAGCCAAGAAAAATCCACCTCAAACCCGGCTATCATCGCCGCCATCAGACTGCTCGATCCCATGTGACTATATTATCAGCGGCTGTGGGGGAAAGGCAGTGGCGGATAATCAACCACAAAAACTTCACCGTGAAGGTCAGGTTAGCCTTCTTGATGGCCCCCTTCGGCTCGGTCACCCAGTTAGCACCCTCTCCATCAACGAACAAGTGCAGGGCCATCCACCTCTTGGTGGTCTCTCTCAGCGATGGCTCACGCAAGAATTGGCCATCTTTGACAATTTGCCACCGGTAGTCAAACTCGGCGGTGAGAGGGGTCTGGTTTGCATCAACATTCTCGCTGTATAGATACCGGCGGATGGCAGGCAGGGAGATATAAACCTGAATGCCACGTACTCGGACATGCTCTAGTGGGGCCTGTTTTGCGGGAGCAGCCCGCCTATCAATTTGTGATCGGAGAGTAGCTACGTAGGAGGCGTAGAACTCTCGGACCAACACTTCACTATAACGTACCAATGGACGCGCTGTCCACTCCAGTCGATGTCTAGTGAAGAGATTGTGGATCTCTGGCATGGTCGGGAGACTTCCCGTAAGGACCCGCCGCTCAAATGTAAGTGTGCGTGTCAAGACTCTTTTGTCATTCAGAAACTTTGCGTCGGAATAAACTTGATACTGCCCGTCGACACACAACCGATTAGGCTGGTAAGAAAATGAGGTGAGAGCACGAGTCGGTGAATTGGGTATGGATTAAGAATTGTCAGCCTCATCATACAAGGCAGACTGTGCAGCGGTGGCGGGTGCAGGGACCTCAGCAGATTCAGAGGTTTCCTCCGACCACGAAACTCCGAAGGAGCCAGACGCTCCTTCTTCATTAGTAGCGGACCAAGAAGGTGTGCCGGTCAGTGTGGGCTTCTCATCAGACAGGGAGGCAGTGACTACGCCGGACGCCACCTTTTTGGGTGTGGCTTTGGCAGCACGTGCAGCTCGGATGGGGTGGAAGTGCCTAGGGGCTCGTACTCGAGGTCTCTCTCATCATCAGAGCCAATGCCCAGGCGGGCAGATGGGGCGACAAACTTTGATCGCCCGCGTGCATAGACTCGATCTTGTTTTGGTGCCATAATATGTAGTACTTGTAAATAATCATTATTAGTACTAGAAGGAGCAAACAAGACAAGCAAAATGACACAAAATAAATAAAAGAGTTAAGATATAATGACATTTCTATAGTAACAGTGAAACACGACGGTCTAGGTGACGGATCGTCGTGGTTACGACGGAACGTCATGGGGTCTGTCATGTATTACTTTAAACTATGTTTATGTGGATACTCTTGAAGGAAAGTCTCTGACAAGTATGACGGTATATGCAGGACGGACCGTTGTGATTATGACAGTGTGTCGTCGATGTCCATCGTGGGACATTTGGAAAAAAATTGGAGACCCTTAGAAGAGGGGTCTCTGACCATCATGACGGTTATGCAAGACGGACCATCGAGGGTATGACGGTCCGTCGTAGATGTCCGTTGGAGGACACTTAGAAAAAGTGAGAGACCCTGACAAATAGGGTATCTGACCGTCATGATGGTATGTGCAGGACGGACCGTTGTGGGAATGACGGTCCGTCGCATGTGTCTGTTGGAGGACATTTAGAAAAAGTGAGAGACCCTTAGGAACAGGGTCTCTGACAACCAGAACGGTTGTGCAGGATAGACCGTCGTGGGAACGACGGTCCGTCGCATGTGTCCATTGGTCGACACTTGAAGAAAATTGGACAGTGGGGTGTTAGGGATGTTGGAACGGACCCAATGACGGTCCGTCGTGGGTACAACAATCCGTCATCAGGGTCTCGTTCTGTCATTCAGTGATAGAACTGGGGATTCCCCATTCATCCCCAATGACCCAAATGGAATTGTTAGTGTTTCAACCTACATTAATCTAACCCAACTGCCTAGTAAACTAGCAATGCTAAAGCACCTATTTCTAGAGTTTTAACATGGCAATTTTTTTGGATTCTCAACCTAGGTCAGACAAACTAGGCTAACACTAATTGATAAACAAAAATGCAATGTAAATGAGTAGAAATCAGAGACACATACCTGAGAATTTGAGAAAAACAAGCGAGGAAGGTACTTGGTGATCAAGTAAAGAACCACAGCGGTAGACTCCGACTAGTAGATAGTGAATTTTAGGAATTGGGGAATTTGGGAGAATGATCTGTTGAAAGACAGGGGTTTATGAACTTGGAAGTTGAAAAGGGAGGGAAATGGGAGAAAGAGGGAAGGAGTGGGGTGAAATGAAAGGGGTGGGGTTTTTTAAATGTTAAGAATTTTTTTAAAAACCCAGTCGGGTTAGGTCGGGCACGCTTCATTAATGACAGAAAGACGTACCTGGCACGATGGATTCATGCGACGATCCGTCACAACCGTACGGGCCGTCGATGTATCCGTCAGTGACTGCTGCAGAGTGATTTTCTGCAGAATTTCCTGGTGATATGCCTGCAAATTTAAAACTCATTAGTAATGCTACCATTACTAAAAAGAAAGAAGAAAAAAAACTAGAAGTATTGGGTTGCCTCCCAACAAGCGCCTGATTTAACGTCGCGACACGACTGAGGACACTTGATTACTCAGCCATCATCAAGATGGTATGCCTCTATCACTTCATTCACCGATGAAGTATGCCCAAAATAGAGTTTTATTCGTTCTCCATTCATCTTAAACCGCACTCCCTCCTTGGTTTCTAACTCAACTGCTCCATGAGGGAATACTTGGGTAATCAAGTAAGGGCCAGTCCGTTTGGACTTGAACTTGCCCGGAAGCCAACGCAACCTAGAACTATCTAAAAACACCAAATCCCCAACCATAAACTCTCATTTTTCAGTTTTTTGGTCATTATCATTCTTAATCTTTTCTTTGTAGGATACAACAGATACCGATTGGAGCTCACCACTCTGCCTTATGGACCTACAAAAGTTGAAGGTCGCTTCTTCATTGTTCAACCAAAATTTCGTTTGCCCCTTTTCCATATCAACTAAGGCTCTACCCGTAGCGAGGAACGGCCTCCCAAGAATAATAGGCACTTCAAAATCGAATTTACGATCAAGAATGAGAAAATCTGCCGGAAATATGAACGACTCCACTTTTACTAGCACATCGTGGAGTATCCTTGTAGGCCTTTTCACTGTTCGATCAGCCATCATTAGCCGCATCGCAGTGGGCTTTGGGTCACCCGAATTCAACTTCTTGTATATCAAGAGGGGCATGAGATTTATGCTTGCCCCCAGATCACATAATGCTTTCGCAAAATGTAATGACCCGACTATACAAGGAATAGTGAGCACACCCGGATCTTCTTTCTTTTGTACGAGAGATCTTGTAGCAATAGCACTACAATGCTGCCTTCTATCATCATCCTCGAAAGTGACCGATCTTTTCTTTGTAACCAGATCTTTCATAAACTTGGCATAACCGGGCATTTGTTCTAGAGCTTCTACCAAAGGGACATTGATAGAAAGATGCTTCAACATTGTTATAAAACGCTGATATTTACCATCCTCAGTCTTTTTCACTAATCTCTGAGGAAAGGGGGGGTGGTCTAGGCAAGGGAATTACCTTTATAGGGACTTCTGCATCTTTTGCAGTGCTATCTTCTGCTTCACTACTACCCTCTACCACCTTATCATTATCCTTTCTCACCTTTTCCTCATTAGACGACATAGGTGGGTCAATGGTTTGGTTACCACCCTGAGTAGTGATTGCCATACAGTGTGCATCATTTTTCGGATTTTGGACGGTGTTGCTAGGAACAGTGCCCGGTTTCTGTGTTTTCACAGTCGCGGATAATTGGGCCATTTGCAACTCGATCTCCTTAATCGATAATGCATGTGTATCGACTTTTTGCCCAATACCCGCTAAATCACTCCTTAATTCTTTAATGTTCTCATCACTAGCATCGAACCTCCTAATCATTTTGTGCAACATATCCTCAACTAGCGCCATATTATCTCCACCATCCCTAGGAGTAACTTCACGATTTTGAGGAGGGACATAGGGACCATTCCTATCATCTCTGTTATAGTAGTTACCCTTGTTCAAGTTTTTGTCGCAGTTGTAGTTTCCATCTCGGACATAATGACCCTCACGGTTATAGTTACCATAGATCCGACCTTGGTCCCCTTGACCTTAGCGCCAATTCTTCTGATTAGAGCCTTGGGCACTCGGTCGGAAACCCCCCCCCCCCCCGTCTGCTCGTTACCGCATAGGAATCCTCCGTATAATAGCATTCATCATTTGGTTGTGGTGGTTTACACAAGTAGTTAACTGCATTTATCTTTTCTACACCCCCAGTGATATATTTTAATACCAACCCAAGCTCAGTTCTCATCTGCGCCATTTCTTCACGAATCTCATCTGTGGCAGGGTTGTGAGTGGACTGCACTGTGAAGGTATTTCTCCCGGTATCTGACTTCCTATTACTCCAAGCTTTATTGTCTCGGGAGATTATCTTTAGCTTTTCAGCAATCTCAGAATAAGGACACCCCCCATAAGATCCACCTGCTATAGTGTCCAACACCGCTTTATTATTATCATCTTGTCCCCAATAGAAGTATTTCTTCAGTGACTCATCATCTATACGGTGATTGGGAACGCTTCTAAAAAACGAGGTGAATCTATCCCAAGAACTACTAATGGACTCCCCTGGTAGTGCCACAAAGTTGTTCACTCTGTCTTTGTGGTTTAGTTTCTTGGAGACCGGGTAGTAGCGTGCTAAGAAACGTCCCTTAGTTTATTCCAGTGAAAATTGATTTGTAAGGGAGCTCAGTGAACCAAATAGCATCCTCTCCCGTCAGTTAGAGAGGAAACAATCTTAGCCCTACACAGCTTTTACACACTGCCCTTACCTTAGCTATATAGGCATGTGGATCCTCAAAAGGTAGCCCTGAAAACAAACCTATGGCAGTTAGCATTTGCATCAGGCTACTAGTTACCACAAAGGTGTGGCCTGGTGGTAAAAGGGGCAAGACAAGCGGCCCATCGGAGTCTGCTATATTGTCATAGCCTCTACAGTATTATTGGGGATGTGGAGCGGGATTGTGCCCTCTCTGTTGGTTTTCACCCGGAGCATCGGGTAACAATTGACCATGAACATCAACCGGAGCTGGGATGTTCTAGTTTTGATCATCATCATTAATTCCCAAGTTTCGATTCATGTTGCGTTGTGTACGCTCTAATTCGTGATCGTAGGGAAACAAGGGTTCTCTTCCTCTCCGTGTATTTGGCATAGAAGGAGGATGGTTCTGCAAAAATCAAAAACAATAAAACAAAGTAAAATCAAGAAAATATCGACTTAACTATAGTAATAAGTTTAAGTTAATCTAAAAGCTACTTTCCCCGGCAGCGGTGCCAAAATTTGTTACGCTCAAACTTACTTCTCAAATAAGAAGTAAAGCGGTCGTTTCAAGTAAATAACCCAACTAATGAGGTTGGGATCGTTCCCACGAGGAAAATAGTTTAGACTTAAGTTCAATCTATTATTACTATTGTTCAGTCAATTATTTCCTTGGAAAGCAAAAATGATAAAAGGGAGTTTACTATTTCTAAATAAATGAAAATAACTAGCGAAATTAAAGGAGACAACTAACAGCTTCAAATGTTGGAGTTTAATCAATTAATCAAAGTCACTAGGGTTAACATGTTCCCCACAGGTTCATAACTTGATAATTCTAACTATAACAATTCTTTCCTAGTATCTTGCATGCAAAGTCATAAGTTATGTACTTCTACATCCTTGGTCCGGCATCTAGAAAATTTCACTCTGCACCTTGGTCCGGCTACGTGTGTTGCTATACTAACCCTTACCTTTACCTCATTTTAAGCATCGTATTCGATATTTGACTAAGTTATTACCTCGTACCAGTCAATACTAGCCTATTAGATAGTATACACTAAATCTATGTTGATAATTCGTTTCCTATTATCTACCTCCTTGGTCCGGCAAGTAGTATTAAGGCGAGTTCTAACGTTAGCCATCCGTTAAAAAGACTTCTAAGCAAAAGAATTATCAATAAATGCAAGACACTATTCTAGAATTGTTATTTTAGTTAGGTTTTACCTCATTATTCGCCTATGGTTCCCACAACCCTAGTTATGGAGTTTAGTTACCCATAGTCATTATCATAATATTCAAATATGTAATATAAGAATTCATGCACTTACTTCAATGAGAAAGAATAAAATCCAAAAGTTCACTTGATTAATCAACAAAAGTCACCAACAATCAATTACAAGAGTCTAAAAATATTCAAGAGTGTATCAAAGAGTATAAAAATAATCTAGAGTCTTACAAAGAGTCTCAAAATAATCAAGAGTCTAACCCTAACAACGAGGTTTTTCGTAATAATAAAAACCTAATTAAATAAGGACTCTATTTGCTGGAAATCTGTTAAAACGCTGCTGGGTCGACGGACCTCGCGACGGATCGTCGTGGTCATGACGGGCCGTCATGGATTCCATCGTCCCATACTTGTGCAATTTCTTCTGCTGCTCTCTTCATTACCCTCGACGGCAGGTATGACGGATCGTCACAGGCATAACGGTCCGTCGAGGGTCTCCGTTCCAAAACACTTGAACTCTTGGAATTTGGGTACTGGACTACTTCTCTGATTTTCATGACGAATCAGCAGGACGGACCGTCATGGATACGACGGTCCGTCACGCACTCCGTGACCCCATACTTGGTCAGAATTTCCCATCTTCCTTCAGCAGTGCACTACGATGCCACCTACGGACCGTCACGAGCACGACAAATCGTCACAAGCTCCGTAGGTGGTACTTTTTTGTATTTCTTTCTCAAAAACCTCCGCATTTATCTTTTGGATAGATTGCCTGCAAATAAAGAGAAACTTACATAAAAATTAGTACAAAAAGGCTTTTGGACACACTAAACTTAAGGAAAAAGCATTAAAATACCGTGAAACCACGGTATATCATGCTCCCATAGGTTAAGTCTCCTGTGTTGGTATTATATTTAGTGATCACTTCAGTCATGCCTTTATACCCTTCACAAGGTATATTGGGTCCTTTCGATGGGGCATATATATCTGACTCCGTGTTTAGCAACCATGGTTTTATGTCGGTTATTACTAGATCCCACAGTCAGATTCTAGTGCATTGACTAGGCTATCAATTACAGTTCACTATTCAGTTTCAGTATGTTATGAACTTGGTCATTGCATTTAGTTTAATTCATATTCGACATGTTTAGTATATTTTTCATGTTCATCTTATATCATCGATTAGTATGCTTTATTTCAGTTATGTATATAATGTTCAAATTTATCCTATCATGCATGCTCAGTATTACTAACGCATTCTCCGCGCTACATCTTCTCGTGATGTAGGTTCAGGTCCTCAACATTCAAATCACGCATAGATAAGTTTGTGATCACCATTTCGATAGTACCAGTGGCGAGTCCTCGTTCTTCGAGGGCAATAGAAATGTTTTCTTTCACTTTCTATCTTCTTAGTTTCAATTTCGCCAGAGTTAGTTGGGGGATGTCCCAAAATTTCTATTCAGTTAGATATTTTTATTTGGACATAGTTAGAATCAGTGTTTGTATTTTGAATTATAATCTAGTATTGTAAATTCTAATTTAGTATGTTATTTAGATAGTATTAGGCGTTCCTCGCTTCAGTTATATTATGGTTTATAGCTTTCGCATAGTAGTTCTCATGTCATTTTAGTATGCTATGATATTCCAACTCAGAGATATCTTGGGGTCACTTGTGATCCTAGGTTTCATGTTTTTATCAATGGGGTAGCCTCAGGGCATGACAAACTTTGTATCATATTACTAGGTTTAAGAGTCTTAAGATGTTTGAAAAATGCTTTATGTAGAGTCCCTTTCATAAGTTTGAAGCGTGCCACACCTATGAGGGGGAAGCTACGAGTATTGTGGTAAAAACTACACTTTTTTGTTATTCTTATCATGCGTGGGTATGATTCCTTCCTAACTCGACGTATGTGTTTCAGATCATGCCTCATCATAGATCTTATGCAAGGAATGCTAATGTCTGCAAGGCTGACACAATTTTTTTAGTCCCAGGTCATAAGGTTTTGAATTTTGAGTTTCGTAATGCCATTTAAATTTTTGTTCAGTGTAGATAACCAAAACAATCAGCAGGTTCCAGTTCCAGCAAATGCTAGTGGTAGATCAATGGCAGCTAGGGTTCGTGATATTATTTGGATGAATGTGTATGTATTCTAAGGTCGCATGTTGGTGTGGACCCCCCAGAATTTTATTAATGAGGTCAAAAAGATCTTTGGAGTAATACAAGTAACTAGAAATGATAGGGTAGAGTTGGTGACCTACCAACTTAAGAATGTAGCTCACATTTGGTTCACTAAATGGAAGGAAAATAGGGGTGAGAATGCAACTTTTATGAGTCTATGAAGCCATGTTTTTAGAGTCTTAGTTATTGATGTGAAGCGCGCCAAATCTATAATTATAAGGCTGCAACATTTAGAAAATTTATCACTTTTATCATACTCATTTCGTGTGTTAGAATTTATCTCTAAAAAGTTTCTTTCTAACTCGTGCTTATGCATAATCGATTGTGAGTTGAGCTTTTCTTTAGTAGGCCTTTTTGGGGTGTTTCTTTCCCCCGTGATCTAAGAGAAGCAAAGAGATGATTGTTGACATGAGGAGTAGAATGATTTTATCCGTTGTTGGGTTGACTCATTTGTCCAGTTAGGAAAGTAAGGCAGCCATGCTAATAGAGACATGGTCACAGCAAGGTTGATGATCCATGTGAAACAAGTTGAGGAGGACAAGCTGAGAGATAAAGAAGAGTTCAAGAACAAGAGAGATAAGACATCAAGGAATGATTTCGGATAGCAAAAGAGTAATGTAAACTGGTCTTCTTTATAATAGAAGCATAAAGGACCTGCTCCATCGTCCTCAAGGGCACCTGCACGCACAGGAACAAATATGTGTACAATAATCAAAATTCTCAGAACTTCGGTGTTGGACATACGCATTCTCAAGGTATTAACGAACAAAGGGGGTACTAAGACTCCTACATATGATAAGTGTGGTAGGAGCCACTCATGGATGTGTCGTGATTACTGCACTGGCTTCTTCAAGTATGACAAAGACAATCATTTTATAAGAGAATGTCCTAAAAACAGACAGAGAAATGGTAAAAAGGGCAATAGAGCCTAGTCTTCTCCAATTTCTTCACCAATAAAGTTACATCTAGATAAGCTACTTCACGGGAAGACGGAGGGAAACCGTATTTATGCTATCACTAGTCACCGAGAGCAAGAGGATTTGCCAGATGTTTTCACTGGTATTGATCCAAGTATTCAGTTTTGACATTATCCCTAAGAAACTTTGTGAACCCTTTTGTGTTTCTACACCGGTTAAGGAGTGTATTCTGACAGAAAGATTTTATTGCGATTGTCCTGTTTCCTTCAATTACAAGAACACCATGGCTGATTTAGTTGAGTTGGACATGGTAGATTTCAATGTCATTCTAGGTATAAACTGGATTCATGCTTTATGCATCAATAGATTGTAGAACTCGAGTTGTCAAGTTTTAGATTCCAAATGATCCTATCATAGATTGGAGTAATAGTTCAGCAGTGCCTATGGGTCGTTTTATTTCATACCTTAAGACAAGAAAGTTAGTTTTAAAGGATTGTATCTATCACTTAGTCCGAGTTAATGACTCAAGTGCTAAGGTACCTCCCATTCAGTCAGTTCCTATAGTGAAAGAGTTTTCAGAAGTCTTTCATGATAATCTACCCGGAGTCCCTCGATAAATAGATTTCTTCATAGACATTTCAGATACTCGTACTATCTCTGTTTTGCCATACAAAATGGCACTAGAAGAGTTGAAAGTATAGTTAAAAGATGTGTTAAAGAAGGGTTTCATTCAACTAAGTGTGTCACCTTGGGGCACTCCGGTCTTACTTGTGAGGAAGAAAGATGGTTCCCTTAGGATTTATATAGATTATTGTTAGTTGAACAAGGTTACCATCAAGAAAAAGTATCCTCTTCCAAGGATAGATGATTTATATAATCAAATCCAAGGTGCCACCTGTTTTTCTAAGATAGATCTTAGGTCTTGCTACCATAAGTTAAGGGTAAAGGAATGTGATATTCCAAAGATTGCGTTGAGAACCCGATATGGTCATTATGAGTTTTCGGTCATGTCCCTTGCTTTGACCAATGCTCCTGCAACATTCATGGACCTTATGAATAGAGTATCCAAACCTTATTTGAAAATATTTGTTATTTTCTTCATTGATGACATAGTAATCTGTAAAGGTCTGAAGAATATCATGCTAGTCAACTCATAATAGTCCTTTCACTACAAGAAAATGTACATACGATGACATTAATTTAGTGATATTTAAAACAAATGTCGGAAAATAAAGAATTTTATGATATTTAAGAATAAAATGTCATGAAACAATGACATTTGATGTCAAATGTCACAAAAAATGATATTTGGTATCAATATCGGAAAAAATAATGACATTTGGTCCAAAATGTCACTATGATAATGACATTTATTGCAAAATATCATTATTTTTGCGACTTTTAGCGAAAATGTCATTTAAATGACGATATTTGCTACAAATGTCGAATATAATATGACATTCACTACAAAATGACATTGGTTTTAGTGACATTTAGAAAAAAAAATTGCTTAAATAGTGACATTTAACATTAATGTCGAATATATTATGACATTTATTTTAGAAAAAAATGTCACTAAAATAGTAAAATTTTATTGTAAAATGTCATTGATTTTAGTGAGTTTTAGCAAAACTATTGCTAAAATAGAGACATTTAACACAAATATCGTATATATTATGACATTTATTGCAAAATGACATTGATTTGATCACCATATAGTGAAAATTTTGCTAAAACAATAATATTTTTATACAAATATCGAATATATTATGTTATACGTTGAAAAATATCATTGATCTTTGTGATATACGATGAAAAGTACTGTAAAATTCACAGGTAGAACCACGTGGGTTCGTGAACCCCCTCAGCAAAAAATACACGATATATATAAGGTACATTTTTTGCATTTCTGTCGATATATATATATATATATATATATATATATATATATATTTGAACCCCCTTAACAACAAATACTAATTGATGGAGCAGTGACAAGTCCCCCTTAAATTAGGTTGTATGTCAATGGTTCGAATCTCTGTGTAAGCATTTTATCTTTCTCTTTTTTATTTTATTTTTTTTAGTTTTATTTTTATTTCAATTTATTTTTTATGATTTTTTTTACTTTAAAAAACGTGCGAAAAGTGTGATTTTAAACTCAACAGAATTCAAGGTTCCCATTTCTAAAGGCTTATTTACACGTTTAAGCTTTTATTTCTCGAATCCCCTAAACATAAATCCCGAGTCAGCCATTGGTTAAGCATATTATTAGTCGCTAATTACGATATTTACACCTAATTTTTAAAATCTAATTATATTTTAAATATTATTCATCATTATATATGGATAATGTTTGACCAAATTTGCCCCCCTCCACCCCCAGTTTATGTGATTTGAAAAAAATTAACTTTATGGTAAAAAAATATTTTATTTTTACCCTTATTATTAAAATGTGTTAAGTTTAATTTTTACAACAAATGTAACTTGAGTTCGCTAGAATAACTGTTATGGAAGAAGAAATAACATTTTCTTGTTATTCTAGAGAAGTTGAAAGATCTCGAAAGATCAATGTATGGAGATTATAAAATAATAAATTTATTTTATATTCAACTACCAAATGACCCTATGGGTCTTTTTGAAAAGTGACATGGTAATTGGAGTTGGTGTAGTATTAAACGCGTAATTAGCAAGGGTTTTGGGCTGTCATGTGAAACTGCTCTGTCGGAAAATTTTACAAAATATTTAGTGTGAAAAGGGGAATAACATATAAAAAAGATATACATAATAAATTATGGTACACTCCTTTCATCAAAATTATGCGTAGATCACTGATTTTGACTGGGAATTCGCAAGTCAGGTCACATGTTCAAACCTTTTTGGCCTCATTTTTATATTTTTTTCCCTTTTGTTCATTTACCTTTTTCTCACATGGTATTACTTTGAATACATCTTTAAAAAATCATCGAAAGTTATTAAATTGTTTAAAAGGTATAATACGTACTTATGTGTGTGTGTGTGTATATATATATATGCTTGTAATACGGACCCAATATAATTTCACATATTTTGTTGAAAAAATTAGATAAATTCACAACTTAAGATATATTTGTCCTCTCTCGGATGCATCCCTATTTTCTCTTGGATACATCTATTTCCTCTCGGATACATATCTATCCCTTGTCGAATACATCCCATCCCCGAAGTAATATGACATTTGCAATATATTGGACAACCAAGGAATATATTCGAGAGGAATGAAAAATTTGAGATTTTTGTAATTAAGAAAACTTCTCGGATATGATGCAATTAGCCACCAAAGATATGAAATTTTTGTACTCTATACTATTTTTTTCTTCAGTAAACAACTTGAATATATTACTTTATAATCTATTTCAAGTAGTCACACGGCATAAATGTGTCATTTACAACCTAAATTGAGAAAGTTTTATTCTAAAAAAAAAATTGCAGTAAGGAAATAGAGAATTGCGTTAGATTATGAATTAAAATATTTCATGTTCAAGGAATATATAAAATGTTGATATCTTTGAAAAAAATTCTCGGTCTTCATATACATTCGCAAGTGGTATCTACTTTTCACAATGTTATTATCTTCGTTTGTGATATTTGCACCATAAACTTTGCATTTGATAAAATACTAATCATTAATCAATCAATTTGTAAAGATTGTTTTAAAAAAGTCTTTCAAATCACTATTGCTTCAACTTAGTATAATGTGTTTGTATTTGACTTTGTCGATAAATTTTGTGATACATTTTATTATTCTCTTCCGTAAATAGAAATACTTAAAAAATTGATGTCTAACTTCACAACAATATAAACAATCAAGAAAGCAACTCTATTTCTATATATAAAAACAATTATCGTAATGTTATGTTCTAAATATTGAAAGTATTTATCAAAAAAATAATTTTTGCCTCCACAAAACAAAAATAGTCATGAATGAAACTTTATTTCTATATACAATAACAATTATCGTAGTGTTATATTCTATAAATTACATTAATTAATTTTTTTGATAATACACTTAACATCATGTCATAAAAAAAAACTCTAAAGCTTACCCCCCCCCCCCCACACACAAAATAACCAATATACATTTTTTCAGTTTTTTTTTTAACTTATTTAATTTTTAGTTTTTTTGTAACGACCTGTTTAGTCGTTTTGAGCAACAGAGTTTATTTCTGGAAATCACTGTCTGGGTCGACGGATCCCACGACGGACCGTCATGAAATTTGGGTACTGAGATCGACTCTCTGAACTTCGTGACGAAATGGCAGGACGGACCGTCGTGGGCACGACGGACCGTCACAAATCTTTCCACAAAATTAACTCTCTAAACTTTGTGACGGACCGTCACAGTCATGACGGACCGTCACAGGCTGCGTAACCCTGACTGGGTCGGATTTCTATTTAAAAGTTGTAAGGGGCGTTTTGGACTATTCATGCTTATAATTATAAAGTTAGTGGATTAATGTTAATAATTCAATTACTTATGGGTTAAAGGAGATAACCTTGAAATAATTAGTGGGTTAATTTTATCATCTTTTATACTTAATTATATGATAGTTAGGGTAAAAGAAAAAGGGTTTGAATAAGAAAAACAGAAAGAACAGAGAGAGAAGGGAGGAACGAGCGAGAGGAAGAGAATAACGCAGAGGAAAGCAAAGGTTTTGGAAGATAGCTTGTTTTATCGCGATTCTTCGGTGGAGGTAGGTTATGGTTTATGCTATTCGTAGTAAACTCTTAATAGCGGATGATATGTATTGGGTATTATCATAAAGTCTTCTATATGCTTAATTGTGTGCTTGCATGATGTGATTATAAAATTTTGATAAATTAGCATGATGAGGCTGTTGAATCTTAAATCCTAAATTTACTTTGTTAATGATGATGCCCTGGTATAAAAGAAGGCTTGATGAACTAAATTAATGAGAATAAAGGATCGGGTGTCACGTTCCAACACCATGATAGTATTGATGGATCGGAGTGTCACGTTCCGACACCAGGATAGTATATGGATCGGAGTGTCACGTTCCGACACCAGGATAGTATATGGATCGGAGTGTCACGTTCCGACACCAGGATGGTATTGATGGATCGGAGTGTCACGTTTCGACACCAAGATAGAATATGGATTGGAGTGTCACGTTCCGACACCAGGATAGTATATGGATCGGAGTGTCACGTTCCGACACCAGGATAGTATTGATGGATTGGAGTGTCACGTTCCGACACCAGGATAGTATATGGATCGGAGTGTCACGTTCCGACACCAGGATAGTATATGGATCGGAGTGTCACGTTCCGACACCAGGATAGTATATGGATCGAAGTGTGTCACGACCCAAAACCGAGCCGCGACTGGCACCCACATTTACCCTCCTATGTGAGCGAACCAACCAATCTAACCCTTAACATTTCAATATAATATCGACAGAAAGTAATGCGGAAGACTTAAACTCATTAATAAAAACCAATTCAATAACTATTATTCCCCAAAATCTGGAAGTCATCACCACAAGAACATCTATCTCAAATTACTAAACTAAGAATGTCTAAGAACAAAATAACTAAAAAGCTAGTCCATGCCGGAAGTTCAAGGCATCAAGACATGAAGAGGGAGATCCAGTCCAAGCTAGAAGCATTAGCTCACCCTGAAATCCGGTATACTGATGACTGGCTAGGATTACTGTTGAGTTGAAGATGACGGAACGTTTGCTGCACTCCACAAATAACAAAGAAAGAAACAAACAAGTAGGGGTCAGTACAAAACACGGGTACTGAGTAAGTATCATTGGCCAACTCCAAATAGAAAACAGTATATATCAGTTAATATCATAAATCGACTATAATACTCAACATGTAGCAACAACAAGTACTAAAATCATCATTAAGTACTAACAAGTTCATCCATGAGGACTCAAGCCTCAATATCATACTCATTTGGGAATTAGGTTCATTACATTGAGTATATTAACATTCTTCAAGATTCATTATCTTTCTTCCTCTTGTGTCGGTACGTGACACTCTGATCCATATTCTATCCTGGTGCCGGAACGTGGCACTCCGATCCTTATTCTATCCTGGTACCGGAACGTCTATCCTGGTGTCGGAACGTGACACTCCGATCCTCATTCTATCCTGGTACCGGAACGTGGCACCCGATCCATATACTATCCTGGTGTCGGAACGTGACACTCCGATCCTCATTCTATCCTGGTACCGGCACCCGATCCTCTATCTCTATCCTGGTACCGGAACATGACACCCGATCCTCTATCTCTATCCTGGTACCGGAACGTGGCACCCGATCCTCTATCTCTATCCTGGTACCGGAACGTGGCACCCGATCCCCTAATTCATCAGGCCTTCTTTTATACTAAGGCATCATCATTCCCATTATATAATTTATCAAGCCTTCTTTTATACTAAGGCATCATCATTCTCATTATATAATTTATCAAGCCCTCTTTTACACCAAGGCATCATCATTAACAAGTGAATTAGGGTTTCTTTCAAGATTTAGGATTCAATAGCTTCATCATGCTTATTTTATCACAATTTCATAATCACAATCATGCAAGCATACAATTAAGCATATAGAAGGGTTTACAATACTACCAACACATATCATTCGCTATTAAGTGTTTACTATAAGATAGCATAAACCATTACCTACCTCCACCGAAGATTAGTGATCAACAAGCAATTTCCCAAGCTTTGTTTTCTCTCTTCCTCGTTCGATCGACCCTTTCTCTCTCTCTGCTCTTTCTCTTTTTCTTATTCAAACCCTCTTTCTTTTACCCTAATTAACATATAATTAAGTGTAAAAGATGACATTAACAACCCACTAATTAACTTAAGGTTACCTCTTTTAACCCCCAAGTAATTAGACTTATAATCCTTAACCCTCTAACTTTATAATTAAAGTAGGAATAGTCCAAAACGTCCCTTAAAACGTGTAAAGAAATCCGACCCAGACTGGGATTACGCAACCTGTGACGGGCCATCGTGCCTGCGACGGTCCGTCCTGCAGGTCGTCGCCAAGTTCAGAGACCCAAATTTCCACCAAGGGTCTGTGACGGTCCGTCACACATGTGACGGTCCGTCCTGCAAGTCCGTCACGAAGTTCAGAGAGTCGATTTTCAGTACCCAATTTCAGAATTTCTAAGTATATTGAAACGAGACCCTGCGACGGTCCGTCGTGCCAATGACGGTCCGTCGTGGGGTCCGTTGCCTCAGCCAATTTTCCAGAAATAAAATCTGCTGCTCAAAACGACTAAACAGGTCGTTACAATAGATACCAATTTACCCATCGTTCGTCCTCGAACGATCAAGAGAAGAGAAACAAGGGCGAGAAGGAGTACCTGAATCTTTGAACAAATGTGGGTATCTTTCTTGCATATCTGTCTCCTTCTCCCAAGTGGCTTCTTCAACCGGTCGATTCTTCCATTGCACCTTGATGGATGCGATCTCCCTTGACCTCAACTTGCGAACTTCCCTATCTAAAATAGCAACAGGCTCCTCCTCATAAGACAAATTCTCATCAAGCAAAACTGAATCCCAACGGATAATGTAGTTTCCATCCCCATGGTATCTCTTCAACATAGACACATGGAATACCGGATGTACTCCGGACAACCCTGGGGGCAAGGCTAGCTCATAAGCCACTTCCCCTACTCACTTAAGTACTTCAAAGGGACCAATATACCTTGGGCTTAGTTTACCTCTTTTACCAAACCGCATCACCCCTTTCATGGGTGAAACCTTCAACAAGACTTGTTCACCCTCCATAAACTCCAAGTCTCTAACCTTTCGGTCCGCATATTTCTTTTGTCTACTTTGAGCAGCTAGAAGCTTTTCTTGAATAGATTTCACTTTCTCTATCGAATCCCTCAAAAGGTCAGTACCCCAAGGTCTAACCTCAAATGCATCAAACCACCCAATGGGAGACCTACATCTCCTACCATACAATGCTTCAAATGGGGCCATATCAATGCTTGAGTGATAACTATTATTGTATGAAAACTCCGCTAAGGGTAGGAAGTTATCCCAATGACCACCAAATTCTATCACACAAGCTCGAAGCATATCCTCTAACACTTGAATCGTTCGCTCAGACTGACCATCGATCTGAGGGTGAAATGCAGTGCTAAGGTCCAACCTAGTACCCAATTCAGCATGCAATGTTTTCCAAAACTTAGAAGTAAACTGCGTACCTCTATCTGATATGATGGATAGTGGAACCCCATGCAATCGAACGATTTCTGAGATATAGATCTTGGCTAACTTCTCTGCATTGTAAGTCACCTTGACCGGAATAAAATCAGCAGACTTAGTTAACCTATCAACAATCACCCAAATGGAGTCATACTTACCCATTGTCTTTGGAAGACCAACCACAAAGTCCATTGCGATTCTCTCCCACTTCAATTCAGGAATGAGCATTCTCTGAAGCGTTCCTCCGGGCCTCTGGTGTTCATACTTTACTTGTTGACAGTTCGGACATTTGGCAATAAAGTCAACAATATCGCGCTTCATTCTACTCCACCAAAAGTGTTGCTTTAGGTCGCGATACATCTTGGTTGCACCCGGATGTATAGAATACCTTGAACTATGAGCCTCTGTCAGAATAGTGTTGATCAAATCATCGACGCGGGGTACACATACCCTTCCCTTAATCCTCAAAACACCTTCCTCGTCGATTGTTGCTTCTTTAGCCTCTCCTTGCAACACTTTATCTCGAATCCGGATCAATTTCTCATCATCAAACTGCTTCCCCTTAATCTTGTCAAGGAAGGAGGATCTTGCCTCCACACAAGCTAACAATCCTCCCTTCTCATTTATTTCTAACCTCATAAGATCATTAGCCAAAATCTGCACCTCTCTAGCCAATGGGCGTCTAGAAACTTGCAAATGAGCTAGACTTCCCATGCTTCCGGCCTTTCTACTTAAAGCATCCGCCACAACGTTCGCTTTTCCCGGATGATACAGAATAGTGATGTCGTAGTCCTTCAGTAGTTCCATCCATCTCCTTTGTCTCAAGTTCAAATCTTTATGAGTAAAGACATACTGTAGACTACGATGATCCGTATAGACTTCACACTTAACCCCATATAAATAGTGCCTCCATTGCTTTAGTGCAAACACTACCGCGGCCAATTCCAAGTCATGAGTTGGATAGTTACGTTCATGCACTTTTAATTGTCTTGAAGCATAAGCAATCACATTCTTCTCTTGCATTAGCACTGCACCCAAACCCGAATAGGATGCATCACAATAAACAATGAAGTTCTTACCCTCTACCGGCAAGGTGAGGATAGGTGCGGTAGTCAACAAAGTCTTGAGTTTCTGAAAGCTTTCCTCACACTCATCCGACCATACAAATGGAACATTCTGCTTAGTCAAGTTCGTCAATTGGGAAGCAATAGAAGAGAATCCCTTGACAAATCGGCGGTAGTAGCTAGCTAACCCAACAAAACTCCGTATTTCTGACACATTAGTGGGTCTTACCCAATTCTTCACTGTCTCAATTTTAGAAGGATCTACCATCACTCCATCCTTAGAAACTACATGCCCCAAGAAGGACACTGCATCTAGCCAAAACTCGCACTTGGAGAATTTGGCATAAAGCTTTTTCTCCCTCAAAATTTCCAATACAATTCTCAAATGCTCCTCATGTTCCTTCTTACTTTTAGAGTATATCAGTATATCATCAATAAATACGATCACGAAGAGATCCAGATATGGCTTAAAAATCCCGTTCATCAAGCTCATGAACGCAGCAGGGGCATTCGTAAGACCAAAGGACATCACTACAAATTCATAATGCCCATACCTAGTCCGAAAAGCAGTCTTTGGCACATCCGTTGCCCGTATTTTCAATTGATGATAACCGGATCTCAAGTCAATCTTAGAGAAGACACAAGCACCTTGTAACTGATCGAACAAGTCATCAATGCGAGGAAGAGGATACTTATTCTTAATAGTTACCTTGTTCAACTGCCGGTAGTCTATGCACATCCGAAAACTCCCATCCTTCTTCTTCACAAACAAAACCGGAGCACCCCAAGGAGATGCACTTGGTCTAATGAAGCCTTTGCTCAACAACTCTTGAAGTTGTGCCTTTAACTCTCTTAACTCCGCGGGAGCCATTCTATAAGGGGGTATAGAAATGGGGCGAGTGCCCGGTTCAAGATCGATGCAGAAGTCAATATCCCTATCTGGTGGCATACCAGGAAGATCTGCAGGGAACACATCCAAAAACTCACGGACTACCGAAACCGACTCAATCGAGGGTACTTGAGTAGTATCATCCTTGAGATGGTCCAAGAAAGCTAAGCACCCTTTACTAACCATTTTCTTAGCACGAAGAAAGGAGATGATACGCACCGGATTGGAAGTGTAGTCACCCTCCCACACTAACGGATCTGTCCCAGGCTTGGCTAACATCACAGTCTTAGCATTACAATCCAAGATCACAAAATTCGGAGAAAGCCAAGTCATACCCAGAATTACATCAAAGTCAACCATTTCTAAGATAACCAAATCTACATAAGTGTTGCTCCCCACAAAGTTCACCAAACAAGACCTATATACCTTTTCAACTATCACAGACTCACCCACCGGAGTAGAAACACGAATAGGCATGTCAAGTAATTCACAATGCAAATTTAGGTCATCAGCAAATGAGGAAGATACATAAGAAAATGTGGATCCGGGATCAAACAATACAGAAGCCATGCAATCACAAACCAAAAGCTTACCTGTGATGACAGCATCAGACGCCTCCGCTTCAGACCGCCCAGGGAAAGCGTAACAATGGGCCCTATCTTTTGTCTGTCCATTGCCCCTACCATGTTGTGATGTAGTGGCTCCAGTTTGCCCATCACCTCGGCCGTTTTGGTGACCACCATTACCTTGACCACCGCGTACTCCAGAATGACGGCCTCTTCCATAACCACCTCTACCTCTAGCTATTGGGGGCCGATAACTCTGTTTTGGACAATATCTCTTAATATGTCCAATCTCCCCACATCCATAGCACTCTCGGGGTTCATGCATAGGTCTCTCAGAGAAGTGTTGGCCGGTCTGAGGTGGACCCCCAACTACAGTCTGTAGTGAAGACTGAATGGGTCGAACTGAGTAACCTCCGGAACTCTGTCCTCTAGAGTAGGAACCACTAAACTCACCTCCCTTTCGAAACCTTTTTGACGTCGATGTCGAGGTGAAGTCATCGGGCTTCACTCCTTCCACCTCTATCACGAAGTCTACCACTTCCTGGAAGGATTTTGCCATAGCCGCTACCTGTAAGGCCGAAATCCGCAACTCTGACCTCAACCCCTTCACAAACCGGCGAATCTGCTCTTGTGGACTGAAACAAAGTTGCGTGGCGTATCTGGATAGTGCACGAAACCTAGCCTCATATGCATTGACCGACATCCTACCTTGCTCTAGGCTCAAGAAATCATCCCTTTTCCTATCCCTCAAAGTCCGGGGGATGTACTTCTCCATAAACAAACTAGAGAATGAGGCCCAAGTCATAGGTGTTGCCTCTGTCGGTTGACACTCAACATGTGACCGCCACCACATTTTGGCGTTCCCTTGAAACTGATAACTCACGAACTCAACACCAAACCGTTCTACTATACCCATTTTGTGTAGTAGCTCATGACAGTCAACCAGAAAATCGTAAGCATCCTCAGATTCAACACCTTTGAAGACTGGAGGTTTCAATTTCAAGAACTTACTGAAAAGTTCATGCTGATCATTGGTCATTATGGGCCCCGTAGTCAGACGAGGAAACGTGCCTATCTCCAATGAGGTATCCATGTGGGGAGCCATAGTAGTCGCATGTTGTACCTCCGGAACCTGAGGTGCTGGTGCAGAAAACACTGGGGGTGTCTGGCCCTGATCAGATAACCCGCTAAGATAAGCCAGAACCTGATTGATCATCTCTGGGGTAGGTTGGGGTGGCATTTCCTCATTCTGCGCTTGTTCATTCTCCCCTTCCTCACCCTCTCTTATTACTTCCTCAGTCGGTGGAGGAGTCACCGCCCTAGCATCAGATGGACTAGGTACTCGTCCCATTCCTCTAGAGGACGTCCTCCCACGACCTCTACCACGGCCTCTTGCCGCTGTTCTCCCTCGAGCTACAGCCCCAGTGGCTGGCTCCGACGCATCCTGTCTTGCCGTTGTCGCTGCTGGCGCGGTCGTTGCTCTAGTTCTAACCATCTGCGAAAATAGAGTGAAGATGGTTAGATACCAATTCGTATCGCCTAGATACCAATTGGACTCAAGTAGTAGCACGAAAGAAAGAAAGAAAGAGTGGAATTTTCCTAAAGTCTTATAGCCTCTCAAGGAAAAGTAAAGGCGTCCCCCTACCATTCCTTAAGACTCTACTAGACCTGTTCTTGTGTGATGAGACCAACGAACCTAATGCTCTGATACCAAGTTTGTCACGACCCAAAACCGAGCCGCGACTGGCACCCACATTTACCCTCCTATGTGAGCGAACCAACCAATCTAACCCTTAACATTTCAATATAATATCGACAGAAAGTAATGCAGAAGACTTAAACTCATTAATAAAAACCAATTCAATAACTATTATTCCCCAAAATCTGGAAGTCATCACCACAAGAACATCTATCTCAAATTACTAAACTAAGAATGTCTAAGAACAAAATAACTAAAAAGCTAGTCCATGCCGGAAGTTCAAGGCATCAAGACATGAAGAGGGAGATCCAGTCCAAGCTAGAAGCATTAGCTCACCCTGAAATCCGGTATACTGATGACTGGCTAGGATTACTGTTGAGTTGAAGATGACGGAACATTTGCTGCACTCCACAAATAACAAAGAAAGAAACAAACAAGTAGGGGTCAGTACAAAACACGGGTACTGAGTAAGTATCATCGGCCAACTCCAAATAGAAAACAGTATATATCAGTTAATATCATAAATCGACTATAATACTCAACATGTAGCAACAACAAGTACTAAAATCATCATTAAGTACTAACAAGTTCATCCATGAGGACTCAAGCCTCAATATCATACTCATTTGGGAATTAGGTTCATTACATTGAGTATATTAACATTCTTCAAGATTCATTATCTTTCTTCCTCTTGTGTCGGTACGTGACACTCCGATCCATATTCTATCCTGGTGCCGGAACGTGGCACTCCGATCCTCATTCTATCCTGGTACCGGAACGTGGCACCCGATCCATATACTATCCTGGTGTCGGAACGTGACACTCCGATCCTCATTCTATCCTAGTACCGGAACGTGGCACCCGATCCATATACTATCCTGGTGTTGGAACGTGACACTCCGATCCTCATTCTATCCTGGTACCGGAACGTGGCACCCGATCCTCTATCTCTATCCTGGTACCGGAATGTGGCACCCGATCCTCTATCTCTATCCTGGTACCGGAACGTGGCACCCGATCCTCTATCTCTATCCTGGTTCCGGAACGTGGCACCCGATCCCCTAATTCATCAAGCCTTCTTTTATACTAAGGCATCATCATTCTCATTATATAATTTATCAAGCCCTCTTTTACACCAAGGCATCATCATTAACAAGTGAATTAGGGTTTCTTTCAAGATTTAGGATTCAATAGCTTCATCATGCTTATTTTATCACAATTTCATAATCACAATCATGCAAGCATACATGTAAGCATATAGAAGGGTTTACAATACTACCAACACATATCATTCGCTATTAAGAGTTTACTATAAGATAGCATAAACCATAACCTACCTCCACCGAAGATTAGTGATCAACAAGCAATTTCCCAAGCTTTGTTTTCTCTCTTCCTCGTTCGATCGACCCTTTCTCTCTCTCTGCTCTTTCTCTTTTTCTTATTCAAACCCTCTTTCTTTTACCCTAATTAACATATAATTAAGTGTAAAAGATGACATTAACAACCCACTAATTAACTTAAGGTTACCTCTTTTAACCCCCAAGTAATTAGACTTATAATCCTTAACCCTCTAACATTATAATTAAAGTAGGAATAGTCCAAAACGTCCCTTAAAACGTGTAAAGAAATCCGACCCAGACTCGGATTACGCAACCTGTAATGGGCCGTCGTGCCTGCGACGGTCCGTCCTGCAGGTCGTCGCCAAGTTCAGAGACCCGAATTTCCACCAAGGGTCTGTGACGGTCCGTCACACCTGTGACGGTCCGTCCTGCAAGTCCGTCACGAAGTTAAGAGAGTCGATTTTCAGTACCCAATTTCAAAATTTCTAAGTATATTGAAACGAGACCCTGCGACGGTCCGTCATACCCATGACGGTCCGTCATGGGGTCCGTTGCCTCAGCCAATTTTCCAGAAATAAAATCTGCTGCTCAAAACGACTAAACGTCACGTTCCGACACCAGGATAGTATATGGATCGGAGTGTCACGTTCCGACACCAGGATAGTATATGGATCGGAGTGTCACGTTCCGACACCAGGATAGTATATGGATAGTAAAGAGAATGAATCTTAAAATATGTTAATATACTCAATCTAAAGAACCTGTTTCCCAAATGAGTACGGTGTGGAGGCTTGAGTCCTCATAGATGTGTTTGGCTTTGTGGCCAATGGCTATGGTATTTGTTGTTATCACCTGTTAAGAATATTAGTTGATTTTATGTTATTATCTGACATATATTGCTTTCTATTTTGAGTTGGCCGATGATACCTACTCAGTACTTGTGCATTGTACTGACCCCTACTTGTATTTGTTTTTCTTTGTTAATTGTGCAGTGCAGCAAACGTGCCATCGTCTTCAACTCAACCGCAACTCTATCCAGTCTTCATTACGCCAGATTTCAGGGTGAGCTATTGCTTCTAGCTTGGACTGGATCTTCCTGTTCATGTCTTGATGCCTTGAAATTCCGGCATGGACTAGCTGTTTATTTGTTTTAGCTTCTTAGACATTCTTAGATTTAGTAATTTGAGGATAGATGTTCTTGTGGTGATGACTTCCAGATTTTGGGGATAATAATAGTTAATAAATTTTAGAAGTTATTTAATTGATTTCGTTAATGAGTTTTAAGTCTTCCGCATTATATTCTGTTATTATGGTTTAAATGTTGGGGAGATTGGCTGGTTCGCTCACATAGTAGGATAAGTGTGGGTGCCACTCGCGACTCGTTTTGGGTCGTGACAAACTTGGTATCAGAGCATTAGGTTTGGTGGTCTCATCACACAAGAATGAGTCTAGTAGAGTCTTAAGGAACGGTAGGGGGACGCCTTTACTTTTCATTGAGAGGCTATAAGACTTTAGGAAAATTCCACTCTTTCTTTCTTTCTTTCGTGCTATTACTTGGATCCAATTGGTATCTAGGTGATACAAAATGGTATCTGACCATCTTCACTCTATTTCGCAGATGGTTAGAACTAGAGCAACAACCGCGCCAACACCAACACCGGCAAGACAAGATGCGTCTGAGCCAGCCACTGGGGCTGTAGCTCGAAGAGGAGTAGTGGCAAGAGGCCGTGGTAGAGGTCGCGGGAGAACGCCCTCTAGAGGAAGATGACCCGCACCTGGCCCATCTAGTACTAGGGCGGTGACTCCTCCACCGACTGAGGAAGTAGTAAGAGAGGGTAAGGAAGGGGAAAATGAGCAAGTGCATAATGAGGAATTACCACCCCAACCTACCCCAGAGATGATTAATCAGGTTCTTGCTTATCTTAGCGGGTTATCTGATCAAGGCCAAACACCTCAAGTGTTTTATGCACCAGCACCTCAGGTTCCGTAAGAACGACAGGCCGCTGCTGAGGCTCCCCGCATGGATGCCTCATTGGAAATAGACACGTTTCCTCGTTTGACTACAGGGCCTATAATGACAAGTGATCAGCATGATATTTTCAGTAAGTTCTTGAAATTGAAACCTCCAGTCTTCAAGGGTGCTGAATCTGAGGATGCCTACGATTTTCTGGTTGATTGTCATGAGTTACTACATAAAATGGGCATAGTGGAACGATTTGGCGTTGAGTTTGTAACCTATCAGTTTCAGGGAAACGCCAAAATGTGGTGGCGGTCACATGTTGAGTGTCAACCCACACAGGCACCACCTATGACTTGGGCGTCATTCTCTAGTTTATTTATGGAAAAGTATATCCCCCGGACCTTGAGGGATAGGAGGAGAGATGAATTCTTGAGCCTAGAGCAAGGCAGGATGTCGGTTACTGCGTATGAGGCTAAGTTTCGTGCATTATCCAAATATGCCACCCAGCTTTGTTTCAGTCCACAAGAACGGATTCGCCGTTTTGTGAAGGGGTTGAGGTAAGATTTGCGGATTTCAGCCTTACAGGTAGCGGCTACAGCAAAATCCTTTCAGGAAGTGGTAGACTTCGTGATAGAGGTGGAGGGAGTGAAGCCAGATGACTTCACCTTAGTATCGACATCTAAAAGGTTTCGTAAGGGAGGTGAGTTTAATGGTTCTTACTCCAGAGGGCAGAGTTCAGGAGGTTATCCAGCCCGACCTATTCAGTATTCACTGCAGACGGTAGTTGGGGGTCCACCGCAGATCGGTCAACACTTCTCTGAGTTTGGAGGTTATCCCCAGACTTCGTCATTCTCACAGAGACCTATGCTTGAATCCAGAGAGTGTTATGGATGTGGGTAGACTGGACACATTAAGAGGTATTGTCCAAAACAGAGTTACAAACCCCCAATAGTCAGAGGTAGAGGTGGTCATGGAAGAGGTTGTCATTCTGGAGGACGTGGTGGCCGAGGAAATGGTGGTCACCAAAACGGCCGGGTGACGGGAAAACTGGAGCCACTAAAGCACAACATGGTAGGGGCAACGGACAGACAGGTGATACGGCTCATTGTTACGCTTTCCCCGGGCGGTCTGAAGCGGAGACATTTGATGCGGTTATCACAGGTAATCTTTTGGTTTGTGATTGCATGGCTTATGTATTATTTGATCCTGGCTCCACATTTTCATACGTATCTTCCTCATTTGCTACTGGTCTTAATTTAAATTGTGAATTGCTTGACATGCCTATTCGTGTTTCTACTCCGGTGGGTGAGTCTGTGGTAGTTGAAAAGGTATATAGGTCTTGTCTGGTGACTTTTGTGGGGAGCAATACTCATGTAGACTTGGTTATTTTAGAAATTGTTGATTTCGATGTAATTCTGGGTATGACTTGGCTTTCTCCAAATTTTGCAATCTTAGATTGTAATGCTAAAATTGTAACGTTGGCCAAGCCTGGGACAGATCTGTTAGTGTGGGAGGGTGACTACACTTCCACTCCAGTTCGTATCATCTCCTTTCTTCGTGCTAAGAGAATGGTTAGTAAAGTGTGTTTAGCGTTCTTGGCACACCTCAGGGATAATGCTACCCAAGTACCTTCAATTGAGTCGGTTTCGATAGTCCGTGAGTTTCTGGATGTGTTCCCTGTAGACCTTCCTGGTATGCCACCGGATAGGGATATTGACTTTTGCATTGATCTGGAGCCGGATACTTGCCCCATTTCCATACCCCCTTATAGAATGGCTCCAGCAGAGTTAAGGGAGTTAAAGGCTCAACTTCAAGAGTTGTTAAGTAAAGGCTTCATTATACCAAGTGCATCCCCTTGGGGTGCTTCGATGTTATTTGTGAAGAAGAAGGATGGGAGTTTTCGGATGTGCAGAACAAGGTAACTATTAAGAACAAGTACCCCATTCCTCGCATTGATGACTTGTTCGATCAGTTACAAGGTGCTTGTGTCTTCTCTAAGATTGACTTGAGATCCAGTTATCATCAATTGAAAATATGGGCAACAGATGTGCCAAAGACTGCTTTTCGAACCAGGTATGGGCATTACGAATTCGTAGTAATGTCTTTTGGTCTTACGAATGCCCCTGCTGCTTTCATGAGCTTGATGAACGGGATTCTTAAGCCATATCTGGATCTCTTTGTGATCGTATTTATTGATGATATACTGATATACTCCAAGAGTAAGAAGGAACATGAGGAGCATTTGAGAATTGTGTTGGAAGTATTGAGGGAGAAAAGGCTTTATGCCAAATTCTCCAAGTGTGAGTTTTGGCTAGATTCAGTGTCCTTCTTGGGTCACGTGGTTTCTACGGATGGAGTGATGGTGGATCCTTCTAAGATTTAAACAGTGCGGAATTGGGTAAGACCAACTAATGTGTCAGAAGTAAGGAGCTTTGTTGGTTTAGCCAGCTACTACCGTCGATTTGTCAAGGGATTCTCTTCTATTGCTTCCCAATTGACAAACTTGACTAAGCAGAATGTTCCATTTGTATGGTCGGATGAATGTGAGAAAAGCTTTCAGAAACTCAAGACCTTGCTGACTACGGCACCTATCCTTACCTTGCCAGTAGAGGGTAAGAATTTCATTGTTTATTGCGATGCATCTTATTCTGGGTTGGGGGCAGTGCTAATGCAAGAGAGGAATGTAATCGCTTATGCTTCAAGGCAACTAAAGGTGCACAAACGTAACTATCCGACCCATGATTAGGAATTGGCTGCAGTTGTGTTTGCATTAAAGCAATGGAGACATTATCTATATGGGGTCAAGTGTGAATTCAACACAGATCATCGTAGTCTACAGTATGTCTTTACCCAGAAAGACTTGAATTTGAGACAGAGGAGGTGGATGGAACTGTTGAAGGACTATGATATTACTATTCTGTATCACCCAGGAAAAGCAAATGTGGTGGCTGATGCTTTAAGTAGAAAAGCAGGGAGCATGGGTAGTTTAGCCCACTTACAAGTTTCTAGACACCCATTGGCTAGAGAAATCCAAAACTTGGCTAACGACTTTATGAGACTGGAAATACTAGAGAAAGGAGGATTTTTGGCCTGTGTGGAGGCAAGATATTTTTTTCTTGACAAGATCAAGGGAAAACAGTTTGATGATGAGAAACTAAGCCGAATTCGGGATATGGTGTTGCGAGGAGAGGCCAAAGAGGCAATAATTGATGAGGAAGGTGTTTTGAGGATTAAGGGAATGGTATGTGTGCCCCGTGTTGATGATTTGATCCACACTATCCTCACAGAGGCGCATAGTTCCGGATATTCTATACATCCTAGACAACCAAGATGTACCGTGACCTAAAGCAACACTTTTGGTGGAGTAGAATGAAGCGTGACATTGTTGATTTTGTTGACAAATGTCCAAATTGTCAGCAAGTAAAGTATGAACACTAGAGGCCCGGAGGAACACTTCAGAGAATGCCCATTCCTGAATGGAAGTGGGAGAGAATTGCAATGGACTTGGTGGTTGGTCTTCCAAAGACATTGGGAAAGTTTGATTCTATTTGGGTAATTGTGGACAGATTAACTAAGTATGCTCACTTCATTCCGATCAAGGTGACCTACAATGCAGAGAAGTTAGCCAAACTCTATATCTCAGAAATTGTTCGATTGCATGGAGTTCCACTTTCCATCATATTAGATAGAGGTACGCAGTTTACTTCTAAGTTTTGGAGAACATTGCATGCTGAATTAGGTACTAAGTTGGATCTTAGTACTGCATTTCACCCTCAGACCGATGGTCAGTCTGAGCGAACAATTCAGGTATTAGAGTTTATGCTTCGTGCAAGTGTGATAGAATTTGGTGGTCATTGGGATAACTTCTTACCCTTAGCAGCGTTCTCCTACAACAATAGCTATCACTCAAGTATTGATATGGCTCCATTTGAGGCACTGTATGGGAGGAGATGTAGGTCTCCCATTGGTTGGTTTGACACATTTGAGGTTAGACCTTGGGGTACTGATCTTTTGAGGGATTCATTGGAGAAAGTGAATCTATTCAAGAAAAGCTTTTAGCGGCGCAAAGTAGGCAAAAGGAATATGCAGATCGAAAGGTTAGAGACTTGGAGTTTATGGAGGGTGAGCAAGTCTTGCTGAAGGTTTGGCCCATGAAAGGGGTGATGCAGTTTGGTAAAAGAGGTAAGTTAAGCCCAAGGTATATTGGACCATTTGAAGTACTTAAGCGAGTAGGGGAGGTGGCTTATGAATTAGCCTTGCCTCCAGGACTGTCAGGAGTGCATCCGGTATTTCATGTGTCTATGTTGAAAAGATACCATGGGGATGGAAACTACATCATTCGTTGGGATTCGGTTCTGCTTGATGAGAATTTGTCTTATGAGGAGGAGCCTGTTGCCATTCTATATAGAGAAATTCGCAAGTTGAGGTCAAGAGAGATTGCATCCATCAAAGTTCAATGGAAGAATCGACGAGTTGAAGAGTCCACTTGGGAGAAGGAGGCTGATATGCAAGAAAGATACCCACACCTGTTTACAGATTCAGGTACTCCTTTTTGTCCTTGTTTTTCTTCTTATGATCGTTCGAGGACGAACGATGGGTAAATTGGTATCTATTGTAACGACCTGTTTAGTCGTTTTGAGCAGCAAATTTTATTTCTGGAAATCACTGTCTGGGTCGACGGATCCCACGACAAACCGTCATGGGCACGACGGACCGTCGAGGGTGTCTCGTTCCAAAACACTTAGAATTCTGAAATTTGGGTACTGAGATCAACTCTCTGAACTTCGTGACGAAATGGCAGTACGGACCGTCGTGGGCACGACGGACCGTCACAAATCTTTGCACAAAATTAACTCTCTGAACTTTGTGACGGACCTGCAGGACGGACCGTCACAGTCATGACGGACCGTCATAGGCTGCGTAACCCTGACTGGGTCGGATTTCTATTTAAAAGTTTTAAGGGGCGTTTTGGACTATTCATGCTTATAATTATAAAGTTAGTGGATTAATGTTAATAATTCAATTACTTATGGGTTAAAGGAGATAACCTTGAAATAATTATTGGGTTATTTTTATCATCTTTTATACTTAATTATATGACAATTAGGGTAAAAGAAAAAGGGTTTGAATAAGAAAAACAGAAAGAACAGAGAGAGAAGGGAGGAACGAGCGAGAGGAAGAGAATAACGCAGAGGAAAGCAAAGGTTTTGGAAGATAGCTTGTTTGATCGCGATTCTTCGGTGGAGGTAGGTTATGGTTTATGCTATTCGTAGTAAACTCTTAATAGCGGATGATATGTATTGGGTATTATCATAAAGTCTTCTATATGCTTAATTGTGTGCTTGCATGATGTGATTATAAAATTTTGATGAATTAGCATGATGAGGCTATTGAATCTTAAATCCTAAATTTACTTTGTTAATGATAGTGCCCTGATATAAAAGAAGACTTGATGAAATAAAGTAATGAGAATAGAGGATCGGGTGTCACGTTCCGACACCAGGATAGTATTGATGGATCGGAGTGTCACGTTCCGACACCAGTATAGTATATGGATCGGAGTGTCACGTTCCGACACCAGGATAGTATATGGATCGGAGTGTCACGTTCCGACACCAGGATAGTATTGATGGATCGGAGTGTCACGTTCCGACACCAGGATAGTATATGGATCGGAGTGTCACGTTCCGACACCAGGATACTATATGGATCGAAGTGTCACGTTCCGACACCAGGATAGTATTGATGGATCGGAGTGTCACGTTCCGACACAAGGATAATATATGGATCGGAGTGTCACGTTCCAACACCAGGATAGTATATGAATCGGAGTGTCACGTTCCGACACCAGGATAGTATATGGATCAGAGTGTCACGTTCCGACACCAGGATAGTATATGGATCGAAGTGTCACGTTCCGACACCAGGATAGTATATGGATAGTAAAGAGAATGAATCTTGAAATATGTTAATATACTCAATCTAAAGAACCTATTTCCCAAATGAGTACGGTGTGGAGGCTTGAGTCCTCATAGATGTGTTTGGCGTTGTGGCCAATGATTATGGTATTTGGTGTTATCACCTGTTAAGAATATTAGTTGATTTTATGTTATTATCTGACATATATTGCTTTCTATTTTGAGTTGGCCAATGATACCTACTCAGTACTTGTGCCTTGTACTGACCCCTACTTGTATTTGTTTTTCTTTGTTAATTATGGAGTGCAGCAAACGTGCCATCGTCTTCAACTCAACCGCAACTCTAGCCAGTCTTCATCACGCCAGATTTCAGGGTGAGCTATTGCTTCTAGCTTGGACTGGATTTTCCTCTTCATGTCTTGATGCCTTGAAATTTCGGCATGGACTAGCTGTTTATTTGTTTTAGCTTCTTAGACATTCTTAGATTTAGTAATTTGAGGATAGATGTTCTTGTGGTGATGACTTCCAGATTTTGGGGATAATAATAGTTAATAAATTTTAGAAGTTATTTAATTGATTTCGTTAATGAGTTTTAAGTCTTCCGCATTATATTCTGTTATTATGGTTTAAATGTTGGGGGTTTAGATTGGCTGGTTCGCTCACATAGTAGGATAAGTGTGGGTGCCACTCGCGGCTCGTTTTAGGTCGTGACTTTTTCTTCCTCTATATTTCTAAACAATGTTTTTTTCTATTGACATTTTCTTTTGTTGTTCTTTATTTTTTAACTACTCATTTATTTTATTTTGAATTTCAATATTCATTAGAATTTGAATGTTAAACGTTAACCTTGTCAAATTTCCTCTATTAAATAATATATCATATTTGATATTAGGAAAATATAAAAATGAAAATTGTATATTTTGTAATCTTTCAATGAATACATTATCAAATTATTGATTTCTTGATAGTCAAACATTGTTCATTCTTTTGTCATGAAATTTGATATTTTCTTCAAATAAAATAAAACTACTGATATGTCTATTTTAATAATCAAAATACGAATTTAGTGATCATATTATGTAACATAATATTAAAAATATGTTTGCGCAATATTCCTTTAAAGTATTTCGAGGAACAAAATATTAACTATTCAAACACATTTTATTTTAATTAGTTCAAAATTTTCTTTCTAAAATATGTGAAAACACATTTATTATTGTTTGTAAGAAGTTAATCAAGTAATAGAAACTCTTCATTTAAACAAAATTACAATAATATCCTTATGGGCCATAACAAAAGTTAAGACATGTACGGATTCTTCTAGATTTTCATTTTGACCATTAATTATACAATTATTATTTTACCCTTAAGTGATGTTAAAAGTACTAAAATGTCATTGGTCGTCCTTCTCATTGCTTTTCTATATATATATATATATATATATATATATATATATATATATATATATATATATATATATATATATATATATATATCATAATATTACATTGTTTATTTACTTTTTAAATTTTAAAGGTGCAACTACTTACGAAAAATCCTGCATACGTACAACATTGGTTGTAACCACTAGGACAGTACTTATCAGCCTAGTAATAACACAACCTAGTAAATTACACTAAGTTGTTTGTTTGCAACTGTGTAATTATAAATGTACTATTTGGTTGCACAAATTTAATCATAAGATTATATTAAATTATTAAAATCATAGTTACTTATTTAAAATTTACATCAGACAAAATAATGAACTATAAGTGATATATATATATATATATATATATATATATATATATATATCACTTAAGTCATATACATTTTTTTCATATTATTTTTTGAATTTTACTATTGTTTATTATTTGGTGCTGACACATGTTACTCTTTCCTTCTCCTGTTAGATATAGACAGAAGATATTCATTTTTATTCTTATAAGTATTCAATATTAAAAAATATTATTAATTTTTCATGTAAATAATAGTCTTTACTATTCAAAACATAATGAAAAGGTTAATATTACAAATTAATATTTTTTAAAGGGTAAACACTAATTTATATTTAACGATGAAGTATTATTTTTATTTATTCTTTTATCAGTCTTGAAAAAAATAATTAATTTTATTTAATTTTATATCTTATTTACGCTTAAATAATATTATAAACAGTAAAAAGAAGATAATGACAACAATTTTTCCTCAAGCTTCCAGAAAATCATTGTAGCAATAATTAACAGAAAAAAAAAATAATAGTACAAATTATTCATCGTTTTAATGGCCGCCAACTTAAAATTTCGTCACATTGCTTAATTAGTAGTACAAATTATTTAATTCTATTACCTATATAAAAGAATTACATATTTTAAAATTTTGATTCATTTTAAAATTTCAAATTCAAATTGAAAAAAAAAAAACAATTTTAGTGGAAACATAACTAATCTGGGATTAAATTTATTATTATATTAATAAAACAGTAAATATGAACGTGGTTAAATTTTAATTATTCTTCTTTTTTTGAGATTGTAGATATTTGCATTAAAATTTTAAAATTTAAAGTGAAAACTATCATCAATTAGGGTTTTTAGTAGTTAGACTTGAAATTTGAGGATTTTATTCTCATATTTCAACATCTTTCAAATTCCATCTTTAATCTTTGTATTTTTGTTTCCACATTAGTTTCTTATTTATTCAATCAACTCGATTCTTATCATTAACATATTATCATATTCTAGATTTGCACTATATATACCGTCTAAAAATTGTAAGATATTAACATGACAATTTTTTTTAAAAATTATTAAACCATTCTTATTTAATTAAACAAAAGAACTAAAAATTAGTGAGTAGATAATATTAATATTTATATATTCTATCAAAGAGTTTAGAACTAACTTATGTGGTTAAAAAAATCAATTTAAGTTATTCAAAAATATTTAATATTATCATTTAAAAAATAAATTAGTGAATAAATATTAACATGTGAACAACACAAACATTTCATATATATATATATATATATATATATATATATATATATATATATATATATATATATATATATATATATATATATATATATATATATATATATATATATATATATATATATATGAAAAGGCATAATCAACATGCTTGATTCAAGGGCTATTTTGGTCTTTACAAGGCATAATCAACATGCTTGCTTCAAGGGTTATTTTGGTCTTTACAATGCTTGCTTCAAGGGTTATTTTGCTCTTTACAAGTATATGGTTAGCTGTCTTTTCTTTGTTAATCTATTTTGCCTTTTCATTTTCTCAGCTAACGTGTCTTCTTCTTACCTTTTTATTTTCTCAGCTAACGTGTCTTCTTCTTACCTTTTCATTTTCTCAGCTAACGTGTCTTCTTCTGATAAAATGAATATGCATGTCTTCCTCCTCCTATGTCTTCCTCCTAATGCTTCATTTATAATGATTCACTATTTGCACATGAAAGTTCACTCTCTTCAGCCTTCTCCAGGTAATGTTTTACATGTCTCAATTAAGCTTTCTTTTTCCTTCATCTTCCTTTCAATCAATGTTCAAGTTTTAAATTTGATTTGGGTGTGTATCACTTATTTTTTCGTTTGGAATTGTTATTGATGTTGGATTATCCTTTTGGTTGGCTCATTCATATTGATTTAGGTGGGTGAATATACCCAAACTTGATTTGGGTAGTCATTCCTCTTGCCTATGTTTGCTCTTCCTGTGTGTTTGATTTTGAATTTCTCTTGATTTTTAACTTTTTCTTTCAACTTCTACATTTGGTTGAATACATTTATATAGGTTTGATTTTACATTTAGTTCTATCGGTTGATGATGTTTGGTCAAAATGCGATAAAATTTAAATTAGGGCGAAAATTAAGATAAGAGCTTACCAAAATTGCAAAGGCTAATCATCCGTGTAAGTTAGAACACTTGTTAAAAAACCCATTTTTTTGTGTCTCTAACCAGAAAATCGCAAATAGAAACAAAAAAGGGGAAACTGAACTTGAATTTGCATGTCCTAGAGAGAAATTTGGAGAAAATAGTTGAAAGAGCCATCTGTTCAGTCAAACTCTTATATAGTCATGATGTAACAATAGGAAAATATTACTGTATATGTTTGCATGGCAATAAGAAAATGAAAATCATAACTACTATTAAGGGTAGAGCAAAAATGTTGGCATCTTAGCTAATAGGTGATATATCATAATATATATCGAGGCCTTGAGATAAGTAGATTAATTATGTCTGACATAGGTTTCGACCTTAGTTAAATTTGTTGGCACCATAGCGTTATATGTGCTCCCTTTCAAGGGCATATGGATTCAAACCATATTTACTTTATTCCTTTTCCTTTCCTCCTTCCCTCCGCTTCGTTTGTCTTCTGTGTTTTGTTGTTGTGTTTGGTTTGTTCTTTTTCGTTTGCTGTGGACCTGCCTTTAACACTTGTTTGTATAAGGCAGGTCCAAATCGTCTGCTTTTGCGGTTAAATTTTTTTCATTGTTGCAGATACCCTTTTAAGCCCAAAGGCCTTTCCTGATTTTTCGATAAAGGTATGAGCTCTTTCTTATTATGGTTTGGGTTCTTCATTTGACTTGATGTGAGGTTTAATTTCATACTGTTTTGTTCTGTGTAGTTGGTGAGTTGGTAATTTATTTTGTTGGTTTAATATTGGGGTTACTTTGTTGATTCTGAGTTTAAAGATTCAAACTATGTGCTTTTTTGTTCTGTTTTAGGCTATTTTCATGTATTGTTTCCGCTTAGTTGAGCTGCTGTATGAATTTTTTTCCGATCAATATTTTGCATCAATAGTAATTTAAAAATTATACACTCAAACTACCAAAACAATTGAACTGTTGAATCCAAAACAAACAATAATTGAGAAGTCAATACAGGAACAAAATACGCAGCAGAAGAGCTAGCTGAAAGAAAATAATTTAGCACCATAAACTAACAAAAGATGATAAAAGCAGAACTATATTGATAGATTATGCTATGCACGAGTCCTTTGTGAGGTAGTTTAGACGGTCTACTACATTCGAGTATTTTTCTTTTTATAGGAAGCGATTTGAAAGAGTTTGTACAGAGTGGTTGATAAACTTAGAAGTTCCTGACATATGTCAATTACAGAAATCGACAAATGACCCTTGTCTAAAGCTGCAACATTTGGCTATTGCGAAATGCAATGAATAATCTCACAGTTTCAACATCCCCAGTTATTCTTCAGGCTTGCTCTTTGATCTTTATAGATTGTTACTTCTGTATATTACTATTGCTCAATTTACATACATCCAAAACTTGACAGTGTCAAACATTCAGTTTGTGTCAAAATGAGTCAGCTGTTCAGGTGGAAAATAAAATACATACGGAACTGTAATAGTAGGTGAACTTCTCCAAGCTAGCACAACGAGAATTCGGAGAACGAAAGAAGAACAAAAAGAATGATACCACATACAACGTGCTTGTGCTTATCCATGACCCTATATTATTCATTACATTAATTATTATTATTTCATTCTTTCCCTCTCAACACCTGCCACATGTTCTTGTTGCTAATTCAGTACTATTTTAAAAGCTAATCAATAATCATATTGAAATGATACTTAATTAGCAGTAGTACTGGTGCGTAAGTGTTACCTTCAGAAGTTATACACATTATCTTTCCGAACTTCATCTGGTGGGATTACACGGGGTATATTGTCGTTGTTGTCCTTATGACGTTGGCACCGAGACCTTGGAGTTTCATTTCCAAATTTTCATAACCCCTATCATCATGGGAGGTTCCACTGATTTCAGTAATTCCTTCAGCAGACAGACTAGCCAAAACTAATGATATTCCCCCACGCAAATCAGTAGCATTGACCTGAGAACTACAGAATAGACTAGCAGAAAATCCATAACAACATCAATACGCGATATAGTTTGTATAGAACATTAGGAAATCAAGCAAGAACTATAAACTTACCTTGCCTTTCCCTTCCCATAAACAGTTGCTCTGCTTCCAAAGACCTGAATATTAGCTTCAAATTTATGCAGCTCAGTTACTGCACAAAAGAAGATAATGAAACCTTTAAGAGAAACATCGAATACAATTATCTATCGAAAAAAAGCAAATTGTTCTGTAGGCATTCTGACCTGATATTCTTTAGCAATTATGTGAGACTTAGGATCCCTTAGTTTTGTTTGGGTGGTCCAAATTCTTCTAAAAGAATTACCAATTTTTTGATTCTTTAGTGTGTAAAAAACCTACTGTTTCAGTATGCTTTTTTCTACCTATATTTCATAATCCATGGGATACCCAACAAATACAAATTTCAGCAATCATTCTGTGATAGAGCCACAAATGTCTTCGTCAAAAATGATTGAGTGTATAATAGGAAAAAAAAACTATCTACAGTTCAAGTATCAATAGACATCGAAGTTTGCATTTGAATATTAATTTCTTTGACCAAAATCGCATTGTTATAAGATACAATCCGTTCTCATTTAGAGTAATTACATGGTTTGAGAACGGATTTCGGCTAAAACTATTGAGTTCTGTCAAATCCGTACCTATCACTGTGACTCCGCTTGCGCCAGCAGAGTACATGTGCATATATATTAGGCTAAGGGACCAAATGAGTCATAAAGGATACCCTACAACAATCCTATGACCACCCAATTAAATATTTTCATACCGTAAATTTTGCCTTATATGTGCAACTTCCCCCCTCCTAATAAAGAACAATTAATTATGACACCTTTTCATTTTTCTCCTTACACGTGAATTGTGATTTTTTCCCACCTGAAGTCTGCAGTGATTGTGCTGGATTTCCTTTTATAGTACCTTCTTCTTAACTTGTTACAGTAATCTTGTTAAAAGGGGAAATATTGTGACTTCACACTAGGAGCTGCCGGATGATATTAGTACGGATTTAATTTATATCTACTGACAGTGTAATGTTGAACATTATTTTGCTTTTTAACTAGATCTAATGTATAGAAGATATTATTCTGTCAACGTATAGAAATTAAACTCGATTGGTATCTCAATATTGACTTATCATATTGTAATTTAATGATGGACCATATGCATTATTTTTCAAGAAGTGGCATCTGTGATGTTGTAGCATTACTAGGAGATTCTGTAAAGTCAAGCAGACTAGGACAAACTGATAATCCTATCAAACACATGTGCCTCCAATCATTGCCAATTAAGAAAACAATGAAGCCAAGAGATTTTGTTTCTAAATGGTCCTCTTATGTCAGCAATAAGTGGTTCATGAAAATGCTTCATATATGGTATTATAGTAGGAGTTTGCTCAGGCTGCTGGTAGATGAAGGACGAGTAGTTTGCGGTAGGTTGACAACTGAGGTAACTGTAACGAAACCTCACAATATAGAATACGTCACGATGTGCTCACTTAGACACCTGTTGACGAGATTTTAAATGTATATCATGGATAGTAATAATTCATACGAGATATAATACATATACAATCACTCAAATTTGGCCTTAACTAGCAAGTACACCCTCCAACTTATAAAGTGCACATCTAGACATCTTAACTGGCAACTAACGCTCCAATTCATCCCCACTCCTCACGCTGATATGACACACAAACTTTCGAGGTGTCTTTGTAAGTTTGAGTGTTGAATTTACATAACGAACGTGAGCTAAGTTATCTAAATATGCATACTCAAAGTTAGTGTGTTAACTTGTCAGCCGAAGCCAAGTTTGAGTGTTTGTTTATATTATATGCCTTCATATGACTGACTGCAACTTGCTTGAGATTGAGGCGTCACCTTATGTTATAGCATAAGATAGAATTAATTAATGAAGATAAGTATGATATGAAAATGAGAAATTTATGTATCATCTTAGGAGGAGGTACAAGTCGGATCCACCAATTGTTCTCTATCTAATATTTTTCGTAATTGTCATATACGTATGTGTTGTTTAGTGAGTGACATGATTCTTGTCTATGTGAATTTTACTTCTGTCACTTTTATGTCCTAACCTGCAAGTCCATTTGGGATTATATAATTATGACTAATAAATTACATAACTAAAAAAAAATAAAACAGCATACATATTGGAAAATATATATAATTCTTTTTAAATAAAGCCTTTATTATGTTTGTAGATGATGTTTTTAGTACAGAATGACAACTTTACTTTGAGGAAGTATTAGGACATTTCTATTCAATATTTTGTCTAATTCCAGATGGGTTTAAGAAAGTGAAGGAATTATTTCGCATTTTGTTGTAGGATATAGGTATAACTATAGATTATAGATCATAGTATAGTAAATATTATGTAATATTGGAGATAGAATTGCACTAAATAATATTTCTGGAGAAGTATCATCAGTGCATATAAATGGAATGACTGACTGTAACATGATGAATTTTAGCAGCAGAAAAAAGTCTTTTGAGGAACTTTGCATGTTAGCAGTACTTTCATATCAGATAAAACTTACTCAATAGTTACCCACCAAAAGAGAGACAATAAGTAAGAATTTCCCATGGCCATGGATACAACCTACTCTTCCAGCCTTAATTGGGGTTAATTAGTGTGTACACACACACATCATCCACCACACCTGTTCCTACTTCTCATTTCGTTTATAAAAAAATTGCCACTTGTCGGTTAGCTTTACACGTATTTCAATTATTTCAGATTATTATATACGATTTGAATTTTACTGATTTAAGAGCAATGCAAATACACAAAAATTTAGGTATTAATATTATAGGCAGTATGGCCATTGTGTTTAGGACTTAAAATTTTGCCAATGTATTTTTGCTGGAAAACATGAATACATTTTCTAAATGGAGTTAGTTTACCTTTTATAACTGCTCGTAATAGATGTCATAATTGAATTGGATTTACCTTTTCTAAGTGTAACAACAGCTAAGCCTCCTACTTTTTTAAGAAATAAATCATATGAAAGTTTTCTTATCAGTTTTCAGTTTCTCTCTACTTTTAAAAGAGCTTTAGCATCCTCATCAGAGAAATTCTATCAACTCTACCAAAAGCAACTATACTGATTATGAGCTCATACAAACTACAATATGCTAACAATGCCATTATGACTTACCAATTGATACTAATATTTTCATTCGAGTATTTAAGTTTAATAAGTCTGTTGTTTTGTTTGTCTAAGCTATCATATATTCATATGGCTACACTAATATCATACGTTTGAGACGAACTATTAGAGATGATATTTGATAGATACAACTTGTTGAAAATATTAAATTCCTTTTACAATTAGTTTTTGTGTGCAGTGTGAAGATAGGAATTTGCAATTACTACTACTGCAGTCTCAGCGCTACTGGTATGTTCTTTTCCACCCGTTATTGCGGTTTCTCTTTTGCCTTTTTGTAACGACCTGTTTAGTCGTTTTGAGCAGCGGATTGAAATTCTGGGAAAGACTGGTTGGGACGACGGAAGCAGTGACGGACCGTCGTAGTCACGACGGCCCGTCATGGATGTTTCGTCCCATGACACTTAGAGTTCTGAAATTGGGTACTGAAAATCGACTCTCTGTAAATTGTGACGGACCTGCAGGACGTGCCGTCACATCCACGACGAACCGTCGTGAGTTTCCGTTGCAAAACACTTCAACGTTTGAGAATTTGGTTCGAGAAACGAGTTTCTGACCGCCATGACGGACGTGCAGGACGGACCGTCACAGGCGTGACGGACCGTCACAGCGTCCGTGGCGACGATGGAAAACAGGGGAGGCACGACGGCCTGTACGACGGACCGTCGCACCCACGACGGCCCGTCACAGGTTGTGCAGTCCCAGGCAGTTTAGGATTTCTTTCCTCGTTTTAAGGGTCGTTTTTGATTATTCTTTCCTTAATTATAAGGATTGAGGGGTAACATTAATAAGTCTAATTACTTAGGGGTTAAAAGGGGTAACCTTAAGTGAATTAGAGGGGTTTATTGTCCTTTTTTTCACACTTAATTATATGATTAATTAGGGTAAAGGAAAGAGGGTTTGAGTAAAACAAAAGAGAAAGAACAGAAAGGGAGAGAGAGCCAGATCGATCGAGAGAGAGAGAATAGCAAGCTTGGGAAATTTCTTGTTGATTCCAATTCTTCGGTGGAGGTAGGTTATGGTTTTGTATTACGATATTCGTAGTGAACTCTTGATAGTGAATAATATGTGTTGATGATATTGTAAACCTGTCTATATGCTTATTGTATGCTTGTATGAATATAATTATGTGATGTTGATAATACAAGCATGATGAAAACCATTGAATCCCAAATCTTGAAAGAAACTTTAATCTATGATATTAATGATAATGCCTTGGTATAAAGGAAGGCTTGATGAATTAAAGTGATTGGGATTGATGATGCCTTGGTTAGAGAAGGCTTGATGAACGGATATAATGAGATTAGTGGATCGGAGTGTCACGTTCCGACACATAGAATTAGTGGATCGGAGTGTCACGTTCCGACACATAGTATTAGTGGGACGGGTGTCACGAACCGACACGTAGATATAGGGGATCGGAGTGTCACGTACCGACACATGTAGGGGATCGGAGTGTCACGTTCCGACACATATAGGGGATCGGAGTGTCACGTTCCGACACATATAGGGGATCGGAGTGTCACGTTCCGACACATATAGGGATCGGAGTGTCACGTTCCGACACATAGTGGTAGGGGATCGGAGTGTCACGTACCGACACAAGAGGAAGAAAGATAATGAATCTCGAAAGATGATAATATATTCAACATAATGAACTTAATTCCCAAATGAGTATGGTAATGAGGCTTGAGCCCTCATGAATGAACTTGATGGTGTTATTGACGATTATGATACTTGTTGTTGTTACATGTTGAGCTTATAGTTGATTTATAATATTATTTGATATATATTGTTCCCTATTTTGAGTTACCGATGATATCTACTCAGTACGTGTGGTTGTACTGACCCCCTACTTTTATGTTTTCCTTTTGTTATTTGTGTTATGCAGCAAACGTTCCGTCAACTTCGACTCAGCAGTAGATCAAGCCGTCTTCACTCCATCGGAAATTCAGGGTGAGCTAATGCGTCTAGCTTGGACTGGGTCTCCTTCTTCAAGTCTTGATGCCTTGAACTTCCGGCATGGACTAGTTTTTAATTGTTTTAGCTTTTAGACATTCTTAGATTAGTAGTTTGAGATAGATGTTCTTGTGGTGATGACTTCCAGATTTTGGGAATATTATAATAGTTGAGTTGTTTTTCTTTATTAATGAGTTTAAGTCTTCCGCATTATTTTCTGTTGAAATATCTTGAAATGTTAAGGTTTAGATGGGTTGGTTCGCTCACATCGGAGGGTAAATGTGGGTGCCAGTCGCGTCCCCGATTTGGGTCGTGACAGACTTGGTATCAGAGCATTAGGTTCATTGGTCTCATCACACAAGAACAGGTCTAGTAGAGTCTTAAGGAACGGTAGGGGGACCCTTTACTTTTCCTTGAGAGGCTATAAGACTTTAGGAAAATTCCATTCTTTCATTCTTTCTTTCGTGCTACTACTTGAGTCCAATTGGTATCTAGATGATACAAATTGGTATCTGACCATCTTCATTTATTTCGCAGATGGTTAGAACTAGAGCAACGACCGCACCAGCAGCGACAACGGAAAGACAGGAAACTACTGAGCCAGCCACTGGGGCTGTGGCTCGAGGAGGAACAGCGGCAAGAGGCCGTGGAAGAGGTCGTGGGAGGACGTCCTCTAGAGGGAGAGGACGAGCCCCTAGCCCATCTGATACTAGGGCGGTGACTCCTCCACCGACTGAGGATGTAGTAAGAGAGGGTGAGGAAGGGGAAACTGAACAAGGGCAGAATGAGGAAATGCCACCCCAACCTACCCCAGAGATGATCAACCAAGTACTTGCTTATCTTAGCGGGTTGTCTGATCAGGGTCAAGCACCTCCAATGGTTTCTGCACCAACACCTCCGGTTTCAGAGATACGACATGCGGCTACCATGGCTCCCCGCATGGATGCACCATTGGGAATAGGCACATTTCCACGTCTGACTACTGGGCCTATTATGACAAACGATCAACATGAACTTTTTAGTAAGTTCTTGAAACTGAAACCTCCAGTCTTCAAGGGTGCAGAATCTGAAGATGCTTATGATTTTCTGGTTGATTGTCATGAGCTACTACACAAGATGGGGATAGTAGAGAGGTTTGGTGTCGAGTTCGTGAGCTATCAGTTCCAAGGGAACGCCAAAATGTGGTGGCGTTCACATGTTGAGTGTCAACCAACAGAGGCACCACCAATGACTTGGGAATCATTCTCTACCCTGTTTATGGAAAAGTATATCCCCCGCACTTTGAGAGATAGAAAGAGGGATGAGTTCTTGAGTCTTGAACAGGGAAGGATGACAGTAAACGCGTATGAGGCTAAATTTCGCGCGCTATCCAGATATGCCACGCAACTTTGTTTCAGTCCACAAGAACGGATCCGCCGTTTTGTGAAGGGGTTGAGGTCAGAGTTGCGGATTTCAGCCTTACAGATAGCGGCAACAGCAACATCCTTCCAAGAGGTGGTAGACTTTGTGATAGAGGTGGAAGGAGTGAAACCGGATGACTTCACCCCAACGTCTACATCAAAGAGGTTTCGAAGGGAGGTGAGTATAATGGTTCTTATTCTAGAGGACAGAACTCCGGAGGTCACTCAAATCGACCAATACAGTCTTCACTACAGACTGTAGTTGGGGGTCCACCTCAGAACAGTCAACACTACTCCGAGAGACCCATGCCTGACTCCAGAGAGTGCTATGGATGTGGGGAGATTGGACATATTAGGAGGAATTGTCCAAAACAGAGTTACAGAGCCCCAATGGCTAGAGGAAGAGGTGGAAATGGTAGAGGTCGTTATTCTGGAGGGCGTGGTGGAGGTAATGGTGGTCACCAAAACGGCAGAGGAGAGGGTCAATGGTGTCACCAAAACGCAGAGGAGAGGGTCAAAATGGAGCCACTACTACACAACATGGTAGGGGCAACGGACAAATAAATAATGGGGCTCATTGCTACGCTTTCCCTGGGAGATCTGAAGCGGAGGCGTCTGATGCTGTTATCACAGGTAATCTTTTGGTTTGTGATTGCATGGCATCTGTGTTATTTGACCCTGGCTCCACATTTTCATATGTATCTTCCTCATTTGCTAATGGTCTAATTTACATTGTGAATTACTTGACATACCTATTCGTGTTTCTACTCCGGTGGGTGAGTCTGTGATAGTCGAAAAAGTGTATAGGTCTTGTTTGGTAAATTTTGTGGGGAGCAACACTTATGTAGATTTGGTTATTTTAGAAATGGGTGACTTTGATGTAATTCTGGGTATGACTTGGCTTTCTCCAAACTTTGCGATTTTGGATTGTAATGCTAAAACAGTGACGTTAGCCAAGCCTGGGGCAGATCAGTTAGTATGGGAGGGTGACTACACTCCCAATCCGGTGCGTATCATCTCCTTTATTCGTGCTCAGAAGATGGTTAGTAAGGGTTGTCTAGCTTTCTTGGCACATCTTAAGGATGACACTACTCAAGTACCATCGATTGAGTCAGTTTCGGTAGTCTGTGAGTTTTTGGATGTGTTCCCTGCAGATCTTCCCGGTATGCCACCAGATAGGGATATAGACTTCTGCATTGATTTGGAACCCGGTACTCGCCCCATTTCTATACCCCCGTATAGAATGGCTCCCGCGGAGTTAAGAGAATTAAAGGCTCAACTTCAAGAGTTGTTGAGCAAAGGCTTCATTAGACCAAGTGCATCTCCTTGGGGTGCTCCGGTTTTGTTTGTGAAGAAGAAAGATGGGAGTTTCCGAATGTGCATAGATTACCGACAGTTGAACAAGGTAACTATTAAGAACAAGTACCCCCATTCCTCGCATTGATGACTTGTTCGATCAGTTACAAGGTGCTTGTGTCTTCTCGAAGATCGACTTGAGATCCGGTTATCACCAACTGAAAATACGAGCAACGGATGTGCCCAAGACTGCTTTTCGAACTAGGTATGGGCATTATGAGTTTGTGGTAATGTCGTTTGGTCTTACTAATGCCCCTGCTGCCTTCATGAGCTTGATGAACGGGATTTTCAAGCCATATTTGGATCTCTTTGTGATTGTGTTTATTGATGATATACTGATATACTCCAAAAGTAAGAAAGAACATGAGGAGCATTTGAAATTGGTGTTAGAGTTGTTGAGAAAGAAAAAGCTTTATGCGAAATTCTCCAAGTGTGAGTTTTGGCTAGATTCAGTGTCCTTCTTGGGGCACGTGGTTTCTAAGGATGGAGTGATGGTAGATCCATCTAAGATTGAGACGGTAAAGAATTGGGTAAGACCTACAAACGTGTCAGAAATAAGGAGTTTTGTGGGGTTAGCTAGCTACTACCGCCGATTCGTCAAGGGATTCTCTTCCATTGCTTCCCAATTGACGAACTTGACCAAGCAAAACGTCCCATTTGTATGGTCGGATGAGTGTGAGGAGAGCTTCCAGAAGCTTAAGACTTTGTTGACTACCGCACCTATCCTTACCTTGCCAGTAGAGGGCAAAAACTTCATTGTTTATTGTGATGCATCCTATTCGGGTTTGGGTGCAGTGTTAATGCAGAGAAGAATGTGATTGCTTATGCTTCGAGGCAATTAAAGGTGCATGAACGCAACTATCCGACCCATGACTTGGAGTTGGCCGCAGTGGTATTTGCACTAAAGCAATGGAGACACTATTTGTATGGGGTTAAGTGTGAAGTCTATACGGACCATCGTAGCCTACAGTATGTCTTCACTCAGAAAGACTTGAACTTGAGACAGAGGAGATGGATGGAACTACTAAAGGACTACGACATCACTATTTTGTATCATCCGGGGAAGGCTAATGTTGTGGCAGATGCCTTGAGTAGAAAGGCCGGAAGCATGGGAAGTCTAGCTCATTTGCAAGCTTCTAGACGCCCATTGGCTAGAGAAGTGCAGATTTGGCTAATGACCTTATGAGGTTAGAAATAAATGAGAAGGGAGGATTGTTAGCTTGTGTAGAGGCAAAATCCTCTTTCCTTGATCAGATTAAGGGAAACAATTTGACATGAGAAACTAAGGCGAATTCGAGATAAAGTGTTGCAAGGAGAGGCTAAGGAAGCAATAATCGATGGGGAAGGTGTTTTGAGGATTAAGGGAAGAGTATGTGTACCCCGCATCGATGATTTGATCACCACTATTCTTACAGAAGCTCATAGTTCCGGATATTCTATACATCCTGGTGCAACCAAGATGTATCGCGACCTAAAGCAACACTTCTGGTGGAGTAGAATGAAGCGAGATATTGTTGAGTTTGTTGCCAAGTGTCCAATTGTCAACAAGTAAAGTATGAACACCAAAGGCCCGGAGGAACACTTCAGAGAATGCCCATTCCTGAATGGAAGTGGGAGAGAATCGCGATGGACTTCGTGGTTGGTCTTCCAAAGACATTGGGTAAGTACGACTCTATTTGGGTGATTGTGGATAGGTTAACTAAGTCTGCTCACTTCATTCCTGTCAAGGTGACCTACAATGCAGAGAAGTTAGCCAAGATCTACATCTCAGAAATCGTTCGGTTGCATGGAGTTCCACTCTCAATCATATCAGATAGAGGTACGCAGTTTACTTCTATGTTTTGGAGAACATTGCCTGCTGAATTAGGTACTAGGTTGGACCTTAGTACTGCATTTCATCCTCAGACCGATGGTCAGTCTGAGCGAACGATTCAAGTTTTGGAGGATATGCTACGCGCATGTGTGATAGAGTTTGGTGGCCATTGGGATAGCTTCTTACCTTTGGCAGAGTTTTCGTACAATAATAGTTATCACTCTAGTATCGACATGGCTCCATTTGAAGCATTATATGGGAGGAGGTGTAGATCTCCCATTGGTTGGTTTGATGCCTTTGAAGTTAGACCTTGGGGGACTGATCTGTTGAGAGATTCTATGGAGAAGGTGAAAGCTATTCAAGAAAAGCTTTTGGCGGCTCAAAGTAGACAAAAGGAGTATGCAGACCGAAAGGTTAGAGACTTGGAGTTCATGGAAGGTGAACAAGTCTTGTTGAAGGTTTCGCCCATGAAAGGGGTGATGCGGTTTGGCAAAAGAGGTAAGTTAAGTCCAAGGTATATTGGACCATTTGAAGTGCTTAAGAGAATAGGGGAGGTGGCTTATGAATTAGCCTTACCCCCAGGGCTGTCCGGAGTGCATCCGGTGTTTCATGTATCCATGTTGAAGAGATACCACGGAGATGGAAACTACATAATCCGTTGGGATTCAGTTTTGTTGGATGAGAACTTGACTTATGAAGAGGAACCGGTTGCTATATTAGATAGAGAAGTTCGCAAGTTGAGGTCGAGAGAGATTGCATCCATCAAGGTTCAATGGAAGAATCGACCGGTTGAAGAGGCTACGTGGGAGAAGGAGGCAGATATGCAAGAAAAATACCCACATCTGTTTACAGATTCAGGTACTCCTTCTCGCCATTGTTTTTCTTCTTTTGATCGTTCGGGGACGAACGATGGGTAAATTGGTATCTATTGTAACGACCTGTTTAGTCGTTTTGAGCAGCGGATTGAAATTCTGGGAAAGACTGGTTGGGACGACGGAAGCAGTGACGGACCGTCGTAGTCACGACGGCCCGTCATGGATGTTTCGTCCCATGACACTTAGAGTTCTGAAATTGGGTACTGAAAATCGACTCTCTGTAAATTGTGACGGACCTGCAGGACGTGCCGTCACATCCACGACGAACCGTCGTGAGTTTCCGTTGCAAAACACTTCAACGTTTGAGAATTTGGTTCGAGAAACGAGTTTCTGACCGCCATGACGGACGTGCAGGACGGACCGTCACAGGCGTGACGGACCGTCACAGCGTCCGTGGCGACGATGGAAAACTGGGGAGGCACGACGGCCTGTACGACGGACCGTCGCACCCACGACGGCCCGTCACAGGTTGTGCAGTCCCAGGCAGTTTAGGATTTCTTTCCTCGTTTTAAGGGTCGTTTTTGATTATTCTTTCCTTAATTATAAGGATTGAGGGGTAACATTAATAAGTCTAATTACTTAGGGGTTAAAAGGGGTAACCTTAAGTGAATTAGAGGGGTTTATTGTCCTTTTTTTCACACTTAATTATATGATTAATTAGGGTAAAGGAAAGAGGGTTTGAGTAAAACAAAAGAGAAAGAACAGAAAGGGAGAGAGAGCAGATCGATCGAGAGAGAGAAGAATAGCAAGCTTGGGAAATTTCTTGTTGATTCCAATTCTTCGGTGGAGGTAGGTTATGGTTTTGTATTACGATATTCGTAGTGAACTCTTGATAGTGAATAATATGTGTTGATGATATTGTAAACCTGTCTATATGCTTATTGTATGCTTGTATGAATATGATTATGTGATGTTGATAATACAAGCATGATGAAAACCATTGAATCCCAAATCTTGAAAGAAACTTTAATCTATGATATTAATGATAATGCCTTGGTATAAAGGAAGGCTTGATGAATTAAAGTGATTGGGATTGATGATGCCTTGGTTAGAGAAGGCTTGATGAACGGATATAATGAGATTAGTGGATCGGAGTGTCACGTTCCGACACATAGAATTAGTGGATCGGAGTGTCACGTTCCGACACATAGTATTAGTGGGACGGGTGTCACGAACCGACACGTAGATATAGGGGATCGGAGTGTCACGTACCGACACATGTAGGGGATCGGAGTTTCACGTTCCGACACATATAGGGGATCGGAGTGTCACGTTCCGACACATATAGGGGATCGGAGTGTCACGTTCCGACACATATAGGGGATCGGAGTGTCACGTTTCGACACATAGTGGTAGGGGATCGGAGTGTCACGTACCGACACAAGAGGAAGAAAGATAATGAATCTCGAAAGATGATAATATATTCAACATAATGAACTTAATTCCCAAATGAGTATGGTAATGAGGCTTGAGCCCTCATGAATGAACTTGATGGTGTTATTGACGATTATGATACTTGTTGTTGTTACATGTTGAGCTTATAGTTGATTTATAATATTATTTGATATATATTGTTCCCTATTTTGAGTTAACCGATGATATCTACTCAGTACGTGTGGTTGTACTGACCCCCTACTTTTATGTTTTCCTTTTGTTATTTGTGTTATGCAGCAAACGTTCCGTCAACTTTGACTCAGCAGTAGATCAAGCCGTCTTCACTCCATCGGAAATTCAGGGTGAGCTAATGCGTCTAGCTTGGACTGGGTCTCCTTCTTCAAGTCTTGATGCCTTGAACTTCCGGCATGGACTAGTTTTTAATTGTTTTAGCTTTTAGACATTCTTAGATTAGTAGTTTGAGATAGATGTTCTTGTGGTGATGACTTCCAGATTTTGGGAATATTAATAATAGTTTGAGTTGTTTTTCTTTATTAATGAGTTTAAGTCTTCCGCATTATTTTCTGTTGAAATATCTTGAAATGTTAAGGTTTAGATGGGTTGGTTCGCTCACATCGGAGGGTAAATGTGGGTGCCAGTCGCGTCCCCGATTTGGGTCGTGACACTTTTGTATTGATTTTCTGCATTTTTACTAAATTCTGCAAAGAATAATTTGGTTTATTATAATTATTTTGAATTGTTTTATGCATGTAATTTGATTTGTTATAATTATTTTGAAATGTTTTATGCATGAGTAAGAAAACGAAAGTAAACATATAATTTATATCTCATATTGAGAATAGATAACAGTTCTACTGTCAGACAGAAGTAATAGATATCATCTGAATTCTGAAAGAGCTCATGCTGATAAAAAAGCTAGACGGCGTGAATTATATAAACTGGCACAATCCAATAAGAAAGATGCCTATCTAGCTGGCAGACGGGCAAACTCAGCCATCGACAATAATGCCTCCATCGGTGCTAGCTGCAGCACCACCACATTGTCTACACATGAGCAAACTCTTAATAGAGGTAAAATAGTTGGATAGGCTATAATCTAAATAATCTTTATCTACTAAAATTAGTTTTAAGAATTAACTACATTATGCAGGATGTAGTTAAACAGAAGTTAATTACATGGAAATCATCCACCCGATAACAAATTATGCTACCCTAAAAGATGTTCCTCAGTGTAAATTCTGCACTGCAAAAAGATTTGAGTATGAGCCGCCAGCATTTTGTTGTTGCAATGGTGTTGTGCGGCTTATTTCGCATCAAACACCAACAACTTTAAGAAATCTATATTTAGGAAATACGAATGAATCTAACAGTTTCGAACTTATATAAAAACTTACAGTAACATTTTTACATTCACATCTCTAAGAGTTAATTATGACAAAGAACTAGCAAAAAAATATAAAGGTATATCCACATTTCGAGTTCAAGGAAAAATGTATCACTTTATAGAGGACTTAGTACCAGCTACTGAGAAAGGAAGAAATTTACAATTATATTTCTTTGATAGTGAAAATTAATTGAGGAATCGATTAGAATGTTCAAGCAAACTGAATGAAGGTATTGTACAAAAACTTATGAAAATATTAAATGCTAATCCATTCTCCATATTCCTAAAGTCACTAATAAATATTCCACAATTATCTAACTTCTACATTGCTCTAAAATCCGATGTTGGTTTAGATCAAAGAGTGTACAACTTACCAACTGCATCAGAAGTTGCTGGAATATGGGTAGAGCAAGATACTCAAAACTATACACTCACCCCTCATATCCGTGTATATAGAAATAGCAATAGGAGTCAATTGGTAAATTATTATTACGGTTGTTATGATCCATTGCAGTATCCACTGTTATTTCCATATGGTCAAAATGGATGGCATTGTGGTATTCATAAAGTTGAACCTTTAGGTGCTTCTTCTTCTAGAAAAAATATTGTGAAAATGAACAATTACCAAGCATAACAAATATGACTACAATTGATGGATTTCTTGATATAGAAGCTGAAGTTATGCAAAAAGGAAAACGTAAAAGAAATAGTGTCTCCAGTCGTGAATATTATTGTTATCAATTTCAAATGCGAGATGATGAAAATGTAATTCTACATTCAGGAAGATTGTTTTAATACACTGTTGACCAATGGATAAAAATTGAAACTCAACGATTAGATTTTGCTTTTTTCAATCCGGATTTATATAGAACAGATGTATTAGGAGGATTGCTAGATGTTCTACGACGAGGTGAAAGAGATGCTTCACAAGTAGGTAAACACAAATTTCTCCCACTTAGCTTTACAGGAGGTCCAAGAGATATGCGCAGACGATACATGGATGCAATTGCATTGGTTCAACATTTTGGAAGACCTGATATATTTTTAACCATTACATGTAACCCCTCTTGGCCAGAGATCAAAGAAAATCTTCTAGCAAGTGATGAAGCACAAAATAGACCCTATTTAATTTGTCGAGTATTTCGTGCAAAATTAGAGGAACTAAAAAAGGATTTGTGAAAGAAACACATATTCGGTAAAGTCTTGGCATATATGTACAAAGTAGAATTTCTTAAACGAGGACTTCCTCATGCTCATTTTCTAATTATACTTGATGAAAGATTCAAAATACTTACATCTGAAGCCTATGATCGATTTGTTTCTGCAGAACTACCAAATCCTACTGTAAATCCTCACCTATATTCACTTGTTACACAACACATGATTCATGGACCTTGCGGTGAACTAAATCCAACAAGTTCTTGTATGAAAAAAGGATATTGTAAGTTTAAGTATCCAAAAGAGCTTGCTCATGAAATGACAAAAGGAAAAAGTTCATACCCTATTTATAGAAGACGCAATACAGGAAACTGTGTGGAGATTAGAAAACATCTTCTTAATAATTCATGGATTGTCCCTTATAATTCCTTTTCATTATCCAAATATAATTGTCATATGAACGTTGAGATTTGTTCGGATATTAATTTAGTTAAATACATTTATAAGTGCATATGCAAAGGACATGATAAAATCGCATTCCAGATTCATACAATTGATACAAATATAGAAATTGATGAGAGAAAAGAATATCAATCAGCTAGATGGGTTTCCGCGCCTGAAGCAGCATGGCGTATATTTGCCTTTAATATCAATGAAATGTGTCCTAATGTATACCATCTTCAACTACATCTTGATGGACAACAACTTGTTTCGTTCAAAAGTATTGATAATATTAGTAAAATTATTAATAATCCAATGATTTAAAAAACAATGTTAACTAAATTTTTTGTAATGAACATAGTGAATGAAACAGCTAAAAGTTTAAACTTATTATATCGAGAATTTCCTGAATATTTTGTCTGGTCAAAAACAGATAAAATGTGGACAATTCGTAAGCGTGGAAATGCTATTATGCTATTGGACGTGTTGTCACTTGTCATCCTACTGAAGGAGAAAGATACTACCTTAGATTACTTTTAATGAACATAAGAGGGCCAAAATCATATCAAGACTTGCTAACGGTTAATGGAAAATTATGTACAACATTTAGAGAAGCAGCTGAAAAAAGAGGATTATTGCCTTCAGATAATAATTTAGTAGAATGTATGTCTGAGGCTGTAGATTATCAAATGCCAGCAAGTCTTGGACATTTGTTTGTTATGTTACTGATATATTGTAGCCCAAGTAATCCAAAAGAATTATGGGAAAAATTTGAAATATCCTTATCAGAGGATTTAATGGGAATTCCAACCATTAATACAACGGAAATTCGTTATAGAGTGTTAACACATATTAATGATATTCTTCATTCAGTTGGTCATGATATTAATGAATTTAAATTAATTCCTGAAGTAATTAAAACATCTGCACTATCAAAAGAAGCTACAGATGTTTATTATGAAAGAAATCTTACTGTGAGTGAAGATGATATGCTTCTACAAAATAAATTAAACACTGCACAAAAAAAGGCTTACAATATAATCTTAGAAGAATATTTTCAAATAAATCAGGTGCATTCTTTATAGATGGCCCTGGAGGAACTGGTAAAAGCTTTTTATATCCTGCTTTATTAGCAACGGTTAGATATAGAGGATTTATAGCTTTGGCAACTGCAAGTTCAGGTGTTGCAGCTTCGCTTCTTCTAGGTGGTCGCACTTCTCATTCCCGTTTTAAAATTCCAATAAATATCGAATGGAAGTTCAGTTGTAACATCAGTAAACAAAGTTCTCTGGCATCTTTAATTCGTGATGCAAAACTTATAGTATGGGATGAGATTTCAATGAAAAAAAAAGAAGTAGTTGAAGCTCTTGACTTACTTTTGAAAGATTTAATGGAAACAAGAATACTATTTGGCGGAAAAGTTATTGTTCTTAGTGGGGATTTTAGGCAAACTCTTCCTGTTGTTCGTAGTGGAAAAAGAGAAGACTTCATTAATCAAAGTCTGTTATGCTCTCAAATTTGGAATCAACTTGAAAAATTACATTTGCTAGAAAACATGCGTGCAAAAACAGATCCAACCTTTTGTGAATACTTAATGAGAATTTGTAATGGAATTGAAATTTTTTTTGATAAAGTCAAAATTCAAATTCCTCATTCTTTAATCGTACCATTCGAGAATGAAAAAGATTCATTGAATCTTTTATTTAAAATTACATATCCGAATTTGCACACCTCTTACTCAAATCTTTCTTTCATCACTTCTCGTGCTATTCTAACAACAAAAAATGATTTTGTTGACGAAATAAATGATATGTTAATCACTCAATTCCCAACTACTAAAAAAACATATATAGCTACCGATGAGACCATAGATCCAAAGGATCAAAGTGAATACGAAGACTTATTGCATACTTTGAATCCCGTTGGTTTACCTCCTTATAAATTAACGTTAAAAAAATTGTCCAATTATGTTACTAAGAAATTTAAATCCCTGTGAAGGTTTATGCAATGGTACACGCTTAATATGTAATGATTTCAGATCACACGTTATCAGCGCCACAATATCTAATGGTGATTTTAAAAATACACATGTATTCATTCCTAGAATACCACTACTAACATCAGAAGATGAAAATTTACCTCTACCATTTGAAAGGATACAATTTCCAATACGATTGTGTTTTGCAATGACAATTAATAAAGCACAAGGCCAAACTTTAGATTTTGTTGGCATTTATTTACGTGAAACTGTCTTTTCTCATGGTCAATTGTATGTTGCTTTATCAAGAGCCAAGAGTTCTAATTGTGTTAAGATATTGATAAGGCCACCAATAGCTAATAATAACGATGACACATCTACATATAACATTGTTTATGACGAAATTATAGAAAAGGCTTTTTCGTGAAACTATCTTACACTTTTTATAGGTAAACAACCTATTGTATTCTATTATTTGATCTCATATATTTTTCTATTTCATACCATTATTCTTCTATTAATGATGATGTTGTCTTGCATATTTAATCCCAGTTACCAGCCATGACAGAAAGATTGAATATCAACGAAATCGACGAGAACACAGAAGAATGGATTTGTAAAGTTTAAGTGGTAGATAAAGGTCATCCCAGAACCACCAGGGAGGGAAACAAGAAATATCAATTGATGATATTACAGGATGAAGAGGTATTTGTCACTAAACTAATAAATACTCATCTACTTTCATAAATTAGTTTGTAGCAAAATAAATATACTACATATCATTTTTACTTTGCTTTTTAATGGTTGTAATCTGTCTTCACTCATTAATCTTTAATTCAATGCTCTTCTACTTAGTTGAAATATTGTTCCTTGTGAGTTTTGCTGTCAAGCACTTGTTGTCACTGTAAAATCTACATTTTACGTTTCTTTTGTTGTAGAAAAGTTACAGATTGGGTTAAATATAATTGGTTTTGTTTGTAGAACTTAGGTAAACTTTAATTCTGAAGTTTCTTTTTAAATAAATTTGGCTATTGATTGATTTGATTTTACGTTGAAGTTCTGTTCTACTGCTTGTCAGTTTTGATATGAAGCACTTCCTATCACTCTAAATCCACGTTTTAATTCTCTTTTTATTTGTAGACATAATTTGTGTTATAGAGAAGTTCGTTACTGTTTGGGTTCGATGCTATTGATTTTCTTTGCAAAATATAGAAAAAAAGTGAATTGAAACCTGAGGGGATACCAGTGCATTTAAGATATCGAATTGTTTTTTTAAGCGAAATCACATGCAAATTTTTAGGAACAACAGTGTGAAGATTATAGAATAAATGAAATATTATTATACAGATAATGAAGAACGATAAAGAATGTCTTCCTCATGATTTTGTAAACGCACAGAAAAATCTGATAAATATGTGAACTGATATTTGAGAATTAATTTTTCCGCTAAAAGTGTTGCTTAATGTTGTTGCTGTCGTGTTCCTTAAATAATTATCTACAAAATCAGTACTTACATATTTTACTGTAGCCTTCATTCTGTTGATTAAACCATCATGTCCATGGCAAAAGCTCCCCTCATACTCATATCCTTTAAATTTTATATTCCCCATAAAAAGTAATTTTTCCCAACAATTCAAACCACTTTTGAATTTTTATACCAACTATATGTTATTTCACTTACCTAATATTATTCTAATTTCATTAAATTTCTCATAGGAAACTCAAATACAAGTTATCATGCACGGTACAGATATCGCACATTATGCAAATGAGTTTGTTCCTTTTCAAACATATTTGCTATCGGGGGCATTTGTCTCCGAGTCGATAAGGCTTATGGAATTCCTCTTCATCAATTCAGCTGGACAATTGATAAGGGCACAATTGTTGAACCAATAGATAAAGTCATACCCCCTGAACCACCATTACTGCCACCAACGCTGCTAAAAACTACATCGTTTGACAGTTTCGATGTAACAACCTGTTTAGTCGTTTTGAGCAGCAGATTTTATTTCTGGAAAAACTGGCTGAGACGACGGATACCACGACGGACCGTCATGGGCACGACGGACCGTCGAGGGTGTCTCGTTCCAAAACACTTAGGAATTCTAAAATCTGAGTACTGAAATCGACTCTCTGAACTCTGTGACGGACCTGCAGGACGGACCGTCACAGGTACGACAAACCGTCGTGAGCCCCCATTTCAAAACACTTCAACTCTTGAGAATTTGGTACAGGGAACGATTCTCTGAACGTCGTGACGGAAGTGCAGGACGTACCGTCGTAGGTACGACGGGCCGTCACAGACTCCCTAAGGAAATCGAGTCTCTGACGAACCTGCATGAAGGACCGTCGCAGGCACGACGGGCCGTCACAGGTTGCGTAATCCCAGTCAGAGTCGGATTTCTGGTTAAGTTTTAAAGGGGCGTTTTGGACTATTCCTGCTATAATTATATATTTCATGGGTTTATATTAATAATCAATTTCTTGGGGGATAAAAGAGGTAACTTTGAGTTAATTAATGGGGTATTATTGTCATCTTTTATACTTAATTATATGTTAATTAGGGTAAAAGAAAGAGGGTTTGAATAAAGAAAATAGAAAGAACAAGAGAAAGAGAGAGGAATCGATCGAACAAGGAAGAGAGAAAACAAAGCTTGGGAAATTGCTTGTTGATCACTAATCTTCGGTGGAGGTAGGTTATGGTTTTTACGATATTCGTAGTGAACTCTTAATAGTGAATGATATGTATTGATAGTATTGTAAACCCTGCTATGTGCTTAATTGTATGCTTGTATGAATGTGATTATATAATTGTGATTATATGAGCATGATGAAGATATTGAATCCCAAATCTTGAAAACCCTAATCTCTTTGTTAATGATGATGCTTTGGTAATAAAGAAGGCTTGATAAACTAAAGTAATGAGATTGATGATGCCTTAGTATAAGAAAAGGGTTGATGAACTAAAGTAATGAGAATGATGATGCCTTGGTATAAGAGAAGGCTTGATGAATTGATAGAATGAGATTAGGGGATCGGAGTGTCATGTTTCGACACATAGAATTAAGGGATCGGGTGTCACGAACCAACACGTAGATTTAGGGGATCGGGTGTCACGAACCGACACGTAGATTTAGGGGATCGGGTGTCACGAACCGACACGTAGATTTAGGGGATCGGGTGTCACGAACCGACACATAGATTTAGGGGATCGGAGTGTCACGTTCCGACACATAGTAGTAGGGGATCGGAGTGTCACGTACCGACACAAGAGGAAGAAAGATAATGAATCTTGAAAAATGATAAATATACTCAATCTAATGAACCCAATTCCCAAATGAGTATGGTATTGAGGCTTGAGTCCTCATGTGTGAACTTGACGGAAATTGTTAATGATATAGTACTTGTTGTTGCTACATGTTGAGCATTATAGTTGATGTTATAATATTACTTGATATATATTGTTCCCTATTTTGAGTTGGCCGATGATATCTACTCAGTACCCGTGTTTTGTACTGACCCCTACTTTTATGTTTTCTTCTTTGTTATTTGTGGAGTGCAGCAAACGTGCCGTCGTCTTCAACCCAACAGTAATTCTAGCCAGTCTTCGTCACACCGGATCTTCAGGGTGAGCTAATGCTTCTAGCTTGGACTGGATCTTCTTCTTCAAGTCTTGATGCCTTGAACTTCCGGCATGGACTAGCTTTGTACTTGTTTTGTTTTCATAGATACTCTTAGTTTAGTAATTTTGATCATAGATGTTCTTGTGGTGATGACTTCCAGATTTTGTGAATAATAATAATAGTTTTGAATTGTTTTTATTAACGAGTTTAAGTCTTCCGCATTATTTTCTGTTGATATACATTGAAATGTTAAGGGTTAGATTGGTTGGTGCGCTCACATAGGAGGGTAAATGTGGGTGCCAGTCGCGGCCCGGTTTTGGGTCGTGACAAACTTGGTATCAGAGGATTAGGTTCGTTGGTCTTATCACACAAGAACGAGTCAAGTAGAGTCTTAAGGAACGGTAGGGGGACGCCTTTACTTTTCTTTGAGAGGCTATAAGACTTTAGGAAAATTCCATTCTTTCTTTCTTTCCTTCGTGCTATTACTTGAATCCAATTTGTATCTAGGTGATACAAATTGATATCTGACCATCTTCACTCTTTTCGCAGATGGTTAGAAATAGAGCAACGACCGCACCAGCAGCAACACCGGCAAGACAAGAAACGCCTGAGCTAGCCACTGGGGCTGTGGCTCGAGGAAGAGCAGTGGCAAGAGGCCGTGGAAGAGGTCGTTGGAGGACGTCCTCTAGAGGAAGAGGTCAAGCACCTAGCCCATCTGATACTAGGGCGGTGACTCCTCCACCGACTGAGGAGGTGATAAGAGAGGGTGAGGAAGGGGAGAATGAACAAGTGCAAAATGAGGAATTGCCACCCCAACCTACCCCAGAGATGATCAATCAGGTTCTTGCTTATCTTAGCGGGTTATCTGATCAGGGTCAGGCACCTCCAGTGGTTTTTGCACCAACACCTCCGGTTTCAGAGGTACGACATGCCGCTGCTAGGGCTCCCCGCATGGATGCCTCATTGGAAATAGGCACATTTCCTCGTCTGACTACTGGGCCTATAATGACAAATGATCAGCATGAACTTTTCAGTAAGTTCTTGAAATTGAAACCTCCAGTCTTTAAGGGTGCTGAATCTGAGGATGCTTACGATTTTCTGGTTGACTGTCATGAGCTACTACACAAGATGGGTATTGTAGAACGGTTCGGTGTTGAGTTCGTGAGTTACCAGTTTCAAGGGAACGTCAAAATGTGGTGGCGGTCACATGTTGAGTGTCAACCAACAGAGGCACCACCTATGACTTGGACCTCATTCTCTAGCTTGTTTATGGAGAAGTATATCCCCCGGACCTTGAGGGATAGGAAAAGGGATGAGTTCTTGAGCCTAGAGAAAGGTAGGATTTCGGTTAATGCATATGAGGCTAAGTTTCGTGCATTATCCAGGTATGCCACTCAACTTTGTTTCAGTCCACAAGAGCGGATTCGCCCGTTTGTGAAGGGGTTGAGGTCAGAATTGCGGATTTCGGCCTTACATGTAGCGGCTACGGCAAAATCCTTCCAAGAAGTGGTAGACTTCGTGATAGAGGTGGAAGGAGTGAAGCCCGGTGACTTCACCACGACATCGACATCAAAAAGGTTTCGAAAGGGAGGTGAGTTTAATGGTTCTTACTCCAGAGGGCAAGGCTCAGGAGGTTACTCGGCACGACCAATTCAGTCTTCACTACAGACTGTAGTTGGGGGTCCACCTCAGACCGGTCAACAATTCTCTGAGAGACCTATGCTTGACTCCAGAGAGTGTTATGGATGTGGGGAGACTGGGAATATTAGGAGGAATTGTCCGAAACAGAGTTATAGACCCCCGATAGCTAGAGGTAGAGGTGGTCATGGTAGAGGCCGTTATTCTGGAGGACGTGGTGGTCGAGGTAATGGTGGTCACCAAAACGGCAGAGGTGATGGGAAAACTGGAGCCACTACAATGCAACATGGTAGGGGCAACGGACAGACAAGTAATGGGGCCCATTGTTACGCTTTTCCTGGGAGGTCTGAAGCGGAGACATCAGATGCTGTCATCACAGGAAATCTTTTGATTTGTGATTGCATGTCTTCTGTATTGTTTGATCCTGGATCCACATTTTCTTACGTATCTTCCTCATTTGCTAATGGTCTAAATTTACATTGTGAATTACTTGACATGCCTATTCGTGTTTCTACTCCGGTGGGTGAGTCTGTGATAGTTGAAAAGGTATATAGGTCTTGTTTGGTGAATTTTGTGGGGAGCAAAACTTATGTAGATTTGGTTATCTTAGAAATGGTTGACTTTGATGTAATTCTGGGTATGACTTGGCTTTCTCCGAATTTTGCGATTTTGGATTGTAATGCTAAAACTGTGACGTTAGCCAAGCCTGGGACAGATCCGTTAGTGTGGGAGGGCGACTACACTTCCAATCCGGTTTGTATCGTGTCCTTTCTTCGTGCTAAGAAGATGGTTAGTAAGGGTTGTTTAGCTTTCTTGGCACATCTCAGGGATGACACTACCCAAGTACCTTCAATTGAGTCGGTTTCGGTAGTCCGTGAATTTTTGGATGTGTTCCCTGCAGATCTTCCTGGTATGCCACCGGATAGGGATATTGACTTCTGTATTGATCTTGAACCGGGTACTCGCCCCATTTCTATACCCCCTTAAAGGATGGCTCCCGCGGAGTTAAGAGAGGTAAAGGCACAACTTCAAGAGTTGTTGAGCAAAGGCTTCATTAGACCAAGTGCATCTCCTTGGGGTGCTCCGGTTTTGTTTGTGAAGAAGAAGGATGGGAGTTTTCGGATGTGCATAGACTATAGACAATTGAACAAGGTAACTATTAAGAACAAGTATCCTCTTCCTCGCATTGATGACTTGTTCGATCAGTTACAAGGTGCTTGTGTCTTCTCTAAAATTGACTTGAGATCCGGTTATCATCAATTGAAAATACGGGCAGCGGATGTGCCAAAGACTGCTTTTCGAACTAGGTATGGGCATTACGAGTTTGTGGTAATGTCTTTTGGTCTTACGAATGCCCCTGCTGCTTTCATGAGCTTGATGAACGGGATTTTTAAGCCATATTTGGATCTCTTTGTGATCGTATTTATTGATGATATATTGATATACTCCAAGAGTAAGAAGGAACATGAGGAGCATTTGAGAATGGTGTTAGAGTTATTGAGGAAGAAGAAGCTTTATGCCAAATTCTCCAAGTGTAAGTTTTGGCTAGATTCAGTGTCCTTCTTGGGACACGTGGTTTCTAAGGATGGAGTAATGGTGGATCCATCTAAGATTGAGACAGTGAAGAATTGGGTGAGACCTACAAACGTGTCAGAAATAAGGAGTTTTGTTGGTTTAGCTAGCTACTACCGCCGATTTGTCAAGGGATTCTCTTCCATTTCTTCCCAACTAATGAACTTGACTAAGCAGAATGTTCCATTTGTATGGTCGGATGAGTGTGAGGAAAGCTTTAAGAAACTCAAGACCTTGTTGACTACTGCACCAATTCTTACCTTGCCAGTAGAGGGTAAGAACTTCATCGTTTATTGTGATGCATCCTATTCTGGGTTGGTTGCAGTGCTAATGCAAGAGAAGAATGTGATTGCTTATGCTTCAAGGCAATTAAAGGTGCATGAACGTAACTATCCAACCCATGATTTGGAATTGGCCGCGGTAGTGTTTGCATTAAAGCAATGGAGGCACTATGTATATGGGGTTAAGTGTGAGGTTTATATGGATCATCGTAGCCTACAGTATGTCTTCACTCAGAAGGATTTGAATTTGAGACAGAGGAGATGGATGGAACTACTGAAGGACTACGACATCACTATTTTGTATTATCCGGGAAAAGCGAATGTTGTGGCGGATGCTTTAAGTAGAAAGGCCGGAAGCATGGGAAGTCTAGCTCATTTGCAAGTTTCTAGACGCCCATTGGCTAGAGAGGTTCAGATTCTGGCTAATGACCTTATGAGGTTGGAAATAAATGAGAAGGGAGGATTGTTAGCTTGTGTGGAGGCAAGATCTTCCTTCCTTGACAAGATTAAGGGAAAGTAGTTTAACGATGAGAAATTGATCCGGATCCGAGATAAAGTGTTGCGAGGAGAGGCTAAGGAAGCAATAATTGATGACGAAGGTGTTTTGAGGATTAAGGGAAGAGTATGTGTGCCTCGTGTTGATGACTTGATCCACACTATTCTTACAGAGGCTCATAGCTCCGGATATTCTATACATCCCGGTGCAACCAAGATGTACCGTGACCTAAAACAACACTTTTGGTGGAGTAGAATGAAGCGTGACATTGTGGATTTTGTTGCCAAATGTCCCAATTGTCAACAAGTTAAGTATGAACACCAGAGGCCCGGAGGAACACTTCAGAGAATGCCCATTCCTGAATGGAAGTGGGAGAGAATTGCAATGGACTTTGTGGTTGGTTTTCCAATGACATTGGGTAAGTATGACTCTATTTGGGTGATTGTTGATAGGTTAACTAAGTCTGCTCACTTCATTCCGGTCAAGGTGACCTACAATGCAGAGAAGTTAGCCAAAATCTACATCTCAGAAATCGTTCGATTGCATGGAGTTCCACTGTCCATCATATCATATAGAGGTACGCAGTTTACTTCTAAGTTTTGGAGAACATTGCATGCGGAATTAGGTACTAGGTTGGACCTTAGTACTGCATTTCACCCTCAGACTGATGGTCAGTCTGAGCGAACGATTCAAGTGTTGGAGGATATGCTTCGTGCATGTGTGATAGAATTTGGTGGTCATTGGGATAACTTCTTACCCTTAGAGGAGTTTTCATACAATAATAGTTATCACTCCAGCATTAACATGGCTCCATTTGAAGCATTGTATGGGAGGAGATGTAGGTCTCCCATTGGTTGGTTTGATGCATTTGAAGTTAGACCTTGGGGTACAGATCTATTGAGGGATTCCTTGGAGAAGGTGAAAGCTATTCAAGAAAAGCTTTTAGCGGCTCAAAGTAGACAAAAGGAATATGCGGATCGAAAGGTTAGAGACTTGGAGTTCATGGAGGGTGAACAAGTCTTGTTTAAGGTTTCACCCATGAAAGGGGTGATGCGGTTTGGAAAAAGGGGTAAGCTAAGCCCAAGGTATATTGGACCATTTGAAGTACTTAAGCGAGTAGGGGAGATGGCTTATGAATTAGCCTTGCCTCCAGGGCTGTCTGGAGTGCATCCGGTATTTCATGTGTCCATATTGAAAGATATCATGGGGATGGAAACTACATCATCCGTTGGGATTCAGTTTTGCTTGATGAGAATTTGACTTATGAGGAGGAACCGGTCGCGATTTTAGATAGGGAAGTTCGCAAGTTGAGGTCGAGAGAGATTGCATCCATCAAAGTTCAATGGAAGAATCGACCAGTTGAAGAAGCCACTTGGGAGAAGGAGGCTGATATGCAAGAAAGATACCCACACCTGTTTACAGATTCAGGTACTTCTTCTCGTCCTTGTTTTTCTTCTTTTGATCGTTTGAGGACGAACGATGGGTAAATTGGTATCTATTGTAACGACCTGTTTAGTCGTTTTGAGCAGCAGATTTTATTTCTGGAAAAACTGGCTGAGACGACGGATACCACGATGGACCGTCATGGGCACGACGGACCGTCGAGGGTGTCTCGTTCCAAAACACTTAGGAATTCTAAAATTTGAGTACTGAAATTGACTCTCTGAACTCTGTGACGGACCTGCAGGATGGACCGTCACAGGTACGACGAACGATTCTCTGAACGTCGTGACGGAAGTGCAGGACGGACCGTCGTAGGTACGATGGGCCATCACAGACTCCCTAAGGAAATCGAGTCTCTGACGAACCTGCATGACGGACCGTCGCAGGCACGACGGGCCGTCACAGGTTGCGTAATCCCAGTCAAAGTCGGATTTCTGGTTAAGTTTTAAAGGGGCGTTTTGGACTATTCCTGCTATAATTATATATTTCGTGTGTTTATATTAATAACTCAATTTCTTGGGGGATAAAAGAGGTAACTTTGAGTTAATTAGTGGGGTATAATTGTCATCTTTTATACTTAATTATATGTTAATTAGGGTAAAAGAAAGAGGGTTTGAATAAAGAAAATAGAAAGAACAAGAGAAAGAGAGAGGAATCGATCGAACAAGGAAGAGAGAAAACAAAGCTTGGGAAATTGCTTGTTGATCACTAATCTTCGGTGGAGGTAGGTTATGGTTTTTACGATATTCGTAGTGAACTCTTAATAGTGAATGATATGTATTGATAGTATTGTAAACCCTGCTATGTGCTTAATTGTATGCTTGTATGAATGTGATTATATAATTGTGATTATATGAGCATGATGAAGTTATTGAATCCCAAATCTTGAAAACCCTAATCTCTTTGTTAATGATGATGCTTTGGTAATAAAGAAGGCTTGATAAACTAAAGTAATGAGATTGATGATGCCTTAGTATAAGAAAAGGGTTGATGAACTAAAGTAATGAGAATGATGATGCCTTGGTATAAGAGAAGGCTTGATGAATTGATATAATGAGATTAGGGGATCGGAGTGTCACGTTCCGACACATAGAATTAAGGGATCAAGTGTCACGAACCGACACGTAGATTTAGGGGATCGGGTGTCACGAATCGACACGTAGATTTAGGGGATCGGGTGTCACGAACCGACACGTAGATTTAGGGGATCGGGTGTCACAAACTGACACGTAGATTTAGGGGATCAGGTGTCATGAACCGACACGTAGATTTAGGGGATTGGAGTGTCACGTTCCGACACATAGTAGTAAGGGATCGGAGTGTCACGTACCGACACAAGAGGAAGAAAGATAATGAATCTTGAAAGATGATAAATATACTCAATCTAATGAACCCAATTCCCAAATGAGTATGGTATTGAGGCTTGAGTCCTCATGTGTGAACTTGACGGAAATTGTTAATGATATAGTACTTGTTGTTGCTACATGTTGAGCATTATAGTTGATGTTATAATATTACTTGATATATAATGTTCCCTTTTTTGAGTTGGCCGATGATATCTACTCAGTACCCGTGTTTTGTACTGACCCCTACTTTTATGTTTTCTTCTTTGTTATTTGTGGAGTGCAGCAAACGTGCCGTCGTCTTCAACCCAACAGTAATTCTAGCCAGTCTTCGTCACACCGGATCTTCAGGGTGAGCTAATGCTTCTAGCTTGGACTGGAACTTCTTCTTCAAGTCTTGATGCCTTGAACTTCCGGCATGGACTAGCTTTGTACTTGTTTTGTTTTCTTAGATACTCTTAGTTTAGTAATTTTGATCATAGATGTTCTTGTGGTGATGACTTCCAGATTTTGGGGATAATAATAATAGTTTTGAATTGTTTTTATTAACGAGTTTAAGTCTTCCGCATTATTTTCTGTTGATATACATTGAAATGTTAAGGGTTAGATTGGTTGGTTCGCTCACATAGGAGGGTAAATGTGGGTGCCAGTCGCGGCCCGGTTTTGGGTCGTGACATTCGATTATCAACCTATAGACTTTGAATTCGGTACTTCTCAAAATATATTTACAGTATACTTACCAGACATATAACTCATTTTTCATAACTATTACCACTTACTAATAACTCTTTAATTCTTGCAAGACATTCTTGCCGTCGTGATAAATCGTAGTCCTCCATGATATGCCTCAAACGGGAACAGAATTCAAGAATTCATCATCATCGACTATTAGTAACTACAATGTTACTTTTCATCTTATATCGTTCTGTTTTCTATGTGCTTGTGTCAAATAACTAGATTTATTAATAAATAGTGATGTTATCTTCCTTTTCGTCAAAGTTGAAGGTCCAAATTTGATCTAGGTGTCTAATTGACCCTCTTTCTTGGAAAATAAATTTTTTTAAAAAAATTCCCTTCTCTGTGATTGCAAGCATCTCATATTTTAATGTTACCTTAACATGGTATATAGCTTGATTTAAGGATCTAAAATTTCACTCAATTTCGCAAAGTTTTCTGCTGCAACTACTTTTTCATTCGTAATGTTGCCCAAAAGCGAAAAGAAAAAAATAAATAAGGAGAAAAAAATAAGTTGGTTACCACATATTGATAAAAAGTTTCCAATTATCGCATAGATTGTTCTAATTTCCTTTGCAAATCAGTAACTGGCTGCTATGAAATTAGGAGTGGAAGATATGGTTGATCTTCTGATTTTGATTTTATTGTATATCTTGAAATATCGGATTTATCTAATTGTGGTGTACTTAAACTTGCAGCACATCTATTGTTATTAATGTTTGATTATCCTTTTGATTGACTGATTAAACTTGATCAAGAGTGACAAATATAATATGCCAACACCCATAGACAACACTAACCAGCCACTTTAATGGAAGAATTAGTCAATTCTATTTGAATGTAACCTCACCATGGTATATAGCTTGATCTAAGGATCTAAAATTTCACTCAATTTCACAAAGTTTTCTGCTCCATCTACTTCTTCATTCGTAATGTTGCCCAAAAGCGAAAAGAAAAAAATAAATAAGGAGAAAAAGATAAGTTGGTTACCACATTTTGATAAAAAGTTTCCAATTATCGCATGGATTGTACTAATTTCCTTTGCAAATAAGTAATTGGATGCTATGGTATTGGGAGTGGGGGATGGGGTTGATCTTCTCATTTTGATTTTATTGAATAGCTTCAAATATCAGATTTATCTAATTGTGGTGTACTTAAACTTGCAGCACATCTATTGTTATTAATGTTTGCTTATCCTTTTGATTAACTGATTAAACTTGATCTAGGTTTGTCAATATTATCAAATCTGATTATAGCGACATAGTAATGGTTAACTTGTAAGCTCATTCTTATAAGGAATTTCATGCACATTATTGGTATTCAAGAGTGACAAATATAATATGCCAAGACCCATAGACAACACTAACCAGCCACTTTAATGGAAGAATTAGCCAATTCTACAGGTTGCTCTCTAAAAAAAGGGGACACCTAGCTATTTGAGCAATCTAAGTATGCTTACTCCGTCTTTGTTTAGCCAGAATTCCTCTTCTTCTTATGACCAAAAGGAATACCATTCGATAAGACAAGGGATCATCAACTTCAGGTAAAAAAATTGTTGCTAACATGTGCCAATATCTAGCAGTTTCTATATGTAAATATCACTTGAGATTAATGAATTACTTAAAAAAAATTTTATCTAATATGAATTCAATATACTAGCTATTTGTCTCCCCTCCACTTTCACCTTTCACAAGTACCACCAGTTCCACCACCCACCCCGCTTACCATCTCCTTTACATATTTGGTATTTTAGATGTTACTTGATTACCACTATTAATACTATACCATTTGTAAGCCTAGGTTTTATGTAATGTTTATCAGAAAGATGTTGCTTTTGAGCCATGATAATTGCGGACCAGAATAAAAAAGAATATAAATAATTATTAAAGTTGTTGAGTAATTCTAATTGCGGGCCAAAATTCATCCTGTAAAGTTAAAAAAAAACTAAAAACCTAATAACGGATCTCATAGTGTTCACCAAGGTCTTGCAATTTCATCTTTCTCTTTGATCCTAATTGGAAAACAACGGTAAGAATGTTGCATCTTACTTTGATGATATTCATTCTATTTGTGTATATACAACAATTGTAACACATTTTTCTTTACTTTCTTTCGTGAACTTTTTCCTAAATTTGCTTGTATCTGTGTAAGTTATGATCTATTATAACAATGTTTATCTTCTTCTTTTTTTAATGAAAATAGGAGGAAACCAACAAAACTCACACTCTGGGAAGAATTCATCGACCTATATGGAAATAAACTTCTCAAACATCTGAAAGAACTTCAAGAATTTCCATTAATTATTGCCAGAAAAGTGGCCAAATCAAAATCATCTTCAGGTAAAATCAAACATATTAACAATATCTCTTATAACACATATTAATCGAATTGACACAAACTATTAAACAATATGCAGGCCTTTCAAATAGATTTGGCACAACAATCCAGATTGATCCTCCATACCCACAAGCTAACACATTAAAGACATGGTATTCAAAATACACCTCTCTATAAATAAATAAATCTATTCACATCTTTAACATTTTCTACATACAGGTCTGATGAAATAAAACCGGTTCTCAACACATACACAACAAAAAACACCACAGCTACAGGCTTTCTTTTGTTTGTGCCATTTGAAGAACACATAGTGCCTATTGTCAACATCCAGCAACAATCTTTGTTATATGCATCATCTACATCTTAAATCTCTTTATGAAATGAAATGTTAATCTAATTTACCATTTTATATGTATGCACAGGGGCAAGTATTCCACGTGCAATCTCAATTGTTAATATCCAATGAAACTCAAAAATTTTGTGTCTTAGTTTGCTCTGACTGCAAGCAAGTATTTCCAAGGATTTGGACACAGAGAACATTCTATTGTAGAACTTGCCGTCGACCAACACAACTCACACCAAGGTATGAAAATCATATCAGTAAGATCAATAACCGCATAACCATAATGTCCTTGAAATTAAATTTGGTACGTTAAATTTTTAAAATTTTTAGCACTGATTTAACTATATTTTGGAAGTCATGAGTTCAAAATCTATATTCCTAATATCAATTGCTAAACTTTCATAGTTTTCACATATGTAAATATCTAAAGATGAGTTTATCCCGTGTGAGACTTTGATTAATTTTAGGATAAGTTTATCTCGTGTTTGGTTGCAGATCATAGAATCACAAGATAACTTTTCCAGAAATGTAGTGTTTTTACTACTACTTATATGATTTTGATAAGTAAAATACATGCATTAATTAGTCAGTTCAAACTTAGACAGATTGGATAAGTTAGCGTATTTTACTCTTGGATGCTTTCCTCTGGTGTACAATTGTCTTAGTAACAGAAGAAAAAAAATATATAAAACAAGTTCAAGCCATGCACAATAAATAACAAATAGAGAAAATATCAAATAACAACAAGAAAATTCGACAACCCTTTTTAATCTACTCAATAAATCCAACTCATCATTAGATTAATAAGAACACATCTTTACTCTTAAGTTTTGAAGCCAAATAATAAGATGACATGTCTTTGGTTCCAAACAAGTTGTGGTCATTTATATAAGCCTAAATATACCCCTGTGGCCGAGTTCGAATTATAATGGTTAATGCATCTAAAGTTCTTTCTTTTATTTGATTTCAATTGAGTCAGAAAGAGAGTAAATATAATCGCCAGTAGTCTTATTCACATAATCGTTAACAAACCATAGCAACAGATAACTAAATGTATGGAACAAATAAGGTGGGTAAGTAGTAAGCCTAAGAACCAACATTAGAATATAAACGCAAACGTTGCTTTTATGACTATCAATTGCTAAACTTTCATTATTTTCACATATGTAAATATCTAAAGATGAGTTTATCCCGTGTGAGAATTTGATTAATTTTAGGATGAGTTTATCTCGTGTTTGGTTGCAGATCATAGAATCACAAGATAACTTTTCCAGAAATGTAGTGTTTTTACTACTACTTGTATTAAATGCATGCATTAATTAGTCTGTTCAAACTTAGACGGATTGGATAAGTTAGCGTTATTTTACTCTTGGATGCTTTCCTCTGGTGTACAATTGTCTTAGTAACAGAAGAAGAAAAATATATAATAACAAGTTCAAGCCATGCACAATAACTAATAAATAGAGAAAATATCAAATAACTACAAGAAAATTCGACAACCCTTTTTACCAATGTTCTTCCCCACCCGTCATTGCGATTTCTTTCTCTCCTTCCTCCTTTTATCTACTTGATTAGTAGCGATCTAGTCACACTATTCTGCTCCATTTTGATTGATATGAAATTTGGGGATATTTGAGGAGTTTAATTAAGGGTACAAAGTTGTTGTCTTGTTACTAGTGAAAAGAAAAATCACTAGAGAAAGAACTAGAATGTGTCATAGACAAAGTAAGAAACTATTAATAGTAGGTATAAGTGAAATTAGGATCTTATACTGTTTTGTAAATATACCTCTCATAGTTATATCTGAAGTTAAATGAATTGAAATTTGTGACCAGGAGTATGTTCCTGTCTACATGGGAAGTTCAATATATTTTTCCAATAAATTGCTTACTTTTGCAATGTGGATTAGACATTTCTTAATTTTTTGATTGGCAGGAATTCCGCAAATCAAGTAATGATAGTATTATCTCAATCTAATACATACTTTTACCAAGTGTCTCATTCTGTTTTAGTGTCTCACTTCAAACACTACACACACCCAAACTGATGCCGAAGTTTTCTTTGAGAAATCTTCCATGGACAGGTTTACAACGATGCAGTGGGGATGGAAATGGGAAAACTATACGAGAATAATAATTCAGAAAGGATCCATGTGGGAATAAATTTGATTGCATAAGTTTGGTTACTAAGTGCCTCTCAGAAACTGTTACAGCTTCAAATCTATTTTTTGTTTTACTTTGTTGGTACAACACATATGCCTTAAATGTTGCTTTTACATTTTATTTTAATTCTGATGTTCATTCAAGTAGTCAAAGAGCATACTACCAAGAATAAAGATATCTCCTAGCCAGCTAACGTCCTTGCTTTCTTGTAAAGTTATATAAATACCACCTTTGTTTGGTAGAATTATTTGATTGCATAACATATGAGCATATGAACGATTAGTAAACTAAATAACAATTTTCAATTTAAAAAATTATTATTGAACATAAACATATTGACTTTTGCTCAGATGCCAGTTTGAAGTAACCATCAAGGATGATACTGGTTCAACAACAGCCATGATTTCAGATAAAATTGGAGAAGAACTATTGTCTCTAACTATAGCAGAAATTCATGACATACGTTGCATCAAGGTAAAACACTCTACAACCTCTTGTTTAATCCTAAAAAATCTAATCTTACATGATTTCTTCCATCTTTCAGAAACAACTGTTGTCACTCATATTCGTGCAACACAAACTGCTAGGTAAGACATTCACCGTCCAAATAAAGAAGTTGTTTGCCAAAAACAAGGATACATCTTCAGCAAAACTGTTTATCATGTCAATCACCGAGAAAGATATTGCTAGCAATCTGCCACTGCCCATCAACGCACCAAGAACTCCAGAAAGCAGTAAACGCAAGCTGAAGCAAATCATGATAAAAGAAGACTAAAAGTTATTCTCTCTACATGACTCTCAATTGCTATGCAGCAATAAATGTTGTTTGTCCTATTAATTTTAAAACTAATGCTTGCATTTGTTGTTGGATTTGTTTATGATGTTATATGTAAATTCTGGGTTAGATCTATATAGGAATATATGTTTTTGATGACATGCTATGATTAAATTTTATTCTTCTGGAAATATAACAAATGTGGTTACAACTAGTATCCCTATTTATTGCTGAAGGGAATCTATCAAATCTGTTACATTTGATAGATTATTTGTAGAAACAGGATGTGTGTTGCATTAGGAAATCTGTTTTAGTTTGATTGTTGATTGCTGATAGTTTGGTAGATTAGAACATAGAGTCAAATTTCAGACGTTGAGTTAGAGGTAGAAATGCGAATTGATGGGGAGTTTTGAAATATTTTGAAATTGGGTTCTAATATCAAGTTGTCTGATTCTGTTTTCTGGATAAGATTTGATACTCTCCTTTTGTTATAGTATAATACTTTTTTGCAATATGGTTGGCAACACCATTTTGTCTTGATGGCATAGACTTTTGGTGCTGATAGCATGGACTTTGCTGCATAGTTATAAGAAATTGACAGGTACTTAAACCTTGCAATCAATGATAAATTCTTAAACAAACCAGTACTATACTCAACATTAACTCCTCCCCATAACTATATACTAAATTAATTTTTCATCTTATTTCACAGGTGCTTTCTGAATGACGCTGACTAATAGTCAAAATACAGCATTATGTAAATATTGTAGATATCCAACCTAAATAACACAGCCATGACAACGAACAAAACAACTGCCAACCATATTTCATATATATATATATATATATATATATATATATATATATATATATATATATATATATATATATATATATATATATATATATATACTTAGTATATAAATAAAAGACACTAGGCCCAAGCAGCTCTCGGTCGTCATGCCTGCTTGCCTACCAAGGGGCAATTTTAGTATCTCAGAAATTAACATCTTTGAGTGTCTTGTACAAAGTACTTTAATACCTATATTGTTGCTTTTAAAGGACAAAAATGTCAAGCCGTGTTAACTTATTTATTTATTTTTCCTCGGAAAAGAATTATGTTGTCCTGGCTTGTGGACCCCATCACCATCATGTGGTATTACCTTACACTTTGGATCTTTTTCAATTGGTGAAAGTATGATTCTCAGTGGATTTATACTACACGCGCTGTAGTTGCAATTTTTAAGAATTGACCCATTAAAAAAAATGGGGGCCAACTCTTACTTTAGTGTCTCTCAATGGGGCCCATTGGTACTTGTTTTTAGTCACTCCGAGCATTCTATTGATGTTTTATTATTATTAGCTTAGTACTCAACATTGAAAAAATAATTTATGAAATTTTATCGATGTTACGTAAGTTGAAACAAAGAGATTAATATATATTACCTGAAATGGTTGAGAAATACTCTAAATAACACACAGTTAACGATCTAAAAATTATGAAATTTTATTGATGTCACGTAAATTAAAACAAAAAGAATAACAATATTATTTGAAATAATTAAGAAATACTATAAATAACACAACAATTAACCATATGTTATAAACAATTTGTATTATAGTGAATGTCTAATTTTGTGGAGTCCTTGCATGATATGGTCAAGAATATTACTTGGGGACCAAATAAGGTTTTCCCTATAAATAAAAGATTTTCCTTCATTGTAAATAAGATTTGTGAAAGATCAATGAATCCTGAATATACTTAAAGATGAATACGAAATCTTTCTCTTCTCCCTACTTTATTCGTCTTCTAATTTCATATAGTTTCATAACATGTTATCAGCACGATTGTTCTATTCTTAAAGAATTATGAAGAAGACGAGAAAAGTGCAAAAGAGATATTGCATAAGTTATGCAATAAGGTTCTTATATCTTCAAGGTATGATTTATCTTTATGTTACAAATATTTATGTAACAGATTTGGAGGTACCATCAAAAGTAAGTATTTAAAGAGGCTTGTCGACTTTCTATACGTTTAATTTTAATCGAATGGGAAGAGAATTTCTTAATTTATTTTAATAATTAAATAAACACAATTTAGTGAAAGATATGTTTTCAACCTTTATATGAGGTATGTGATCTATTAAGTTATATTATTAACTAGTAATGTTGATTATAATAAATCAATAATCTCAATTTTGTGTGTAATTATAATATATGATCACATTAATGATCATCAGAAGTGATAAAATTACAATTATTTTGAAGGCTTGAGGTTGAGCCTCATTATGGGTAAGACGATAGATTTAAGTTTTATCGCACCAAAAGAATAAGACGATGGATTTATGTCTAATCACAAAAAGAGGGTAAGACATTGGGTTAAAGTCCTGATGCACCATGATGATAAGATATTGGGTTCAGGATCCATCGATTTATGACCTAAGACACTTTTATATGGATAAGACATTGAATGTGAGTCTCAATGCACCATATTGATGATATAATAATGACTAAAGAAAAACTAGTGTGTTTTTTATGAGAAGTCATGAAATTTATTGAATTTGCTACATTACGTAAAGTGAATGTGGTTGTAGTGCATAATAGTCTGAAAGAAGACAAGTGATTGAATAATGCACATAGATATGGAATGAGGTACTAAAGCTATCATTATTTGATATGCTCACATAAAGAATGAGAACTTTTGATAAATGTTAAAAATATGGATCCATTCTTTAAAGGGAATGAGGTGTAAGCCACCATGCTAGGCATGAGAAAGATTGCGACCTTTGGTTAACGATGTGGTATCATCAAGAATGTCTCTAAGAAGACATGTATTATAGAAACATTTCATACTTTATCTTCAGGCTTGTATTGGACAAGAATTAGTTCAACTGAGGCACATTCTATGATAAATAAGAAGTTTTCTAGTTTCAATGCTTTCTTAATTTGGCATGATTGTCTGAGACATCATTAGTCTATAATGTTTAGACGAATTATGAAAAATTAAAATGGACATCCATTGAAGAACCTAAAAATTCTTTTAAATGGTGAGTTTTCTTGTAATGATTGTTAGCAAGGCAAGCTAATTGTGAGACCATCATAAACGAAAGTTGAGATTGAATTCTCTGCATTCTAGGAACGTATACAAATATCAGTGGACCTAGTCATCCACCTAATGGATTGTTTAGACATTTAATGGTCCTAATAAATGTTTCTTCTATATGATCTCATGTGTGACAATTATTATCTCGCAACTTGATGTTTGCGAAAATGTTGTCACAAATAATATGTTACATGCACAATTTTCTTCAGATTAGCTCATTCAATGATGGGATCACGACTCACCTAAAGGGTGAAGTAATTGAGAAGAAATAAATCTGAAAATTACTCTTAGATTAATAAAATTTAAATTTACTCATATAATAGTAAATCAAAAATGTACTAAAGCAAAAGGCACATGACGTAGTAAACTTAAAGTTTACTAGTAGTAATAATTTTATTAGTTGACATGAATAATTTGGTCATCCCAAAGATGTGGATACTGAGTAATGGACATACACTGAAAAACTGGAAGATTCTTCAAAAAATTCTTTACGTTGCTTGTTCTCGTGATAAAGTTGATTGGATCAACTAAAGTTGGGACTAAATCCAAAATTCTGAAAAGTATAAAAGGTGAATATGAGCTCATTCACCTATCATGTGATATGATAAAAAAATGCATCTATAAGATAATCACATGTGCGTTTGTTGTCAACAAGTAGTTTGACATTCACAAAATTGTTTGTGCAAAAATAATTGATTTAAGAGCACAATTTTAGAATATGTATTCAAGACAATTTATCTTGATAATATTGATAAATACTCAAGATGTTGTGACATTAAATGTCTGAGATAATGAAATCATTGCTTGTGAAAATAAAGCTCCATTGTTTATCTGAAATATGATACCGCATACAAAACTAATTGTATGCATCAAACTAACAAATTATGATCAGATTTTCTTTCTGTTGATTTATGATCAGGGACCAAATATTTTTTTCAACTGATTATTTTGGTATGTAGTATATAATCAACGAATATACAATGATGCACAAATATAGATTCTCCAAAAGATTGAGATATATGTTAGTTTGTCTAACATAAGGGGGAGACTAGAAGCAATACACGAGTTGTAAATACATCTATTGAACGTCCCTTAAAGATAAAGTCTATGACATACATGAAGCATGATAGACTAATCAATTCTAAATAAAATAATCCTTGAAAAATGGGTAGGATCAAAGTATCAAAATGATCATAATAAGAAGATAATGTGCTCTTGGGGAGCCTACGATATAACACTTTATGAAACCTTATGAGAGGGGTAGTTACCTAAAGATAATGAAGTGATGAGATCTCAATAAGTTATGTCGTATTGTGAATCAATGCAAAATGATATACGTTGACGGTATCTTTGATACAATAGCACGCAATATTATAAAAAATTATTATCATATAAATTCTACGATTATTAAAGCATACTGGTGTAGAAATAATTATCAAGTGAAAAGTGGAATGGTGCATTTTGGCAAGCATAAAACTTATTTGACTTGCAGTCTAGGCACTAGAAGATGTCATACATCTAATATTGAATGTTGTCACTTGACAAAACTAATATGAAAATATCCAAGGTTAGAAATCTAGCATATACAAGGTTTTGGAAAACTTGTTTATCATCCTCATAAGGATTAATAGATTCAGAATGCATAGAGCATATACAAGTATTGTTATGCAAGTTGATAACTATAATTGAAACTCTTGAAGAGTTTTCAAAAGGCAACAAATTATTTGCTTAAAAGAAGTTAAAGTAAGGAACTTGGAGAAATCTTTGCCCTGAAAGGAAGAATCATAAAAGGAGATAGAAAAAAACATATTTCGTCAAGGTTTTTTTACACTCATGGGCTCCCAATAATGGTGATATCAACATGCAAGAGGTTTGTTCAAGTAATATTATTGTTGATTTATTCACCAAATGTCTACCACCTACAACTTTCAAGAAGATGGTGCACAAGTTTGGAAAATGAAGATTCTAGTCTCTGAATTGATGTTGTCATTAGGGGGAGTTAATACGTTATGTACTCTTTTTTCCTCACAAGGTTTTTTGCCACTGGGTTTTCCTTGTAAGGTTCTTAATGAGACATCCATAATGTGTATTATTATATATGTATACTCTTTTTCCTTCACTAGATTTTTTTCCTACTGGGTTTTATCTAGTAAGATTTTAACGAGGCACATAATCTATCAGCATTCAAGGGGGAATGTTATAAAAAATTTGTGTTATAGTGAATGTCTAATTATGTGGAGTCCTTGTAGGATATGGTTATGAATCCTACTTGGGGACCAAGTAAGGTTTTCCCTATAAATAAAGGGTTTTCTTTCATTGTATATAAAATTTGTCAAAGATCAATGAATCCTGAATATACTTCAAAATGAATAAAAATCTTTTTCTTCTCCCTACTTTATTCGTCTTCTAATTTCATATAGTTTTATAACACCATCTAAAAAATTAAAAGATACATAAATAAATTTACTGACTCTCAAAAAAAATTTCACTTAAATTGAGATAAAGTGAGTAACATATATTATTTGGAAAAAAAGTAGAAATATTATAAATCGGAATTATTAACAACTTAAAATATTTATAAGATATAAAAAAAGTCTATTGACGCTTAAAATTTTATATATATCACATAAATTGAGAAAGTGGTAATATCTATTATTGGTAAAATGCACAAGTATATAGTGTCACGTAAGCCAAAAGGGGACAGAAAAATATTTATAAAATTAAGTTCAGGGGGTAATAGGTTCTTAGTAAAGTACAAGTGTGTCTCTTAAATTTTGCGCATAGTTTTGGGGGTACTTATGCTTTTTCCCTATATTATTTGAAAACAATGTAAATTTGCTTTAGAAATTATAATAGTTAACAACTACAAATATGTATAACACATAAAAGATTTGGTTAACTCTCAAAATTCTATCAGTATCACATAAATTAGGACGAAAGGAATAATATATATTACGCGTCTAAATATTATGTAAAAAATATAACATATAAATCACTATAGTTAATAACTTAAATTTAATTTAGAGAATCAATATATATTGGGCCCATGCTGGCACGGGTTTGTATCTAGTATATATAAAAGGAAAAACTTTCACATATAGCCACTTAAATAAAATAATTACTCTCCATAGCTATAGTTTGATCATTATAATTTGTAGCTACATGTTATATGGAGGAGAGAGGAGAGAGACGAGAGAAGGGGGAAAGAGTGAGAGAAAGGTGAATTGTATATGTATTTGATAAGATAATTGTATATTATACATGTGTATTGTTATATATGGCAAGAGAGGTTAGAAGAGGGAGGAGAGAGGTGAGCGAGATTGGGAGAGGGAGGAGAGAGGCGAATGAGATCAAGATTGAGAGAGAACGAAGAGAGGCGAGCGGGAGAGGTTAGAGAGTGTGAGAGAGGTCAGTTTTATATGTTTATAATTGTATATTATATATATAAGTTTGTATATAGGGTATATAAGACTGGGAGAGGGAGGAGAGAGGCAAGGGAGAGACGGGAGAGAGTGGGAGAGAGGTGAATTGTATATGTATATATGTTAAATAATTGTATATTATACATATGTATTTGTATATTCTGGCGAATTATATATATACAAACGTGACTATTATACAAACACGAACTCAGCCCACGTAATTTATGTATAATGCTAGTCGCGAGTGGTAATTATAGCAAACTATAGCTATGATGAGTGATTGAATAGTATAAGTTTGTTTTGTTGCGTAATTTTCCCATATATAAGTCTTTTGAAATGCTCCATTAACAAATAGAATAATGAATTAAATTAAGTTAGTAGGATGTCAAAGACCACATCATGAAGAGTAAAAATCCAAAAGCTCCTTTTAGTAATAAAAAACAATTTTTTTAAAAATCTCAATGTAGCCCATTTCATAAAGAACCGCAAACCCTGAGGTCTTTCTTCTTCTTTTTTGAAAATTGGGTAAATTTTAAAATTGGCCGAGTCTTTCTCCAAACCAAGTCTAATGTTTGTTCAAATTCGTTGGGTTAGCCCTATTGCTACGGAAAATATGGAGTTCGTAGATTTGGAGCAAAAAATTATGGAATACAACATTTGGAAAGGAAAATAATTTGGCGGTTAGTATTTTGGGCTTCCCTCTTTGTACTTCCCTTTGTCATTCAAAGTTTGTAGGGCTTCGATCCTTTCAATGTCTTTTTTGGTTTCGATTGAGGCAAGTTTTTTCCTTCAATTTTGGTTTTGCTATATGATAATTGAAGATATAGAATCAATTTGATTTCAATTACTTAAAGTCTATCACAGAAATTTGTGTGTTAGTACTAGCTTTTAGTATTTTTGAAGTACTTCATATATTCTATCTACCCGTTAAAAACATTGATTTGTAGTTAGAAGAGTATGAGAAAAAGAAGGCAAACTGTTGGCAGAACATTGATAGAGTTCAGAACTTCGTTTTGAGGCTTTTGTAGGTTCATATCTACCTATTATTTTGTTAGTAGCGCTTGAGTCATATCGATCTGCCTATCATATTTTTTGATAATATGGGGATGTAGTTTTTTCTTTTGTGTGTCAAGTAGTTCCATGGTGCTTATTCATTACAAGATTTGTTTAAATCAGGCAATTAGGTAAAACTAGTGTGCTGAAGTAATACGATTTTAAAAAAATATCGATTGAAGGACCTGTAACCTGAAGCTTCTTGTTCATATTTATTATCAATAGCAATAGCTTTTTTCAGTAAATTTATCATAAAGAAAGAAACTTTAAAAGGAATTTCAGAATGCCAAATTTTTTTAACACTAAGAGTAGGTTGTTTAAACTTTATGATTTGCAGCTAAAATCACCATTTTCAGTTTTTTTTTCAAGATGTTTATCTTTGTGCCCTGTGAATATGAATATCAGTGATGTTGTAAATTTAACTGTCTAAAATTATTCCCCCAAGAGCTTCCGCATCCCATTTATCATCTTTTGTGAAATCAGTTGCTCTTTGATATTTTTGATTTTAGCGTCCTCAAAAGACATATTAGTAAGTGCTTCCATTTGATCAGTCAACCTATCCTACCAGAAGGACACATTAACCTTTTCAATACTCTATAAGATATTTGCTTAACATTTTTTTTTATTTTCATAAGTCTTCTCCAAGATCGAGATTAATTATAAGATCTTTTTCGAGCCACGAGATGTAATCTTTTATAGTATCTGGCTTCAAGGAATTCTCTGAGAAGTGAGTTGTTAGTTCTAAAGTTCCATTGATTCTTCACCAAAAATGAATCACAAGAACTTTGGATCTTCCTGATTCCTATCCCCCTATGAGTAGGGGTAACACAAATCATCTTATGCTATCCAGTGGTGTTTCTTCCACCCAGTTTCACCCAGAAGTAGTTATCCATGATTCTATCAATTTGTTTAAAGGTGGCAATTGGTAGGGTTTATTACAAAGAAAATATGAAGAGGGATAGAGGCCTGGCAAACTTGAGCATAATAGTTTACCACCAACATGAATAGTTGGTTAGTTCTAGAGATTGGGTCATTTCCATCTGGAAAAGGAAATAATATAACTGAATATGTAAATTTGATAAGGACTTATATTATTTATTGTGTGCTATATAATCTGTGTGCTGGAGATTTTAGCTTATTGTAAGATCAGTTCTTACAATAAACAACAACATACATAGTGTGATCCCACGAGTGGGATCTAAGAATGGGTTCTTACAATAATAAATATTTTTTTAATTAAGTAATTTCTATTATCTCATTTTTGGGAAATGTGTTTTTTTTGGGGGGGGGGGATATAAGTCTTTTAACTATCAGAAATACTTAAAAAGAGATAAAAGGAAATTTACTTAGATAAGATCATTACAAGAAAGGATTGTGAGAAACGTTCTACTTGCTGACCATTATATTGTGTTCTGTCATGTAGCTAAAAGTTGCTTCTTTTCCGATATTAACAAGCTAGATTCATTGGGGTGGTCAAGTAAACTTCAAATTTAGTGCTTCTCCCATCATATTTTTCTTCCCCCGTATTTAATTAAGAGCAAAAAGGGTAGGATGATGCCTGTGTATGTGCCTTCATAAGCATACATGTTTCTCGTGATGATAAAGCTTATCATTATTATGCAACAAACTTTGAGTAGAAACACTATGTTCTAGTCAAGAAATATTTACTACTTTCTACTACTGTCTTTTCTCCATTAAACTCAATAATGGCAAGTTTATTCTCTATCCTCTTACTCACAACTGCTGTCACCAAAGAACAAAGCCACAAAGATCAGCAAATCCTCTGACATAATACTCCCTGAACTACCAAAAGATAGAGGTTGGCTGAGTGAACATCTTCACCAATACAAAGGATTTTGGTATGCCAAAAGAGTTCTTCAAGGCCTACTAGCACTTCCGCAGTAACATTTTAAGCCAAGACAAACATGTATGCTTATGATGCCTCTGTATGGGCCTTCCTAAGCATACATGTTTCTCGTGGTGATAAAGGTAATCTTTTTTATGCAGTAAACTTTAAGTAGAAACATCCTCTTTTTCTAATGTCTACAATACGTGCACAAAGGAAGATATCAAGCTTTTTAACCCTGTCCCAAAACATAGAAATTTCTTTCCAACTTCAACACCAACAATTTTCTGCTTCTCACCCTTTTTGACATTGCCAACAGCAGCCTCTTCAGGCACTTTAAAAGCAACCCTTCAACCCCCTCTTCGACCTTCTCCTTTTTTTTTCTGCATGTTGCATTAGCTGCTTATAATACTCATTGTTTCTCCTCTCCAATCCAATAAATCTGACCTTGAAGATCCTAAAGTTTTCGACTAAGCATGCAAACTCTATGATCATCCCTTCTATTTTGCATGAACCTGGGAAGCTTATCTACCTTCCTCTTCATGAACAACGACTCTGAAAACAACCCCTTATTCTCCTCCATCAATGAAGCCACTTTGTATTTTAATATCGTGCTCTCATTTAACAAGATCAACCTCTCTGATTCCAACAACTCCAATGAGATTTCATGCAACTCTATCTTACTTGACTAAGCTCGTGTAGGATGATTTCATAGTCGACACTTCTGATCACCATCAAGTCTGCGATGATCATGTCAGCTTCAAATTTATCTTGTGTTGATGGGAATTGAGGTTGATATGATAATGAAGTCTCAACATAAGAATCAACAATATCTGATCCATTGTTCTCTTCCTTGTTAAATTGATCATCATTATCATGATCAAAATGGGAGGATGGAGTTGGAAAGGAATTCTGACGATAATGGTTCTTGGCGAGTGCTGCGATAGCGATCTTCCAATGAGAGATAGTTGCCATACAATTTTGAAGTAAGCCCAGAAGATGTGGTCGTTTCTGGTAGTAAGCATTAGCGCATTTTGTAAAACTGTCAACATTATCTTTACTAGGAACTTTCACAACCAACTTCTTCATTTTCTTGTCCAAATTTGAAAAAAGGACCACAATCCAGTCCAAAATTAGTCAACTAGATATAAGATATTGACTTGACAAGTGAAGCATTTGAATATTTGAATTCTACACATTTTTGTCTTTGCTTTCTATGAACGGGTAATTTGATTGCCCCTAATATTATATATAGTATTCAGTCTCAACTGAGATTGGTGAGCTTAATCTTATGCTTTATTTTTTTTCTTCTTTGATAATTATACCTTCAAAAATAACCTTGATAAAGTTCTCAAACTTATGCTTTACTTTTGGTCCATAAAATTTGCTCACAATTTTTTTGAATTTTTGGGATGAAAATTGAAGTTGACTATTTTTTTTATCAAGGTATGCGAACATATATACATATGAAGGGATCAGTTCAAGTGGGTTTTTTTATTTGAAAGACCCTTTGGGGTTCAAAGGCTTAGCAACACCCCCAGACCTTAGCATAAATAAAATATCAAAAAGGTACAAGGAAGGGGACATAGAATCTTACCTCCGATCCTATGGTGCTTCATAAGTTGACCTTCCTACTAAGGATAGTCAACTTATGAATAAAAAGATTACTAGTAAGCATAAAATAAGGGAGACACTCCCCTTACAAAAAAGAGAGAAAAGAAAAACCTAGGCGTATTCAAGTAAGCTGTATCAAATAAAGATATAGCGTAGTTACATAGGATGAGATCACCAAACATTGTATAGAGACATCTGTACAGATCACCAAGTGCCACTTCAGGGAGGTTCTTTTATACTTCTCAATTTTATTCTTCTGAAACTTTCCATTTCCACTTTGTCTAGTTGATAATATGTTGTTGTTTCCTTTGGTAACTATTTTATGTTGAAATAAAGCTAGAAATCTGATGAATCTATTTTGAGAGAGTGTTAGCTGCAATATTGACTTTCCTGAGAGTGTGTATGCATTCAAATTTTTTGATTTTTTGGATGATGTTGTGCAACCTTTGTACTTGAGAAATAATGCTCCATGGATGGTTATAATTACTCTTGATCCAATCCACCAGAAGTTGGTATCAACCTCCAAAATTACCTGATTGTAATCCAATTGTAAGCACCAGGTCATACAAAACAGGGCAGTCTCCATTTCTGTTTGTTTGTTAGTTCCTTTCTCTAGTGGAACTTCATAAGCAAAGAACATTTCCCCTCTTGAATTTCTGAGTATTCCCCAGCCCAATTTCTGCCTGGTTTACTCAATGAACTACCATTTGTATTGAGTTTGACCCATTGAGCTTAGGATTTGATCCAATGGACAAGAGTAACTTTTGTGTCGTGGATAGAATTTCAACAATTGATACCACTGATTTACAGGTTGAGGGCCAGCTAATGTAAGGAAAAATAGTGTGCAATAAATTGAATGTATCCTTGAATACAGAGAATTTGACTCTAGCCATATTTGAATTTTTCCCCATACTTCTTTGCACATCTATTTTCCCACAAATTCCAGCAAATAAAGATGGGAGTGGTTTGTAAAATGAACTTCAAGTGATTTGAGTTGGGTCTTTGAGGTTTAAAGTTTATCAATATTGATTAGCATGCTCATAATTTAGGTTGGAAAAATTGATGATCACCTGGGAAATGGACATGGATAAGTCAGAAGAAGCATTGAAGGAAGTTTTGAACATTCATATAAAATGGTGAATGCATACAAATGTTATTACACTGTTAGTTGCATTATAGGATGTTTGTATCTTTTTCCCAACACCAGATGTTTATTTTGTTAAAGCAATCATATATCTTCCTTTTTAAATTTTCATTCTGGAAATATTGTCACACTTATGTATTCAATGAAATGTAAAGTTTTGTACTTCGTAAAGTATCAAAATATTGAATTTAATGTTTTTTCTCACGCTAACATGATCAAGAAGACTGGAACTACTGTAGTTGACACAAATAAAAAAAGTGGGTATGTTTGAAAAACTACAAGATCTTTCTTTTCTTTCGAAAGAAGGAAAATTTCATGTATATAATTGTTGCTTGTGCATCAATTCCTTAATTTGTTTGTTTTTAGAAAAACTCAATTAGTCATTTTTGATATTCCAATTTTTTCTAATTAATGGAATCTAATTTATATTATGATATAGTTATAAATTTTTTGTGCATTTCTTGTGTAGAATTTTTAAGGAAATTGAGGTCAAGTATCAACTTTAACATGCTCGGCTTTTGGATTGATGATTTCATAAATATTTATTATAAATTTACTGGAGATTTTAATTCCATTTGAATTAGGAGTTAAGTAGTTGATTTTATTTTGAGACTATTACATTTAGTTAGATCTCAATTTTACTTGAGATAGCCAAGATGATTTTTTTGACATTGTTTACTCTTACAAAAAACTTGTTATATTGTTATTTTGTGCTTTGATTATAATAGTAAAAATTATTTGTTTGTATGTATTTGTGTCTTGAAAAAAACTATATTTTTAGATTTTTTGGGATGCTCAAAGAAACTTGGTAGAAACATTAGAATATTAATATGACATTTAACAAAATATAAAATAATGTTATCAATTTTTTATGACATTCAATAATAGCATTTGTTGACATTACTGAAGTGTCAAAAATTTCAATGTGACATTTAATAAATGTCACAAGTAAGTGTCTTGAAATTTATTTTTTCAAACATTTAATCTAAATGTCCAAAAGTATAAGTGATATTTCATAAATGTCAAAAAACCAATTGTCATGTATCTCATACCGACATTTACTTAAATGTCAAAAATAAATGTTATATATTTCATATCGCCAATTATGTAAATGTCAAAATAAATATCATATATCTCATACAGACATTTACCTAAATATCTAAAAATAAATGTTATATATATATATATATATATATATACTGACATTCACCTTAATGTCAAAAATAAATGTCATATATTTCTTATCAACATTTACATAAGTATAAAAATTAAATGTTGTAATAATTTTACCAACATTTACATATATGTTGCGAAGTAAATGACGCTTTTTTTTCTTTCTAAATTTACCTAAATGTCACAAAAATAAATGTCACAAATTCTTTCCGACAATTACCTAAATGTCGGAAATATCCTTAACACTAAAATTTTACGACATTTGGTCCAAATGTAAAATGAACATCGGTAAACATATTTGTGACATTCAAACATCATAATACGATATTTTAAAAATGTCATTGTATCTCTATTTTCTTGTACTGTTCAGACTTTGAAAGATAGAGAGTTGTATGCCAAGTTCTGTAAATGTGAGTTTTGGCTGCAATATATGGTGTTCTTAGGCTATAGTGTCTGGAGAGGGAATTAAAGTTGATATTCTGAAAATTGAGGCAGTGTAGAATTGGCCTAGACCCACATATCCAACTAATATTAAGGTTTAGCTGGATATTATAGAAGATTTGTAGAGAGGTTCTTGTCTATTTCTTCTCCTTTGACGAAGTTGACTCAAAAAACAGTGAAATTTCAACTGAAGCTTGTGAGAAAAACTTTAGGAATTGAAAAAAACGTTGACTAGTGCTCCAATTTTGACCTTACCGCAAGGTACTCAAGACTTTTTGGTGTATTGTGATGCATCTAGAGTTGGTTTGGGTTGCATGCTAGTGTAGAATAGAAAATTTATAGCTTATGCCTTCAGATAGTTGAAGGTACATGTTGGTTTTCGTAGTATTTGTTTTGAAGATATGACATTATTATTTGTATGATGTTCATGTTAATGTATTCACTAATCACAAGAGTCTTCAATATGTGTTCACTAAGGAAGAGCTTAATCTCAGACAAAGGAAGTGTCTAGAATTACTCAAGGATTATGACATGAGTATTCATTACCATCCAGCTAAGGCAAGTGTTTTTGTTGATTCCTTGAGTAAGTTTTCTATTGGTAGTACCGCCCATATTGAGGAAGACAAGAAAGAGGTAGCAAAAGAGTTGCATAACCTGCACGATTAGGAGTTTGACTAATGGATTCCACAGAAAGAAGAGTAGTTGTGATGAATGGGGCTGAGTCTTCATTAGTATCACAAGTAAAATGAAAGAAAGACCGATATTCCATTTTACTGAAATTGAAGGTGAATATTCATAAGCAAAAGGTATTAGCTTTTGAACAAGGGGGAGATGGCGTATTGAGATATCAAGGTAGATTGTGTGTGCCAATGGTGGTTGTACACCAAGAGAGGATTATAGAGGAAGCTCATAGCTTTTAATATTCCATTCATCTGGGTTCCACAAAGATGCATCGTGACTTGAGAGAGGTATATTGGTGGAATTATATGAAGAAAGCCATTGTTGAATTTGATGTTAAGTGCCTGAATTGCCAGCATGTTAAAGTAGAGCACCAACGGCCTGATGGTTTGGCTCAGAATATAGAACTTTTGAAATGGAAGTGGGAGATGATTAAAATGGATTTCATCAAAGGTTTACCAAGGTCTCGTAGGCAACATGGTTCTATTTGGGTGATTATGGATCGCATGACCAAATCAACCCATTGTTTTGCTGGTTAAGACTACTCATTCGGTAGAAGATTGTGCTAAGTTGTATCTTCAAAAAGTTGTTAGACTGCATGGAGTCCTGGTATCCATCATTTTAGACAGAGGTGCATAATTTACTGCACAGTTTTGAAAGTCATTCCAAAAAGGCTTAGGTTCAAAGGTGAACTTAAGTATTGTATTTCATCTTCACTATTCAAACTATAGAAGATATGTTGAGGGCATGTGTGATCGATTTCAAAGTTAATTGAGTTGATGACCTACCTCTTATTGAGTTGGCTTAAAATAATAGTTACCACTCTAACATCCAAATGACTCTTTATGAAGTTTTTGTGGGAGAAGATGCAGATTTCCTATTGGATGGTTTGAAGTTGGTGAATCAGGGTTGATAGGACCAAATTTAGTTCATCAAGCTATGGAAAAGGTGAAAGTGATTCAAGAGAGGTTGAAAATGGAGCAGAGTCGTCAGAAATTCTATAGTGATGTTAGGAGAAGGGTGTAAGAGTTAGAAGTAGATGATTGGGTATAGTTAAAAGTTTCACCCATGAAAGGTTTTATGAGGTTTTGTAATAAGGGGAAACTTAGTTCCCCGTATATTGGTTCTTATTGAATATCCAAGAGGATTGACAATGTAGCTTATGAGTTGGAGCAACTACAAGAGTTAGCAGTGGTGCATCCGGTGTTTCACATCTCCATGTTGAAGAAATGCATCAGCAATCCTTCATTGATCATACCAACTGAAAATATTGGGATCAAGTATGGCTTATCTTATGAGGAGATTCCTGTTCAGATTCTAGATCGCCAAGTTGCCAAGTTGAGAAAAAAAGATATAACATCAGTCAAAGTCCTTTGGAGGAACCAATTTGTTTAGGAAGCTACTTATAAAGTCAAAGAGGATATGAAGAAGAGATATCAACATCTCTTTGAATTCGTAGAAAATGCAGATCAAGGTAATAATTATATTCTTACTGCTCTTTAAACTATGAATGAGCATATTGTTTGTCACATTTGCTTGTTGGGTGATTGAACTAGATGTTATCACCATTTGCCTAGTAGGAGTAATTTCATTTGAGAACGAATGTTACAAAGGGAGATATATTGTAACTTCTTGCAAAAAAAAAAGAGAAACAACAAGGAAGTCTAGAAATTAGAAATAGTTCTTTTTGGAAAGAGAGAAAATCTGGAAATTTGTTAAGTAAGGTAAAGTGAGTTTTTTGGAAAAATTTAAACGGCCATAAATTCTAGCTCAGTATGGGTTAGGTTTACTTAAATATATGGTTGGAAAGCCCTTGGAACAATCTTTCCTAGCCGCCAAGTTTGTGCAATTCCCAATTCGTATGAATAAGTTATGTCTTTTGGATGTTGGGTTGTTGGAAAAGGAAAGTCCAATCCAAATTTTAGAAGGGTAATTTGGTATTTCCCCTACCCTTTTATTTTAATACATTTTTGGTTACTAATTAGGGGTCTAAGCTAAATTAGATCAGTTTACACTTTTACCAAAGAGATAGAGTTCTGAGAGAAAAGGAGAAAAGAGAACGAAATAGATGAACATTCAAGATTCGTCAAGATCGTCGAGTTTATCTTGTGAATTTCATCAGGGGTGATACCTACAAGGTATGTGAGCATCCATAGTGATGGGCTCATTCACCCACTGATATATCGTGGTTTCACGGTATTATTAATACTTTTTCCTTAAGTTTAGCGTGTCCAAAAGCCTTTTTGTGCTAATTTTTATATAAGTTTCTCTTTGTTTTGCAGGAAATCTGTCCAAAGCTGAATGCGGAGATTTTGAGCGAAGAAATGCAGAAGAGACCACCTACAGAGCTTATGACGGTCCGTCGTGCTTGTGACGGTCCGTAGGTGGCAGCGTAGTGCAGCTGCTGAAGGAAGATGGGGAAGTCTGACCAAGTGTGGGATTACGAAGCTTGTGACGGTCCATCGTGGCTATGACGGTCCCTCCTGCAGGTTCGTCGTGAAGTTCAGAGAAGTGATCCCAGTACCCAGATTCCAAGAGTTGAAGTTTTTTAGAACGAAGACCCTCGACGGACCGTTGTGCCTATGACGGTCCGTCATACTTGCCGTCGAGGGGAATGAAGAGAGCAGCAGAAGAAATTGCACAAGTATGGGACAAGGGAGTCCATGACGGTCCGTCGTGACCACGACGGTCCGTCGACCCAGCCGTGTTTTGGCAGATTTCCTGCAATTAGAATCCTTGTTTAATTAGGTTTTTGTTTTTTTATAAATAGTTCAAAAAACCTCGTTTTTGAGGTTAGACACCAGATAGTTAGACTCTATGAGATTAGACATCAGATTTTTAGACTTTGTGTATTAGTGTTGGATTTTGAGATTCTTGCAATTGATTTTTGGATATTAATCAAGCAAACTTTTGGATTTTAATCTTTCTCATTGAAGTAAGTACATGAATTCTTATCTACTATCTTTGAATATTATGTTTATGGCTATGAGTAACTAAACTCCATAACTAGGATTGTGGGAACCATAGGCAAATAATGAGATAAACCCTAACTAAAATAACAATTCTAGATTAGTGTCTTGCATGTATTAATAATTCTTTCGTTTAGAAGTCTTTTTAACGGATGGCCAACGTTAGAACTCGCCTTAATGCTACTTGCCGGACCAAGGAGGTAGATAATAGGAAAAGAATTACTAACATAGATTTAGTGTATACTATCTAATAGGCTAGTATTGATTGGTACGAGGTAATAACTTAGTCAAATATTGAATACGATGCTTAATATGAGGTAAGGATAAGGGTTAGGATAGCAACACACGTAGCCGGACCAAGGTGCGGAGTGAGATTTTCTGGATGCCGGACCAAGGATTTAGAAATACATAAGTTATCACTTTGCATGCAAGATACTAGGAAAGAATTGTTATAGTTAGAATTATCAAGTTATGAACCTGTGGGGAACACGTAAACCCTAGTTACTTTGATTAATTGATTAAAATCCAACATTCAAAGCTGTTAAGTGTCTCTTTCAAGTTCGCTATTTATTTTCACTCATTTAGAAATAGAAACCCCCCTTTATTGTTTTTACTTTCCAAGGAAGTCATTGACCAAACAATAGTAATAACAGGTTGAAGTTAAGCCTAGACTATTTTCCTCGTGGGAACGATCCCAACCTCATTAGTTTGGTTATTTACTTGACACGACCGCTTTACTTCTTATTTGAGAAGTAAGTTTGAGCGTATCAAATTTTGGCGCCGTTGCCGGGGATTATAGCTTTTAGATTAACTTGAACCTATTACTATAGCTTAGTTGATATTTTCTTGATTTTACTTTGTTTTATTGTTTTTGATTTCTTTTCAGAACTATCCTCCTTGTATGCCAAATACACGGAGAGGAAGATAACCCTTGTTTCCCTACGATCACGAGTTAGAGCGTACACTGCGCAATATGAATCGAAACTTGGGAATAAATGATGAAGATCCGAACCAGAACATCCCAGCTCCGGTTGATGTTCATGGTCAGATGTTACCTGATGCTCCGGGTGAACATCAACAGAGGGGACAAAATCCCGTTCCACAGCCCCAAGCATACTACAGAGGGTATGATAACATAGCAGACTCAGATGGGCCACTTGTCTTGCCCCGTCTACCCACAGGCCACACTTTTGTGGTAACTAGTAGCCTGATGCAAATGCTCACTGCCAGAGGTTTGTTTTAAGGGCTACCTTCTGCGGATCCACATGCCCATATAGCTAAGGTAAGGGCACTGTGTAAAAGTTGTGTGGGGAGGCCTGACTTGGATCTAGATGTAATAGGGCTCAGAGTGTTTCCTCTCTCACTGACAGGAGAGGCTGCTATATGGTTCACTGAGCTTCCATACAACTCAATCTTCACTTGGAACCAATTAAGAGATGTCTTCTTAGCACACTACTATCCGGTCTCCAAGAAACTAAACCACAAAGACAGAGTGAACAACTTTGTGGCACTACTAGGAGAGTCAGTTAGTAGTTCTTGGGATAGATTCACCTCATTCTTGAGAAGTGTTCCAAATCACCGTATAGATGATGAGTCACTAAAGGAATACTTCTATCGGGGACAGGATGATAAAAATAAAGCGGTGTTGGATACTATAGCAGGTGGATCTTATGGAGAATGCCCTTATGCTGAGATCACTGAAAAATTAGAGAAAATCTCACGAAATAACAAAGCTTGGAGTACTAGGAAGTCTGATACAGGGAGAAACACCGTCGCAGTGCAGTCTACTCACAACCCATCCACAGATGAGATTCGTGAAGAAATGGCTCAGATAAGAACTGAGCTTGGGTTGGTACTAAAACATGTCACTGGGGGTGCAGAAAAGATAAATGCAGTCAACTACTTGGCTAAACCACCACCTTCTAATGATGAATGCTATTATCCGGAGGACACTTATGCAGTAAATGAGCAGATGGGGGGTTTCCAACAAAGCGCCCAAGGCTCAAATCAGGATAATTGGCGCCAAGGTCAAGGGAACCAAGGTCGGAACTATGGTAACTACAATCGTGAGGGTCATTATGTCCGTGATGGAAACTACAACCGCGACAACAACTTTAACAGGAGTAACTATGCTAATGGAAACGATAGGAATGGGCCCTATGTCCGACCTCAAAATCGTGAAGTTACTCCTAGGGATGGTGGAGATAGTATGGCGCGAGTTGAGGATATGTTGCACAAAATGATGAGGAGTTTCGATGCTACTGATGAGCACATTAAAGAGTTAAGGTGTGATTTAGCTAGTATTGGGCAAAAAGTTGATACACATGCAATTTTGATTAAACAGATCGAATTGCAAGTGGCCCAATTATCTGCGACAGTGAACACACGGCAACCGGGCACTCTTCCTAGCAACACTGTCCAAAATCCAAAGAATGATGCGCACTGTATGGCAATCACTACCGGGGTGGTAAGCAAAGCATTGACCCACCTATGCCATCTACTGAGGAAAATGTGAAAAAGGATAATGATAATGTGGAGAAGGGTAGTGGTGAAGCAGAGGAAAGTAATGGAAAAGATGCAGAAGTACCTATGAAGGTAATCCCCATGCCTAGGCCACCACCACCTTTCCCTCAAAGATTAGTGAAAAAGACCGAGGATGGTAAATACCGGCGCTTCATAACAATGTTGAAGCAGCTCTCTATCAATTTTCCTTTGCTAGAAGCTCTAGAACAAATGCCCGGTTATGCCAAATTTATGAAATATCTAATCACCAAGAAAAGATCGGTCACTTTTGAGGATGATGATAGATTGCAGCATTGTAGTGCTATTGCTACAAGATCCCTAGTACAGAAGAAAGAAGATTCGGGTGCGTTCACTATTCCTTGTACAGTTGGGTCATTACATTTTGCGAAAGCATTATGTGATCTGGGGGCAAGCATAAATCTCATGCCCCTCTCAATTTACCAGAAGTTGGGTTTGGGGGATCCAAAACTCACTGCGATGCGGCTACTGATGGCCGATCGGACAGTGAAAAGGCCTATAGGGATACTCCATGATGTGCTAGTAAAAGTGGAGTCATTCATCTTTCCGGGTGATTTTGTTATTCTTGATTGTGAGGTCGATTTTGAAGTGCCTATTATTCTTGGGAGGCCATTCCTTGCTACAAGTAGAGCCTTTGTTGATATGGAGAAGGGACAGATGACATTTCGGTTGAATAATGAAGAAGCGACCTTCAACATTTGTAGGACCATGAGGCAGAGTGGTGAGCTCCAATCGGTATCTGCCATATCCCACAAAGAAAAGATGAAGAAGGAGACTGAACAGAAAAATGCAAAACAAGAGTTTATGGTTGGGGATTTGGTGCTTGTAGACAGTTCTGGGGTGCCTTGTCTTCCGGGAAAGCTCAAGTCCAAATGGACTGGCCCTTACTTGATTATCCAAGTATTCCCTCATGGAGCAGTTGAGTTAAAAGCCAAGGAGGGAGTGCGGTTTAAGAGGAATAGAGATAGAATAAAACTCTATTTTGGGCATAAAGCCTCGGGGAATGAAGCGATAGAGGCATACCATCTTGATGAAGTCTGTGTAATCAAGTGTCCCCAGTCATGCCGCGACATTAAATCAGGCGCTTGTTGGGAGGCAACCCAATACTTATCGTCTTTTTTAGTAATGGTAGCATTTTTCTACTAATGGGTTTTAAATTTGCAGGCACATCACCAGGAAATTCTGCAGAAAATTACTCTGCAGCAGTCACTAACGGACACATCGACGGACCGTTGCGCCTGCGACGGACCGTCGTATGCATCCGTCGTACCAGGTACGTTTTTCTGTTATTTTGAAACTAGGGCACACACGATGGAACCAATGATGGGTCATCACAACTGCGACAGACCTTCGTTGGGGAACCGTCGCGTGATTAATGAGGTATACCTGACCCGACCCGGCTGGACCCTTTTTCAAAATCAGACCGTTTAAACTCCCCAACCCCTCATTTCACCCCCATTACTTCATTATTTCTCCCATAACTCTTTCCTTCTCAACTTCCACAATCTATTCCTCTATCAACCACCGATCATTGCTCTCTCACAATTTTCCAAAGCCCTAAAGTGTTATCTACTAGTGGAAACTACTGTTGTGAGTGTCTACCTTGCTACCGATTACTTGTGCATTTGTTTTTCTCCATTTCTAAGGTATGTGTCTCTAACTTATACTCATTTATCTTGAATTTTTGTTTACTAGTTAGTATTAAGCTTAGTTCCTCATCGTATTTTGTTTACTTTATACGATTCTGTCTAACCTAGGTTACAAATGTTTGAAATTACCATGTTTACCACCCTAGACATAGGTCTTTTGCATTGCTAGTTTCCTAGGTAGTTGGGTTAGACACATGTAGGTCCAAAACACTACAAGGTTGATGTGGGTTCATCGGGGATGCTTAGGGTACCCTTAGTTCTGTCACTGTCATTCAGAACGAGACCCCGATGACAGACCGTCGTACCCACGACGGACCGTCGTAGGGCCCATTGCGAAAGCCCTAGCACCCTGTCCCAACGGACACATCTGACGGATCGTCGTACTCATGACGGTCCGTCCTACACAACCGTTTTGGTTGTCAGAGACCCTGATTCTAAGGGTCTCTCATTTTTTCCCAAGTGTTCCCCAACGGACACATGTGACGGACCGTCGTCTTCACGACGGTCCGTACTGCACAACCGTTCTGGTTGTTAGAGACCCTGTTTCTAAGGGTCTCACTTTTTCTAAGTGTCCTTCAACATACACATGTGACGGACCGTCGTACCCATGACGGGCCGTCCTGCATGACCGTCATGACGGTCAGAGACCCCTCTCCTAAGGGTCTCAATATTTTTTCTCAAGTGTCCTACGACGGACATCTACGACGAACCGTCGTACCTGTGACGGTCCGTCCTGCACACACCGTCATGCTAGTCAGAGACTCTCCTTCAGGGTTCTCTATATATACATAGTCTAAGTAAAACACGACGGACCTCACGACGGTCTATCATAGTCACGATGAGCCGTCACCAGGCCCGTCGTGTGTCACTGTTTCTACAGCAATGACATACTATTTTTAGTGTTTTATTTTGTATGGTTTCGCTTGTCTTGTTTGCCACTACTCGTACTATTATTGATCCTTTGCAGGTACTATCTACTATGGCACCCAAGAAAGACCGAATCTACGCACGCGGGCGATCAAAGTCTGTCGCCCCGTCTGCACGCATGATCATCGGCTCTGATGATGAGCGGGACCCTGAGTATGTGCCCCCAGGCACTTCCACACCTTCCCGTGTTGCACGTGCTCCCAGAGCCACACCCAAAAAGGTGGCGTCCGGCGTAGTCACTGCCTCCCAGTCTAATGAGGAGCGCACACTGACCGGCACACCCTCTGGGTCAGCCACAAATGAGGAAGGAGCGTCTGGCTCCTTAGGAGTATCATGGTCCGAGGAAGCCTCTGGCTCTGCAGAGATTCCCGCACCCGCCACTGCTGCAGCGTCGGCCTCGTCTGATGAGGCTGACAGTTCAGACTCTACATCCGGCTCACCAGCTCAGGTCCCCACTCCAGCCACTGACCAGCCCAACCGGTGGTGTGTCGACGGACAGTTTCAAGTCTACTCCGATGCCAAGTTCCTGACTGATAAAGGAGAGATGACTCGAACACTCACTTTGGAGCGGCGTCTACTTACAGAGAGCCTCCCGACAATGCTGGAGATCCACAACCTCTTCACCAGGCATCGCTTGGAGTGGACAGCACGTCCGTTGGGACGATACAGCGAAGAAATGGTCCGAGAGTTCTACGTATCCTACGTAGCTACTCTCCGATCACAGATCGATAGGCGGGCTGCCCCCGCTAAACAGGCCCAACTGGAGCAGGTCCGATTCCGGGGTGTGCAGGTTGACATTTCCCTGCCAGCCATCCGCGGTTTCTATACGGCGAGAGTGTTGATGCATCTCGGACCCCCCTCACTGCCGAGTTTGACTACCGCTGGCAGATAGTTAAGGATGGCCAGTTCTTGGGCACGAGCCATCACTGAGAGAGACCATTAAGAGGTGGATGGCCCTGCACGTGTCAGTAGATGGAGAGGGTGCCGATTGGGTGACTGAGCCGAAGGGGGCCATCAAGAAGGCCAACCTCACGTTCACAGCAAAGTTCTTGTGGCTGCTTGTCCATCACTGCCTTTTCCCCAGAACTGCTGATAACATCGTTACATGCGATAGAGCAGTGTTGATAGCGACGTTGATAGCCGGATTCGAGGTGGACTTCGCATGGCTTCTCCAGGCAGTCATGCACGAGAGGGAATTCAAGGTCATTACTACCTACCCTTTCTCGTGCATGATCTTTGCCCTTTGCAGGTCCGCAGGTGTGCCCATATGGAACGTAGATCAGCTTAAGACCCCGCAGGGCACTGTAGACGTCGGCCTCATCAGAGACGAGGCCAATTAGTTGGCTCCACAGAGAGGGCCCCGTCCAGAGCTGCCCCCACTTGCTGATGATCTTGCTCATACGGTAGCCCAGGCCTGCACAGCTACACAGGCGTCCACTGACACTACCCCGATCGAGTCTATCCCTGGTAGTAGCACAGCCCCGAGCTCCTCTCGCACAGCCCCTCTACCGGCACTGGTACCGCTTGCAAGGGTCCAAAAATTAGAGGCACAAATGGCCACTCTTCTGCATCATATCCAGCCGTGGATGCAGAAGTCAATTACTGAGTCCGAAGAGCGTCTAGAGAGGAAAATGATGCAGTTTACAGAGCGGAAGATCGTTGAGGTTAACCAGCGCCTGGACGCCTTTGAGTTAAGAGTAATAGCCCGACCAGCCCCTCCAATGGATGTGTCGACTCTTCAGGCTGCAGTCGACAGTCTTCGTGCAGACATCGACACGATCTTAGAGGCTAGGGTGTCGGAGTTTGAGGCCCCTTCTGTCGAGCCTGCTGAGGACACCGTGTTGGCGGCCCTTTTTGCTACTTCTGACATTCCACCACCTCCCCCTCGAGAGAGTGCCAAGAGGAGTAGGGGTCGAGCAGAGGACGAGCCGCGAGCACAGAAGAAGGAGCGTCGAGATATAGAGGCTGCGAGGAGAGCCTCCCTTGTTGAGGAGGAGGCGCACCGAATGAGATCATCTAAGTTAGCGGCTGGGGCGTCTAGCTCCCGCACTGCGGAGATAGCAGGAGGCACTACTGATGGTGCGGTTGTTGCTGAGGACACCACTGAGGGTGTCCAGATTGCAAAGGACGTGGGTTCCGGGGAACCGGACCCACCATCTTGCTGATCGACGGCGCTTTGCGCCACAGGTTTGCTTCACCTACCACTCTAGTATTTACATTTTTATGCATTGGGGACAATTGCATGCTTTTTTTGTTGGGGGTGGGGTAAATGGATAGTGAGTGTTAGGGTGAAGTCTGAGTAGCCCAATTCACTATTCTCTTTTGGGGTTTTCTTGCCTGTGTTCTTTTTCCCCAAAAGACTGATTACTTTTTCTGTTGAACCGGCATGTTTATATCTTTTGTACATAGTTTAGTTCTGGAGCATGATGGCTAAAATGATATCCTGATAAACTGGAAAATAATGCATGACTAGGCATAGTAACTGATAATTGTGTGGCTCTAAGCATGAAATAGAGTTACACCATTGCATTACCCTAAGTCCTAAATTCGAACTAGGTGTCTGATAATTTGGTATAGTGATGAGATGTCAAGTGAGTGTGAGGAAATTTGAATAGTCCACGATTGGTACTGAGCTAGAACTTGCCTGGTTAGTCCTGCTAAAAGTAAGCTGTAATAGACAATTAGGAAAGGATCATAGGCCCTTATCCAATATAGCCCATTTCTAGCCTAAATAAAAGAAACCAAATGAAATCTATCCTTCTTTGATCCAAATAATCTGAGCTTAAAATTATACCTTTGTTTTTCACCCCAACTGATCTTTTCTGGGAACAATGTGTTGGCCCTGGTCCCTCCTTGGACATGTGCACCTCAGCTTATGCCAAAAGCATAAGTTGAGGGTGGCTAATGCATAAACAACCTTCGTTATGACCCTGACCCAACTTTGGGTATTGTGTACCTTGACTCATAGCAAAGCCATGAGTTGAGGGTTGCTACTATGAGGAATGCACTGGAAAGTGGTGTTGAAAGAACAAAGACAGAGAAAGAACAAAAGTAAAGTGACTCAAGAATTAGATGAAAAGAAAAGTAAAGAAAAAGAAAAATACACAAGAAATACAAGCAAGAAAAGAAGAGAGTCACTTACACAAATGAAGAAAGAAGAGAAAATATCAAGGTGAAAGAATATGAGAAACTGGGCGAGATAAAATGAGAGACAGTGGAAGGTTTAGCCGATATGTTAAGGAGGGCAAAAAGTCACTAAAGTATACCAAAATATACCTTACCTGATCCCGAGCCTATGTTACTAGCTAAAAAAGTCCTATCGTCATCCTAAGGGTGGTATAGCGAACTTAAGGCAGTGAAAATAAGGGCAAGCTTATGGCAAAAGGTATGAATGAGTGTGACTTTGTTCTGAGAGTGAGTGTTGAAAAGTAATCCTTATACTCAAACTGAAATCATTGTGTAAAAAAGGAGGGTTTTGTTTTAAAGTGAGGACACTAGTTGCAATACCAGAATTGTTAGCACCTCGGTGAGAAATTGAAGTGGATAGGTGTTAGTGCATGGTGAGTCTGTGTCATATTCTGATCCCACAAAATTCAAGCCTAATAGTGATAGCATGCATAGATTTGATGAGATTAATCGGGATTGATAGCCAAATTATTGCAAAGGATAAAACATGGATACTATTGTACAAAGATTGTGTAGTGAGTCATAGTGCGTCGCTTGAGGACAAACAACGAATTTAAGTTGAGGGTGTTGATATACCGTGGTTTCACGGTATTATTAATACTTTTTCCTTAAGTTTAGTGTGTCCAAAAGCCTTTTTGTGCTAATTTTTATATAAGTTTCTCTTTGTTTTGCAAGAAATCTGTCCAAAGCTGAATGCGGAGATTTTGAGCGAAGAAATGCAGAAGAGACCACCTACGGAGCTTATGACGGTCCGTAGGTGGCAGCGTAATGCAGCTGCTGAAGGAAGATGGGGAAGTCTGACCAAGTGTGGGATTACGAAGCTTGTGACGGTCCGTCATACTCACCGTCGAGGGGAATGAAGAGAGCAGCAGAAGAAATTGCACAAGTATGGGACAACGGAGTCCATGACAGTCCGTGGTGACCACGACGGTCCGTCGCGAGGTCCGTCAACCCAGCCGTGTTTTGGCAGATTTCCTGCAATTAGAATCCTTGTTTAATTAGGTTTTCGTTTTTTTATAAATAGTTCAAAAAACCTCGTTTTTGAGGTTAGACACCAGATAGTTAGACTCTATGAGATTAGACATCAGATTTTTAGACTTTGTGTATTAGTGTTGGATTTTGAGATTCTTGCAATTGATTTTTGGATATTAATCAAGCAAACTTTTGGATTTTAACCTTTCTCATTGAAGTAAGTACATGAATTCTTATCTACTATCTTTGAATATTATGTTTATGGCTATGAGTAACTAAACTCCATAACAAGGATTGTGGGAACCATAGGCAAATAATGAGATAAACCCTAACTAAAATAACAATTCTAGATTAGTGTCTTGCATGTATTAATAATTCTTTCGTTTAGAAGTCTTTTTAACGGATGGCCAACGTTAGAACTCGCCTTAATGCTACTTGCCGGACCAAGGAGGTAGATAATAGGAAAAGAATTATTAACATAGATTTAGTGTATACTATCTAATAGGCTAGTATTGATTGGTACGAGGTAATAACTTAGTCAAATATCGAATATGATGCTTAATATGAGGTAAGGATAAGGGTTAGGATAGCAACACACGTAGCCGGACCAAGGTGCGGAGTGAGATTTTCTGGATGCCGTAACAAGGATTTAGAAATACATAACTTATCACTTTGCATGCAAGATACTAGGAAAGAATTTTTATAGTTAGAATTATCAAGTTATGAACCTGTGGGGAACACGTAAACCCTAGTTACTTTGATTAATTGATTAAAATCCAACATTCAAAGTTGTTAAGTGTCTCTTTCAAGTTCGCTATTTATTTTCACTCATTTAGAAATAGAAACCCCCCTTTATTGTTTTTACTTTCCAAGGAAGTCATTAACCAAACAATAGTAATAACAGGTTGAAGTTAAGTCTAGACTATTTTCCTCGTGGGAACGATCCCAACCTCATTAGTTGGGTTATTTACTTGACCCGACCGCTTTACTTCTTATTTGAGAAGTAAATTTGAGCGTATCACCCACACGCCAATCATGATTTATTCAACGTAATTTTGTTCTTGAAATTTAAGAATTCAAGTTCTTGATGAGTTATTGAAGTCACCTTATGGTTTGAGTTGTGATGTAAGATTCTACTTGAGTGAAATTAAAATGACCATATCTCTTAGAATATAAGGAGTTACATGAGCCATTTAACATCCAATTAAAAGTGATTAAATCTACTTTCCAGCTCCACCAATTCCGCGTCAACTCAATTTCTAAGTACAAAGTTATGACTATTATACTAACCTATAGAGTGTTGTTACGAATTAACCGATGGGAAAACATTAAAAAAGGTTGGTTTTTTTTTTACCTCCAAGAAAATTCAAAACGAATTAATTGACTAATGAAGGTTCAAAACAATCATATTTTCATCTTTACTAATGAAAATCATAATTTTTGGTCATGGAGATTTCAGGAAAGTAATTCAATAATCTCGAAAAAGGTTTTCTTGATCATTTACCTTCAAAACTAAGGTTTCAAGGTTTCTATTCAAGTTCATATCCAAGATTCTTAAAGAACCTTCTTCTTATTACCTAAAATCATTCTTAAACATCATCAGATCTTTCCTATGTCACATCCGGGTTTACCCCCTAGACGTAACCGACGTTGTCGTCCTTTTTAAGGACTAAGACTAGCCTCTTAGTTCATGTCATTACATTTATAGGTCAAAAATGCGGAAAAATTTAAAACTTTTACATCCTCTACTCGGAGATTTACATAGACCTCTATATACACATAATATATATTCATATTGAGTATACATAAACCATTCATATAGGGAGGTTACAGAGCCTGCTACTTTTATTGCACATATATATAAAGATTATAGAAATAGTCTCAACAATTGTCTCGTCTCATACCATCTAAACGAATATCACTCAACAAGACCATGTATAGGTCATACGGAAGTACAATATTCAATTGACAAGAAAAGGAATGATAGAGTCAATAAGCTCATAGCAAAGACCAAATCTAGAAGATGACATTGCCCTCAAAAGTTGAGGACCTACCCTACTTGGATGAAAGGAAGAATCTAAGTCTTCAATGATAACGCCTTCCAAACTCTTCAACGACCGGAACCTAAAATGTTTGGGACAAGAGATCAAAATGGGGTTAGTACTCCACATCCACTAAGTATGAGATCTTATGCACATACATAAGCAAAACACGCTAAAAAGGGACTTTTTATTAAAACATGCTATTTTACCCCTTTTTGGGCTTAATGCAAAGTCAAGTAAACCATACTAATCAACCAAACATGCTTACTATCCCAACAAGTAACACTTATACCAACACACTTGGAATCATGAGTTACTACAACCCTAACATCAAGGAATAATATCACAAGAATGAATAAGAGTTAAGCATATCATAATAAGCAAGACACTACTCACAAGTTCTTATTAAGTCAACAAGTGCAATGACCAAGCAAAGCCCCATAACCTTACTCAATCAAGTATCCTCAACAAGAAAACATGACCACTGTCCAAATTTACATTTCATGGCATTTATGCTTACATTTCATCTTATATTATCATTATAAGCCAAGGCATATTCATAAATGAACTAATCAACATATAGTATCAACAATATGACATGGTCATCATATATATTTATACATCATATATTATCACAACATAAACATATAAGAACCTCCTCCTAAGACTTCCCTCAAGACTAACTAGTGCAATGTCTAGGTAGAGTCCCATACCCCTACCTAGACTAAGCTAGACCCCTTAGGTTATCCAAGTTAGAGTTCAAGTCCTTTAATTCGTTTTAACTTTTGGGAACATCTTGCCCTAACCGACATAGACCACATGAACTAGTGTGGAATCCAGTGTCATAAAACCCTACACCGAAAGAAGGCGGACTACTTGCCAAGGTAGTACCAAAACATAAAACATAGCAACTACGTGGATCCACTAGCTAGTATTCCTATGGGGGCTACATAGTTCAAGAACTAGGAAATTTAGTTGGGATCCTCTTTATGCGCCATGCATTATAATCTCCAATCTCAAGAGTGATGTAGTGCTCCTACCTTACCTATGTGAGAAGGGACACTCCTCTATCTAGTTCACTCGGTGCTAAGCTAGAGTCCCTTTTTGAAATGTCTTTAAGCCTTTAATTATCAATCATAACTTAATTTAGGCCATAGAGTCTAGCCCTTGTTGTCACGACCCAAATCGGGGACGCGACTGGCACCCACATTTGCCCTCCTATGTGAGCGAACCAACCCATCTAAATCTTAACATTTCAATATAATATCAACAGAAATAATGCGGAAGACTTAAACTCAAAATAAACAACTCAACTATTATTAATATTCCCAAAATCTGGAAGTCATCATCACAAGAACATCTATCTCAAATTCCTAAACTAAACTATCTAAGAACAAAATACTAAAGCTAGTCCATGCCGGAAGTTCAAGGCATCAAGACTTGAAGAAGGAGACCCAGTCCAAGCTAGACGCATTAGCTCACCCTGAATTTCCGATGGAGTGAAGACGGGCTTGATCTACTGCTGAGTCGAAGTTGACGGAACGTTTGCTGCATAACACAAATAACAAGAGGAAAACATAAAAGTAGGGGTCAGTACAACCACACGTACTGAGTAGATATCATCGGTTAACTCAAAATAGGCGATAATACATATCAAGTAATATTATAAATCAACTATAAACTCAACATGTAGCAACAAGTATTATAATCGTCAATAAATACCATCAAGTTCATCCATGAGGACTCAAGCCTCAATACCATACTCATTTGGGAATTAAGTTCATTATGTTGAGTATATTAACATCTTTCGAGATTCATTATCTTTCTTCCTCTTGTGTCGGTACGTGACACTCCGATCCCCTACTACTATGTGTCGGTACGTGACACTCCGATCCCCTATATGTGTCGGAACGTGACACTCCGATCCCCTATATGTGTCGGAACGTGACACTCCGATCCCCTATATGTGTCGGTACGTGACACTCCGATCCCCTACATCTATGTGTCGGTTCGTGACACCCGTCCCACTAATACTATGTGTCGGAACGTGACACTCCGATCCACTAATTCTATGTGTCGGAACGTGACACTCCGATCCACTAATCTCATTATATCCGTTCATCAAGCCTTCTCTAAACCAAGGCATCATCAATCCCAATCACTTTAATTCATCAAGCCTTCTTTTATACCAAGGCATTATCATTAATATCATAGATTAAAGTTTCTTTCAAGATTTGGGATTCAGTGGTTTTCATCATGCTTGTTTTATCAACATCACATACTCATATTCATACAAGCATACAATAAGCATATAGACAGGTTTACAATATTATCAACACATATTATTCACTATCAAGAGTTCACTACGAATATCGTAATATAACCATAACCTACCTCCACCGAAGAATTGAATCAACAAGCTATCTTCTCAAAATCCTTGCTATCCTCTATGCCTCTTGATCGATCTATTTGCTCTCTCTCAATTCGTTTCTCCCTTTTCTCTCTTTTGTTTTGTTTTATTCAAACCCTCCTTCTTTTTACCCTAATTAATCATATAATTAAGTGTGAAAAAGGACAATAAACCCCACTAATTCACTTAAGGTTACCCCTTTTAACCCCTAAGTAATTAGACTTATTAATGTTACCCCTCAATCTTTATAATTAAGGAAAGAATAGTCAAAAACGACCCTTAAAACGTGTGGAGAAATCCTAAACTACTGCCTGGGATTGCGTGACCTGTGACGGGCCGTCGTGCCTGCGACGGTCCGTCACGGTGGTCGTCGCACCTCCCCAGGTTCCAGGTGGCTGTGACGGCCCGTCACAGCCGTGACGGTCTGTCCTGTTCCTCCGTCATGACGGTCAGAAACTCGTTTCTTGCATCAAATTCTCAAAAGTTGAAGTGTTTTGCAACGGGACTCACGACGGTTCGTCGTGGATGTGACGGCACGTTCTGCAGGTCCGTCACAATTTACAGAGAGTCGATTTTCAGTACCCAATTTCAAAATTCTAAGTGCCATGGGACGACACTCCTCCGACGGGCCGTCGTGACCACGACGGTCCGTCGGGACACACGTCGTCTCTGGCAGTTTTTCCAGAAATGCACTCTGTTGCTCAAAACGACTAAACAGGTCGTTACAATAGATACCAATTTACCCATCGTTCGTCCCCGAACGATCAAAAGAAGGAAAACAATGGCGAAAAGGAGTACCTGAATCTGTAAACAGATGTGGGTATTTTTCTTGCATATCTGCCTCCTTCTCCCAAGTAGCCTCTTCAACCGGTCGATTCTTCCATTGCACTTTGATGGATGCAATCTCTCTCGACCTCAGTTTGCGAACTTCTCTATCTAATATAGCAACCGGTTCCTCTTCATAAGTCAAGTTCTCATCCAACAAAACTGAATCCCAGCGGATAATGTAGTTTCCATCTCCGTGATATCTCTTCAACATGGATACATGAAACACCGGATGCACTCCGGACAGCCCTGGGGGTAAGGCTAATTCATAAGCCACCTCCCCTATTCGCTTTAGTACCTCAAATGGTCCAATGTACCTTGGACTTAACTTACCTCTTTTTCCAAACCGCATCACCCCTTTCATGGGCGAAACCTTCAACAAGACTTGTTCACCTTCCATGAACTCCAAGTCTCTAACCTTTCGGTCTGCATACTCCTTTTGTCTACTTTGAGCCGCTAAAAGCTTTTCTTGAATAGCTTTCACCTTCTCCATAGAATCCCTTAACAGATCAGTCCCCAAGGTCTAACTTCAAAGGTGTCAAACCAACCAATGGGAGATCTACACCTCCTCCCATACAATGCTTCAAATGGAGCCATATCAATACTGGAGTGATAGCTATTATTGTATGAAAATTCTGCCAAGGGTAAGAAGCTATCCCAATGGCCACCAAACTCTATCACACACGCGCGAAGCATATCCTCCAACACTTGAATCGTTCGCTCAGACTGACCATCGGTCTGAGGATGAAACGCAGTACTAAGGTCCAACCTAGTACCTAATTCAGCATGTAAGGTTCTCCAAAACTTAGAAGTAAACTGCGTACCTCTATCAGATATGATTGAGAGTGGAACCCCATGCAATCGAACGATCTCTGAGATATAGATTTTTGCTAGCTTCTCTGCATTGTAAGTCACCTTGACCGGAATGAAATGTGCAGACTTAGTTAACCTATCAACAATCACCCAAATGGAGTCATACTTACCCAATGTCTTTGGAAGACCAACCACGAAGTCCATTGCGATTCTCTCCCACTTCCATTCAGGAATGGGCATTCTCTGAAGTGTTCCTCCGGCCTCTGGTGTTCATACTTTACTTGTTGACAATTTGGACACTTGGCAACAAACTCAACAATATCTCGCTTCATTCTACTCCACCAGAAGTGTTGCTTTAGGTCGCGATACATCTTGGTTGCACCAGGATGTATAGAATATCCGGAACTATGAGCTTCTGTAAGAATAGTGGTGATCAAATCATCGATGCGCGGTACACATACTCTTCCCTTAATCCTCAAAACACCTTCCCCATCGATTATTGCTTCCTTAGCCTCTCCTTGCAACACTTTATCTCGAATTCGCCTTAGTTTCTCATCATCAAACTGTTTCCCCTTAATCTGATCAAGAAAAGAGGATTTTGCCTCTACACAAGCTAACAGTCCTCCCTTCTCGTTTATTTCTAACCTCATAAGGTCATTAGCCAAAATCTGCACTTCTCTAGCCAATGGGCGTCTAGAAGCTTGCAAATGAGCTAGACTTCCCATGCTTCCGGCCTTTCTACTCAAGGCATCTGCCACAACATTCGCCTTCCCCGGATGATACAAGATAGTGATGTCGTAGTCCTTCAGTAGTTCCATCCATCTCCTCTGTCTCAAGTTCAAGTCTTTCTGAGTGAATACATACTGTAGGCTACGATGGTCCGTGTAGACTTCACACTTAACCCCATACAAGTAGTGTCTCCATTGCTTTAGTGCAAATACTACCGCGGCCAACTCCAAATCGTGGTCGGATAGTTACGCTCATGCACCTTTAATTGCCTCGAAGCATAAGCAATCACATTCTTCTCTGCATTAGCACTGCACCCAACCCAGAATAGGATGCATCACAATAAACAATGAAGTTTTTACCCTCTACCGGCAAGGTGAGGATGGGCGCGGTAGTCAAAACGTCTTAAGCTTCTGGAAGCTTTCCTCACACTCATCTGACCATACAAATGGAACATTCTGCTTAGTCAAGTTCGTCAATTGGGAAGCAATGGAAGAGAATCCCTTGACGAATCGGCGGTAGTAGCTAGCTAAGCCCACAAAACTCCTTATTTCTGACACGTTTGTAGGTCTTACCCAATTCTTCACTGTCTCAATCTTGGATGGATCCACCATCACTCCATCCTTAGAAACCACGTGCCCCAAGAAGGACACTGAATCTAGCCAAAACTCACACTTGGAGAATTTCGCATAAAGCTTTTTCTTCCTCAACAACTCTAACACCATTCTCAAATGCTCCTCATGTTCCTTCTTACTTTTGGAGTATATCAGTATATCATCAATGAACACAATCACAAAGAGGTCCAAGTATGGCTTGAAAATCCCGTTCATCAAGCTCATGAAGGCGGCGGGGGCATTCGTAAGACCAAATGACATTACCACAAATTCATAATGCCCATACCTAGTTCGAAAAGCAGTCTTTGGAACATCCGTTGCTCGTATTTTCAATTGGTGATAACCGGATCTCAAGTCAATTTTTGAGAAGACACAAGCACCTTGTAACTGATCGAACAAGTCATCAATGTGAGGAATGGGTACTTGTTCTTAATAGTTACCTTGTTCAACTGTCGGTAATCTATGCACATTCGGAAACTCCCATCCTTCTTCTTCACAAATAGCACCGGAGCACCCCAAGGAGATGCACTTGGTCTAATGAAGCCTTTGCTCAACAACTCTTGAAGTTGTGCCTTTAACTCTCTTAATTCGGCGGGAGCCATTCTATACGGGGGTATAGAAATGGGGCGAGTACCGGGTTCCAAATCAATGCAGAAGTCTATATCCCTATCTGGTGGCATACCGGGAAGATCCGCAAGGAACACATCCAAAAACTCACAGACTACCGAAACTGACTCAATCGGTGGTACTTGAGTAGTGTCATCCTTAAGATGTGCCAAGAAAGCTAGACAACCCTTACTAACCATCTTCTGAGCACAAATAAAGGAGATTATACGCACCGGATTGGAAGTGTAGTCACCCTCCCACACTAATGGATCTGCCCCAGGCTTGGCTAGCGTCACCGTCTTAGCATTACAATCCAAAATCGCAAAATTTGGGAAAGCCAAGTCATACCCAGAATTATATCAAAGTCACCCATTTCTAAAATAACCAAATCTACATAAGTGTTGCTCCCCACAAAATTCACCAAACAAGACCTATACACTTTTTCGACTATCACAGACTCACCCACCGGAGTAGAAACACGAATAGGCATGTCAAGTAATTCACAATGTAAATTTAGACCATTAGCAAATGAGAAGATACATATGAAAACGTGGAGCCAGGGTCAAATAATACAGATGCCATGCAATCACAAACCAAGAGATTACCTGTGATAACAGCATCAGACGCCTCCGCTTCAGACCTCCCAGGGAAAGCATAACAATGGGCCCCATTATTTGTTTGTCCGTTGCCCCTACCATGTTGTGTAGTAGTGGCTCCGTTTTGCCCATCACCTCTGCCGTTTTGGTGACCGCCATTACCTCGACCACCACGTCCTCCAGAAAAACGGCCTCTACCATGACCACCCCTACCTCTAGCTAGTGGGGCTCTGTAACTCTGTTTTGGACAATTCCTCCTAATATGTCCAATCTCCCCACATCCATAGCACTCTCTGGAGTCAGGCATAGGTCTCTCGGAGTAGTGTTGACCGTTCTGAGGTGGACCCCCAACTACAGTCTGTAGTGAAGACTGAATTGGTCGATTTGAGTGACCTCCGGAGTTCTGTCCTCTAGAATAAGAACCATTAAACTCACCTCCCCTTCGAAACCTCTTTGATGTCGATGTCGTGGTGAAGTCATCTGGCTTCACTCCTTCCACCTCTATCACAAAGTCTACCACCTCTTGGAAGGATGTTGCTGTTGCCGCTATCTGTAAGGCTGAAATCCGCAATTCTGACCTCAACCCCTTCACAAAACGGCGGATCCGTTCTTGTGGACTGAAACAAAGTTGGGTGGCATATCTGGATAGTGCGCGAAATTTAGCCTCATACGCGTTTACTGTCATCCTTCCTTGTTCAAGACTCAAGAACTCATCCCTCTTTCTATCTCTCAAAGTCCTTGGGATATATTTCTCCATGAATAGGGTAGAGAATGATTCCCAAGTCATAGGTGGTGCCTCTGTTGGTTGACACTCAACATGTGAACGCCACCACATTTTGGCGTTACCTTGGAACTGATAGCTCACGAACTCCACACCAAACCTCTCTTCTATCCCCATCTTGTGTAGTAGCTCATGACAATCAACCAGAAAATCATAAGCATCCTCAGATTCTGCACCCTTGAAGACTGGGGGTTTCAATTTCAAGAACTTACTGAAAAGTTCGTGTTGATTGTTTGTCATAATAGGCCCAGTAGTCAGACGTGGAAATGTGCCTATTCCCAATGTTGCATCCATGCGGGGAGCCATAGTAGCCGCATGTCGTATCTCTGAAACCGGAGGTGTTGGTGCAGAAACCACTGGAGGTGCTTGACCCTGATCAGACAACCCGCTAAGATAAGCAAGTACTTGGTTGATCATCTCTGGGGTAGGTTGGGGTGGCATTTCCTCATTCTGCCCTTGTTCGTTTCCCCTTCCTCACCCTCTCTTACTGCATCCTCAGTTGGTGGAGGAGTCACCGCCCTAGCATCAGATGGGCTAGGGGCTCGTCCTCTTCCTCTAGAGGACGTCCTCCCACGACCTCTTCCACGGCCTCTTGCCGCTGTTCCTCCTCGAGCCACAGCCCCAGTGGCTGGCTCAGTAGTTTCATGTCTTTCCGTTGTCGCTGCTGGTGCGGTCGTTGCTCTAGTTCTAACCATCTGCGAAATAGAGTGAAGATGATCAGATACCAATTTGTATCACCTAGATACCAATTGGACTCAAGTAGTAGCACGAAAGAAAGAATGAAAGAATGGAATTTTCCTAAAGTCTTATAGCCTCTCAAAGAAAAGTAAAGGCGTCCCCCTACCGTTCTTTAAGACTCTACTAGACCTGTTCTTGTGTGATGAGACCAATGAACCTAATGCTCTGATACCAAGTTGTCACGACCCAAATCGGGGACGCGACTGGCACCCACATTGCCCTCCTATGTGAGCGAACCAACCCATCTAAATCTTAACATTTCAATATAATATCAACAGAAATAATGCGGAAGACTTAAACTCAAAATAAACAACTCAACTATTATTAATATTCCCAAAATCTGGAAGTCATCATCACAAGAACATCTATCTCAAATTCCTAAACTAAACTATCTAAGAACAAAATACTAAAGCTAGTCCATGCCGGAAGTTCAAGGCATCAAGACTTGAAGAAGGAGACCCAGTCCAAGCTAGACGCATTAGCTCACCCTGAATTTCCGATGGAGTGAAGACGGGCTTGATCTACTGCTGAGTCGAAGTTGACGAAACGTTTGCTGCATAACACAAATAACAAGAGGAAAACATAAAAGTAGGGGGTCAGTACAACCACACGTACTGAGTAGATATCATCGGTTAACTCAAAATAGGCGATAATACATATCAAGTAATATTATAAATCAACTATAAACTCAACATGTAGCAACAAGTATTATAATCGTCAATAAATACCATCAAGTTCATCCATGAGGACTCAAGCCTCAATACCATACTCATTTGGGAATTAAGTTCATTATGTTGAGTATATTAACATCTTTCGAGATTCATTATCTTTCTTCCTCTTGTGTCGGTACGTGACACTCCGATCCCCTACTACTATGTGTCGGTACGTGACACTCCGATCCCCTATATGTGTCGGAACGTGACACTCCGATCCCCTATATGTGTCGGAACGTGACACTCCGATCCCCTATATGTGTCGGTACGTGACACTCCGATCCCCTACATCTATGTGTCGGTTCGTGACACCCGTCCCACTAATACTATGTGTCGGAACGTGACACTCCGATCCACTAATTCTATGTGTCGGAACGTGACACTCCGATCCACTAATCTCATTATATCCGTTCATCAAGCCTTCTCTAAACCAAGGCATCATCAATCCCAATCACTTTAATTCATCAAGCCTTCTTTTATACCAAGGCATTATCATTAATATCATAGATTAAAGTTTCTTTCAAGATTTGGGATTCAGTGGTTTTCATCATGCTTGTTTTATCAACATCACATACTCATATTCATACAAGCATACAATAAGCATATAGACAGGTTTACAATATTATCAACACATATTATTCACTATCAAGAGTTCACTACGAATATCGTAATATAACCATAACCTACCTCCACCGAAGAATTGAATCAACAAGCTATCTTCTCAAAATCCTTGCTATCCTCTATGCCTCTTGATCGATCTATTTGCTCTCTCTCATTCGTTTCTCCCCTTTTCTCTCTTTTGTTTTGTTTTATTCAAACCCTCCTTCTTTTTACCCTAATTAATCATATAATTAAGTGTGAAAAAGGACAATAACCCCACTAATTCACTTAAGGTTACCCCTTTTAACCCCTAAGTAATTAGACTTATTAATGTTACCCCTCAATCTTTATAATTAAGGAAAGAATAGTCAAAAACGACCCTTAAAACGTGTGGAGAAATCCTAAACTGCCTGGGATTGCGTGACCTGTGACGGGCCGTCGTGCCTGCGACGGTCCGTCACGGTGGTCGTCGCACCTCCCCAGTTCCAGGTGGCTGTGACGGCCCGTCACAGCCGTGACGGTCCGTCCTGTTCCTCCCGTCATGACGGTCAGAAACTCGTTTTCTTGCATCAAATTCTCAAAAGTTGAAGTGTTTTGCAACGGGACTCACGACGGTTCGTCGTGGATGTGACGGCACGTCCTGCAGGTCCGTCACAATTTACAGAGAGTCGATTTTCAGTACCCAATTTCAAAATTCTAAGTGCCATGGGACGACACTCCCTCGACGGGCCGTCGTGACCACGACGGTCCGTCGGGACACACGTCGTCTCTGGCAGTTTTTCCAGAAATGCACTCTGTTGCTCAAAACGACTAAACAGGTCGTTACACTTGTATAATCATCATCATCAAAAGCTCAATAAGAATTGTATGTGTGTAAGTCCTTTCATCACAATTCATATAAGTGAGGTTAACACATTAGCATTTCATAACATGTTAAGGCACATTTATAGTTTTCACCATCCTTATAGCACATACACCTTAATCAACCTCACAACATAGTCAAGACATTTCAATTCAACGTCATACCACCCTATAATCTTAATATAAGGCATACTCCAATGTAATATCATAGCTTAACAACAATTAATCACAATGGAAGTAAAGATAAAGATTCTAAGACTTACCAAGTCTTTCTCATAGTCTATTATCAAGGTCTTACAATCAATAACTCAACACAACTTGGGGAGTAACATCATAACACAATGATAATCAATAGAATAACAAGGCCAATTGCATCTCTATAACACATTTCATCTTTAGATCACAACTTGAGACAAGATACATAGGCTAATTTAACAATATAATTCATAACCTAAATTACATCTCTAGAACTAGCATGATAGGCCTATATTTCATCTTAATTCAACATAATAGCACCATAGTATATTAATCTAATCAACAACCAACTCAATTGAATGATCATTATACAACATAAGTCAAGATCACTACCTAGGGTTAGGGATAGAGGATCATGTTCTTCAATTTGACCAAACCATCAACAATTATCATAAACAAGTTGAATTACATGTATATATACTCAATATAACCTTAAGAATTCATTACCAACTCAATCCATAACTTCAATTTCATAATTGAATAAAACCCATTAGAAAACTAAACTTTTTTTGAAATCCATTTTGAAGGAACCCTTTGAGGAAAGGATCTCAAAGGTGAATAAAACCCATACGTTTATGTTTCTCAACAATTTGATAAAGAATCCACCCTTTTCCAGCCCCCAAATCCTAGTTCTTGCTAGCCTTCAATGGTGATTCTTATAGAGAGAGAAATAAGAGAGAAGGAAGAGAGTTTAATTTTGAGAGTTGGCTTTAGGTTAATGAGGGTTAAGGGTATTTATAGAGGCACCAGGATAGTATATGGATTGGAGTGTCACGTTCCGACACCAGGATAGTATATGGATCGGAGTGTCACGTTCCGACACCAGGATAGTAGTAGTGGAGCGGAGTGTCACGTACCGACACAAGAGGAATAAAGATAATGAATCTTGAATTATGATAATATACTAAATTTTAAAGAACTAATTCCCAAATTAGTATAATGGGGAGGCTTGAGTCCTCATTGATGTGCTTGGTGTTGTGACCAAGGGTTATGGAAATTGTTGTGGTCGCCTGTTAAGAATATTAGTTGATTTTATGTTATTATCTGATATATACTGTTTTCTATTTTGAGTGGGCCGATGATACCTACTCAGTACTTGTGCCTTGCCCTACTTGTATTTGTTTTCTTTGTTAATTGTGGAGTGCAGCAAACGTGCCATTGTCTTCAACTCAACCGCAACTCTAGCCAGTCTTCATCAAGCCAGATTTCAGGGTGAGCTATTGCTTCTAGCTTGGACTGGATCTTCCTCTCATGTCTTGATGCCTTGAAATTCCGGCATGGACTAGCTTTTTACTCATTTTAGATTCTTAGATACTCTTAGATTTAGTAATTTGAGGATAGACGTTCTTGTGGTGATGACTTCCAGATTTTGGGGATAATGATTGATAAATTTTAAAAGTTATTTAATTGATTTCGTTAATGAGTTTTAAGTCTTCCACATTGTATTTTGTTAATTATGGCTGAAATGTTGGAGTTTAGATTGGTTGGTTCTCTCACATAGTAGGATAAGTGTGGGTGCCACTCGCGGCTCGTTTTGGGTCGTGACAAACTTGGTATCAGAGCATTAGGTTCGTTGGTCTCATCACACAAGAACGAGTCTAGTAGAGTCTTAAGGAACGGTAGGGGGACGCCTTTACTTTTCTTTGAGAGGCTATAAGACTTTAGGAAAATTCCATTCTTTCTTTCTTTCTTTCGTGCTATTACTTGGATCCAATTGGTATCTTGGTGATACAAATTGGTATTCGACAATCTTCACTCTATTTTGCATATGGTTAGAACTAGAGCAACAGCGGCGCCAACACCAACACCGGCAAGACAAGATGCAACTGAGCCAGCCACTGGGGCTGTAGCTCGAAGAGGAGTAGTGGAGAGAGGCCGTGGTATAGGTCGCGGGAGGACGTCCTCTAGAGGAAAAGGACAAGCACCTGGCCCATCTAGTACTAGGGCAGTGACTCCTCCGCCGACTGAGGAAGTAGTGAGAGAGGGTGAGGAAGGGGAAAGTGAGCAAGTGCAGAATGAGAAATTACCACCCCAACCTACCCCAGAGATGATTAATCAGGTTCTTGCCTATCTTAGCGGGTTATCTGATCAAGGCCAGACACCTCCAGTGTTTTCTGCACCAGCACCTCAAGTTCCGGAAGTACGACAGGCCGCTGCTGAGGCTCCCCGCATGGATGCCTCATTGGAAATAGGCATGTTTCCTCGTTTGACTACAGGGCCCATAATGACAAGTGATCAGCATGAACTTTTCAGTAAGTTCTTGAAATTGAAACCTCCAGTCTTCAAGGGTGCTGAATCTGAGGATGCCTACAATTTTCTGGTTGATTGTCATGAGTTACTACATAAAATGGGCATAGTGGAACGATTCGGCGTTGAGTTTGTAACCTATCAGTTTCAGGGAAATGCCAAAATGTGGTGGCGGTCACATGTTGAGTGTCAACCCGCACAGGCACCACCTATGACTTGGGCGTCATTCTCTATCTTATTTATGGAGAAGTATATCCCCCGGACCTTGAGGGATAGGAGGAGAGATGAGTTCTTGAGCCTAGAGCAAGGTAGGATGTCGGTTACCGCGTATGAGGCTAAGTTTCGTGCATTATCCAGGTATGCCACCCAGCTTTGTTTCAGTCCACAAGAACGGATTCGCCGTTCTGTGAAGGGGTTGAGGTCAGATTTGCAGATTTCAGCCTTACAGGTAGCGGCTACAGCAAAATCCTTTCAGGAAGTGGTAGACTTCGTGATAGAGGTGGAAGGAGTGAAGCCAGATGAATTCACCATGGCATCGACATCAAAAAGGTTTCGTAAGGGAGCTGAGTTTAATGGTTCTTACTCCAGAGGGCAGGGTTCAGGAGGTTATCCAGCCCGACCTATTCAGTCTTCACTGCAGACTGTAGTTGGGGGTCCACCGCAGACTGGTCAACACTTCTCTGAGTTTGGAGGTTATCCCCAGACTTCGTCATTCTCACAGATACCTATGCTTGAATCCAGAGAGTGTTATGGATGTGGGAAGACTGGACACATTAAGAGGTATTGTCCAAAACAGAGTTACAGACCTCAAATAGTCAGAGGTAGAGGTGGTCATGGAAGAGGCCGTCATTCTGGAGGACGTGGTGGCCTAGGTAATGGTGGTCACCAAAACGGCCGGGGTGACGGGCAAACTGGAGCTACTACAACACTACATGGTAGGGGCAACGGGCAGACAGGTGATAGGGCCCATTGTTACGCTTTCCCCGGGCGGTCTGAAGCGGAGACATCTGATGTTGTTATCACAGGTAATCTTTTGGTTTGTGATTGCATGGCTTCTGTATTATTTGATCCTTGCTCCACATTTTCATATGTATCTTCCTCATTTGCTACTGCTCTTAATTTACATTGTGAATTGCTTGACATGCCTATTCGTGTTTCTCTACTCGGTGGGTGAGTCTGTGATAGTTGAAAAGGTATATAGGTCTTGTCTGGTGACTTTTGTGGGGAGCAATACTCATGTAGACTTGGTTTTTTAGAGATGGTTGATTTCGATGTAATTCTGGGTATGACTTGGCTTTCTCCAAATTTTGCAATCTTAGATTGTAATGCTAAAACTGTAACGTTGGCCAAGCCTGGGACAGATCCATTAGTGTGGGAGGGTGACTACACTTCCACTCCAGTTCGTATCATCTCCTTTCTTCGTGCTAAGAGAATGGTTAGTAAAGGGTGTTTAGCGTTCTTGGCACACCTCAGGGCTGATAATACCCAAGTACCTTCAATTGAGTCGGTTTCGGTAGTCCGTGAGTTTCTGGATGTGTTCCCTGCAGACCTTTTGCATTGATCTGGAGCCGGATACTCGCCCCATTTCCATACCTCCTTATAGAATGGCTCCAGCAGAGTTAAGGGAGTTGAAGGCCCAACTTCAAGAGTTGTTAAGTAAAGGTTTCATTAGACCAAGTGCATTCCCTTAGGGTGCTCCGGTGTTATTTGTGAAGAAGAAGGATGGGAGTTTTCGGATGTGCATAGACTACCGGCAGTTGAACAAGGTAACTATTAAGAACAAGTATCCCATTCCTCGCATTGATGACTTGTTCAATCAGTTACAAGGTGCTTGTGTCTTCTCTAAGATTGACTTGAGATCCGGTTATCATCAATTGAAAATACGGCCAACGGATGTGCCAAAGACTGCTTTTCGAACCAGGTATGGGCATTATGAATTTGTAGTAATGTCTTTTGGTCTAACGAATGCCCCTGCTGCTTTCATGAGCTTGATGAACGGGATTTTTAAGCCATATTTGGATCTCTTTGTGATCGTATTTATTGATGATATGCTGATATGCTCCAAGAGTAAGAAGGAACATGAGGAGCATTTGAGAATTGTGTTGGAAGTATTAAGGGAGAAAAGGCTTTATGCCAAATTCTCCAAGTGTGGTTTTGGCTAGATTCAGTGACCTTCTTGGGGCACGTGGTTTCTAAGGATGGAGTGATGGTGGATCCTTCTAAGATTGAAACAGTGAGGAATTGGGTAAGACCTACTAATGTGTCAGAAATAAGGAGCTTTGTTGGTTTAGCCAGCTACTACCGTCGATTTGTCAAGGGATTCTCTTCTATTGCTTCCCAATTGACGAACTTGACTAAGCAGAATGTTCCATTTGTATGGTTGGATGAATGTGAGGAAATCTTTCAGAAACTCAAGACCTTGCTGACTACTGCACCTATCCTTACCTTGCCAGTAGAGGGTAAGAACTTCATTGTTTATTGTGATGCATCCTATTCTGGTTTGGGTGCAGTGCTAATGCAAGAGAAGAATGTAATTGCTTATGCTTCGAGGCAATTAAAGGTGCATGAACGTAACTATCCGACCCATGATTTGGAGTTGGGTGCGGTAGTGTTTGCATTAAAGCAATGGAGACACTATCTATATGGGGTTAAGTGTGAAGTCTATACGGATCATCGTAGCCTACAGTATGTCTTTACTCAGAGGGATTTAAATTTGAGACAGAGGAGGTGGATGGAACTACTGAAGGACTATGATGTTACCATCTTGTATCACCCAGGAAAGGCTAATGTTGTGGCAGCCGCCTTAAGTAGAAAAGCAGGGAGCATGGGTAGTTTAGCCTAGTTACAAGTTTCTAGACGCCCATTGGCTAGAGAAATCCAAAACTTGGCTAACGACTTTATGAGACTGGAAATACTAGAGAAAGGAGGATTTTTGGCCTGTGTGGAGCCAAGATCTTCTTTTCTTGACAAGATTAAGGGAAAGCAGTTTACTGATGAGAAACTGATTCGGATTCGAGATAAGGTGTTGCGAGGAGAGGCTAAAGAAGCAATAATTGATGAGGAAGGTGTTTTGAGAATTAAGGGAAGGGTATGTGTGCCCCGTGTTGACGATTTGATCCACACTATTCTCACAGAGGCGCATAGTTCCGGATATTCTATACATCCTGGTGCAACCAAGATGTACCGTGACCTAAAGCAACACTTTTGGTGGAGTAGAATGAAGCGCGACATTGTTGATTTTGTTGCCAAGTGTCCAAATTGTCAGCAAGTAAAGTACGAACACCAGAGGCCCGGAGGAACACTTCAGAGAATGCACATTCCTGAATGGAAGTGGGAGAGAATTGCAATGGACTTCGTGGTTGGTCTTCCAAAGACATTGGGAAAGTTTGACTCTATTTGGGTAATTGTGGACAGATTAACTAAGTCTACTCACTTCATTCCGGTCAAGGTGACCTACAATGTAGAGAGGTTAGCCAAACTCTATATCTCAGAAATTGTTCGATTGCATGGAGTTCCACTTTCCATCATATCAGATAGAGGTACGCAGTTTACTTCTATGTTTTGGAGAACGTTGCATGCGGAATTAGGTACTAGGTTGGACCTTAGTACTGCGTTTCACCCTCAGACCGATGGTCAGTCTGAGCGAACGATTCAAGTATTTGAAAATATGCTTCGTGCATGTGTGATAGAATTTGGTGGTCATTGGGATAACTTCTTACCCTTAGCGGAGTTTTCATACAATAATAGCTATCACTCAAGTATTGATATGGCTCCATTCGAAGCATTGTATGGGAGGAGATGTAGGTCTCCCATTGGTTGGTTTGATGCATTTGAGGTTAGACCTTGGGGTACTGATCTTTTGAGGGATTCATTAGAGAAGGTGAAATCTATTCAAGAAAAGCTTTTAGCGGCTCAAAGTAGGCAAAAGGAATATGCAGATCGAAAGGTTAGAGACTTGGAGTTTATGGAGGTGAGCAAGTCTTGCTAAAGGTTTCGCCCATGAAAGGGGTGATGCGGTTTGGTAAAACAGGTAAGCTAAGCCCAAGGTATATTGGACCATTTGAAGTACTTAAGCGAGTAGGGGAGGTGGCTTATGAATTAGCCTTGCCTCCAGGGCTATCAGGAGTGCATCCGGTATTTCATGTGTCTATGTTGAAAAGATACCATGGGGATGGAAACTACATCATTCGTTGGGATTCAGTTCTGCTTGATGAGAAATTGACTTATGAGGAGGAGCCTGTTGCCATTCTAGATAGAGATATCCGCAAGTTGAGATCAAGGGAAATTGCATCCATCAAAGTTCAATGGAAGAATCGACCAGTTGAAGAGTCCACTTGGGAGAAGGAGGCTGATATGCAAGAAAGACACCCACACCTGTTTACAGATTCAGGTACTCATTTTCGCCCTTGTTTTTCTTCTTGTGATCGTTCGAGGACGAACGATGGGTAAATTGGTATCTATTGTAACGACCTGTTTAGTCGTTTTGAGCAGTAGGGTATTTCTGGTAAATAACTGGCTGAGTCGACGGATCCCACGACGGACCGTCATGGGCACGACGGACCAAAACACTTAGAATTTAGAAATTTGGGTACTGAGATCGACTCTCTGAACTTCGCGACGAAATGGCAGGACGGACCGTCGCAGACATGACGGGCCGTCACAGACTCTTAAATGAATTGAGTCTCTGAACTTTGTGACGGAAGCAGCAGGATGGACCGTCGTAGGCACGATGGGCCGTCACAGGTTGCGTAACCCTGACTGTGTCGGATTTCTATTAAAAGTTTTAAGGGGTGTTTTGGACTATTCATGCTTATAATTATAAAGTTAGTGGATTAATGTTAATAATTCAATTACTTGGGGGTTAAAGGAGATAACCTTGAAATAATTAGTGGGTTATTTTTATCGTCTTTTATACTTAATTATATGACAATTAGGGTAAAAGAAAAAGGTTTTGAATAAGAAAAAATAGAAAGAACAAAGAGAGGGAGAAACGAACGATCAAGAGAGAGAGAAAACGAAGAAGAACACAGCTTTGGGAAAGTAGATTGCTGGATCACAATTCTTCGGTGGAGGTAGGTTATGGTTTATACTATCTTATAGTAAACTCTTAATAGCGAATGATATGTAGTGGGTAGTTTTATAAAGTCTTCTATATGCTTAATTGTGTGCTTGCATGATGTGATTATATAATTGTGATGAATTAGCATGATGAGGCTGTTGAATCTTAAATCCCAAATTTACTTGTTAATGATGATGCCTTGAAATAAAAGAAGGCTTGATGAACTAAAAGTAATGAGATTAGAGGATCGTGTGTCACGTTCCGACACCAGGATAGTAATAGAGGATCGGGTGTCACGTTCCGGCACCAGGATAGTATATGGATCGGAGTGTCACGTTCCGACACCAGGATAGTATATGGATCGGAGTGTCACGTTCCGGCACCAGGATAGTATATGGATCGGAGTGTCACGTTCCGACACCAGGATAGTATATGGATCGGAGTGTCACGTTCCGACACCAGGATAGTATATGGATCGGAGTGTCACGTTCCGACACCAGGATAGTATATGGATCGGGTGTCATGTTCCGTCACCAGGATAGTATATGGATCGGAGTGTCAAGTTCCGACACCAGGATAGTATATGGATCGGAGTGTCACGTTCCGACACCAGGATAGTAGTAGCGGAGCGGAGTGTCACGTACCAACACAAGAGGAATAAAGATAATGAATCTTGAATTATGATAATATACTAAATTTTAAAGAACTAATTCCCAAATGAGTATAATGGGGAGGCTTGAGTCCTCATTGATGTGCTTGGTGTTGTGACCAAGGGTTATGGAAATTGTTGTGGTCGCCTATTAAGAATATTAGTTGATTTTATGTTATTATCTGATATTTACTGTTTTCTATTTTGAGTTGGCCGATGATACCTACTCAGTACTTGTGCCTTGTATTGACCCCTACTTGTATTTGTTTTCTTTGTTAATTGTGGAGTGCAGCAAACGTGCCATCGTCTTCAACTCAACCGCAACTCTAGCCAGTCTTCATCAAGCCAGATTTCAGGGTGAGCTATTGCTTCTAGCCTGGACTGGATCTTCCTCTTCATGTCTTGATGCCTTGAAATTCCGGCATGAACTAGTACTCATTTTAGCTTCTTAGATACTCTTAGATTTAGTAATTTGAGGATAGATGTTCTTGTGGTGATGACTTCCAGATTTTGGGGATTATGATTGATAAATTTTAGAAGTTATTTAATTGATTCCGTTAATGAGTTTTAAGTCTTCCGCATTGTATTTTGTTAATTATGGCTGAAATGTTGGAGTTTAGATTGGTTGGTTCGCTCACATAGTAGGATAAGTGTGGGTGCCACTCGCGGCTCGTTTTGGGTCGTGACACAAGCACACAACATAGAACGACATTTCCAACTGCAACCCTTAAATTAAACCACAATTAATAATTCAACTCACTTCTAAATAGCATTTAAACTAAAAATTAGCAATACCTATAAACTAAATCAGCTCATAATCACATAATAACACCCCATGATTTGGGTTTTTAGCTAGATATCATAAAAAGATAAAAATCGTTACCAAATTGATTATCCATCAACTGGATAAAAGTGATTTCTCCCTTACAATGCTCCACTTTAAAGATTTTCAAAGACCTACTTCCAAAATCTCAAAAGTGAATTTCTTCTATCTTTCAAAGTTTAGGAAAACTAGAGAAAACTCTCTCCAAATGCTAAAAAATTCCAAATGAATGTTCTCCATAATAATTGATGAAAAGATTCAATAATCGATACGAACTAGATGTTCAAAAATATATTTATATTCACAAAAAATGTGTTGCAAAGAGTCACTTGGCAAAGTAAGTTGGGCTCACCGAACCACTCGGAGAGTTGCCCTTTGGTATCTTCCATCGCCCATTTGCCTTGGTACTCAGCATCCTCAAGGTCTGTAACTTTGAGCGATCTAACACTGCACCGCGGAACTACTCGATCATTTGCCAACTACTTCTTTCTCTCGCTGGTTTAGTTTTATTCCTCCGGGCTTGGCACACCAGAACATTAGGCGGTCAGATGTGCCACTCGGTGTGCTCTTGGCGATCCTCAGGCTTGTCCATCTTTATTTCTCCAGCCTGTTTTGTTTCTTTTTGTTTGTTAACGTCCTTGATTTGTTCCTCAATCCTTATTCCTGAAGATCAAGGATTTAACATCAGTTATTTGCACAAAATAAGCATTTGATGACACCACATAAACAAAGCTCTAAATTAGTCAAAATCTCGAACTCATCATGTTGGCGAGGATTTCATTAATTAGAGCGTGTGAGTTGCCAATTCTTGGTGGGCCCCATATTGTGAAGTTTATTGAAATTCTATTGTTTCTCATTTTTAAAACTCCTAGAGTCGCTCTATTAGTAATTTTCCTTATTAGAGTCATGAGTATTCTTTCATTACATCACGAATAGCTTAATGTCAAAAATTGTGTATTGCTTTGGCAATGTGTTGTTGAATTCTCAGATAGTGAAAAAATAGATAGAAATAAAAATAGGAGAAACTCTATCCAATTTTAGATAGAATATCGATGAGGCTTGCTTAGACTAGCTCCTAATACACCGATCATGGTCCTAAATTTTGAATCGTGACATCTTCATCATGACATAAAGTAAAAGTTAACATAAACAACTAACTAAACATATATTTTTTTAGGTAAATATACAAATATAGATAGAATAGATTCGACGATAAAGTAAAAAGCAATAGTTAGGAAAAGATTTGGTAAAAAAATAGTCTTGTATTTGGGAGAGAGTATAAATTTTAGGAAAGATGAAGGGTGTTTCCATGAGTGAAATAAAAGAAAGAAATGAAAGAGAGGAGAGAGGTGAAAAAGGGAAGCACAGGGCCGGAGGTGGAGAAAGAGGAAGAGACATAGCAAGAAGAAGCAAGACAGATAGAACCCTAACCAAGTCAGATCCATCCGTCGACAATTGGAAGGGCAGTATCAGATCTATATTAACCAATGGATGACCTCAATGTGTTAGCTCGAGACTTGGGTTTTCGTCACGCAGGAAAATCCGCACCAATGAGATCCGACGTCCGATCAACTTCTTCTTCTGATCCTGATCCTATGTTATTCAACGATATCTTCGGTGGCCCTCCTAAATACACCAATACCAATAACTCTGCCGATTACAATTATGATTCTATTTTCGTATCCGCCAAGAACAATAACAACAATGATGATAACATCAAGACCTCCTCCTTCCCTGTCTATGACAAGCCAGTGTACGACGACGATATATTTGACGGCTTACCGGGAGTAAAGAGCAAAGCCCTATCTTCTTCATCTACACTAATATTTGAGGACGATGTCTATGACTTCTCCGCCTCAGAAAAACATTCATTTTGATGATCTCTTGGGGAATTTGGGGAGGAATGAGAAGGTGGCCCAACCAAAGAGCAGTGCTGGTTCCACAGAGTTCGATGATTTACTAGCTGGCCTTGGAACTGGCACCAGTAGCAGGTATTTTCTCATATCAGATTGTATAGTTGGTGTAATTAGAAATTAATAACAAATGTGATCTTGCTGTTCTACCTAAGTTCTGTATTTAAGTGGAGCAACATGGTGGCTGGCCTGGTCATGAACAAAAACAGAATTTCATTCAGTTGCATGAAATATATTTGCAAGACTTCTTATGAAAATCTTACTAGGCTGGAGATCAGTGGTTCAGAATTTGATTATTTGAATTTCTTGCTTGATATCATAGAATTTGAAATCTATATGGGCCCATTAGTGTGTAGAACTTAGTATACTCCTCAGAGTTATTAAATGTATTGTTGATATACTAGAGCTATTAGATGAAATTAGCAATGTGTTCCTAATTCAAGTGACGCAGCTAAGGATTTGCATAGATAAACATGTATTAGAGAGTATTGATTATGACTCATCTATTGAGTATTGGTTGGCCCAGTGGTTTGGGCTTGGGCTTCAATGTTGGAGGTCTCAAGTTCGAAACCCCTTGCCAATGAAAGCAAGGGGTTTGCCTTCTGGGTCGAGCTCGTTGCACTGGGCTTGCCTAGTGTGGTTACCTCTCCTATGTAGTTTGCGAGCTATTGCATAGGAGCAGTGGTTTTATCCTGTGCGCAATCAAAGGGTAGCGACTACGGGTCTCCCTTGTCAAAAAAAAGAAGAAGAGAGTATTGATTATGCAATGATGATTGTGTGTATACTGCCTGCTTATTATGATTGGCAGTTTGAAAATGGTTTTGTATCTTATCTACTTATTGCCCCTTTGTTTTGGAGGGCATGGAGAGGGTTTTGGAGTTGAAGTCTGAATACTTGTCTTCTCTACAATCATACAAAAGGGTAAAAAATTGTGTACTGCTCAAGATGAGAACATAATTAGGTCATCTGCTTTCTCTGGTGGACGGGCATACCACTCTAAGGGTGTAAATATTGCTTTAGAGGGCTGACATGGTAACCTTGTCGCATTTTATATGAAGAATTGGTTGGCCATATGGAATTTTGGAATCTCTCACACATTAATAGTCTTTAAAAATTGAAAACTTCATAAACTTTTTGCTAATCTATGGAGTAATTTCCATTTATTGGGGTATGCTCCTGATTTTCCTAATGTTGGTTGGGTGAAACATTGTCACCTCTTGTTGTGACAAATGAGTAGATTTTGGTGGATTTAAAATGTTTGAGCTAAAACGAATTGAATTTTTGTTTTTTTCATGTTTCATATATTTGAGTATTATGTTGTTACTCCGATAGAACTAAATCACTAATTGCACCAGTTCCTTTTTTTTTTTTTGCAGTTTTCATGTTGTTAATTTGAGCCTTATTAGTTTTGTTGTTTATCTAGTAAAATGGATTATGTTGGAACTAATTAGTAAATACATTACTTTTTTTGTTTCTTTTTCCCTCTTTAGTGGATTAATACATGCTCTTGAAGTTTTGTAATAGTAGTTCTTGAAGTTTGTTTATAAATAGTAAAAGATCTTAAGTTTGTATATTAGTAAGGCACAATAAAATTGTTCTTCGTATTTATGGTGTTTCATTTCCTGTTTAATTTTGTGTGTTTGGATTGGAAATTATTTCCTTGATTTTATCAATAATGAATAAAGTTTTAAGGATCTTATAATAGTGAAAATAACATATGAACTCCTTAAAACTTTTCAATTCCTTCAAGAAAGTTTTTAATATGTTTGCCTGGTATCATAGGGATTAAAATCAGTATTTATCAACTATTGAGAGACCGAAAATGTTATTGACTCTTTTCAGTACTTTCTTTATAGTATATTAGTATTTAATAAAATAAAGAAAGTGGAGTAATTAGAAAAACCTTATCAATGAAAATATAGCTTTGGCGGGAATTATTGATAGGCTAACAATAAAAGACAATTAGGGAATGATTGGAATATGCTTGGTGATATTATAAGTTGAAGTGACTTCATTCGGTCTTTATTTAAAGTTTGCTTCGTTTGGCTACAAGAAATAATATTCTTCTTTATTTGTTATAAGAAGTTCAAAGAAAATCAGAAATGGAAAAGAGCAAATAGATCTTTCCGCTGAGGGGAATTGTGAAAAATTACAAGTATGGAAATTCTTTCGTTATGCAAGGTTTTTGATCATCTTGTATATGCAAACAACATGTGAACATTAGAATGAAATTTTTCTGTTGGTTTTCTAGTAAAATATGGGTACTTAGTCCCAGTGTTGTGAAAAGCGCGCAAAAAAGCGAGGCGACACTGGTGCGCTTCTTTCTCCTGGGCAATTCGATCTGAAAAAGGAGCTCGCTTCAGATAAATAAGCGAGAAGCGACACTAAGGCAAAAGCGCAATAAAGCGCTTTTTATAAAAAAGTGACAATTATTTTTAAAATAAATTAGGTTTTTAATTTTTTTTAAAAATCTGAAAATATACAATATAACTTAATTTTCCTTTCACGACTCTTCTTTCGTTTCTTCTTTCTTCACGACCGCGACTGAGACTGTGTCTCTCTTCACACCTCGACCGCGACTACAGGTAAGTTTTAACCGATGTTTATTAGTTCATCTCTGTGAGTTCCTTTTCACCTGAAATATACAATCTTCGCCTTTGCTTCATCTCTGTGAGTTTCTTTTCTCTTCACGATGCGACTGCTGTAGTTTGTTCTTCTTATTCTGTTCATCTGTGTTGCGATCTGCTCTGTTTCTATTCACAATTACTGACTGCCTCCTCTATTTTTTTTTATTTCTTTTGCTTTTTTTTCTTTTTTATTTTGTGATCATGTGTATGCTAGCAGCTCTTCTTTTTTTTTTTTTTTTGACACTTCTAATGATGAAGAAGATGATGACCAATTATAACCCTTGGTTATGACACTTGAAGAGTTTGAGCATCTTGTTGAAGAATAGGAGTTTGAGTCTTTGTGATTTAATTATGTTTTTGATTTTTTGCTTTATATGTTATGACTTATGAGTATTATTGATTATCTATATTCTTTTAATGTAAGACTATATTACCTCTATTTAGTTATTTAATTATTTTTTTTGTATACTAAATGTCGCTTTTTAAAAAAAAAGTGTGTGCGTCGCTTCGCGCTTCTCGCTCTGTGAAGCAAGCCCTCATTGCTTTTTTCCGCTTCTCGCCTCCCAAAACATTTCTTAGTCCATATTTGTATGAGTTAGAAATAGATGGAGGCCCATGTTTACCCAACTGAAATATAAGTGATCCACTTCACTAGAATGTGGATTAATGGGCTGAAATTGCCAGCTCTAGTCAAGTCCAACACGTAAGTGCAGAAATGCAACTTTTGTGGTAGAGGTGTTGAAGTCCTGTCAGCTGCGGATATTAGTGGTTCAAATGAATCCATTTAGTAGTTAGGATGTCTTTGTTCAAAATACGTTTGTTCATTTAATTAATTAGATTTTCATTGTTTATGCTTCTCTTTCATGCTACCAGAGTTGGCTGAAATTGATTATTCAATTGTTCACTGTAAGTGGTATGTGTAGGATGAAAACAAGATTGTGCAGGGAGGTTGCCGAACTGGACCACAATAAATAAACTGTATTTGGCATGTAGAGAAAATTTAATATTTGCATATTATTTGCTAATTAGAGTTACTGATTTGATTAAATCCTATGTACTCCTATGCATAAAGTAAATTGCTTTAACTCTGTTGTATTACATTTTGATTATGTTATGATAAAAGCGGTGGTTTTACCACAGGTCATTTACAGATTCAACTTATCCTTCCAAACCAGCTGAAAATTCAACTAAAAGCTCAAGTATGCAGGATGATCCTTTTGTCGTGCTAGAGTCAACTTCGGTGCCAGCAAATTCTTCTGGTGGGGAGTTTTCAGATCCACTGGAAGAGATTGGTAAGCTTGGTAAATCTGGAATGGCGAAAACTGGTGCTTCATCAGTTAGTGGAGGGGTGTTTGATGATTTTAATAAGCCTGTTCGTCCATTTTCCCCTGAGAAGAAGACAGGAGGGAAGGACAGAAGCCCATCAAAGGCTGGAGCAGGAAGGAGTGATGCACATAACTCTCCCTCAAGAGAAAATATTGAGACACCGCCATTTAGATATTCTGAAAGTCACTCGCAGGAAAAAGTGCCTGGGGATAGTTTTCAAGAGTCTCCCCATTTTAACATGTCTTCAGAAGATCCTTTGAGATCTTTGCGTGAAGCTGCTCCTCCTCTGAATGCAGATAATGATCTTCACGAAACAAACTTCCAAGTGGATACATCCCCAAGATCAAAGGACCAAGTACAGGCTTCTGAAGATTTATGGCTTACTGTATCAGAGATTCCTCTTTTCACACAACCTACAAGTGCTCCACCTCCATCGCGACCACCGCCTCCAATACCACGGCGCGGTTCAAAGTCAGAAGCAAGTTTTTCTGCTTCAAATGCAAGGAAGGGTGAGGTTTACTCCTCTTCCCCTAATCACTACCAGTATTCTCAGAGTCCTATGCCAGTTCGTCCTGCTGTTAAAAGCCCTCCAGTCTCACAGTTGGATGAACTTGAGGATTTCGCCATGGGTTGGTCTAAGAGTAGTATTAATGAAAATGCTGATGCTCTTTCTGGAGAAGAGATGAATGGAAACTTTGTAGCTGCTGCATCAGCAGCTGCAATGAAGGAGGTTATGGATAGAGCTGAGGCCAAATTTAGACATGCTAAGGAAGTCCGAGAAAGAGAATATGCAAAGTCTGCTAAGAGTAAGGAAGCTGTACATCTGGAAAGGGATGAACAAGCAATAAATGAAGTGCAGGAATGAGAGTTTCAAGGAAACAAGGAGAGACTAGAAAATGAGAGGCGACAGTGGGAGAAGGAAGAGAAAGAAAGAGCACAAAAGAAGCTTGAGATAGAAAGGGAGAGATCCAGGGAGCTTGAAAAAGAAAGGGCTCGGCAAGCGGTAGAAAGGGCTACTAGGGAAGCACGTGAAAGAGCAGCAGCTGGGGCACGTGACAGAGCTGCTGCTGAAACCCGTCTAAAAGCAGAAAGAGCTGCTGTGGAGAAGGCTGCAGCTGAAGCTCGAGGACGGGCTGAAAAGGCTGCAGTTCAGAGAGCACAAGCAGAAGCTCGGGAAAGAGCTGCAGCAGATGCTCAAGAAAGAGCTGAAAAGGCAGCTGCAGAAGCAAGGGAAAAAGAAGCACGTGAAAAAGCTTCTGCCGCAATGGCCGAGGCTGAGGCACGAAGGCGAGCAGAACGAGCAGCAGTAGAAAGGGCAGCTGCAGAAGCTCGAGAAATGGCAGCTGCAGAGGCTCGAGAAAGGGCAGCTGCTTCTGCAAGAATAAACCAACAAAGGAATGATAATGATCTTGAATCCTTTTTTAGTATGGGTAGAGCCAGTAGTGCACCAAAGACAAGAACAAGTGTGAGTAGCGAACACCATTAAGATATAGCCTATTGTTCTTTCAACAGTACTGTTCATTATTTATTAATTGTTTTGACAAGCAATGATATATATTTGTCACTCATTCTTGCTGACTTTTTACTTTATTCGTTCCATTTTAGGACAACATATTTGACTCGCCATTTCAGAATAAGGCAGGACCTGAAGGGCCAAAATCAACAGCTGGTGTAGCCTCCTCCAACATTAGGAAAGCATCTTCCACAACTAGTTTCGTGGATGATCTTTCTTCTATTTTTGGAGGTACTCTCTTTTGTGTCTTCATGATCTAACGTTATGCATCTGATTTGGTTTTAAGCTGTTTCTTGCGGCTTTACTATGCACTGTTGAACTTCACCAGCTTCTTCATCATCAGAAGAGTTCCAAGGTGTTGAAGGGGAAACTGAAGAAAGAAGAAGAGCAAGACTAGAGCTCCATCAACATACTCAGGAGCGTGCGGTATGCGTCCTGACAAATTATATCTTTCCTTCTAGTCATTGGATATTCAGTAAAATTTTCAGATTACAGATTTCAGCATGTACCATATCAGTATTTCGCTGTTTGCACAATAGGTTCTATGTATTTCTTCATAGTTGTTATGTATGTGCTCAGGCTAAAGCTTTGGCTGAGAAGAATCAGCGCGACCTTCAAGTGCAGAGGGATCAGGAAGAAAGACATGTAAGTTTTGTTTTGATAAATAACTTGCAAAATCTATAATTAGGAATTCAGTTGCAGCCGATATACTCGCTCTGTCTCTCATAGCAGTGTTATCAAAGGCAGAAAAGTGTAAATGCACAAAGGATGGGACTTTAAGCCCAAAACACAAATAAAATGTGTGCTTTAATGGAGAAAGGCACAAATGAAATATGTGTAGTTAGAGAATAATTGCTAAAAGCTGAAACATCAATTATATGAATAAAGTAATTGAAGAAGTTACAAATAGCTGAAATATATATTGTTTAGTGTTGGTCTCTTCAAGATAGAGCCAATGAGCTATGCGGCAAGGGCCTTACTATCTTGGTGCCTATTCAAATACTGCCAAAGTGAGGCAAAGTGGTTAGTATTTTGTGCACCTAATATCAAGGTTTAAACGCTTCTCAAGCAAGCCTGACTACATTGTCACATAGTGCCTTTTCGGCCAACTGATTTGGAGGCCAAAAACACTTTTTTTTTGGAAATTTGAGGTGTTCGACCAACAAGTAAAAGTGCTAAGTAGAAGCAAAGACAGTTCTCTACGGTTGGGAAGAAGCTAAAAAATCTTGTTTCTTGAAAAAAGTAGAAGCAAAAAGCTATTTTATCAAAGACAGAAGTATTCCTACCAGAGAGACATATTTACCAAGTATATCCCTCAATAATTTCTTATTGTAAAACAACTTGATGGTTACTACGTTTAACAGCTCATTTCCTTTTAATGAGATCTCCATCATACCTCTTCATATTCTTGCCACAATTATCAAGTTGTATTTTAATATAATATCTGTTCCAGCATCAGTTATATTTATTTTGAGTCCAGGGTCTGTCGGAAACAACCTCTCTATCCCGCAAAGGTAGAGGTAAGGTTTGCGTACATCCTACCCTTCCTAGACCCCACTCGTGGGATTACACTGGGTGTGTTGCTGTATCAAAATATATTTAACCAGAAATGTCGGGAAAGTCCTTCTGTTAATGCAGAAGAACAATAAGAACTGCAAAAACCTTTTGAAGAGGAAGAAGTCATGTTTGGACTTAAAGCTTGTGTCATTGACAAAGCACCTGGTCAGGATGGGTACTCTATGGTTTTTTTTGTAAAATGCTGGGAGATTGTGAAGGAAGATGTGATGGCAACTTTTCAAAACTTTCATTCGCATGAGATTTTTGAGAAGAACTTTGATGCAACATACATAGCTCTCATTGCAAAAAAGAATGGTGCCAAGGAGTTGACAGATTTCAGACCAATCAGTCTGGTAGGAAGTGTCTACAAGCTAATATCTTAAATTCTCACAGAAGGATTAAAGAAAGTGATGCATAAGCTAGTTGATACACAAGAGATGGCCTTCCTGAGAGGTAGACAAATCACGGATGCAATTCTCATTGCTAATGGGTGTTTAGATTCAAGAATAAATGACAAGATTCCAGGAGTTATGTGCAAACTGGATATAGAAAAAGCATATGACCATGTCAATTGGAACTTTTTGCTTGGAATCATGCAGAGGATGGGATTTGGAATGAAGTGGATCAGGTGGATGAGATGAGATTTTGCATAAGTACTGTCAAATTTTCAGTGTTGATAAATGGGTCTCCTGAAGTTTTTTTCCCTTCAGACAGAGGATTGAGACAAAGTGATCCCCTCTCACCTTTTTTGTTCTTATTGGTGATGGAATGTTTAAGTATCATGATAAAGACAGCTCACAACAATGGTTGGATAAGGGGTTTCAGTGTTGCAAAGGATGGGAAATGCAAGAGTGGAAGTCACACATTTACAATATGCAGATGATACTCTTATCTATTGTGATGCAGAGGAGAAACAACTCAAGATTCTGAGGGTAATACTCATCCTTTTTGAAGCAACTTCCCAATCAATGAGGTGAATAGAATTCAACAACTTATAGAAGTCCTGGGAGGAGAGATGGGCAGTTGCCAACTATCTATTTGGGGATGCCCCTAGGAGCAAAAAGCAAAGTCAAAGAGAATTTGGAATGGAGTGGTGGAGAGATGTGAGAAGACAATGTCTAGATGGAAAGCAAAATACTTGTCAAGAGGAGGGAGATAAGTTTTGATCATTTCAGTCTTAGATTGCCAACTTATTTGATGACAATTTTCCCTATTCCAGCCAAAGTAGAGGAAAGAATTGATGCCATAAGGAGGAATTTTTTGTGGAATGGAGAAAAGGAGTACAAAGGTTTTCATTTAGTTGAATGGAAGACTGTAATCCTATCAAAAAAGTAGGGCGGTTTAGGCATCAAAAATTTGAGAAAACATAACAAAAGCTTGCTTATGAAATGGCTGTGGAGATTCCTTAAAGAATAGCAGACATTGTGGGTGAGGGTGATCCAAGCAAAATATGAGAAGGAAGATTTCTGGAAGACCAAAGAGGTTTTCTCTGCTTATGGGATCAGTTTGTGGAGGTCAATCAGAAACTTGGGGTATGTTTTTTAAAAGAACAAGCTTCAATGTAAAGAGTGGAAGGAAGATCAAGTTTTGGGATGATGATTGGTTAGGAAAGGCAGAAGTATGGACTCCTCAAGGATGGAACCTGACATATATAAGACCTATGCAAGATTGGGATGTGGAAAGACTGGCTTAATTTTATGGCACCTTAGATCAGTATACAGAACCAAAGGAAGGAGATGATACTCTCAGATGGAAGAGCCATAACAACAGTTTATTCACAGTTGCTCTGCTTATAAGAGTTTGATTCAGACGGGGTCTCAAATTAGTTTCTTGCCCTGGAAGCTTATATGGAAAGTAAAAATTCCCTACAAAGTGACAGTATTCACTTGGCTGGTAGTGAAAGAGGCTGCTCTACACACAAGAAAACCCATGAAGGGCATCACATGTGTCCAAGATGATTTTTTTTTGAGCAAAAGGCAGAGACAATCAACCATCTTTTTTACACTGTAAAGTGGTTAGCCAACTATGGAACTTGTTTACTAATGTCAGAGGCATAAGGTGGACTATGCCTAAAAGGGCAGGTCAGGCTCTAGTAAGCTGGAACTATGAGGGGAGTGGTAGCATGGACAAAAACAGATGGAAAATTGTCCCAGCAGTGATACTGTGGACCATTTGGAAGGAGAAAAATTCGAGATGTTTTGAAAGTGTTAGAAGTTCTCTGCATAGGATTTAAATGAACTGCATTATCACTTTTTACTATTGGTGTAGTTCGGAATATATAGATGATCCTGTAGCAATTGTAGACATCTTAGGATTCTTGTAAGATGAGATAGGACCTAGAGATAGATTTTCTTTTTTTGGGGTTGCTGAGCCTACTCAGTTATAAGTAGCTCTGTGATGTAAAATTTTGGGACACCAGCCTTAGCGCTGAAGATTTATACAAAAATTTGTTACCTTTGTCAAAAAAAAAATTCGGGAAAGTCCTGTAAAATCCAAGAAACAAGAACACAAAAATTTGCATCATACCAAAAATAGATGTAAAGTAGCCGAAACTGCATCTCAAAAGTTGCACCATGCTCCGGAAGTAGAAAAAAAAGGAAGACGAAAACTACACCTCAAATGTGGAGTTTGTTAAATATTTGATGATGACCAAAAGTACTCACTTTTACTTGAGTACAAAACTGCTCAGTGAGTATATATAATGACCATTTTGAACTTACCCTCAAACATAAGAGGCCATTTTTGTATTTTTCTCGAGTTCCTTTTTCTTTTAAAATTTTGTGCTTATCAAGAACTGTATTAGAGTTATTTTCTAATGACTAGTTTATGACATTATGTCTATAGTTCATTCTTGATATTAACAAGGCAGATGTTTTTGCATCCCTCTGTTTCCAATTTAACCATTTCATCGAAACTACCTCAAACTTTGCATAAGTTGCACGTAAGTTTCAATATTTCAGTATATGATTATAGTAACTAATAAACACTTCTAGGCTTGAGGAGTTGCAAGAGAATGACTTAATAGTTGAAGAAGCATCACATTGAATTGAAATAGGATGATTGCATTGGTGGAATGTTGTATAATACTTTGATGTCATTTAATGAAATTACTTCATCAAAAAGGAATGTTAAATAGTTTTATCTATGATATGGAGATATTTTTGGAGGTCCCCAACATACCTTATGTTAGAGGAAACGTGAAACTAAAGAACAACAATATTTAACGTGGTTCGGATCAAAATGATCCTACGTCCACCAAAGAACAACTGCACCAATATTTATTTCACTATACAAAGAATATAAGTGAAATACTACAAGAGAGAGAACACAATGCCTTAGAAGATGAGAAGGCAAGTGAAAGGATGATTTGAAAATGAATTAACAGCTACCTATTTATAGGAATAAATTCATCCTATTGATGTCATCCATGACATCGCTATGTGTCAAAATTGTCAAGGTTAAGATAGCAAACCATTTTATGGTTTGCCTAACTTTCACCTACCAAGATACAATCTTTGACTTGTATTTCCTACTAATTATCTTCCTACCAAATATTCATATTAATTCATCTTCCATTTAGTTTGATTCCACAAGAACCAATTCCAACTCTTTCAATCTCCACCTTGGTTTGTGTTCCAAGCATGCGTATAAACAACTCCGGCCAAAACTTCTAAGCTTACTGGGAAATCCCATTGTAAGAAACAAGAAGAATCAAACCTTTGTTGAACATACCAGCTCCACCTAGCAGTTGTTCTCTTAGAGTTGCATCAATTGATGCATACTCCCGCCAAGTCCTTGCAGTGTGCAAACTTGGCAAGCGGGACTATTTTGGTCAACATGTCTGCAGCGTTATCGTCTGTGATAACCTTCTCAACCTTGATAGATCCCTTTTCTACGACATCTCGAATAAAATGAAATCTGACATCAATGTGTTTGGTGCGCTCATGAAATCTTTGATTTTTAATCAAATGAATAGCACTTTGACTATCACATTTTAAAATTGATTTAAGCTGAGCTGAACTCAATTCTGCCACCAAACCTTTCAACCAGATAGCTTCTTTCACTGCCTCCGTTGCTGCCACATATTCTGCCTCTGTTGTAGACAAAGCGACAATCGACTGTAAAGTCGATTTCCAACTAACGGCACTGCCAACGAGAGTAAAGATGTATCCAGTTGTGGACCTCCTTCGATCAAGATCCCTGCATAGTCAGAATCAACAGAACTGAGAATTGAAATACCTTCACTTTTCCGAAAGGTTAGGCCAACATCAGGAGCTCCTTTGAGATATCTCAATATCCACTTGACAGCTTCCCAATGCCTTTTTCCTGGATTTGCCATGTACTTGCTTACTACACTTACAGATTGGGCAATATCTGGACGTGTGCATACCATAGCATACATAATGCTACCAACTGCACTCGCATAAGGAACCTTTGACATATGCTCCACCTCATCCATAGATTGAGGCATTTGTAACTCTGAAAGATTGAAATGAGAAGCTAAAGGTGTACTTACAGGCTTGCTCATATCCATATTGAATCTTTCAAGAACTTTTCGGATGTACCTCTTCTGAGAAAGATGTACAACACCATTTTCTCTTGAAATTTCCATTCCAAGGATTTTCTTTGCAACTCCTAGATCCTTCATGTCAAATTCCTTGCTCAACAGTTTCTTCAAAATATTTATCTCTGTGATGTTGTTAGCAGCAATAAGCATATCATCACATACAACAAAAGATAAATCATAGAGTTACCAGACATCTTCTTCTGATACACCAACTATCAAATGCACTCCTCGAAAATCCATGTGTAGTCATGAATGCATCAAACCTCTTGTACCACTGTCTAGGGGATTGCTTCAAACCATACAAAGACTTCTTCAGTTGGCATACATGGTCTTCTTTTCCTTCAGCTAGGAAACCTTCAGGCTGATCCATATAGATTGTCTCTTCTAGATCACCATGTAAAAAAGCAGTTTTGACATCAACTGTTGAAGCTCTAAATCAAATTGTGCAACCAATGCTAGCAGCACGCGAATTGAGCTATGTTTCACGACTGGAGAAAAGATCTCATTGTAGTCAATTCCCTCCTTCTGACTGAAACCCTTTGCAACCAATCTCGCCTTGAACCTAGCAGCTTCCACTTCTGGAATACCTTATTTCTTTCTGTAGACCCATTTGCATCCAACTGTCCTTATCCCCTTTGGCCTTTTAACTAAGACCCATGTCTCATTTCTGTGAAGAGACTCCATCTCTTCCATCATGGCCAACTGCCATTGTGCAGCATCTTTGCAAGAAGTTGCTTCAATATACGAAGAGGGCTCAAGATCCTTAATCTCTTCTTCTGCAGCTACGAACGCTTGTGCAATCAGATTTTCTTGCTCTATAAGACGTTCCAGTTTCCGTATCCGCCTTTTGTCCCTTCCCTTCGCAATTGTGTATGGTTCATTGGAAGCAAGTTCTTCTGCAACTTTTGACTCATCACTTTGAGTCTCTTGATCCCGTTTCTTGGTAAGCTCCACCGGTAGCTCCACCTGCTCGTTGTTCTCGTTTCTAGATAACTCCACAGAAACTTTACGAGGATCAAGTATAGAGGATTCATCAAAGGTAACATCTCTACTAACTACAAATTTGAGTAAAGACAAACACCATAGTTTGTACCCTTTTACTCCATCAACATACCCTACGAATATGGCCTTTTTAGCCCTTGGTTCAAGCTTACCTTCATTAACATGATAATAAGTTGGACACCCAAATATTCACAAGTATGAATAGTTAGAGGGTTCACCTGACCAGACCTCATTCGGAGTCTTAAAGTCAATCGCTGATGCTGGAGACCGATTGACAATATGAGAAGCAGTATGAACTGCTTCAGCCAAAAATACTTTGGACATCTTAGCTTGTAAGAGCATACAACGAGCCTTCTCAAGAAGAGTTCTGTTCATTCTCTCGGCAACTCCATTCTGCTGTGGTGTGTGCCTGACCGTCTTATGCCTTGCGATCCCATGAACCTTGCAGAAATCATTGAACTCTTCACTGCAAAACTCCAAGCCATTGTCCGTGCGAAGATACTTGATTTTCCTCTCAATTTGATTTTCAACCAAAATCTTCCACTCTTTAAATGCTTCAAAAGCATCACCTTTTGTCTTCAGGAAACGCACCCAAACCTTTTGTGAAAAATCATCAATGAATGTGAGAAGATACCTCTTTCCTCCCTTTGATGGAAGCTTAGAGGGACCCCATAAATCTGAATGGATGTAGTCTAGCACCCCTCCCGTCTTGTGCTTGCCAGTGCTAAAGTTGACCTTTTTCTGCTTCCCTAAGACGCAGTGCTCACAAAATTCAAGTGTGCTGATCTTCTCACCATTCAAAAGGTTGCGGTTGCTCAACATCTCCAATCCTCGTGCGCTCATATGGCCTAGTCTCATGTGCCATAATTTTGCCTTGTCATCATTAGATAACTGCACTGTAGATGCATTTACAGAGCCAATAATGGTGCTTCCCGCAAGTGTGTAGAGGCCATCCTCTAGCTTGGCCTTCAACATGACTAAAGACCCTTTAGTCACTTTCATAGTTCCTCCTTCACTCATGTACTTATAGCCTTGTTTATCTAAAGTACCCAGGGAGATCAAATTCTTCTTTAGATCAGGAACATGACGGACTTCTGTAATAGTCCTCATGATTCCATCATGGCAGCGAACATGAACTGAACCAATGCCAACTATTTTACAAGTTGCATTATTGCCCATTAATACAGCTCCTCTGCTTGTTTCATAGCTGCTGAACCAATCTTTTCGGAATGTCATATGTAGAGTACAACCAGAGTCTAAGATCCATTTGTTGTCATAGACTCCATTATTGCATGATGTTGTTAGTACATAATTATCATCATTATCATGTACTTTCTCAACAATGGATGCACTCGCCTTTTCTTTGGACTTCGACATAGGGCAATCTCATTCAAAGTGCCCCTTCTTGTGACAGCCCCAACACTCCGCATTCTTTTTGTTCACACGAGACTTTGATCTGTACTTTCGATTTTCTTTCTCCTTCCCTTTTGGCTAGTACGACCTCTTACAAAGAGTCCACTAGCTTCGTCACTTTTGTCTCCTTCAAATGCATCCGCACATCATAAGAGTTTAGTGCTTGACGCACTTGCTCAAGTTTAATAGGTTGTTTGCTATACATCATTGAATTCTCAATATCACGATATTTTGAAGTCAATGAAAATAGTAAAGAACATGCAAGTGTCTCCTCGTCCTTTTTAATTCCAGCAGTTTGTAAGTCCATCACAAGTTTATTGAACGCATCTAGATGGTCTTGCAACAAAGTACCTGAATCCATCTTAAATGTATGAAGACGCCGTTGTAACAACATCCTTGTTGTCACTGACTGGTCCTGGTAAAGCCCTTCCAGCTTTTCCCATAACTCTTTGGTCGTCTCTTCGGTACTTGTACTCACTTCACAAAGTACGTTAGGTGCAAGGGACAGTTGGATTGCACTTAATGCATCTCCTTCAATCTTTTCCTTGTCGGAATCTGATATCTTATCGGGGTACTTTCCGTCAATAGCATGGATTGAACCTTCCCTCCGCAGTAACGCTATCATCTGGATTTTCCAGATATTGAAGTTGTTGCGCCCACTAAATCTATCAATTTCAAACTTCATGGAACTCATTTTTTTTTACTTGTTCTTCCTTTTCTACTACAATGTATTTGGAACTACAGAAAACCAAAGTAATCCTTTTCTGATGTGGAAGTTCAGACTGTGCTGCAACCACAGAGCATACTCAGACAGAACCTTGCTCTGATACCAATTGTTAGAGGAAACGTGAAACTAAAGAACAAGGAAGAACAACAATATTTAACGTGGTTCGGATCAAAATGATCCTACGTCCACCAAAGAATAACTGCACCAATATTTATTTCACTATACAAAGAATATAAGTGAAATACTACAAGAGAGAGAACACAATGCCTTAGAAGATGAGAAGGCAAGTGAAAGAATGATTTGAAAATGAATTAAGAGCTACCTATTTATAGGAATAAATTCATCCTATTGATGTCATCCATGACATCGCTATGTGTCAAAATTGTCAAGGTTAAGATAGCAAACCATTTTATGGTTTGCCTAACTTTCACCTACCAAGATACAATCTTTGACTTGTATTTCCTACTAATTATCTTCCTACCAAATATTCATATTAATTCATCTTCCATTTAGTTTGATTCCACAAGAACCAAAACCAACTCTTTCACCTTATGCTGAGGAATACAACATGGAGATATTTTTGGAGGTCTCCAACGTACCTTAATGCTGAGAAATACAACATTACCAGTTTCAGAAAAAACATATGGAGACTAGAAATGCCAGACAGTGAACGTTGGGCCTTTAATGCTCAACATAGACGCAAACATAGTAGTCAAATTTGTAAAGTGTGAAGAAAGGCCAAAGTTTGTTTGAGTTTTAAGCGCAAATCCAAATGAAGTATGGACTTGAGAGGAAAAAATGATAAATAGACATGTAATGCAAGAGAATGTAATTGTAAACACAAATAAGAATTGCTTAGACGAGGATAGAAAAACTATAATTAAGCTATATATATGTAGTAGTTCTCTTAAAGACAACCCATCAATAAACTGATAAAGGTGAACATGCCTTAGCACCTTGACATATACCAAACCGCTTAGGCGAAACAAAATAAGCTTTGAGTGTTCAAACGAGCCTTTACCAACACTTTCCACAAAATAAATGCAGTGGAAATCAAACGTCTATATGGATATAGAATTGGACAAGAACGAAAAAGCATTTGATAGATAGTGCTGGTAGCACACAAAGGAGAAAAGATAGAAGTTTGCGAGAAATGATTTGTCGTGTTTCTATGTGACTAAATAATGATTGAATATGGAAAGATAAATATGATGATGAGATAAAACTAAAATCACATGGTGTGTGGACTTGTAATCTCTCTAACCAACGAAGACTAGCTAAGAACAGATGTAATGGAAGCAAATAATTTGTGAAGGTGATACCAACATTTGGATGGTTTCTATGCTTACAATAGGAGTATGTCGTTCGTTAAGAGTCCTTTTCCTCTGGTTAAAGATTGGACATTCGCGTAAGGATTAGTCTGAGATACAGGGTGATTTTTAGTTTTAGAGAATTCCTGAGAACTTGTTCTAGGGTTATACATCTTTTTTGCTTTTTGATGGGTCTGTTTCCTTAGCCTCTCCTACAAAGCTTCTTAAATAGGCTCTTTTATAATATTCTTTTGGGCATAGGGTACGTACAACCTTTCTTGTTCTGTTTTCCCCCGAGTTGAGAATCAAAGTAGTTTACCTTGCTAATGTCATGCGTAAGACACCAGCTTCAAAGTCTCTATAGAATAATACGTACATGTAAGGTGACTAAACAGCTTAGCTACTATTCATAACCAAAAGTTGACTCTATTACAGTATTACTGAAAATCCTAGTAATACAGGCATTATAATCAGCAACTGACTAGCTGGAGAATTTTGTTGCTGCATGAAGCACACTCATGCATTGCCTTATAATATTTTTAGTTTAAGATGAAAAAGACAAATAGAGCAAGAATCAACACAAAAAATTCATACAGTTAAGTCAACTAATTTGGAGTGAGGTGTAGTTGATTGATTGTGTTAATATGCAAAACCTAAGTAGCGATACTTATATATTGGGTACAACAATAATTAGTGCAAGGAAACTTGTTATGCTCTGTGATTCGTTGCTTTTAAACATGTGACATTTTTAGTGAACTAACATGAGCCAAGTTTTGCTGGTTTCATGGTTGAACTAGCGTTGCTATAGATGAGCTTGCTTTCTCTTATTTCCTTTTTAAGTTATATTTGTATCATCATCCTTTGCACTTTGACTTTTCTGTTCATTCCTTAATCTCATTGATTTACTAATTGTTGCAGAGAATTTCCGAAACATTAGATTTTGAGATCAAGCGATGGGCTGCTGGAAAAGAGGGAAATCTGCGTGCACTTCTATCGACTTTGCAATATGTGCGTTCAGTTTCCAAACAAATTCTGTGAATATTTTGTTCAAAGTAATCCATTCCCAATAAACCCTCTGCCACCTGAAGGAACACTGGTGTTTCTTCTAAAAGAGAAATCCTAGGAGCCAAAGTTAAAGCTCACAAACAGCTCACTCTGTCTTTTTTCTGTTTGGTTACTATTTTCTTGGAGATAGTTACCCTCCGTCCTCCCACTTTAAACACCATGAGTAAAAAGGAAATGGATCTTCTACTTTCTAAAATGGAAATTCTCAAGCAAAAGAGACTGCAATTTCAAAGTCACGGATCATAATTTTTTTGATCTAGTATTGATTAGGTTATGATCTACTAGCTGACTATCTTCTACTTCCTCAAATATCTGAACTTTCTGCTCTTCCTAATAATAATGAAATGTTGCTCAAAGTAGCTTCAACTTTTATTTTTCCTTATGATGTGAATTTCTCTTATTTTATTTTTCATTAGGTGCTTTGGCCTGAATGTGGCTGGCAGCCTGTGTCCTTGACCGATTTGATTATGGGTGCCTCTGTCAAAAAAGTATATAGAAAAGCAACCCTTTGTATTCATCCTGATAAGGTGCAGCAAAAAGTTGCCAACCTTCAACAAAAGTATATTGCCGAGAAGGTTTTTGACCTACTGAAGGTATTGAACTGTGATCAATGCATTTTAAATCTGTCATAAATTGCTCTTTTTGTTTTCCTTGGGTAAGGCATGCATTAGGTTCCCAGCAACTGTCATGATTAACATTATTGTAAAGCAGCGGGTAGACAGCTACTCCTTTCTAAGGCATGAGGACTCTATTGTTCTATTGTCAGTGTAGGCTGGGTGAACCTATTGAGAGTCCAAAATTGGGGGGTTGTAACTATCCTTATATTTTGACTACTCACTTCTTTCTCCAATCTGTTGATTTTTAAGTGGCCAGGGTTTGTGCATCATCTTACCTGAATTGCATATCTTGAGTTATTGTCTTTACCTTTGCAAAAATTATCATCATAATATATTTTTCTGCCTATGTTATTTTTGACTGCAAAACTGTGTTTTAGCTCATTCTCAAGTTATATATTTTTCAGGAAGCGTGGAACAAATTCAATTCTGAAGAACTCTTCTAGAGACTCAGTTTTAGGTCCCTTTTGTGATTTTCAGAGGTGGGTATTTTTTCCTAAAGTAAGCTCGTCCTTGCTATCTATGACTCTGATATCTGGCATTCCCCAGCATGAGGCGTTTGACTGATTTCTATAGCAGTGATGAAGAAGTGAAGTTTCAGTGTGTTGTGTAAATTTATGTCAATGCCAGAAACTTGTGGCTTGTGGATAACGTGTTGGTGTAGAGTAGCATTATTTCCATTCGTGTTGTGCTTCTATAGTGCGTGCATGTGGTCACCCTCTGCATGTGATCATTTGTCTTCAATATTCTTTTTGGTCTGCAGTTATTTGTGTTGGAGCCTGGAAGAGATGTCAGTGTTGTTAGCCGTATGCAACATGGAAAGAGGCATTGTAATACAAGATGTAAAATCCTATGTAATATCCCATTCATTTATGTGAAAATTTTGTCTTCCGCGACGAAAAAAGATATCACTTGATTTCTAGATACAGTGTTGTCAAGATAGTGTTTTGCGGGTGCTCAAATTAAAGCTCGTGTGTTTTGTGTTGCCAGTCTGTGTTATAAAATCAGAAATTACTGGTTCTAATAAATTATTCAGAAACACGAAGTGACTGAGAATTTTTATAACCAGTAAATAAGATGAACAGAAATTTATTTGTAAAAATAATTTAATCTGTAAAAACGTACCAGAATCTGGAATTCTCTTATTGAAAAACTAGGGAGAAAATCAAGTCCACTGAATTCACAGTGTCCCCTTAAGGAAATTATTCCCCTCTAGTATCCGAGGTTTGATTTGGAATATAACCTCCCAGGGTAAAATGATTTAATCAGTAGAGTATAGATACCAAAAACTCTACTGTCAGCGAATCAATCCACAGCAGGAAAGTACACGAAGAAATAATATGTGTTTTTAAGAAGAAGGAAGATCAGAAAATTCGTTAGTAATATTCTGAAGACTGAATGGTATTTATAGGCAAGAAGAATATATTCTGAAAGGTTGCAACCCTTTCAGAATTAACACGACCATTAATGAAAGGTTGCAAACTTTCAAATGGTATTGACTGTTCCTGAAAGTTGCAACCTTTCAGAACAGTCATGGCGGGAAATTTTGAATATAACAGAATTTAAAACGGGTCACTCGCGGATCCGAGTCGGGTCGGGTTTTAACTAAAAAGTTGAAAACATTTCGGTTATCAACTAATTTATTGAAAATAATTTTTGGCCATTTAAATTAATTAATAAATAATTAAAATAAATTTTGTCCAAATCGATCGATCATTTGCCAAAGCCAAAGCCGAAGCCGAAGCCGAAGCGAGCGACGACGACGACGGCGCGAGGGGGGTCCCTCTTTCCAACCCTTTTATCAATTAATAGGAGTGTTTATTCATTTAAACTCTCCTATTTTCCTTTCCATTACCGATGAGGGACTATTGCTTTTTTCAATAAAGCATTAGAGGACTTTTCAAGTTCCCAACCTTTTCAGTTCTAAACCTTTCAAATTCCTCTCCTTCCCTCTATTTCCCATCAATTCTTGCTACATACCCAACAATCCCCCACATTGATGGGGAATAGTTATAACATAGGAATGCATGGACAATTGTGTACTTTACAAGCAAGGATTAATTGCATCTGGATAAGTAGGTTTCCCCTTGGACTTTCCGTAGTGAACATATGTCGGATATACTCGGTCAATCGGTAGATGTGATATCTTTGAACCGTCGAACTTTGGTGTATACCTAGACAACCATATGTCACACAATTAACCCTTTACTGTTTATGATTCTTACGGTTGTGTTCGTTTCAGCCATGAACACCTCCTGGTTTCATGAGTGTATAGAGAATAGGCTTTTGACATAAAATTCTCTTTGAAGCGGCTTCCACTTCACACTCACATAGGTGATTTCTAAACGTGTCATCTCGTAGATACACTATTTGGTCAAATCTACCAAACTTAGCAAATCATTAAAAACTTTAAGCTTTATTACCTCATTAACAAGCCTTAAAGTCTTAACCTTTTCCTGAACATTGTCTTCATCATGAGAATGGATTGAGTTAATTGACAATGTCGAACCGTCAGCCACAACTTTGTTTTTCTCTTTGAATCTAGCTCTTGGGATCTCCAGTCTGCTAGATAGAGTTACCGTCATGCTGACTTGTCCTAAGCCGTAAACCCATTCCCTTAGATGATCTTTCAACTGCCTCTCTCACTAGGCCTTTCGTTAGTGGATCTGACACATTATCGCTTGACTTTACATAGTCAATTGTGATAATTCCACTAGAGAGCAGTTGTCTTATGGTGTTATGTCTACGTCGTATATGACGAGACTTCCCGTTGTACATAACGCTCCCTGCCCTACCTATTGCTGCTTGACTATCGCAATGTATGCAAATTGGTCCAACAGGTTTGGGCCAGAATGGAATATCCTCTAGGAAATTCCGGAGCCATTCCGCTTCTTCACCAGCCTTATCCAAAGCAATGAATTCAGATTCCATTGTGGAGCGAGCAATACATGTCTGTTTGGAAGATTTCCAAGAGACAGCTCCTCCACCAAGTATGAATACATAACCACTCGTAGATTTTACATCATTTGACCCGGTGATCCAATTTGCATCACTATATCATTTAATCACATCAGGATATTTATTATAATGCAAAGCATAATGTTGTGTCCATTTTAGATAACCCAACACACGTTTCATAGCCATCCAGTGAGTTTGATTCGGATTACTAGTGTACCGACTCAGTTTACTAATAGCACATGCTATATCTGGTCGTGTGCAATTCATAATATACATCAAACTTCCCAACACTCTGGCATATTCCAATGAGAGTCACTTTGACCTTCATTCTTTTTAAATGTACAACTTAAATCAATTGGAGTTTTGACTACATTGAAATTCAAGTAATTGAACTTATCCAATACTTTTTCAATATAATGAGATTGAGATAATGCTAGTCCCTGGGGAGTTTTGATAATCCTGACCCCTAAGATCAAATCAGCAACTCCTAAGTCTTTCATATCGAACTTGTTGGACAACATGCGCTTAGTAGCATTTATATCATCAATTTCTTTACTCATTATTAACATGTCATCAACATACAAACAAACAATGACTTCATGATTCATAACATTTTTGATGTAAACACATTTATCACATTCGTTAATCTTGAATCCATTTGCCAACATTACTTGATCAAATTTAGCATGCCATTGTTTGGGTGCTTGCTTGAGTCCATAAAGTGACTTCACAAGTCTGCACACTTTCTTTTCTTTACCAGGAACTATAAACCCTTCAGGTTGTTCCATGTAAATTTCTTCCTCTAACTCTCCATTTAAGAAGGCTGTCTTTACATCCGTTTGGTGGATTTTAAGATCATGCACTGCTGCAAGTGCTATTAACATCCTAATTGATGTTATCCTTGTTACTGGAGAATATGTGTCAAAGTAGTCCAGACCTTCCTTTTGTCTGTACCCTTTGACTACCAGCCTAGCCTTGTATTTGTCAATAGTCCCATCAGGTTTTATTTTCCTTTTAAAGATCCATTTTGATCCTAAAGGTTTATTTCCTGGAGGAAGATCAGTCAATTCCCAAGTGTGATTGCTTAAAATTGATTCAATCTCACTATTGACTGCTTCTTTCCAATAAGTTGACTCTGACGAAGACATAGCTGCTTTAAATGTTTGAGGCTCATTTTCAAGCAATAGTGCTACAAAATCTGGTCCGAAAGAAACAAATTTTCGTTGTCGAGTACTTCGCCTAGGTTCCTCACTAGTTAGAATATTTTCCATTGATTCTTCTCGTGGTCGTTTAGATCTTTCACTTGTTGACTCACTTTCAGTTTTATACGGATAAATGTTTTCAAAAAACTCTGCATTATCTGATTCAATTATCGTATTAACATGAATCTCAGGATTATCAAATTTGTGAACTAAAAATCGACAGGCTTTACTATTCACAACATATCCAATAAAGACACAATCTATTGTTTTGGGTCCAATTTTAACCCTTTTAGGTAAAGGAACCTCTACCTTGGCTAAGCACCCCCACACTTTAAAATATTTTAAGTTGGGTTTTCTTCCTTTCCACAACTCATATGGAATTGATTGTGTTTTTCGATGGGGTACTCTATTGAGTATTTTATTAGCTGTAAGAATGGCTTCCCCCCAAAGATTTCGCGGTGAACCAGAATTGATCATTAAGGCATTCATCATTTCCTTTAATGTTCTGTTCTTCCGTTCTGCCAAACCATTTGACTGTGGTGTATAAGGTGCAGTAGTTTGATGAATAATACCATATTCCAAACATATCTCTGCAAAAGGAGATTCATATTCTCCACCCCTATCACTCCGAATCATTTTTATCTTTAGATTCAATTGGTTTTCCACTTCATTTTTGTATTGCTTAAATGCATCAATTGCTTCATCCTTACTATTAAGCAAGTATACATAACAAAATCGAGTGCAGTCATCAATAAAAGTTATAAAGTACTTTTTTCCACCACGAGATGGTGTTGACTTCATATCGCATATATCTGTGTGAATTAAGTCTAAAGTTTTAGAATTTCTTTCAACAGACTTGTAAGGATGTTTAACAAACTTACTTTCCACACAAATTTCACATTTCGATTTATCGCATTTAAAATCAGGCAATACTTCTAAATTAACCAATTTTCGCAAGGCTTTGTAATTAACATGTCCCAAACGGGCATGCCATAAATCACTTAACTCCAATAAGTAAACAGAAGCAGAATTTTTATTGATACTGTCAATAACCATTACATTTAGTTTGAAAAGACCCTCATTGAGATAGCCCTTTCCTATGAACATTTCATTCTTACTTATTACAGCTTTATCACTAACTAGGACACACTTAAACCCGTTCTTAACGAGTAGTGCAGCAGAAACTAAATTCTTCCTAATAGTAGGGACATGCAGAACATTGTTTAAAGTCAACACTTTGCCGGATGTCATTTTCAACATTACTTTCCCAGTTCCTGCAATCCTTGCTGTTGCTGTGTTTCCCATGAATAAATCTTCATCGTACTCAGCAGGAGTGTACGTTGCAAAGGCTTCTTTTGCAGAGCAAATATGTCTAGTAGCACCTGAGTCGAGAAACCACTCCTTGGGATTTCCAACTAAGTTACATTCTGATATCATTGCACACAAGTCATCTGCATCTTCCATCTTTTCCACGATGTTTGCTTGACTTTTGCCTTTGCCTTTGTTTTTGTCCTTTCTTGGAGCATGACAATCAGAAGATCTATGACCAGCCTTGCCACAATTATAACAGTTGCCTTTGAATTTCTTCTTGGCCTGTTCTGACTTCTGCCCGTTGGACTTCTTTCTCTTTTTGTCTTTGGTAGGAGCTTCTTCAACAATATTAACTCTAATGATTGTTGAACTCTTACGCGACTTCTTTTCGGTATTTCTGTTATCTTCCTCAATCTTGAGACGAATCACAAGATCTTCAAGCTTCATTTCTTTACGCTTGTGCTTTAGATAATTCTTGAAATCATTCCACGAAGGAGGCAACTTCTTGATCATTGCAACCACTTGAAAAGCTTCATTTACTACCATATCTTCAGCAATCAGATCATGGAGAATAAGTTGAAGTTCCTGCACTTGTGATCCAACAGTTTTACTATCTGCCATTTTATAGTCTAAAAACTTTGCGACCACAAACTTTTTCAAGCATGCATCTTCTGTCTTATATTTCTTCTCAAGTGCATTCCACAACTCTTTTGAAGTTGTTATTGCACTATAGACATTATATAAGTCATCCTCTAAAGCACTCAAAATGTAACCTTTACATAGGAAGTCTCACTGTTTCCATGCTTCAACAATCATAAATGTTTCCCTGTCTGGCATATCATCAGCAGGGACTGGAGTATCTTCATTTGTAAATTTCTGCAGACCAAGAGTGGTAAGCCAGAAAAATACTCGTTGCTGCCATCCTTTGAAATTCACACCTGTGAATTTACCCGGTTTCTCTGCTTGTGATACAAGAGGTCGGGTTGGTGCAGCAACAGCCACTGTCACACCAGTGTTTTCCATTTCTGATAAACAAAATTGATACAATATAAGTAAGCAATAAAATTATAATTGCAGACTTCAGGAGATAAAATCACAAAGATTTTTGTCTCCACCAGAAACACAGATTTTATAATTTCCTTAAGATTGTTGCCAGTCTGTGTTATAAAATCAGAAATTACTGGTTCTAATAAATTATTCAGAAACACGAAGTGACTGAGAATTTTTATAACCAGTAAATAAGATGAACAGAAATTTATTTGTAAAAATAATTTAATCTATAAAAACGTACCAGAATCTGGAATTCTCTTATTGAAAAACTAGGGAGAAAATCAAGTCCACTGAATTCACAGTGTCCCCTTAAGGAAATTATTCCCCTCTAGTATCCGAGGTTTGATTTGGAATATAACCTCCCAGGGTAAAATGATTTAATCAGTAGAGTATAGATACCAAAAACTCTACTGTCAGCGAATCAATCCACAGCAGGAAAGTACACGAAGAAATAATATGTGTTTTTAAGAAGAAGGAAGATCAGAAAATTCGTTAGTAATATTCTGAAGACTGAATGGTATTTATAGGCAAGAAGAATATATTCTGAAAGGTTGCAACCCTTTCAGAATTAACACGACCATTAATGAAAGGTTGCAAACTTTCAAATGGTATTGACTGTTCCTGAAAGTTGCAACCTTTCAGAACAGTCATGGCGGGAAATTTTGAATATAACAGAATTTAAAACGGGTCACTCGCGGATCCGAGTCGGGTCGGGTTTTAACTAAAAAGTTGAAAACATTTCGGTTATCAACTAATTTATTGAAAATAATTTTTGGCCATTTAAATTAATTAATAAATAATTAAAATAAATTTCATTTGCCGAAGCCAGCGAGCGACGACGACGGCGCGAGGGGGGTCCCTCTTTCCAACCCTTTTATCAATTAATAGGAGTGTTTATTCATTTAAACTCTCCTATTTTCCTTTCCATTACCGATGAGGGACTATTGCTTTTTTCAATAAAGCATTAGAGGACTTTTCAAGTTCCCAACCTTTTCAGTTCTAAACCTTTCAAATTCCTCTCCTTCCCTCTATTTCCCATCAATTCTTGCTACATACCCAACATTTTGTTTCCAACTTCATATATTGTCTTTAGTACGTGCAGCCAAACCTTTCTATAGTGAAGTGTTTGTCTCAAGGTTTCGTGTCTTCAGTGACATTTGGCATTTACATCTTATTTTTTATTAACAAAATTAATTTTTGGTACTTTATGTTATAAATGAAAATAAAGTACTTTTTAAATTTAAAATCACACTTTTTCATTAATCAAAAGGAAGAGACTAAGACATTACAAATAAATTGATGACTAATTGTTTGATGCCACAAAGAACAAGAAATGAAAAAATCTTTATACAAGGTAAGATTGCTTACAGCAGGCTCCAGTGGTTGATAATGCACCACCCATATTACAAGCATTTAAAATTAATCAAAAGCGTAAATATATCAAGGTTGATGTAAGGATTTTATAATTGTAGGTCGTCTTATAAATTATAATCTCTTAGTGGCATTCTATGGTTTGAATTGATAAATATTTTTGTCTAAACCTTCAATAAAAGGTAATTTATTTGTCAATCATTTTAACAAAATATTAGAGTAATATAAAGAATGTACTACTATAATGAATGTCGTTGTTGTAGGTAGAATACTATTATAGAGAAGTGAAATATAACATGAAAAATCACATCATTATAATTATGTATATTTGCATTTGATGCACCAAACTAGCAAGTTCCAAGGTGACACACCTTGAAGTTTAGTGGTTGCAATATCCCTTACACTTTGAGTATAAATTTCATCAAAACCTTGCTTGAAGAAAAGCAGTTGAATATCATATAATGAAGGCTGAAGAAGAAAATATAATAATATTATTCGTGGTGCCTGGAAAAGATTTTTGTCCTTTGACCTAGAGTTAGAAAATGGAACTAGTGTAATAAGAGAAGAGGGAACACAGGATTGTATAGAATCAGTTGGATTAACCACAAAACCGAGATAAATAGTGTTCCCACCACTTGGTTGATCAACTTCAGCAAACGTATCACCTATAACTCCACATTACAATCAAGGGAAGCACACCAAAAAAGGAAGTGAAAAAATGGCTACATTACAACCTCAAACATGCTGCACCCCTGACAGGTTATGTACAGAGCAGTCAGATCAAATCTAGTTTCAACGCAGAATTTTGGTTTTAACCTGCATCCTTGATCGAGATGGTCTGAATGAGCTTCATCCAACCTATTTCGTAACACCTCTAGATTGACCTGGAAAAACCGACTCTGTTAATCAGATTTGTAATATGCTCCAGAAATTACCAATTAAAACTGAGTGCAGACAAATACACACATAAAACTCAAATGTTATCTTACTAGTTCTCAATGGTTCACCAATATCCAAAATGTCTTACAATACTTTACAATAATAGATTACAGCTACAGCTCAGAATATGGTTTGCAGATAAAAACAAAAAAACTGCAAGGCTGTGTGGTGGGAAAATATTTTTCAACTCAAACCTAAGAAAGTAAGCGTCTAATTAACTCAAATCAGGAAGCAGGTGTTTAGAAAAATAACAAAGAAGTTTAGAAACTCGGAAAAATACGCAAGACATGGAAATTAAAAAACATTAACCTCATCATCTCTGTTGAGCCTGAGTCCACAAGGAGAGCAATAGATATGATGACAGTCCTCTTTCAACTCTCCTTGCTTGCAGATGGGACACCAAACCTCCTTGCCAGCCTATTGGAAACATCAAGTTATTCAAAAAAAAATCACCTATTATCAGAAGTGTCTGGCTACTGACAGACCGTGTGAATTTGTACTGAATGTATGAATCTGCAACTGAAACATATAACAACAATGCAAAAAGGCAAAACCTGAATAAATCAGTGAATATGTATCATCAACAAAGGATTCACGCACAAATGTAAACACATGAAACAGTACCAACTTTCTTTCATTAGCCATCTTCCAACTAATCCTGCCTAATATATTCACTACAGCATAATCAATTAGCCATCTCATTTGCTCTAGTGTCATTATATGACCAAACATTCTGTTATCGAGGTAGTATCACATTAGATATAATGTCATTGAAATGTTATTTTTTATAGGGGAAGTATACGGTGGTGTAAAAAGTATCAAATTAGAAGTTGATAGAAAATTTAGACTACCAATGCCATGCTATGACTCACATTCTCATGAAACAAATAAGAAAAAAAGTTCAACTCCTTGCTTAGTGAAATAGGGACTAAAAAAGGTTTTCTAACAAAAAAAATTAACATCGAAGATGCACATCTTTAACTTTTTGACTAATCTGAACTGATAATTTGAAAGGTTGCTTTTCTATTTTGGCTTTAATTGTGGACCACATACCTTCTCATTGAGGTTCATGTGCTCGTACACTGCACGAGCCAAATACTCATCTTCTTCATCCTCCCAAGTTTCATTTGAAACTTGCTCTGCGAGAAGCCATAACAATTTAACTCAGAAGGAAGGTTAATTGAAATGTAGTTCCTGAAATAACCCCCTTCCTCCTTCATGGGGTAAAGATAAAACTAAAAAAGAATAACTAGTTCTGTTTGGTATAATATCATTCACGACTTTCTGTCACCTTCTAACTTTGAAAAAATGAGTCTTTAAGCTCCTCAATAAAGAACCCATTTTCCCTGAGTTCATATACAGTAGGCTATGTCTATTCAGAAAACTGAGGTCTCTAAAATCCATCAACAAGGTGGAGCACCAAACTCCAGATGATATGGAAAAGACGTTCACCTTTTGTTTCTTCCATCCTGAGATCTTCATAGAAAATCCTCTGCATTTCGAGCAGCATTTCCTCACAATCACCTTGATAAGTTTCATGAAGGCCATCATATTCCCATATAGAATCATCCAGTGCGAGGGAGAATTTAGAATTATCAAAAGTCTCACTCTGATATGAGTGCTTAAATTTCTGTATTTCGTCAGAAACTATGTCCTCTAGAGATGACTTGACGAGATCCTGCAACAACATAGTCTAATATAAATTCAAGGAACAAACTAATTACCTTTTCTTGGAGACACAAAGTGGAATAAGTTGGGACTTGGGAGGCAAACTGATTACCACATTCAGAACCGACAACACACCAAGCCTTTGAACGAGTACAGATTTTAAAAGGGAACTTCCATTTTTAAGGGAAAAGCTGATTAATAATGACAAACATGTGACAAATAGGAGTCCAGTCATAGGGTTCCATTGGATATACATAAAAAAAAAAGAGCAGAAAATGTAGGGATAAAATAAATTTCAGATGCAATGAAACCGTGAAGATACATGTCACTTGAAAAATATCTGTCTCAGCTAAGGTCTTCTGATACGCCTAGACACCAAAAGACATACTAGAGAAGAGAAAATTTTCAGTTTACAAAAGAATGTTGTCCTCCAAGTAAGCCTATACTTATCAGTACGAAGGAAATCACCTTGAATGAACTTACAGATTAATTGTTGTTGAGTGACATACAACAAACTCAAGTGCTGTTCCGATTATTTTTTCCGGACAATAACTCAGGGACGAAAATTACAAGGTTGCAGCAGTTCTCATATTGATGGTCATTCAACGGGTCAAACCAACATAACCACTTTGTACGCAATGTTTTATTGACACGACACATTTTGCTACACATGGATCAGCCATCACATTCCACTTAGCTGGGTCTTCCTCCTCTTCACTCTATTGTTTGATAGTAAATAGTAAAGACTTTACAAGAGGCCTTGATCAAGAAGATAGGTGCTAGCATATAACATAGGGAAAAAAGAGGGATGATATAACAAAAAGAATGTTGAGCAGTTGCATGAGATATTCCATAGATATGCAAGCGCTACACAACAACTATTCCCAGCACTCTACTACCCAGTCAATTTTGTTCCACTTAATCCCTCTTTCATGGCCACATATATTTCCGGCTAAGGAATGGGAAATCTTTCTCTTGTTACGTGAATCTAATTTTCATTTCATCGAGGAAAAGCCATCTTTTTCTCAATCCAAGCTAAGTGGTTTAGATTTCACTCTATCTCTATAAAAAATAAAATATTCTTTACTTTTAGATTTCCTAACATTAGAGGTTCTCTACATATCCTAGTGAGATACAAATCTCTAAAGAAACTAAAACTCTCCTACTAAATGAATAAGCCTTCCATCTTAACTAGTTGATATCTATCACCAATAAGGTCTTTGGAGAGAATACACAATGCAATTATATCATGTCATGGTAGTGAAATCACCTGATGTGGCTGATTGTTGGCGAACCTTAATTTCCAAAGAAGGCGGCTTCGATCTTCTCTGACCCTTGTGTAACAATTTTCTCTCAGCTACAAACAAACAAACACTTAAATCAAACATTGACAAAATTTGTACAACTAAACAACACTAAATTTTTACCTTTTCTTTCCATTTCGGATAATTATTGAAGCAACTCTGAGCTTTAAGAGAAGCCCGAATTTGGACTCTCTCTTCTTCGTTTCCTGCCATTTTTAGATTGCTATTCATGAAATCACAATAATATATATTTCTGCATAATTAATTGTTGCTTTTTATATATATATAAATAAATAAATAAATAAATTGGCCTTTAGTGCTTATTTAGACTAATTTGCATTTTGCATCCTCAATGTATGCTCTTTTTTTTTTTACTAATATTTTAGAAAAACTATATAAATGGATTATAAAATTCAAAATAATTTAAGAAATCCTTTTTAAAAAAAAAAATTACAATCCATACCGACATTTCGTTTAACTAATATCAAATCAATATCACATATTGTATTGGTATCTTTAAGGTTAATATTTTTGCTTAACTGATACTAAGTTAGTATATATATATATATATTGTATTGGTATCATTACGAATCATTGTTTATAAATTTTTGTTCAGAATTCAGGTCGCGAATCTGGTTGGGTAAAAAATATAGTATGTCGGCTTACTCGACGTTTTAACCCATAAAACATTTCTTTTCACTTTCTAACCAGAAAAGAAAGCTGAAGGAAGGTTCTAATGAAGTTATTGCATGATGAAGGTTAGTTTTTATCAATTTCTACCATTAAAAGGTGCCCATGTGCCTAGAAACATGATCTCTACACGTAGCAATTGTTTTTCCCTTCCATTAGTTGCGTTTGAAACTAGTTTTTGAAAATATAAAATGATAGTTATTGTTGTTTCTTCAAGATTTACATTTGGTTTGCTAAGGTAATCAGCTCGGACGTTTTTATTATTGTTTTTACGAAGTTCGATGGATATTTCATCAAATTGGGGCCATATGACAAATCTTTCGAGTTAATCTCAATTATGAATTGTTATAGTGTGTACCAGTTGTGTGTATATAATGTTTGCGAAGCTTAGGATGTAAGGAACAAGTTTTGTGAAGAAACTGCGGGCATTTGAGTGTTCATTGGAAAGGTATGTTAAGGCTAAGCTCCGTTCTTCATTTTAGCACGACTCTTGAGAAATTTCTAAAATACTAAATGTGATATTTTACTTTTCTCTTGCTATAAAGACCTTATATGAATGACTTTGGGATCTCAACCGAATTATTTACATAATTCTCGTATTTTAATATTTCACTTGTTCGGATACATTAAATATTCAACATCTACATGTCATTTTATCGATTTTTTGATTATAAGTCCATATGTATGAATTCTTGTTCAACCTTCGGTGGTGTCTGCTAAAAATATTACAGGAGACCCTTGTTATTTTTAAGTAGCTTTCTTTCCCCTCTGAAATTTATTATGAAAATCTTTAAAGCAACTCACGATTTTCAACACTCTCAAACATAACTTAAATGTTTAAACTATTAAAACACTTGATTTTGAAATGCTTCTTTTATAATCATCTAAGAACTAAGTATAGGAACTAAATAAATCATGCTAAACTTGTTGTGAACATCTTCAAGCTTAGATTATCTTTCTAAAAGTCGGGTTAAGTTTTCAAGCTTATTCGAAAGAACATATGAGGTTCCATGAGATGGTCAGATGTCATACGGAAGTGATTACGGGATTATGAGAATAAGAGTACACAAACAGGCCAAGATTTGCAACGTGACAATGGTAATATACATGTGCTTTAAATTCATGACGTGGCATGCTATGCATTCTACTCTCGAGCTATAAGCAGGTGGTATGGGGCCTATTGCCTATATTTATACGTATGAGACACTTATGACCACAAGTTGACGAATATAATGTCGGTTAGCTACCAGCAAACACCGTCGTTGCTAGCATTTGGTTGAATATGTCATGCATTTGCATCTATATATATGTATTCATGACATACAATTATTCAAGCATACCATGCATATTTAAATAGTGGGAGGCCAAACATCAATCATGAAGATTATTTGAGTTTCAATTTCAGGTGGTATCTCTTTTATCCTTTACAATAGCTGCTTATCATACTACTTTTCGCTTTAGATACCAGTATATTTTATTCGTACTCACGTCCCATTGCCTGAGGACGCTGTTTTTTATTTCGTGTGAGTAGGTTTAGGCATAGATTCTGATTGAACCACCCGCTAAGATTCATTTTCAGTTGTGAGTTGGTAAGTTCCATCTTATCCTGGTGTATCAGAGGATGTTAGGTTTGTTGTACAATTTGGATATAGTCGGGACCTTGTATTGATAGTGCTTATGTCACTCGTAAAGGCTATTATGGACACAATATTTTGGGTTGTCTTTTGTAAGTTTCCATCTCCAGCCTATAGACTTGGCGTCTCTCTCTCTCTCTCTCTCTCTCTCTCTCTCTCTCTCTCTCTATCTATATATATATATATATATATATATATATATATATATATATATATAATATATATATATATATATAGAGAGAGAGAGAGAGAGAGAGATAGATAGATAGATAACGTGTACTTTTAATGTATAACAGAACTTTTTCTTACACTGTATAAAGTGGAACTTTGTCTTCCACTTTATAAAGTGAAGCTTTTTCTTCCACTTTATAAGAGGAATATTTTTCACGTTTTGAAAAAGCTTTTTCAGTGTTGTCATACAATTATGTTGATTTGACATGTCATAAAACGAAAGAAAATATTACACTATGCATTTTTATTTTTTTTATTTTGAAAGAACTTTCAATCTCTATTTAAGGACGTTTAAAATGATTGATATCACCTACAACATAAAATCTTCTATATTTGTTCATTCAATCTCAAAAAAAATATCTTCTACGCCTAAAGTTAAAGTTTTAATTTATTGGGATGGCAAAATTATACTTGACAGAAATACCGTTTATTATAATTGTCCTCCCAAACACAATGCTAAATATACAATTAATGTTCGATATCATAAATTCATTTCATCAATTTATAAAAGGATGGGTATAAACAGTACTGATTATAATTTGATTATAGTCGAAAAATACCCTACTTCATTTTTATCACAAGGACAAGTTAATTTTGGAGAGTGAATTATTTATAATGACGAATCGTTGATCGACTTTTTGAGGGTTCCAAATGACTACATAGATCAAATCAAGTTAACAATACTTGAAATCTATGTTAGGAAAGAGCCTAAGATTAGTCAACAACGTTCTCATTTATCAGTCGATGTCAATCCCCAATTAGAAAATCGTAATAGCGTTGATGAATTTCTAATAACTCAATCTGCTGATTTTCCTAGCATGACTCATTATCAAAATATTCTTACCGGCCGATATGATTTTGATTTAAATGAAACTATCAATGAAATTGATCGGTAATGCTCAATAATTATATTTCAATCATTATTTGTTGATTTTGTCAATTATTTATTAGTTTATATGATTTTTTTTATTATTATATATTTTGTAGCGGTTTACCTCAGCAAGATAGGAATATTACTCCAAGTTATGGATTAGATAATTATTTTGGTCAGTCATCACACTTTGAAATGACGGAAAATGTTGGGACATCCTCAAATTTTCATGTCTCGTCTATTTTTGGTGCATATGATTTTCGGTATGTTCAACGCTTGATTTTTTTTTATTTAAGTAAGTTAATTGCATGAGGGAAATATTTATACTTTTTTACATATATAGGGAAAATATTACACAAGATGAACCCATTGATCCTGTGAATATCAATGATCGTGACCTTCTTAATTATGGCTCACCTTCAGCTAGTGATAGTGATGATTTGCCTAATGCTGAGGAATCCGGAGATAATGTTTCATTTGAGGCATCATCTAGTGATGATGATTTTTTGACTCTCAATCGATCGCCAAGACCAATGTCCATGAGCCCGTTTCGTAATCATGAAATTTCTTATCTTGATCATCTCCCGGATGGTTTAGATATCTTTGGTCATACATATGATGAGTATACATCACAACTTACGTGGCATGAACCAGAAGATTTCATGAATGGTGCTATTTATATTGAAAAAGGCATGTTATTCAATTCAAAGAAGCAGTTGCAAAGAGTAGTTAAACTTCTACATTTGAAAGTAGCAAGGCAGTACTTTGTTAATAAATCAACAAAAAAATCATGACGACTTGTTTGCAGGCGTGTAGAACAAGGATGCCGATTTAGGTTGACTTATTTTATTTATAAACATGCTAACATGTGGAAAGTTGGAAGATACATTGAAGAACATACATGTGATAAAGGTACATGTCGCGAAGGACATTTCAACTTGGATGTTGAGAAAATTGTTAACGTCCTCCGTGTTGATATAAAAAGAACGTCAAGGTACTATTTATCCTTAGATGATTCTTATTTAATAAGAAAATATTCGTTTTTATTTGATAATTAATATTATTATTACTTTTTAGGTTTCCCATCAAAGACTGTCAAACAACCGTTCTTAAAGCATATGGCATTTCGATAAGTAGAAGATCTTGGTCACAAGCGGGCTTTTAAAAAAGTCTATGGTACTTGGGAGGGTTCTTTTGCCGAGTTACCGAGTTCATGGATGCTTTGAAACACTTCAATCCTGGAACAATAGTAGAATGGAAAACAGAGCTGCGTGTCGATGTCATTGAAGATGTATTCAACTATGTGTTTTGGAATTTTAAACCATGCATTGATGGGTTTGTGCATTGTCGTCCTGTTATATCGATCGATGGAACACATTTCTATGGAAAATATGATATCAAGTTGTTGATTGCAATTACAATATATGGTAACGACTCTATATTACCTTTTGACATTTGCAATAGTTGCAAATAAGAGCATAGAGACATGAACTTTATTTTTGGATCATCTAGTACCGGGAAAGCAACAATGGATGCCTAAACCATTCAAGATTTTTGAGGATAATCGAAAAAAGTCACAACGTCACACACTATCAACTATCACCAACATAGGAAAAACATATTTGAGGTGCAAACACATATGCATCATGGTCGTGGTGGTAATAAGCACATTGTAAATGCATCACAAGGAAAATGTCAATGTGGTAAATGGAAATCATACCATATTCCATGTTCTCATGCAATAAAGGGATTTTACCAAATTGGGTATCAAGCATGGGAGCATATGGCACCAGAATTCACTGTGCGTAGCTACAAAAAAACCTACTTTGGACAATTCAATCCACTCTGCGGTGAAAAGTATTGGCCTGATAGTCCCTTTCTTATGATAGCAAATAAAAATTATTTACGAAAAGTGGGCGTAAATAAAACCACCCGTATACAAAATGAAATGGATGTTCTTGCAAGTACACTCACTCTCAAGTGCTCAACGTGCAAACAAATAGGCCATGATAGGCGCAATTGTCATTCACAAACTCGAAACGCCTCATATGGTGGTAGTAGCTAAAGAAAGATGTTTAATTGTGTTAATTTATTCTTGAATCAATTTTTATGCAACTTTTTATTCAAACTTTTGATCATCTTCAAGTCATGTTTAAATTTTCAATTTTTTTATTCACTTTTTAAAAGAAAAAAATACATACACAAAATAATAATAATATATACAACTAAATCAATAATACTATACACCACAGAAAAAAGATACATACACCAAAATAAAACTATATATGATTAGAATAATTTACTATACACCCTCAAAAAAAGATTCATACACAAATATAATAATATTATGTTCCACAACCCTTTTTTGAAATTCGTAAAATATCTCGCGGTCTAAGTCCCGTATATCCATCTTCATCTTCATTGTTCCTCTTCCTTTTTTCGGCCGGAAGATCCTTTATGTTCACATTCTTTACAATTCTTTTAACAAGTTTTTTTCTTTCGGGTGTTTGCGGCATATCATCCACTGACATAATGAAAGTAACATCTGGAGTCGAGAGTGGTGATAAGGTGGTCTGCAAATACAAAGTTAGGTAGTAGAAATTAAAAAAATAAAAGTATAAATGATAGGAATATGCAATGTGATGCAAAATAAAAGTCTACAATTTAACTAATATAAATATTTCAAAAAAAAATAAAATAACATAAACCTGTGTAACATCGGGATCCTCATTAACTGTCGAACAACATCCTCTATGATCATCGTGGGACTCTACTCCACTGTAGATGAAGGTCCCGTAGTATGAATCTAAAGTTATTAAAATTTAATTTAATATAAAATCAAAGTTTTAATAATTAATATAAATATTTCAAAAAATAAATAAATAACATAAACTTGTGTAACATCGGGACCCTCATTAACTGTCGGAACAATATCCTCTATGATTGTCGTGGACTCTCCTCCACTGTAGATGAAGGGCCCGTAGTATGAATCTAAAATTATTAAAACTTAATTTAATATAAAATCAAAGTTTTAATAGTTAATATAAATATTTCAAAAATAAATAAATAACACAAACCTGTGTAACATCGGGACCCTCATTAACTGTCGGAACAATATCCTCTATGATTGTCGTGGGACTCTCCTCCACTGTAGATAAAGGGCCCGTAGTATGAATCTAAAATTATTAAAACTTAATTTAATACAAAATCAAAGTTTTAATAATTAATATAAACATTTCAAAAATAAATAAATAACATAAACCTGTGTAACATCGGGACCCTCATTAATTGTCAGAACAATATCCTCTATGATTGTCGTGGGACTCTCCTCCACTGTAGATGAAGGGCCCGTAGTATGAATCTAAAAAATAATTAAAACATAATTTAATATAAAATCAAAGTGTTAATAACTACTATAAATATTTCAAAAATAAATGACAAAAATAAAAAAAATTCCCTGTAAAGCAAAAATGAAAAAAAAAGTATAATGTAAGGCATAAGTTGACGGTTTCATCTTTTCTCGAATTCTCAATAGCTAAAACAAAAGAAAAAATAAAAGACCCCCTCATTCAGTATTTAAAGGAAATGACTGTATTAAATAGATAAATAACACAAATCTGCGACTCAATCGGATCATCAAGCAATCATTCAATAAAATTTTGAGTGTTATAAATAGTAGTATCTTTGGTGTCACAATGGACAGTACTTGATGTGCCCTACAAAAATATATAAATAGTTTTATTTATTTATTTTGAAATATTTATATAAGTTAGTAATGTTTTAAGTTTATAATAAATTGTTAATGCTTACCGCGATATCAGATATATAATCTCCAACATCTATTGTTGATTCATAGCTCATACGTCCGATTCCTTCCACATCTCGAGTCTATCTTGAATAAGATCAAATGACATATGTAATAAATTCATGATGTCTGACGTGCCAAACTGATGAACATGCAAATCATCAGCCTCTACTCTCACATCTGCCTCTATGTCTGGAGGAATAGGTATACCACCAGTGCCATGTCCTAGAGCGCGTCCTCGAGCTCTACCTCTATGCCCCATCAGCTCACGTCTGGGTCCTCCTGCACGCACATGTTCAAATAAAGGATCTCCCTAAAAAAATGGCTCTCTAAATTGTATTTCGGCCTCAAGCAATGTATCTTTAACAATCTGAGATACCTCTTCACCATGTGAAACTGAGGTTGTGCCTCTCTTCCACTGTAATGCAAGACTATACAACTTAAATAGTCCTCTGGACATTGCAATACTAGTACCAGCAAAAATGAACAAAGTCTGACGATACGTCAACCTCTAATGGAGGCCTACGTATAAGCAATCTTCCATGCCGCATGTACCATAATCTATACCCTGCCCAGCTAGTACCATCATTTACCTCAACAGTTAAACTCTGATGTCGATTATCCCAATCACGAAAATATTTATTCATCATTTTAAGAACCTCTGGTCCAAGCCTCCTACGTTGATCATGCACGTGGTGGTTGGTTCCCCAACTAGGAATCATAGGTACATGCTGGGAATGACCAAAATGACGCATTACTCTATCAGGCGAGTGCACTTCAACATCTCTAGGCAAAACATAGGGACACATGCCATCCATAGAGGCTCATCGACCATACAACAATGAGGCAGTGTATGTAAAATCTCATTGTACGGTGTCCATCGAAACTATTTTTAAAATATAACAATTGAATAAAATCAAAATTAATTGATTAGTATACAAATAAAATTATTATTGATTTACTTTCATATGTAATTTATATTTTTTAATTATTTTAGTAGAGTTGCAAAATTTTATTTGATGTACCTGATCCTCCGTCATGCGGTCTAACTGGTCTCTAATTGGGATAAGAACATGATGTGACTCAGTATCCCTATCAATTCCACGCGTCCAACGCCTAGCATATGGAAGTAACATGTCACCATCATGCTGAGGAGGAGCTGATGGTTGTAAAGACAAGATCCCCTCCCAACACAAAACCTTGATGTGACAAACAAAATAATTAAATTATCATCATTAACAAAAAAAAATAGATAATTACATATATATATATTTTTATAGCTACCGAAAAATGTATGTGAATCTTTTTTAAAACTATGTAGGCTTTATAATAATTATTCATATTTATTATGAAGTAAGTTTCAACCTTTGGTTGGACCCTTTTTTTAAAACTATGTAGGTCTTCTAATAGAATAACATTGTGTGCTTTATCAATGCAAGTTTTTGTCGAAAGAAGCAGACAAAGAAAATAAACTATTTGTATGTCATTTAAATATTTTAAAGTTGAATATAGAAAAAATATTTTTGTACGGTATAATGTTAAAGATTTTTACATTTGAATGTATTTTAAAACTTAAGTAAAGTTACCTGAAGGAGAGGAATAAATCCGCAAATGTCAACCACATTACCGATAGATGCTCGACAAAGTGCAAGGTACAAGTAGACTAGCACTGCACTACCCCAACTGTACTTACCTACATCGTGGATAGGATCTAAGAACGCCAAGTACTGTAAACTAATAAGGTATCCTGAAGTGTTCGAAACCCCTAATATAACAAGCATGTAAAGTCTAGCAATCCACTCCACTTGTTCCACTGGAGTAGCATCTCTTATCGGATCTACTTGTGACTGATCTCGCAAGTAGCCGGTAATGTTATGTATCCTCACCCGATTCGCACCATCCATATCAGTAGGTGCTATGGTACATCCTGTGAGTGTCTCTAATAAAGTACGTCATGGACGAATCCTCCTGGTAGCATCCTGAATGTACACAACATCACCATCGATGCGCAAATCAAACAAGACCTGCACATCCTGCAATGTAATCGTGACCTCACCAAAAGGTAAGTGGAAGCAATGAGTCTCTGGCCTCCAACGCTCAACCATAGCTGTAACAAGGGCACGATCATACTGCATCCTGCCCACACAAACTATATCATACAGTCCGGACCTACGTAAGATCTCCTCAACACGTTCATGAGGTCGGTGCAAACAAAATAAATTCCAAGCATCATTCATGCGCACCGTCCTCATAAGGTTACTAAATGGTATCTCACCTTTCCATAAAAATTCTGATTTATGCTCATTCTGAGAGAGAAAAACTGTACGATCAATCGGTCCAGGATTCACAACACACTCCATTATATACTGTAAGAAAAATTATATTAATTCGTATAATATAATTATATTTTGACATATTAATGCCTAGACAGTTCTGCTTTTTATTTACCTCTTATTATTTGTCGAGGTTCCTCAACGAGGTTTTAGCTTTTGAATTGTGAAGGGGAGTAAAAGGAAAATAATACTAATTGAGTAAGTAGTGAGAACATATATGATGATCGAGAATATTTTTACTAAATAATGTTTAAAATTCTTAGTTATTAACTATGACATAATCATGAAGAATGCTTCCTACTATTAATCAAAATCTAACAAAGAATAACGATATAACTCTCTCGGCTTTCAGCTCAAGTTGGTGAAATAACTTGAGTCTACTAGCTCCAAAAGAAATTACTAAAACAAAATCACAGAAATAGTAATCAATCACCAGAATAGTGTTGGCGAAGTAGCATTTGAACAATCACTGGTGTATAGAGCTCCCAACATCCTTAGTATTTTTTTTTTTACTTTTCCAGATTAGCTTCAAGTGTTTACATCATTATATTTTGATTCATTCTATTGTAGTTAAATAATAAGATAAAAACAAACTAGACTATAACTTTGTGGTTTAATATCATTCTCAAAAATGTTTAATATCATTTTGTCAAAGCTAATGGGTATCTTAAAGAACTCTCACAAAATTCAAAAAATTCAACTTTACTATACTATTCATAATTCCAATCTCCTTTTTAATGTAAGGTCCAAAGTTGGACCATAGAAATATTTCTTTCATAATTTATTTTCAAATTTAATACAACATAGAGATTGAGCAACTAATCCTCTTATGAACTTCAATAATTATCCCACTAACAAGCAGAATTGAAATCTAAATTAGGAATACGGAAGAATGCTAAATCAGCTCTTTTTTCTCCAATATTTTTACTATTCCATTGTAAAATAAAATCAAAATAATTTAAGAACATGTAAGTTATAATTTACTCTGTGAATCAGAATCATTAGGCAAAATGATACTATTCTAGACACAAGATGAGATAAATGAAACACATTCTAAGTAAAGAAAATATGAGATGTTAAAGAAATACCTAATTTATATAATTTGTAGGGACGGATGTTATGTTGTCGGGTTGTGCTACTCCAAAATTTTGATTTATTTAATGTGGGGCCGCTTAGTTGCTGATTGGGACTATCAATGTTCATCTTCAAAGTGTAAGCTTACAAGCCATGAAAGTAAAAGAAAGAAGGAGAAGGTGAAAAGGTAAAGTAATTTTTTATAAAATGAAAGATTTTCTTCCACTTTATAAAGTGGAACTTTTTCTTACACTTTATAAAGTGTAAGAAAAAGTTCCGTTATACATTAAAAATATACGTTATGACACTAATGAAAAATGTTTAAAACATTAAATAAAGTGAAACTTTTTTTTCCACTAAACTTATTTTAATTAGTAACTAAAATAATGACTTATTTTGATTATTTTTACATTTTTGTGGCTTATTTAGGTTTCCAACTCATTTTGCACAGAATTAGTTTAAAATAAAAAGGCCATTGACCTTATATTTAAACCAATTTTTTTTTTGATTTTTTTGGGTATAATTAAGCAAGTATTCAAACATAATATTTTGTTATTTTAACATTATATAATAGGAAACAACAGGTGCAAACAGAGTGTTAAAAGCAAATCATGATTTCACCAAAGCCCTTGCGTTTAATCTGCCAATTTCGTCGACGGGTTGTGAAGTTCGGCTGACCTTATCGCCGGAAATTCTGAAGAAACAAGTTGCTCATTTTCCACAGAAACACCGGAGGCGGCGGCGAAAGAGTTGGTGAACACTTTTGAACAAAAAAGTGCTGGAAATTCCTTCCATAGATTCATCAGCCACCACCAACATTGCACCCCTTAAACGCTATGCCCCTCCCAATTAGCGGTATTTGTGATGATGTTTCCATAATTGTGTATATTGCTAAATTTGGACATGTTTCATTGAATTGATTTTTGTTTCTGTGATGTCCCTTTCTATTGCATGAATCGTTCACTTGGTAGGCGAAAATCTGGAGGAGCTAACTAATTTTAATACACCTACAACCCAAAAATTCTTTTTATAAGTTCGCTAATTTAATTTTGGTCGTCTGCCGTGAGGCAAATGAGATGAATGGTGATATGCATTTAGATGGCATAATTTTTCCCATCATTAATGAGCAACTACTGTTGTTTTTCTGATTAAATTCTGTAATCCAGCCACTTTTCCATATCAATATTTGTTGACCTAATTGGGAAGAATGCCTGTCAAATTCAGTTAGCCAGTTGTAGGATAGGTCTCAATTAAGATGAGTGAGCAAGCCTCACATACCATCTCTTTCAGTTGTTTTGATTCTTTGTCAGCCAGTTTCCACTCTTGGATGAATAATGGTGGTAGCAGTTTCTCTTATGAACAATTAGTTGCAAGCGAGAATGTTAATGAACTGTTTCATGTTTTTGTAGGTTGGATGGCTGCTTTGAATGCTTACAATAATTTACCATATGATTCTTCTGGTGAGTGAAAGGGTGGCCTGCTGCTCTTTACTATTTCAATGGTTCTAATCTCTTCTTGGATGAAGCAGAATGGATATAAAGGATAAATATAGCTATCTGCATCAACTAATTTGGAATTGAAGTGTATTTTTGTTTGTTGTTGATTTTTCCCTAGATGACCGTATCAACTCTGTCTTGAGAGTATGTGACCAGAAAATTTATTCAGGACTATGATCTGAGTCATCTCTTAGCAATTCATCTAATCTTAAGATTGCATATTTGTAAAAATCGAGCTACAGTGCACAAAGGCTCCACTCAGGGAATTAGGCGTGTGGCTGTGCTGGTTTGTATACTGAAAAAGCTTCTGCTTGATGGGATACTTTGTCGATGCATAAAGTAAATTAACTCTACTGATAGCTGGAGATTTAAATCAACTCTACTAATAGTTAAGGTGACATTGCATAGTCCCTCAATTTTATGTCTTTACGTGTCTCTTGAAATACATGGTAAAAAGCTTTAAACTCACAGTTACTCTGATTGGATATTGGTGGAAAAAGTAGCACATCATCACCTGCATGTTCATCACCTAAAATTGTTTTCATATTGTAGAGGTTCATGAGATAGGAGTTGGACATAGTGTGTTGTTTGATATACGCTTTCTTGTGCTAAATTTACCCTGAAATAAGCATATTCGAATGACAACAGTACACATCATTTAAAATTTAATAGAATTTGTACTGGCCAGAAAAAGACAAGTTACGAATGAAGAATGAATTAGGACTTGCCTTTTTTTCTTTCCTTTTCTTTTTATGTTGCGGTGAGGTTTTTTTTAATTACTTTTGAAAAATTGTTGGTAGGGGAAATGGAGGAAGGGGATTGGAGTGGATCATAATGGTTTTTGCTTGTTAAATTAGGTTTTACGCCTAACTCACACCCCAAAAGTTAACTCAAAGGGAGGAGGATTGCCAAGTCTTATAAGGAGTTCACCCATCCCATTAACCAACAATGTGAGACTCTTGTAATTCTTTAACATTGCTTTATCCTTGTTATTCTTACCACAAAAGAGGGTGGAGGAAGTAGAGAATGGACAGTTTGTCATTTGATGTGTTAGTATTTGTTGTCTGACCCTTGGGAGATTCTGAAATATATTTTGGCATGTTCCACAAGGATGTATCATGCTCTGCTTCTTTCATGGCTTCCTTTATGATATCATGCAATGTTTCAACAATGTCTTGTGAGAGTTCCAACCTATTGTGTTTCACAATTGCCGAGTGCTGATAGTACTTCTGTCATAGTACAGTAGTTCGTGTGAGAAATAATGGAGAAAATATTATTGAATTGCGCATCTAAATTGTTACATGAAGACCCTATTTATAGACAATACATTGAAAACCTTTTCCAACTAATATTCCTATTCTTATTCCTATTCTAATTCCTATTCCAAGTAAGAAATACTTATTCCTATTCTAACACTCCCCCTCAAGCTAGTGCATACAAATTGTATGCACCTAGCTTGTTACAGATGTAATTAATACGAGGACATGTGAGAGACTTAGTGAACATATCTGCAAGCTGATCAGTTGACTTCACAAATTTTGTAACAATATCTCCTGAGAGTAAACACTGGATTTGATGCGATATGAAGAACCGCTGATTATCACACACAAGTTCTATCTGATCAATTTTGCCAAATTTTAGTTCTTCCAGTAACTGTTTGAGCCAAACTAACTCACAAGTTGCTGTTGCCATTGCTCGATATTCAGATTTTGCTCTAGATCGAGCAACCACATTTTGTTTCTTACTCTTCCACGACACCAAATTACCTCCAACTAAAACACAATATCCGGATGTCGAACGTTTGTCAGAGGGTGATCCTGCCCAATCAGCGTCTGTATATCCAATGATATGCTCATGACCTTGATCCTCAAAGAGTAGTCTTTTGTGAGGGGCTGACTTTATATATCAAAGAATACGAACAACTGCTTCCCATTGACTATCACAAGGGGAAGTCATAAACTGACTTACAACACTCATGCGAAAAAAGATGTCTGGTCTAGTCACTGTGAGATAATTCAACTTTCCAACAAGTCGTCTATACCTTTCAGGATTACTAAGTGTCTCCCCCTGTCCCGGAAAAGTTTAACATTCGGATCCATCGGAGTGTCAATAGGTCTACATCCCATCATTCCTATCTCCCAAGAATGTCTAAGGCATACTTGCGTTGAGAGATAACAATGCCTGATCTAGACTGAGCAATCTCAATACGTAGAAAATACTTCAATCTGTCAAGGTCTTTAGTCTGAAAGTGCTTAAAAAGATGTTGCTTTAAATCGGTCATACCATCTTGATCATTAGCTGTGATAACAATATCATCAACATAGACAACCAAATAGATACATCGACCTGGTGCAGAATGTCGATAAAACAAAGAGTGATCAGCTCCACTACGAGTCATGCCAAACTCCTGAATTACTGTGCTGAACTTCCCAAACCAAGCTCGAGGAGATTGTTTCAGACCATAGAGTGACCTACGCAATCGACATACAAGGCTACTAGACTCCCCCTGAGCAACAAAACTAGGTGGTTGCTCCATATAGACTTCTTCCTCAAGATCACCATGCAGAAAAACATTCTTTATGTCCAACTGATAAAGAGGCCAATGAAGAACGACAACCATAGATAGAAAAAGACGAACAAATGCTATTTTAGCCACAGGAGCGAAAGTGTCACTATAATCTAGACCAAATATCTGAGTATACCCTTTGGCGACAAGGCGAGTCTTAAGTCGATCAACCTGACCAGCTGGACCAATTTTGACTGCATAAAACCAACGATAGCCAACAATAGATTTACCTGCAGGAAGGGAGACAAGCTCCCAAGTACCACTCTTATGTAAAGCAGACATCTCATCAACCATAGCCTGCCTCCATCCAGAATGAGAAAGTGCTTCACCTATAGTCTTATGAATGGAAACAGAGGACAAAGACGACACAAAGGCATAATGGGGTGATGATAGATGATGATAACTTTTGAAGGTATAATGCGGGTTAGTATTTCGAGTAGATCGTATACCTTTTTGAAGTGCAAGCGGTGGGCTAGGTAGAGGCAAGTCCGCAATAGGAGCAGGGTCTGGCGCATGACATGAATCATCTGGGACTAGGGTTGGACGTGGACGGCGATGATAAGTTAGTAGTGGTGGCACTGCAACTGGAGATGTAGACGTAACTGTAGATCCCTCAAAGGTTGGCACAGGTAAAACTTGAGGTATGGGTAAGACCATAGAGACATCAGTATGATCAGAAGATGTATAACAAGGCTGAGACTCAAAAAATGTAACATCAGCGGGCATAAGGTATCGATGAAGATCATGTGAATAACAACGATACCCTTTTTGAACTCTAGAATAACCAAGAAAGACACATTTGAGGGCACGAGGAGCTAATTTATCTTTTCCTGGGGCTAAATTATGAACAAAGCATGTGCTCCCAAAGACACGAGGGCGTATAGGATAGAGATGTGACTGAGGAAACAATATGGAATGTGGAACCTGATTTTGAATAGAAGAAAGGGCATTCTGTTAATTAAATAACAAACAGAAAGGACTGCATCGCCCTAAAAACGCAGCGAAACATGGGATTCAATGAGGAGAGTGTGAGCAGTCTCTATGAGATGCCTAGTCTTTCTTTCTGCGACACCATTTTTTTGAGGAGTGTATGAACAAGATGTTTGGTGAATAATTCCGTGGTGAGACATAAATTCCTGAAATTGGGATGATAAGTATTCTTAGGCATTATCACTACGGAAAGTACGAATAGAAACACCAAACTGATTTTGTATTTCAGCAAAAGTACCTTTGAAAATAGAAAATAACTCAAAACGATCTTTCATTAAGAAAACCCAAGTGCATCTCGAATAATCATCAATGAAACTAACAAAATAACGAAATCTTACGGGGGAACTGACTCTACTAGGACCCCAAATATCAGAATGAACTAATGAAAAAATAACTCAAAACGATCTTTCATTAAGAAAACCCAAGTGCATCTCGAATAATCATCAATGAAACTAACAAAATAACGAAATCTTAAGGGGGAACTGACTCTACTAGGACCCCAAATATCAGAATGAACTAATGAAAAAATAGACTCTGAACGACCCTCAGTACTACGAGAAAATGTAGCACGAGTGTGTTTCCCAAGTTGACACGACTCACAATCTAATGTGGATAAACCAGACAAACTAACGATCTTTTGCAGTTTGGATAGACTTGGGTGTCCCAAACGTTTGTGAATTAGATCTGGGGAATCTGTAACGGAGCATGCTGTTAAAGAATTAGAAGAGGTAAGATAGTAAAGGCCTTGTGATTCATATCTTGTTCCAATCGTTTATCCCGTACTGCGGTCCTGGATGAGAAAGAAATGATCAAAAAAAGTTATGCTACAATGTAGGGCTTTCGTCAAACAACTAACCGATGCTAGATTAAAAGGAGAAACAGGGACATAAAGAACAGAGTCAAGAGTGACAAAAGATATGGGTTTAGCTTTTCCAACCCCTTTTGGTTTTGCTTGTATCCCATTGGCTAATGTAATAGCTGGAAGAGATTGTGAATAAACTATATCAGACAAAAGTGATTTATTACCAGTGATATGATCCGAAGCCCCCGAGTCTATGACCCATGATCCAAGAGTGTTAGACTGTGATATACAAGTAAAAGAATTACCCGCAACAGAAACATTAGGTTTTGCAACCGAAACTACTTGTGGAGACGCTTGTTTATTTGCACGATACCGAAGGAACTCTATATATTCCCTTAGAACAACATGATCATAACTGGGTGGTCGACCATGCAAAATAAAACATATGTCATGAGTGTCCAGGTTTATGACAATGACTACACTTAGATCGAAATTTTCCAAAACATTCTCTCCCCCGTCTATTCTCCATGGATTGGTATGTACGCTGGGAACTGCCGGAAGCTGCTACACAAGTATGATAATATTGGAAGCTGCCCACAGTGGCTGAAAAATTCTGATTTTGCCGGAATTTTGCTGGGAACTGCCAAAAGATCACTGAAACCCTAATTCCGGATATCGGATCTGGAGATAACTGTATGGGTTCTTACCGAAAACACTGGACGACCCTAACAAAAGAAGAGGAACTCGAAAAAAAAGAAGAGATCGGAGCAGCACTCATGCGCCGGAAACTGCCCGAAAATCACCGAAACCCTAATTCCTGTGATCGAATCAAAATAAAAGTGGTCAAAAACAGTATTGGCTGGGTCGGAATGGCTGGACGACCCCAACTGTCGAAAAAATTCTCAAAGACTATGGCTGGATAAGTCCTCACGCGCCGGTGCGTGAGCCTGATCTCGCCGGAATCTGCAACCTTCGATTGGCGCGTGAGGGCGCGTGTGATGCTGTTTTCCGGTGGTTCTGGCTGGGGTTTGGTCGCGGGAGATTTCCGAGCCTCGTGGTGGTGTTGGTTTTCGCACAGAACCCACAGAATAAAAAATGATAAAATCAATCCCAAACGTCACCGGAAATTGAATTGTTTGTTTCTCACCAATGCTCTGATACCATGTGAGAAATAATGGAGAAAATATTATTGAATTGCGCATCTAAATTGTTACATGAAGACCCTATTTATAGACACTACATTGGAATCCTTTTTCAATTCCTATTCTTATTCCTATTCTAATTCCTATTCTAAGTAAGAAATACGTATTCCTATTCTAACAGTTCCCACAGTTAAAACATGGAGAGAGTGTTGAATTCATTTTCATTTATTTCTGTTGATTTTTTTAACTGAAGGAGTAGACCAGAAAAATTATTGTGAAAGCATGACGATCACTCGCTATGAAATTTGATGGTTTGTCCATCCCCCACACTTGTGATCACAACTCATTCATTTGTTCTTTTGTTTTTGCAGAAAGGCCAGTCATGTATACAGGAAGATCACCGTGGGGGCAATCTATTCTTCCGCACCAGGTAAGACGCAGTTTTGCTGTGTCCCAGCTCCTGACCCTAACCTTCTGTTTCTCTCTCCATGACCACTGAATATTCAGTTTTCACTGTCAGTTGATGTTACAAGCTGGAGGTGTATCTTCCCCTGAGGTTGCAGGACTTTTCAAGTGAGCTTTGACTTGCAATACAGGGTACAGGTGTCAGTTCGATGGCTAATTATTAGCTTCAAGTGCCAAAACTTCTCCAAACTTAGGCTCTTCCGATGCGTTTGCATTGTAATGGTAAGACGCTTGTTTTGAGTTATTATCAACCCTGATAAACTGCTTGTTTAAAAAGACAGCATCTGCTTGCACCTTGAACATTGACAAGTCGATACTCTTCCTTGTGTTGTGTGTGTGCCTGTTGCATTCTATTTGCAATGTACTTATATGCTGTATGTTTAATGAGATTCTACCATTTTATAAACCCGAGTCTTGAAATATTTTGTTGTCATGCATCTGCTTGCACCTTGAACATTGACAAGTCGATACTCTTCCTTGTGTTGTGTGTGTGCCTGTTGCATTCTATTTGCAATGTACTTATATGCGGTATGTTTAATGAGATTCTACCATTTTATAAACCCGAGTCTTGAAATATTTTGTTGTCATTCGGGAAATGTGAAATTTCATTTCATGTGGCAAGTGTACATTTGTTATATTAAAATACACAATGGAAGAGGAAGAGGAAGAGGAAGAGGAAGAGGAAGAGGAAGAGCAAGGATTGACTACATATAAATGGACCTTTTTGCTGGAACATGAAAGAAGAAAAGGGAGAAGGTAAGAGACAATATACACACTTATTCTTTCCAGACAGGAATAATTCCTTGGGCAGCTAAGCGCTTCTCAACCCAGAAAACAACATGCTTTGCTGTTATTTTTTTCTCATCAACGAGAAAAGGTTCCACAGTGCTCGCGCCAGAACCATAGGAGGACAAAGAGAAACCTTTAGGACCTGCCATCAAACAATAACTCTTGTAAGTTTCCTGATCCTTCAAGCAATCTGAACTCTCAAGAGAAAATGGTCGAGACATACCTGTGAGTCCATCTGGAAAGAATGCCCAAAATGAATATGGATTGCCCTTCTTTAGAAATGAGCCCTCCAGCTGCAAGAACAAAGTCAATGCACTATGAAAGTTGTGGTACAATGAAAAGACAAGTTAATAGGATACTCACTTTGTTTTCATTAAACGATAGCTCAAGCTCAAGGATGTCATTTTGAGATTCAAGAATTGCTTTGAGTGAAGGTATAATATTCTCCTCCATCATCTGATGTAGAGGCTTGTCTGGAGCCTTTGCCTTTGCCTTTGCCTTTGGTTTTTCTTCAGCAGTCTGAGACTCTTTTTTCTCCTCAGCAACTAGTTGTATTGTCAATTATCAATTGTATGTATAAGAGGACGTCATGAATATGACCAATTTCATTATAAAAAAAAAAAAGTGAAAAATTACCAGTTAGAGATGAAGATTCTTGGGCTGCAAAGCAGACAAGATTTTTGCATGTTTTGAGGTGTCTTAGTTCAAGTGAATCAGCAGGCAATATGGGTTTAGGTTTACGGCAAAAAGATGATGAAGGGAAGCTAGAAAGTGAAATAGAACCTCCTGTTGTTGCCATGTATGGGATATTGTTAGTGCATATCTTTTTTTTTATATTCTTTTTAGCAGAGGTTGGTTAGAGAGTGAAGCAGTGGCAACATCAGAAACACAAGCTGCTTTCTCATCCACACACTGTTAGGAGAAGGGATGCCACTGAATATTGCTCCCTCATCTACTTGAAGCACCTTATATATATTTAGCCCATTAAACTTTTCAAGCGGCCCCTTGTAAAATTTCTCTTTTGACCCTGCTCTTATTTCATACAAGTTTTATAAATTTAATATCCGGCTAGTTATTTGATATCCGATTTGTAACAACTTACTCCATATTAGCATTACATTTGAAGTCAAACAACGACAAAACTAATACGCAGAGGATAAAGTATCGCATAAACTTCAAGGTTAGTCAGTTAGAATCTTAAGTAGCTATAGAAATCACCTCCTACAATATATAGAAAAACATACAAATTATCATACATTGACACAATACTTTCGAATTACTAATTCAACCACCAAATAAAGCTTACTAGCTCACTCAGAAATGGAGAACCTACAAAAATACTCTCAATTTATTAGAAATGCTACAAAAATATTACCCTTTCATCTACTTGATCAAACTTGTCCTTTCTTTTACCTATTCAATCCAAAATACTTCAAATTTACCCTCATTCTACTTGTTACATCTGTAGACAATAAAATTCGCGTCGAGAAAATAATAATCAAGAACGGAAAACTATAACAACAATCGATTTATAATTTCAAGTGCGAGTGTTACAATCTCTATGATTCCTTTGAATTTGCCTTTTCAAATATACATTCAAGGGCTTTAAAGCGTGTTCTTAAATCTCTAATGAACTTAAACTTTGTCTTGATCTTGACTTTTACTTGAATTCAAGAGCTTCTAGCTTATTTTTGAATTCGATGGTTTTGATCTTGATCGTTAATGCTTGAATTCTTTAACTTTTAGCTTTACAGAGAATCAAATGATGTTTATACCACGAATTTTCTCTAGTTTTTTGTTTAGATTTTTCTGTCTCTTTTCTGAATCATGAGAACCCCTATTTATAGTTTTAGAATAGGGGAGTTGCGATTGGAACAAGATTCCTTTCGGCCAATCAGATTTAAGTGACATGACATATGAACTTTATGGAGCGGGCTTGTCATTTTGAACACATGTCATGATTCCATTGGTTTCTTATTTGACTTGGTATGCCACATCATTTGCACACGTGGCGCCAAGATGGGCCTCTAGAATGAGATGAAATTGGGCTTAACAAATTGAACTCATCCATTGTAGCCCAAATCAATTAATTTAGACTTTAATTAAGTCCATATTTATTAGACTAGAATATTTATATTAATCCATAATATTTATTTGGATTAATATACTTATGAATTTAATATAATCCGAATCATTTTATAAATTTATATTTAATAAATTTTAAATGATTGCTAATGTCCCCTGCTTCAAGACCTGTCGAGATATTTTTATCTTTTAGGACTAGGCTTGAAGCATTAACCGGTTACTAAATTCATCTTGAGTCAAATGAAATAAACTAATCTATGTAATTTATTTATTTAACACTTCACCGATCATTTGGAAGATTCCAATTAATATTAGAAAAATATATATACATATACTAGCATAACTTCCAACATAGGCATATACTTCAGATGGTCTTTTGAACAAAGGGAGCTAATTTAAGAGCACACATTTTAATTTTCCTTATTTTTTTAGTAAAAAATAGGCAAATCACATAGTCTAAGGGACAAATTACTTTCTATCCTTACTCTTTCACTATTTACCAAAATTCTTTTTTTTTTTTATATTAATTCGGATACTTAATATTGCAGAACGATACTTAAATTAGAGCAGACAAATACTTTAATATTTAATTTGTTGTTATCAGTTACAGCGTAAAAAAAGGGATTACATTTATCCCACGATTCACGCGGACGTTTAACAAATTTAGCATCCAATATGCACAAAACTCTAATTGATTTGGGCATTCGTGTATTTCAAATTGTGAAACCTTCACACTATTCTTTGAAAAAAACAACCAAATTTTGTTTAATACAAGTCTGGAACGCAATTTATGAAGATTCAAAAATGAATATTTCAATCTTGTTAAGACATTCTGGATCATGGAAAAGTGATGTTATATACGAGTGATACAAAAGTGATGGGATAGTGGTTGGGGAAAATATTTCGTTCATGAATTTTATTTCAGCAATTGCGGCTGGGTTGAGTATTGATGAATCGAAAAAAGATATCGAAATTAGATACGTTGTTGAGGGTAATTCGTCTCCATTGTGTATTCGGACTGATATGGGGTTGAAATTGTACATAAAAAATTAAGAAACATGAGGTGGAATTTAGAATGTATCCTCTATGCATTGATACATCAGATAAATTTGTTAAAGGGATATTAAATTTTGATGCAACAACAGGTGCAATTGTTTGTGTAAAGGTGGAAAAAACGACGCAAAGGATCTAAGCATTGTTGAATAAAAAAATGGTGATACATATTACATACCAAAAATGGAGGTGAAAAATTATATATTAGATATCAATATTTCTGTTGTGGAAGAGAAACAATTGTACAAAGATAAAGCAGCTTTAAAGGTTGTAATGGAAAATTACAAATAAAGAATAGCTTCAATTTTAAAGTTAAAAGATCTGACAACAAAAGGTATGTTATACAATTATATGATAATGTCCTAATAATATATATTTTGTTTGTAATATGTTTACCATGATACACTAATAATATCTGTTACGTGTACTCGTAGTATAATGTATCTTGTTCATTTTGATGTTTTTCTGGGTATTAATGTATAAAGTAATAATGGTAGATGAAAAATGTTTAAGAGTAGATTTGTGATTACTTTACAGAATAAAGTATCATAATGTGATAAATGTATTTATGAAAGTATCAATTCGATCTTGTAATTGTAATAAGGTATCATAATGTAGTTTTATTTTTATTTATGTATTAGTAACCTGACCAAATAACTAATATATGCTATGTAATTGCAGCTACATATTAGTTTGTTATTCACATGATTGCTGTTGGAAATTGAAGGTCTCTGTTAGGAAAAAATCTGAGACATTCAAAGATACTTTAATAGTAAACATACATGTCCATTGAGGAATAGGGTATTAAGTAAGGTACAAGCTACTGTTGGGTTTGTTAGTGGTGTCACAACTCAAAAATTAGGGAATCATAAAAGGAAACATACTCTAAACAATATAATTGAGGATATTAGGGAAATATACGGCATTGAGATTTCTTACTAACTAGCATGGCGGGCTAAAGAGAGTGCATTGGAAATGATAAGGGGTAAACCTGATAAGGGGTAAACCTGCTGATGGATATAGAAAAATGCCAAGATACATATATATGTGGAAACTGTGTATCCAAATTCATATATAAGGATGCACAAGTCAGAATATGATGAGTTTATGTATCTTTTCATATCATTAAGGCCGATGATGAGAGGATTTGAGTTTTGTAGTCCAGTTGTTGTTGTTGATGTTTCACATCTTAGTGGAGGTTATCGAGGGACATTTGTATCTGCTAGTACACTCGATGGAGCAGGTATGACGTGTTGTTTATGAATTTATTTATTTATTAACGTAATAGTAAGATGTTTATTCTATATTGTTTTGTGTTTCTATGTTAAGGTTGCATATTGCCTTTGGCGTACGAAATTGTTGAGACGAAAAATGATTGTTCATGGACATAGTTCTTTCAACAGTTTAAGAATGCATTTGGTGAGAGGATAAAATGTGTGTAAGTATTGTTTATCCAAATGTTCCTCATTTTGCATGCATATGACACCTATGTAAAGATGTTTGTTCAAACTTTAGGAGAAGCAGGACCATTCTAAGTGATCTGTTTTACTCAATGACAAAGGCTTATAGAAAAGAGGATTTTGAAAATTGATGGCTAAATTGGATAAAATAGATGGAAGAGTAAAAAAGTTTTTCAAGATCCTGGGTATGAAAGTTGGTCTAGGTCTCATGCAACAATGAAGCGGGGAAGAATGATGACGTCAAATATAGCTGAACGTATCAATGTTTCCTTGTTGATGCACGATAACTACCTATTTTAGACTTTTTGGAAGAGGCTAAAATTCTATTTGGTTCTTGGAATTGCAAAAATAGAGAAATAACTTCTTATACAAAGGAAACATTGGGGAGAAAATTTGAAGGAATATTGGTTTCAAACGCGTCAAAAATGCAAAAATAAAGGTACATGTCTGTATTATCTTTTATTATATGATTGTTTAACCAAAATGAAAAAAAACGTGCTAAATATCTCTAATTTGTAAACAATTGCAGGTTGTTGCATCTTCTGAGTTTATTTTTCAGTGTATGATGGTGGAATAGATTCATTGTTTGTCTTGAGAGGAAAACTTGTTCATGTGGTAGATTTTAATTGATGAGATACCTTGTCCGCATGCAATAGCCGTTCTGAAGAAGAAAAATATAACAGATGTACACCCCTACAACTCTATTTTAAACACGATGCATTAACAAATACTTATACAGTTCCAAGGGAATAAATGCCAGACAAAAGTGATTGGACAGCTCCGGACTGTGTTTTGAAGAAGTCGTCTTGCTACCTAGATACAAAAAGATGTCTGGTAGACCAAAAAAAAAGAGAAAGAAAAATGCGGATGAAAAGCTAACAACAAAAACTAATTGTTGTGGACGTTGTGGACAAGACAGTCATAATATAAGAACATATACCTTTTTTTCAAAAGATTCTTGATGATTTTTCTTTTTTGTTGTTTTATGCTTCATGTGTAATAATGTTTCTGGATATCTTGAATTTGCTAATAAGATTTGAACTTTTTCATTTGATGTGATTTTAACTTCATATGAATGTTATAAGATACAGATTGTGTAGTTATACTAAATATATCGACTTTGATTGTTTTATATTAAGTGTAATGATATTGATAACTTATTTAGTCTTATTTACATTAAACGGTAAAAATATTATGGATCTGATAACAAATTTTTGTTATCAGAAACAACCTGGTAAACGATACTAAATATATATAGTGTTATATAATTCAATCTGATCAACGATACTAAATATACTAATTAAATTTTTGTATCAACTGTTAAAGATACACAAATTTATTTTTGATAGTAAATTTTTTATCATATACTTAATAATTCTATGGATATTGTGTATATGATGATAATATAGTATCAGACGTTGTGATTTACTGCAAGACTACGACATGTTAAGAAAATTATTTTGTATCAGTTTATGTGACAATTGTATAAATATAGTGTCACGTATACTGTTATACAAAGTTTATAGTGTATCAGCAGTAATTGTGTAGATCTTACTTTTAAAAAATAATTTATAGCGAGTTGCTGTAAATTAAATTATATATTTGGAGACAAAAATTAAAATTGATACATTTCTTGACAAAACACATTCTTCAAATTAATAAATACTTAGTAAGATTATGCTGGAAGGAGAGTGATAATAGAAAATACTAATTAACATAACTTCAACACAATAAAAACCTAACTAGTCTACATTATCCAGTCCACCTTCTGCCTGTGTAGTGTAGCCACTCTTTGGCCTTGTAAGATCGTGGATATCACTAACATATCCAGCCTTGACTTTGTCCATACCATACTTCCATAACGGTGTTTATCTGTTGCAAAGATAGTCACTCCAAAAAACTAAAAGATGAAATGTTGATTTTGTCGCTCAAGTATTCTGCAAAAGCAACTACATACATTCCATAATCACTGCAAAAAAATGAAGATACACTAAAAAAAGAATTGAATATGTAAGTAAATAAATTGATTAATAATAACAGGCTATCGCTTTGTTGTTGCATAATGTCTTGAGCATATTCCACCGCAAAGGACTATCGTGGACCCAACAGTTCATCAGTTTCCGTGTCTTTGTACTTCTCCAATGACGAACAATTAATTCTCTCCATTTTATCAACGAAACCACTATCATGTATATAGTTTGGAAGCATTACAGATAACTACTTTATCTCTTCGGAATGCACTCTTTTCCTTGATCCCATATATGAGTCATACACTGGTATTAACCTTTTCTTTAAAACAGCCACAACCAACACCCAATGAAAATCTTTGTCACAATTAACAAGAATATAAACCTGATCGACTAAATGCCAAGGTAAAGCAGCATGGATAAAAAATCCATTTATGATGTCTTTTATAGATTTTTCATAACCAGATATAGTAACACCACGACCAATATGTTGTTGTATAGTAAGAGTTTTATCTACGGGAGCACAATAATACCTTTAGTATACAATGTTGATATATGACTTAACCAAGCAATTGACCGTTAGTATATACATATTGATCCAAGCCTCTTGATTTTGACTTCTTGTGTAGATAGTAAAAAATTACATCTATGTGCTGTTAAATAGGAAAAAAATATAAAATGCACACTTTGAAAGAAAGCGATAGATTGAAGAAAAGTAAAAATAAATTTGTAAGTTCATGTCTATATTATAAGACAAATTTTAAATTTGTGTCATATACGTAATTGGAATGCATAATGTACCAGATCATTCCAACATTTCATTGAATGTGACATGGTATAAAATCAATTCTTTAAAAAATCCATATATTAAAAACCAAAATTAGCAGATTTGCCTCTATATTTATCCTCATTAGGTTTCCTAAAAGAATTATTAAAGACAAAATGAAAGTACTTTAATAAAAATATTATTTTATAAAGATACTTTAATAATAAAAATCTACTTATTCGTATGTGTTTTGAGGAGTCCCTTTTGAATCCACTCTAAGAACTCTTGCATTAAACCTGACGATAGTTGAGATGTGATGCGATAATCATCAAATGGAGTGTATAAGCGGATATGGTCGTCTAGTTTTCCCTTTCCCTTATCAGTGGATCCATAAGAATTCACATAGGGAGACTGCAAAACCTTTGAAGGCATCATGTTATGCTGAGCCGGAGTTTTAGTATCGATATTTGGTGTTGGATCATTGACAGCAAGTTGGGTGGGTAGCTGACTGTCCGATAAAAAATTGTCACTCAATGGATTCACATTAATTAACTGGTTTTGGAAGTCCATATGCAAGTGCATCTATCACTGCTTCGATTTCAAATGAGATGGAGACCGATGATGTAGCAAAAATATTAAAATTTATATAAATAATGTATGCAACATCAAAAACTTAAATTATTTGGGATTAAATGGATGCAACTGTTGTCAAAATGCAGTAAATAATTTATAAACCTATTGATGTATCAACAAATACTGAATTTGAAGAATGTTTTTTGACTTTTTGTTGAATTTTATCGACACCATGATCCTAATAAAGAGAATATCATATTCTATACTATTTGTTAACTAAATTAATTAATGCATAATAATTTAAAAACTTAATACTTACCACCTTAATATCATGAATATTCACATTTACCGAAGGATTGCTTGCTATGCTGTGGATAGAAGCACAATGGACTGTTCCATTGCCTGTTTCTTACTGGATGTGTCGTCCTTCATTGTTTGTGGTAAAATTAAAGTATCTGTTAGTATATTAATGTATACTGTGCAATTAGTGATACTTCAATAACAAAATCTATTTCATAAATTAAAGTATTTAAAAAAGTCAAGAATAAAAGTACCATATATAGTTTTAATGTAGAAAGTGCAATCAGTGATGCATAAATAGCAGAAGTGAATTCATTGTCACGACAGGAATCAGACTCCAGACGAGACCGGTGTCGTTGACCTATCAGAGGTCGCAGACAAGGCTACTTACATCATTCTTACTTCATCTAGGTTAATTTTAGCGAAAAATTTGAAACTTTTTGTTTGGTAACATGCTTACTAAACATTCTATTACATATATAATTGTTCACCAACAACCATCTAACATTAAGCTCATCAAATGAAAGAAACAGTTTATGATAATGAAAAATATGTACTTGCCAGAATGGCATCAATACAACGTCTGAACAAAAACGGGAAAGAAACGCTAGTGGAACATACTCCACTAGCTCAATCCTATAACTAAGCTAGAATGTAAATGGGCAAGCATCCTCGAAAGCATGAGGGCCTACCAAGTGCGGATGAATGCTCGACGCCCGAATAGCTACAACGTTGACCCTGTAGATCTAGTGTCCACCTGTGCCTGCACCTAAAAGTTTAGAGTTGTATAGGGTTAGTATACACTTGTACTAAGTATGGGTATATGCAAACACACACCAATGACATGGATGATTAAGAATAGCTCTTTCCTAACAACATGATTGTAGAAGGTCAAATCAGTGGACTTATCAAATTGAGATTAGAAAAGTGAGTGAGCTTTCCGAATTTGGATTAGGAAAGTTATTCCATTAGAGTAACATCAATCATCATACTTAACCTTTTTGCACACAACACATAACAACGTACACATAACACATATAATAATTCATATTAACGTTGTTCATATCATTTATTCATATGCCATGAGACCTAAAAATCATGGACTTGACATTAAGACTTCCCAAAATGAGGGCTCAATATATGGGACCTCAATTAGGGAGTCTGCTTTAGCAAACACAGAGTCTGCTTTGTTCATTCATACGTACTTCATTTCATTTCAATCATTGGCCAGTGTGAACACCAGCTATACCTAGGATGTGGTTTAAGGCTTTCATTGGGTTAGTTGTGCAATGACCAAGAATGACCTAATGTCATTACTTGAGTCTTACTCACCTCTTGATTATCCTATCCTAACACCTTTGGTATCATTCGTTTCATTATGTGCATCATTTGAGGCTGGCCTTATTCATTCATTGGGAACTTTAACTCTAACCGACATAGATTATGTGAGCATCATGAAATCCAGTGTCATGAAACCCCACACCGAAAAGAGGTGGAATCACGGGGCAAAGTGACCCAAAACATGCTAGCGTACAGGGGAATTAAACCCCGCCCGGTCCCTATATTGGCAGTATAGGTTCGAAGACTAGGAGATATAAGGAAAACCATACCCAGCATATGCCGGACAGTCTCATCTCATGAGAGTTTCGTGAACCTCCGCCCTTCCCGAAAGAAGGCATCACCGCTCATAGCCAGTCTATCAGTGCTCAGTATAAAGTTCCATTACATTCAACTCATACGTCATGGAAGCTTGCTTCTAGTATGAGGACATCATAGCTCAATAGATGATTTCTCATCTCATCATTACTATTAAGTGTGTTAATCTAAACACTTTCATTAGGGTGTTCATATTTACTGGTCTCTTCATTAACTTTACACTCTCATAGGTGAGTATGTTTTGGTAACATTTACTTAGGCTCATTTGAGATTGCTCTCACTTTTTACATTAGCCTCATATTATGTTGTAACCACATTCATTAACATTAGCACATTTGTTCTTCATAATTACTCATTCCTTTTTACGTGAATGTTCAATCATCATATGCAAATGCACTTGGCCATTTGTGTGTTTCACATTCTTACTTAACCCTTCTAGGGTTTCATCATTTCATTACATAATATTCGTTTCATCATATGCGAATGCAGTTGGCCATTTAGTGTGTTTTACATTCTTACTCAACCCTTCTAGGGTTACATCATTTCATTACTTACATCTTAGGTTCACTTATTTTTTAAACGTATGTTCGACTTATGGATCTATACATACAAGACATGAGGCTTCATTCATAATTCGTTTAAGTGATTCATATCTTCCTAAGATTGTGTGGTACAAGACTGATGCATCTTGTATGTATGCCAAGATCTCAATTTCGATCTAAGTAGGCAACATTATTCCTGAACATTTAATTCACGTATGGCTTATATATCAATACAAAATTTGGGCAAGGGAAACTGGTTTTCAAATCCCTTGAACAACACTTACATTTTTTTTATTCATTTTGGTTTGATCCATTCGGCTTGGGGACCCAAGTTCGAGCCCCAATGCCTTTATTTTATTTTCCCCTTAATTTCTCTCTTCATTTTTCGCTTAATAGAACTAAGAGGATGTGGGTCTAACCCCCACAACCTCATTTACTTTTTATTTCCGTTGCCTTTAAATTTCTCTCATTTGGCCGAGGGGTTCTGGGTTCGAACCCCCAAAACCCTCTTTAATTTCTTTTAATTTTTCTCCATAAATCTGCCTAGGAGGTCGTGGGTTTGATTCCCACGCCTCACATCTCTTTTCTTTCATTTCCTTTGACTCTCGTTCACTGCCTAGAGGTCTTGGGTTTGATTCCCACGCGTCACATTTTTTTTCTTTTATTTTCTTAACTCTCCTTCACTAACTAGAGGTCGTGGTTTCGATTCCCACGCCTCACATTTTTTTTACTCTTCCTTGAATATGATTGAGAGGTGGTGGGTTTGAATCCCACTCCTCTCATTTCTTATTTTTTTTTAAGTTACATTTCCAGCCAATACCATGGTTCGAATCCCCTTCACCACATTTCTTTTTACATCTTTTTTTTCATGGTTTTTAACTTGGTGAGGTCACATGTTTAATCCTACATGACCTCACTTGTTTTAATTTTTTTTAACATTTTGAACCCTCTTCGCTGACCGAAATTCATCAATGGAAGCTGTAAATTTTCTTTTAATTTTTCAGCATCCTTTCATCAAGTTACACCTTAGTTCTTCGGGGAATTTTGTAGTGCATTTAGAACGTTTTAGGTGCGTCTTCATGTATTATTTTAGCCAAGACATTATCACTCAAATAAACCACATTTCAACTCATATTAACATCACATTTACATCAACATGTGTACATGAAATATAAAGAACTATCATGCCGTTTCAAGTCCTAAACCATGAACAATAGCCACGACAACACACACATACACACGTAGTTATATTTTCGAAATCATCAACATTTGTCACATAATTCCAAACATACATATAAACACATAATCATCAAGAAAACACGTTTCATCCCTAGTTTTCTACCAGCAAACATAACCAACCTGTGATTAAATGGGAGCTAGTGACAGGGACATGCAACAGGGATTACTCCTAGTTTTCGGAATGAATATTCTGACCCTTAAGGGGTCTCTTGGGAAAGGAACCAAGAGAGAGGATAACCCATACCTTTTTGACGTTAAACTCTTGACTTTCTGCCCAAAAACTTCACCCAAGAACACGTCTAACCTCCTCAATATCAACTCCACTCGAATGACAACCTCATTTAGCATAGTGTGCGATTAACGGTTGTTTTTTTGTGATTTCGTGTGAGTTCTTCAAGTTTAAAGAACTTGGTTTATTTTTCTTTTTTTAATCTAATTTTTGCAGAAAAAATACATGAGGAAAATAAGAGAAATTGTGCGTAACGTGAGAGAGTGGGAGTTGTAGGAGGCTTAGGAGTCTAGTTTTAGGACTTATTTAATAAGGTTTTGTTTATTTTAAAAAATTGATTATTGTTTTATTTTAAGTCATCTAATGAATAACAATTATTAATTAATTACATTAATTCAATAGCTTACTTAAAAATCACTCTAATTAATTGCTTCCACCTAGGTTTGAACCTGGGTGGAACAAGACTTTACTTCAAGAGCCCAATTTTGGCCCTCTCTCCCAAATTTTCCCTCCACCTTATTAGTTAAATAATTAATTACATATTTAGGGTACTTACAATACTACCCTTAGCCAGGAAAATATCAGTTTACCCCTAGACCCTTCAAACCTAAGATTTCCTCTTTTTAAGTCCGGTAAAGACTCCTTCGAGTAAATCTTCGTATTCGAGAGACCTACATGGTTGGACCAACCTTTCCAAGATAAAATAACTCCCCAAGTTAGTTGGATTTGCTGTAGCAAGGGTTCCGAGGTCTGGTTCTACGCGCATCAATTCGGGTGAACTGTGGTCTAATCATAGGCATTCTTGACACATTAAGCATTTCTTATCTTATCCATTTTTAGGGTTGTTACATTATCCCCCCCTTAGGAACATTTGTCTTCGAATGACACTAGTCTTTACTAACAATAAGTAAGTCATCTATAGAATGTATTCATACATAGGTGATTCAATACTTCCCATTGGTGAATATGTGATTCACATATTAACATGATGGTGCACATCCTTGAAACCTACTAGTAGATTCACATTAATAGACTAAGGAACTCTTTCCTAAACTATTCTCATCAAAGAATACAACATAAGTAAACATGTAAGTCATACAAATCAACAACCAACATGATGACTCAAATATATTAACCTCATAACAGTGCATAAACACCATACACAATCAAATATTTGAAGGACTAATTAATGCTACTCAACCGAGACTTCACCAATCGGTGCCTTCCCCTACAACCCTAGACTTGAGTGCGAAGATCGTTGCCTCCTTGGAGCCTCTTCACTTGGACCATTAGGCTGAGCTCTCTCCTTCCCTTGTTCTTGACTTCTCCTGTTCGGACAATCCTTCACCATGTGACCCAGTTTACCACAACTGTAACAAGCGTTAGTGCCCATCATACACTCTCCTCCATGTAGTTTGTGACACTTCCTGCAGGGTGGTCTCTCATGAGGTGTATCTACTTCATTGTTTCTTTTAACTTTTAACCCGGAATCCCTATCATAGCGACCCTTGGATGAATTTGACTCCCCTTGGTGGGAGAGTCCCTTCTTAAACTTTGGCTTATCCATAATTCCAGTACTACTCTTCCTTGAAAAATTCTCCTCAGCTTGCTTGACCTGTTCCCTGCCCTAGTGTGCTTCCTCTTCCTGCTTTCCTCCACTTGCTAGACATGGACAATAAGCCGGGAAAGGTCCATGCTGTCATGCAGCATAGCTGCCCTACACTCTTCCTAGAGATCCTCAACAATCCATATCAAGAATCTAGTCATCTCGTCTCTGCTGTTAGACACAAGAGAAGTGGCATACCTTGATAATTTCACAAACTTCAGGGAATACTCCCTGACTGTCACCGATCCCTGTTTAAGGTTGATAAAATCCTCAACCTTGGCCTCTCTCATATCCCTAAGGAAAAATATCTCCAGGAAGGCTGTCTTAAACAACTCCCACTTGACTGGAACACCGCCCAAAGCTCGGCTATCCTGCCACATCTTGCACCAAGTTTGTGCAACATCCTTGAGCCATGCTACGAACTAGTGGGTTCTCCCTCTGAACATTCTGCCGGTTGACCTGGGCAGTCATGGCTTGGGCCTGCAAAGCGATGGCCTGCGCCATCTGGGACAGAGATGCCCTCACCTCAACATCAGTCAACTCTGCAGGGTTAACTGGCATGGCTACTCCTTCAGCTAGAGCCTGGGGTGGAAGTTGATTATTCCCAGCAGATGCTACTCCTCTCCTCTGACCAATAGATCTCCTAGTGATAATTCTCTGTAAATAACAAGAATTGGTGTTAGACACGCTCATAACACCAAGAAAATCAGACATTAGAAAAGGCACAATAACATCAGAAGAAGGGAAATTTTCCAACGCATCATGCATTCTCTAGTCCAGGATAGTGGTGCACTTCACTACTATGACTTAGAAACTACTCAATGTGGTTGATGTGAACTTATTATTCTCAGAATTTTACCTAGTGCTCTGATACCAATTTTATCACGACCATAATCTAGACCCCATGCGAGACCGGCGTCATTGGGCTCTCAGAGGTCGCAGAAAATCCTACATACGTCATTCTTACTTCATCTAGGTTAATTTTAACAGAAAATTTGAAACTTTTGGTTTCGTAACATGCTTACTAAACATTCTATTACATATATAATTGTTCACCATCAACCATCTAACATTAAGATCATCAAATGAAAGAAGCAGTTTATTATAACGATAAATAGTACTTGCCAAAATGGCACCAATACAATGTCTGAACAAAAACAGGACATAAACGCTAGTGGAACATACTCCACTAGCTCAATCCTATAACTAAGCTAGAATGTAAATGGGCAAGCATCCTCAAAAGCATGAGGGCCTACCAAGTTCGGATGAATGCTCGACGTTCAAAAAGCTGTAGCATTGACCCTGTAGATCAAGCGTCCACCTGTGCCTGCACCTAAAAGTTTAGAGTTGAATAGGGTTAGTACACACTTGTACTAAGTATGGGTATATGCAAGCACACACAAAGGATATGCATGATTAAGAATAGCTCTTTTCAAACAACATGATTGTAGAAGGTCAAGTCAGTGGACTTACCAAATTGAGATTAGGAAAGTGAGTGAACTTTCTAAATTTGGATTAGGAAAGTTATGCCATTAGAGTAACATGCATCATCATACTTAACATTTTGCACACAACACACAATAGCGTACACATAGCATATATCATAATTCATATAACACATAACGTTGTTCATATCATTTATTAGTATGCCATGAGACCTTGAAATCATGGACTTGACATTAAGACTTCCCAAAATGAGGGCTCAAAATATGGGACCTCAACTAGGGAGTTTGCTTTAGAAAACATTGAGTCTGCTTTGTTCATTCATACATACTTCATTTCATTTCATTTATAGGCCAGTGTAAACACCAGCTATACCTAGGATGTAATCTAAGGCTTTCATTGGGTTTATTGTGCAATGACCAAGAATGACCTAATGTCATTACTGAGTCTAACTCACCTTTTGGTTATCCTATCCTAACACCTTTGGTATCATTTGTTTCATTATGTGCATCATTTGAGGCTGGCCTTATTCATTCATTGGGAACTTTAACTTTAACCGACATAGATCATGTGAGCATCATGAAATCCAGTGTCATGATACCCCACACCGAAAAGAGGTGGAATCACGGGGCAAAGCGACCCAAAACATGCTAGCGTACATGGGAATTGAACCCCGCCAGATCCCTATATTGGCAGTATAGGTTCGAAGACTAGGAGATATAAGGAGACCCATACCTGGTATGACGGAGAGTCTTATCTCAAGAGAGTTACGTGAACCTCCGCCTTTCTCGAAAGAAGGCATCACCGCTCATAGATAGTCTATCGGTGCTCAGTATAAAGTTCCATTACATCCAACTCATACGTCATGGAAGTTGGCTTCTAGTATGAGGAAATCATAGCTCAATAGATGATTTCTCATCTCATCATTAGTATTATGTGTGTTAATCTAAATACTTTCATTATAGTGTTCATAGAGAGTGGTCTCTTCATTAACTTTATACTCTTATCGGTGAGTACGTTTTGGTAACATTTACTTAGGCTCATTTGAGATTGCTCTCATATTTTACATTAGCCTCATATCATGTTGTCACCACATTCATTAACATTAGCACATTTGTTCTTCATAATTACTCATTCTTTTTTACGTGAATGGTCAATTCATCATATGCCAATGCACTTGGCCATTTGTGTGTTTCACACTCTTACTTAACCTTTCTAGGGTTTCATCATTTCATTACATAATATTCGTTTCATCATATGCCAATGCAGTTGACCATTTAGTGTGTTTTAGACTCTTACTTAACCCTTCTAGGGTTACATCATTTCATTACATACATTTAGGTTCACTTATTCTTTTTTAAACGTACGTTTAACTTATGGATCTATGCATACAAGACATGAGGCTTCATTCATAGTTCGTTTAAGTGAATCATATCTTCCTAAGATTATGTGGTTCAAGACATTTAAACTTACGTTCGACTTAAGTGATTCTTTGACTCTTCCTTGAAGATGATTGAGAGTTGGTGGGTTTGAATCCCACTCCTCTCATTTCTTATTTTTTCTTTTAAGTTACATTTTCCAGCCAATACCATGGTTCAAATCCCCTTCACCACATTTCTTTTTTACTTCTTTATTTTCATGGGTTTTAACATGGTGAGGTCACAGGTTCAATCCTACATGACCTCACTTGTTTTAATTCATTTTTGTCAACATTTTGAACCCTCTTCGCTGACCGAAATTCATTAATAGAAGCTGTAAATTTTCTTTTAATTTTTTAGCATCCTTTCATCAAGTTACACCTTAGTTCTTCGGGGAATTTTCTAGTGCATTTAGAACGTTTTAGGTGCGTATTCATGTATTATTTTAGCCAAGACATTATCCCTCAAATCAACCACATTTCAACTCATATGAACATCACATGTACATCAACATGTGTACATGAAATATAAAGAACTATCATGCCATTTCAAGTCCTAAACCATGAACAATAGCCACGACAACACACACATACACACGTAGTTATATTTTTGAAATCATCAACATAGTCACATAATTCCAAACATACATATAAACACATAATCATCAAGAAAACACGTTTCATCCCTAGTTTATTACCAGCAAACATAACCAACCTGTGATTAAATGGGAGCTAGTGATAGGGACATGCCACGAGGATTAATCCTAGTTTTCGGAATGAATATTCTGAACTTTAAGGGGTCTCTTGGGAAAGGAACCAAGAGAGAAGATAAACCATACATTTTTGATGTTAAACTCTTGACTTTCTGCCCAAAAACTTCACCCAAGAACACGTCTAAGCCTCCTCAATATCAACTCCACTCGAATGACAACCTCCCTTCGCCTAGTGTGCAATTAACGTTTGTTTTCTTGTGATTTCGTGTGAGTTCTTAAAGTCTAAAGAACTTGGTTTATTTTTTTGCTTTTGTATCTTATATTGGTAGATAAAATACGTGAGAAAAATAAGAGAGATTGAGCGTGAGAGTGGAGAGATAAACGTGAGAGAGTGGGAGTTGTAGGAGGCTTAGGAGCGTAGTTTTAGGAGTTAGTCAATAAGGTTTTGTTTATTTTTTAAAAAATCTGATTATTATTACATTTTAAATCATATAATGAATAATAATTATTAATTAGTTACATTAATTCAATAGCTTAAATAAAAATCACTTTAATTCATTGCTTCCACCAAGGTTCGAACCCGGGTGGAGCAAGACTTCACTTCAAGAGCCCAATTTCGGCCCTCTCTCCCCAAATTACCCCTCCACCTTATTAATTAAATAATTAATGATATATTTAGGGTAATTACGATACTAAACTTATCCAGGTTAAAGACCATTTACCTCTAGACCCTCCACACCTAAGATTTCCACTTTTTAAGTCCGGTAAAGACTTCTTCGAGTAAATCTTTGTATTCGAGAGCCCTACATGGTTAGGACCAACCTTTCCAAGCTCAAATAACTCCCAAAGTTAGTTGGATTGGCTGTATAAAGGGTTCCGAGGTCTAGTTCTACGCGCATCAATCCGTGTGAACCCTGGTCTAATCATAGGCATTCTTGACGCATTAAGCATTTCTTATCTAATCCATTTTTAGGGTTGTTACATTCATAAATTAAAGTATCAACCATAAAAACATAAATTGTTAAATTATTCAATGGATTACAACACAGAATAATATATCTGATACTAATTTAAGTATCAGATGCTTACGTACCTTTGGGACATCTTCAACAAAACACTTGTCACGCCCCGAGCTACCTCTGAGAAATGGACATAGAACCTAGGACACAAGTGATAAGCTAACCCTGTTGGCATGATTATGAGCATACTAAATATAATAAACTGAATGCGGAAGATAAATCATAATTTAAACTGAATAAATGGGGAATACCCATACACTATAACTGAGATAAATGAAATACTGATGAGTGTAATAAAAAGAAGTTATTAACTCAATACTACGCTGAAACTAACTATGTCTGAAGTAAGCCTCTAAATGACTAGAAATACTGGGACAAGCCCCATCTAAGTCTAGCAAAAACTAAAACTAAGTGATTAAAAGAATAAAATGAACTCATAACTATTGTCCTTGGAGAATGCGGACTCACCACTGAATCTGCTGAACTGGAGATCGGGAATTGATCTAAGCGTGATTTGGATGCTGAGCACCTGAACCTACATCAAGAGAAGATATAGTGCAGGTATGCGTCAGTACTTGAATGTACTGAGCATGTAGGATTGAGTAAAATTGAAATAAAACATAACTGAATAAGCACAAAAGCAAGTATGATAATTTGAACATGATATACTAAATTATGAGCTAACGGGATGCAATGACTTATTTATAACATGCTGAAACTCAATACTGAATATACTGATAAATGGTCAATGCAAGAGAGCCTGACTGAACTATGGGAGCTACTAATAACCGATAATAAAACCACATGAGCTAAATGTGGAGCGATGTGTACGCCCCATCGAGAGGATCCAATATACTCTGCCAGAGGTATAAAGACATGCTGGCGAGATCACTAAACTGATTGCCCACAGAGGGGACTTACAACCTACTTGGCTAGTAGTTCTACGACAAATTAGGTACGCTAAATCCTAGTCCAACTCGGTACCATGCTACTCCCAACAAATTATGTAATTAACTAATTATGACTGAGTTTCTATAAATATTGGATAGCTCAAAACTTAACATGCAAATTTACAATGCAACAATTAATCTGGTAAGAAAGCATTTATAACATAGGCATGAATATTTGAAGTAACTGAAATATCTGACCTAGCTTGTGTAATTCAAGAACTAAAGAAATACATATCTAGAGTTATGAAATTCATGCAATATTCTGAATAACATGGAAATCTGATTTGGAACATATAACTAATTAATTCATGAAGTTCTGTTGAAGTTCTAGAAACCCTAGGCCTAATCCTAATATGGGAATCAAGAATCTGACTGAAAACTAGGGACCCGATGGGTTAAAGGAACCCACTAGTGAAATCCAACATACCTTGTGATAAAATCCACGGAGAAATATTTAGATTTTGGGGCTGGAACTGATGGAACCTTGCTGCGTTCTCGAACTAGGGTTCTTACCTTTTTCTCCTTTCTTGCTTCTAATTTTTAAGTTTTGATTTATGATTTTGACTTAGGTAAGTACTTGTTATGTTTCTAGTATTAAACTGACTAAAATATGATGATTTAGGGTCAAAACGATGTATCTTAGGATTTAAACAAAGTAGGAAAAAACCAAAAGATCCCTAACTTAAAAGCTATCGGAGTCACAAACAGACAGTAAGTCGACTGACTGTCCGTACTAGTCGACCGTCGTTTATGACTGAGAATTGACAGTCAGTTGGCGAATCAACGGTGTCAACTGACAGACCGTAAGTCGATTGACCGACCGTACTGGTCGACTGTCGTTTGTGACTGAGAGTTGAAAGTCAATTGGGGAATCAACGGAGTCGACTGATGGACCCTAAATTGACTGACGTTCCATACTGCATGACCGTCTTTTGCGACTGAGAATTGGAAGTAAGCTGATCAATCGACGGAGTCGACTAACGGACCAACTACAGACCAACAGTCAACTTACGGTTTGTACTAGTCGACCGTCATTTGTGACTTGGAACTTGGAGTCAGCTGGCCCATCGACGGAGTCGACTGACGGACCGTAAGTTGACTGTTGGTCCATAGTTGGCTCCGTTACTGGCACCTACGACTTTTGAAAATTTGCATTTTTTGTACTTTTGTCGATACGAGTGTTACAACCCTCTTGTTTCCTAACCTCCACGGTAGGTTCATCAACATCATCAACAGTTGCAAAATCCATTTGCATAGGTGAAATGTTTTGCTGATCAAATTTTCCATAATTGGATTGTGGATTAACATTGTCTTTCGCCACAGAATCATCCATCCGTATCCTTTGTGTTTTTGAAAAATAGTCAATATCACATAAAAATCAGAAACAATTAAAAAAAATCAAAATAACACCTTCTGATATTAAAATATATAATAATGTATCTGATATTAATTTGAGTATCAGATACTTACGTACCTTTGGGATATCTTCAAGAGAACCCTCTTGTTTCCAACCTCCACGGCAGGTTCTTCAACATCATCAACAATTGCAAAATTCATTTGCATGGGTGAAATGATTTGTTGTTCAAAGTTATCAGAATTGGATTGTGGACCAACATTATATTTCTCCACAGAATCATCCATCATGTATGGCGATGAAACTCCTCCTGTATCCTTTGTTTTTTTGGAAAATAGTTAATATCACATAAAAATCAGAAACAATTAAAAAATCAAAATAACACCTTCTCAGATTTGTTATCTCTCACACTAACAACTTTCAACAATTCAGAATGATTTCTCTTTATTAACGCCTCAAGAGCTTCAACTTTATTATCAAGAGTTCTAAATTTGTTGTCAACCTAGAATCAAATTAAACATATAAAAAATAGTTAATAGTGAACATATAAATGGTTAAATGAATTGTTTACTCACATAAAACTTCATGAAAGTCTTCAAATCTTCAATTATTTCACTGCCCAAATTTGTTTTTCCAGTGAATGTTTAGGAGAAACACCAATGCCAGATACATTATCAGTTTTTTTCGAATGTGAATCTGGAGTTTGAAATTACTAATTTGGTTGCTTCATGGTTGTAAGAGTCTTGACAAATTATATTTATGTGGATGTACAACCTTTACTCTCTTGCGAGGTGGTGGGGTAGTTCCTGCACTAGAACCTCTTGATGATCTCCTTAAAACATTCTCTGAATATTTTGTTGAGAAGTCTTCAAAACCAGGAACCTCCTCCGGATGCACATCCTCACCATCTGGAATTGATGAATCTGGTTGAGTTGGAGGTACATAATTGTAATCTGGTAAATCAAATGATTCTATTTCCTCGGGAATTGGCTGAATGTTATGACAGTCAATCTAAACAAACAAAAAAAAGAATTAATGACAATAACCAAATTAACAATGTATCGCATACTCAAATAAATGAAGTAAAACTATTGAATTGTAGTAATTACCTTAGTAAAAATTGATTCCATAAACATCTCAAATTTGGGCTTTAAATCCACAACTTGCCAGTTGCAAATCCTCGGTATACCATTCCTTCTTTGACAACAATATCGTTATTTATTATGGATTCACATTCATTAATCCAGACATGAAATGCGTACGGAAATCCATTCAAACCATACATTTTTTGGTGGGTTTGTACTTTTTTCTAAAAGATTTCATTAAATTTTCAAAAGCAACTTGTCCCCAATGGTACTATCCATAACTACCTTCTTCCACCTGGAAGAAATCTTCAATAGGAATTGTTGTATCACCAAGCTGGGAATACACAAATGTATGAACAAAAAACAAGATAGTCATCTGAAGGGCATCATCGTGTTTTTCACAATCACCTAGCATAAAACGGTCTTACCAGGCGTTGTTTATTTACATTATAGGTAGTATCAGGAAAATATCTTTGCACTAACCTACTATTTTTTGAAACTGGATAAGTAAAATCCTTGACATTACCTTTACATCTCAAATTAGTTAAAATAGCAAACTTAAGGATACTAAATTTCAACACATTCCTTTTGGCATGATGAATGTGAATTTTTTTATCTAAGTTTCCCTGCTAATCTCTAACAAATATAAACACTTTGTAATCTGACCTTCATAGTTGTATCTGGGGATATTTATGTACGGGACAAATATGGTCTCCTTGAAAAACTTCATACTTTGATCCTTTATTGATGATACTAAATGTTCAATATAATTGTTGTTGTAGGTTGGACCAAACTTTAGAGCGTTCCTTGGAATACGTTTAATTACATAAATTATATTTTGCAATTAAATAAATTATTTTTATCAATCTCTAACGGATATAAACAATTTCTATACTATTACTGACATATAATAATGTTTTGCTTTAATTGATACTAAATAACAAGAAGAATGGTACACAACCTCACATTAATGTTCATGCTGTCCACTTTTAGATACATTAATATTCATGAATATTGATACTAAATAACAGATACATGTCAATATGATACTTAAACAATAATATTAGATACATAAATGTTCATGCAATTTGATACTAAATAAGAACAAAACATTAAACTTAAACATATATATTAGATACATTAATATTCATGTGCAACACATAAAACGTACACAAATACACAAATTTCATTAGTCGTTATATAAAGAGACAAAACATAAACAGATCAAACTGATACTTAAAAAAATTATCTAAGATACATTAATATTCATCATGTGCAAAACATAAAAGTATCACAAAAATCAATATTCCTCGTGCGAAATGAAATAGTTAATACTTTATGAGTTCTGTTCACTTTCAATACATTAATGTTCATGACTATTGATACTAAATAACAACTACATGCCAATATGATACTTAAACAATATGCAATTTGATACTAAATAACAACGAAACATTAAATTTAAACAAATATATCAGATACGTTAATGTTCATGTGCAACACATAAAAGGTACACAAATACACAAATTTCATTAGTCGTTATATAAAGAGACGAAAAATAAACAGATCAGACTAATACTCAAAAAAGTATCTAAGATACATTATTCTTGATGTGCAAAACATAAAAGTATCACAAAAATCAGTGTTCCATGTGTGCAATGAAAAGTTAAAATAAACGATACTTAAATGAAAAAAATAGAATCATCAAACTAACGAAAAAGATACGACTACCCGAATGGATATGGGTACAAATGTACATACCATAGATAGTGTTGGTTGAATAATCGGAGGTGCCGCCTTTCTACCCCTTTTCTTTTGTATCTTTCGAAGTTGATGCATGTTTGTTCTTCGCAGATGTTCTCTAGCTAGAACTTGGATTTGTCATGACTATAGTGTCATGCGACGATTTATAACTCAATTCTTTGAATCTTTTGATTAGGAAAAAAGACCATAGATTTGTTAGAAAAGGAAAAACAATAGATACACAAAAAAGTAAAAGAAAAGGAAGAAATCAGAATGGAGGAGATCATAAAACTATTTTGGACTCTAATCCGTATGAATAGGTATAAGTTTCTTTTGAATTTCAAATTTACTTGAAATTGTTAACTGAAAATTTAGGGGAAAACATTTTGGGCGAAAATTTGGGGAATGTGAAAGGTTTAATTTTGAGTTCCAACTGAAAAAGTCAGTTAAGTATCATTGGGTGTAAAAAAGGGATTTTTGAATTTTAATAAAGTAGTAGGAATATATTGGGAATAGGTAAAGTAAAGTTGTGTAGTTTAGTAATTTGTCTTTTTTCTAAATATAGGATTATCACTGCTTCAAAATAAAAGATAACGTCTTCTATTCGTATTGTGATAGAGTCATCGTTCCATGACTCCAATTTTTTTCAAGGATGAGGCTACAACTTATTTCAACGCCACAATCTTTTCCTTGTTTTATTCGAAGTGACCTGTTGCCTTAGTGTGTGCGTGGGTGCGCGTGCACCGTGTGCGTGTGCGTGTGTGTGTGCGTGTGTGTGCGTGTGTGTGTGTGTGTGTGTATGTGTTTTATTGACTTAATCAAAAAGGAATTATAATTAAACTAGGAGTTGTAATCCTACTCAATTTCATATTCATATATATATATATATATGTTTTATTGCCCAAGCCAAAAAGGAATTATAATTGAACTAGGAGAAGGATTTTATTCCCACCACATGACATCAATAAATAAACACACTAAAATTTTATCTTCAATTACAGATTATGAGTGAAGGTAATCTTCCTCTGTTTTTTTTTTTTGATTTTTGTCACTTTTTTACAGCTTCACATGTTTGTCGTAAAAAAATCATATCTCATTGTAGAAAAATCGAAATCATAAAATGTTTAATGTTTAAGAAACTAGACTTCTCGATCTCTAACATATCCATAATTTAGAATTTAATACCTTCAGAATATTTCTAGATGATTTTTTGAAGTTAGCTCTAAATTCTGCCATGCTGAAAATTTCAGATTTGTATGACTTTACAAATGATCTCATGTTTTGACGTAGGAACGACAAAATCACAATCCGCTTGATGATTCTGAATCTAGACACAAAAGTCTACATTATATCCAAGATTCAGGTTTTAATACCTTACGAGTCTCAAACATCTTGATGGGTAACAATCTCTCCGTTACTTGTATTTTCCTCTTCTTTTTTTGTAGATCAAGAAAAGCAATTTTATATTTTACGGAGGCTACATAATGAAAATATTTATCAATTTTTTTTTGATAAGCACCTGAATGCTTAACACACATGAAGATTTATTAGAATACCGTGTAACACTCCTGCCTTGAAAAAAACTCAAGGTGTTACAAGGTCCCAAATGCTTAACCACTTGAAGCTTTACTAGAATACCGTGTAACGCTCATGCCTTGAAAAAACTCAAGGTGTTACAAGGTCTCGAATACTTAACCAACTTGAAGCTTTACTAGAATACCGTGTAACACTCCCACCTTGAAAAAAAACTCAAGGTTTTACAAGGTCCCGAATGCTTAACCAACTAGAAGCTTTAGTAGAATACCATGTAACGCTCCCTCCTTGAAAAAACTCAAGGTGTTACAAGTTCCCGAATTCTTAACCAACTTTGAAGATTTACTAGAATACCGTGTAACACTCCCGCCTTGAAAAAAACTCAAGGTGTTACAAGGTTCCGAATGCTTAACCAACTTGAAGCTTTACTAGAATACCGTGTAACCTCCCGCCTTGAAAAAAAACTCAAGTTGTTACAAGGGTCCAAATTCTTAACCAACTTGAATCTTTAGAAGAATACCGTGTAATGCTCTCTGCTTAAAAAGGCTCAAGGTATTACAAGGTCCGGAATGCTTAACCAACTTGATTCTTTTCTAGAATACAGTGTAACGCTCCCGCCTTGAAAAAAACTCAATGTGTTACAAGGTCTCCAATACTTAACCAACTTGAGGCAGGATAAACCCGTCAAAAGACCAATTTAAGGTGAAAAGGGGAAAATATTGTCCACCTTAAGGCATGAAAAATTTAAGATCTTTTTAAAGATAAATCCATGGAAACTCTAGCTTAAGATCAAAGGTACAAGTTTGTCCACCTTAAAGCATATAAATTTAAAGATTTGTTGAAGGATAAATTCGCGACAAGGCTAGCTTAAGGTGAAAGGGACAAATATCGTCCATCTTAAGGCATGAAAAGTCAAAGATCCTCTTAAGTACAAACCCGTGAAAGGCCAACTTAAGGTGCAAAGGGAAAAATCTTGTCCACTGTGAGACATGGAAATTTATAGACCATTTTAAGTATACGCCCATGAAAAGGACAACTTAAGGTGCAAAGGGACAAATCTTGTCCACCGTGAGGCATGGAAATTTAAAGATCATTTTAAGCATACGCCCATGAAAAGGACAACTTAAGGTGCAAAGGGACAAATCTTATCCACCTTAAGGCATGAAAATTTAAAGATCTTTTTAAGGATAGGTCCGTGGAAAGTCTAGCTTAAGGTTCAAAGGGACAAGTTTGTCCACCTTAAGACAAAGAAATTTAAAGATCTATTGAAGGATAATCCCAACAAGGATAGCTTAAGGTGCAATGGGATAAACCTCTCCTACCTTAAGGTATGAGATACAATTACATGCACATTTGGACACTTCGGAGACTTCTACTTACATACTTGAAGTCTTACTTTCATACTTAGAGGATTTTAATACTTCAACTAGTATACTTAGAGGATTTGGATACTTCAAATAATAAAATCAAAGAATCTAAAGACTTCAATTTGCATACTTGATCTAATTTAAAGACTTCAAACTTAATGTTAAGAAACTCATATTTTATAAGGGTTCGCCCTCTCTATTGACCCATCAATACTTCTTACAAGACTAAAGTTTGATGAGGCAAAAGATAAAATAAAATACGTACTTCTTTGACTTTCATGTGACAAATCAAGTGGGAAAGTTTGATTTTTGACACTCATGCAACTGAACTTAGAATATGGTTCTAAGCGCCTACGTACCTCTATGAAGAGGATCAAGTTATAAATGTAGTTTTGAGGGATTGAATATCTTTTTTTGTGGTGCCGTACATATTTTATACTCTTGCGAGCTAGGATCGACATGTAGTTTAGGCTCGTACCTTATGGAGCATCATCTTACTTCAAGGGTAATACCTATTTAGGAGTTTTGCATAATAGGACCGATCCTTACACCATCTGCATCAACCATCTTGTAAGCACCATGTGAATGCTTCTTGTACAATATAAGATCCATCCCACTGTGAGGTAAACTTGCCCCCAGACTTGTGCGAAGTAATGATGGGTCCTCTTACCGCGAGAATTCGGTCTCCAACTTGGAGGCACCTCAAGCGACCTTCTTATTATAAGCGCGAGATACAGGAGCTTGATAACATTCTAGGTTTTGCTGGGCTTCTAGACTCTCTTCATCAAGTGCTTCTAACTCAGCAAGACACAGTCGAGCATTTTCTTCTTCAGTGAGCCTTTCTTGAATAGCAAGCCTTAAGGAGGATATTTGACGCTCGAGTGGCAATACTGCTTCAACTCCAAAATCAAGTGAATATGGTCTTATTGAATCCCAACCCGGCTTGGACTTGGAGAAAACTTTTTTTAGAAGGTTGCACAGGGTTTTATTGAATGATTTAGCAAGACCATTGGCGGGAGCATGATACATAGAAGATTTATGCAGTTTGAAACCAAAGAGATCACAAATCTTGTTCACTAACTTGTTATAGCATGGCTTGACATTATCTTTTATTATATATCAAGGGATGCCAAAGAGATAGATGATATTCACACAGATAAAATTACAGTATTCTCTTTCTTTACTTTTTTTAAGAGAAACAACTTCAACCCATTTGAGAAGTAGTCAGTTGCTGCATAGATGTACAAGTGTCCACTAGAAAATTTTGGTAGTGGTTTCACAACATCCAATCCCCAAGCATCAAATGACCAAGATGCAATAGTTGGGTGCAACACTTTCGGTGGCTGATGCATGAAATTCGCATGAAATTGACAAGCAACGCACCTTCGAGCATAATCTAAGCAATCCTTCACCATGGTTGGCCAATAATATCCCTTCCTCTTTATGTGAAAGGGGATTTTTTGTCCAGATTGATGTGATCCACAGAATCCTGAGTGTGCTTCTTGAAGAGCTTGCATTGCTCTTCCTCTCCAAAACATCGTAATTGTAACGGCCCACAAGTACACCCTAAAACATAGGGCATCCCTTAAATCGAGACACGACATATGAGACTCCGAGAAGTATCACTTAAGCCACTTGTATCATTCATTGCATCATATACACTCTAAAATGCGTAAGAATTTAAAACTTTCTTCCCACACAAAGAACTCTTTCAACAACATACGCAAGCAGAAGACTTTTATTAAAACAATAACCCTTTACAATGTCTCATTGAACCATCTATACTTTAGAGTATACAACATTACGGACTAAGCCCATACACAACATAAAAATAAAGATTATGACGTAAAGGAACATGTGCGTATTGCCCTCGAATCGATGAGGACTCACCAATACTTCATATTCAATCCTTAGAAACCTATCCATCCTCCATGGAGTATCAAGACTTCTAATTCCCTACACTTTAGTCAAAAAAGGAAAAAGAAAGGGTTAGCACATAAGATGCACTAAGTATGGAAGACATGCAAAAACCATGAAAAACATGCTTTCATGATATTTTGATATAAAACCTTCATACAATAGTTAAAGAGACATTAAACAAGTCAATAATCACAATATTAGACATATTACAATTTAACTCAATTTATAGCAAACTTACAGTGACTTTGCAGTAACCTCACTGTAACTTCACATGTAATTTATAAATCACAAGATAACATCAAGACCACATCAAAACACATAAACATACTAACATGGATCCCGTACTAAGGTTATCCTAAGATTCACCTATGTTAGTTATGAAGCGGTGCCCATACAACCCCTTCACACACACCTAGATGATCCCTAGTACTACCTAAAGTAAGTTATTCCAATACATCACATATCACACCTATTCACATAGACATGAAACCTCCTACCAAAGGTAATTCTAAGGTTCACTTGAGTGAGTTATGAAGTGATCACCCATACAATCCCTTCATACACATCAAAGAGATCCTTTAGACTACCTAAGATGACATCATTCCAATTTTACCAATTATATTCCCTACCTAGAATTACTCTAAGACTCACCTAAGTAAGACATGAAGAGAACGCCCATACACCCTCTCCAAGCCTACCTAAGCAATCCTCAAAGATATTCTAGATAGATACCTTTTCAATTAATAAATCTTTACTTAAGTCATTAAGTTCATTTAACCATTTAGGAGACACTCAACACTTAAGGACATTCAAGTAATGGTCTTGGAGATGACCTAGGGATTTAGTCACTAATATCTTCAAAACCTAATCGTGCAATGTCTAGATAAAGTCCCATACGACCATCTAAACATCATAGAACTTCTCCAACACTAGTAAGTATCCTATATGATGAGAATAGATAATAACCGGCATATACCATGGTAGCTAAGCCTGGAATCCATAGTTATAACCTACTCCGATGGAGGGTGTTCTACTTGCCAATGGTAGAACGAGGACATATCCCGTGTAGCCACATGGTTAAGGAATATGAATGGTTTGTTTGTTCTCCATTCTCATGATTCAAATAGAGCAACTCCCTAACCATACTCACTCGGTGCTAGCCTTTGCTATCATAGAGTTATTTACATAAAAGAATATTAAAGAGTTTCCATATCGAGTTCATAACCCAATCACATTACATCTTACTAAAGAGAGCTCCTAGGATTGCCTTACAATGGTTAAGAGGATAGATAAATGATTTTCCTAAGGATGATTTCATGCCATTCTAGCCAATCAATTCCTAAGTTCACCATTCACACTGTCACATCCGGGTCTACCCCTAGACGTAATCGGCGTCGTCATCCTTTTTAAGGACTAAGACTAGCCTCTTAGTCTCAGTTCATTACATTAATAGTTTGAAAATGCGGAAAAATTAACGACTTTGGATAACATCTACTTGGAGGTTTACATAGAACTCTACATACACATAATATAATCATATCGAGTATACATAGACCCTTCGTATAGGAAGGTTACATAGCCTTCTACATTTATTGCACATTATTATATAGAAAATACCATAGTTATAAAAGTCATCTTATCTCATAACCATCTATTCAGAGTGTATCAAATTTGGGCATATTCCTTACATCAATTCAACAAGACCACATATAGGTCATACAAAAGTATAATACTCAATTGAAAAGGAAAGAAATTAAAGAGTCTTTAAGCTCATAATAAGTCCGTAAGCTAGGTAGTGGAATTGCCCTCAAAAGTTGAGGACCTACCCTACTTGGATTAAATGAAGAATCCAAGTTTTAAACAATGTTGCCTTTCAAACTCTTCAACGACCAAAACCTAAATATTTGGAAAAAAGGGATGAAAATGGGGTTAGTACTCCACATGTAATAAGAATGATAACTTATGCACATATACAAGAAAAACATGCTAAAAAAAGGACATTAAGTCAAAACATGCCATTTTACCCTTTTAAAAGCCTAATTCAAAGTCAAGCAATTCATATCAACCAACCAAAGATGCTTACTAACTCAAGAAGTTATACGCATTCCAACATACTTGAAACCATGATTTACTACAATGCTATCATCAAGGAATGACATCACAAATATCGTTAAGAATTGATCACATCATATTAAGCAAGACAACTACTCATGAATCCTTATCAAGTTAACAAGTGCAATGACCAAGCAAATCCCCATAACCTTACTCAATCAAGTAACTTCAACAAGAAACCAAAACCCATGTCCAACTTCACATAGCATAACATTTAGATATACATTTCATCTTATGTTAACAATATAACACAATACATACTCAAAAGTGAACTAACCAACATATAGTATCAACAATGTGCAAGTTCATCATGTACATATCATATATCATTATAACATAAACATATGTAAGAACATCCTCCAAAGACTCCCTTCAAGGCTAACTAGTGCAATGTTTAGGTAGAGTCCCATACCCTTACCTAGACTAAGCTAGACCCCTTAGGTTATCCAAGTTAGAGTTCAAGTTCTTTATTTCATTTTATCTTTTGGGAACATCTTTCCCTAACCGACATAGATCACATGAGCTAGTGTGGAATCCGGTGTCATAAAACCCTACACCGAAAGAAGGAGGACTACTTGCCAAGGTATTACCTAAACATAAAACATAGCAACTACGTGGATCCACTAGCTAGTATTCCTATGGGGAAACATAGTTCAATATCTAGGAGATATAGTTGGAACCCTCTTTATGCGCCATGCATTATAATCTCGAATCTCAAGAGAAATGTAGTGCTCCTACCTTCCCTATGTTGGAAGGGACACTCCTCAATCTAGTTCACTCGGTGCTAAGCTAGAGTCCTTTTTTGAAATTTCTTTATGACTTTAATTATCAATCATAACTTAGATTAGGCCATAGAGTCTACCCCTTGTATAATCATTATCATCAATAGATCAATAAGAATTGTATGTGTACAAGTCCTTTCATCACAATTCATATAGGTTAGGTTAACTCATTACATAACATTTCATAATAAGGCACATTGGTATACATCACCATCCTTATAGCGTTTACATCTTAATCAACTTCACAACCATATTCAAGACATTTCAATTCAATCATCATACCATACTATCAATCCTAAGGCATACTCCAAAATAATATCATGACTTAACCATAATTAATTACAATTGGAAGCAAAGATAGAGATTCTAAGACTTACCAAGTCTTCCTCATAGTTCATCATCAAGGTCTTACCATCAACCCATAAATCAACCCAATTAGGGGAGTAACATTATTACACAATGATAACCAATAAGATAAAAAGTCCAATTACATCTCTATAACACAATTCTACGATACATAGTCTAATTTCACAGTATACTTCATAACGTAAATCACATCTCAAGAACTAGAATGATAGGCTCATAATTCATCTAAATTTATTCATAACAAGACCATAGAATAATAATCTAATCAATAACAAAGTCAATTGAATGATCACAATACAATATAGGTCAAGATCACAGCCTAGGGTTAGGAGTTGAAGATCATGTTCTTCAATTTAGACTAAACCATCAACAATTACCATAATCAAGTTGAAATACATGTTAATCTTTATCAACAACTCAATTCATAACTTTAATTTCGTTTTTGGATGAAACCCACATGAAAACTCAACTTTTGAAATCCATTTTGAAGGAACCCTTTGAGGAAAGAGTCTCAAAGGTGAATTTGATCCCATACCTTAACGTTTGATGAAGAATTGATAGTGAATTCGTCCCTTCCCAGCCCTCACACCCTTATCCTTGCTAGTCTTCAATGGCGAGTTCAATTAGAGAGAGAAAGAAGAGAGAAGGAAGAGATTTATTTTGAGAGTTGTGTTTAGATTAATGAGGGTTAGGGGTATTTATATTGGGAGTTAAATTAGTTAATTAGTCTCCACTTAATTCCTAAATAACCACTAACCCACCTATTAATTAAATACACTTAATTAAAAACGTGCAACAACTTAGGACCCTCACAGATGAAACACCGCCAACGGGCCGTCTGTGAGTCTACGAACTTACCCACCTCCGTCCTGCACTCCGTCGATGAGTTCAGAGACTATGCAGGCGTGGGGCCTCCTTACACAGGCTAATAATGGGACAACGGTGTCATCAATGCCCCGTTGTTCCACAACAACCTGTTTCTTACTTCGTCGATGCACACTCCTCAGGCAGTGTTGCCTCAAGCTGCAAGGATCCTCCTTAAGGGCCCTTGATTGGTCCTTGGGGAGTCGTACCCGGACGTTTCAATAATGAAATAATTTAAACACCTATAAGCTATATTTTAACAATTTTCATACATTTACGACTCCTAAAAGCTAGTCAAATAGGCTAAGGCACGTAGTACCTCGTTGAACCAACTTTCGGACGTCTTGAACGTTCTTGGATGTTTTGGTTCTTAAACTTCCTAAATGACCTATATTCATCAAAATTGACTTAAAACAGTAGTTATACCTCATGACACCTATGTTAGTCTTTACGACACGTTTTGGATTTTCAAAGTGTTAAACGCACGAGAAAGAATACCATTACAGATTTAGACTTCAAGGATATCATAACCTTCTTTCTAGAATATTACACATAAAGGACCTTCTTAACTATATTCAAGGTCACATGTCAATCACACATACAATACTAAAAGCTTTAGCATCCTAAGTCAAGTAGTCACATATTCACATATCTTTCATGCATCAATAAGAGAGACTTAGGTCTACCTAGTCAAGACACTACATTCTCATAATACATGTAAGAAGTCCTCAAATACTACCTTAGTCACACCTAGACATTTAGGAGAACATATTAGTCTTCACACATTCATATACAATTTAATCATATATCATCACTTAAGAAGAATTATAACATAATCATTCACACAAGACACACAAGCACTACCAAAGTACCTCACTGTAAACTCTCACAATTAACACATATATCATATCATGCTTAAAACCACATGTTCATACAAGTCATAAAACCCCATACATGATCATACTACTTCACATAAACATATTCACATTATACCTCCATATGAAGCCAACACATGATACTAATAAGGCCCTTACCCATGACCATGACCAACTCAATACAATAATCATAATATACAAAGAAATAAATATAATTCAACATAAATTTATCAATTTAGTATAGAATACACATAATTCTAATATTATTCTTTCATAAATCAATAGCTCATAACAATCTACACATGAATTCACTACTATCCAGTCATGATCAATTCACCCATAGCATAGCCAAATATAGAGATTTGAGAAGGTCAAGGGTTCATGGAGTTTTTTATTGAAAAACATCAATTATACATCAATAATATAATATCTAAATGTTTGATACGTTTCATGCAAGAACCCAAGAATTAGAGTAGAAATTTGATTTTTTCATCTTTGAAAATCATCTTTGATATTGACTCTAAGGTGAAAGCAATCCTTAGATGAAGTAATCACATAATTTTTTAGAAGAACACAAAGAAAAATTTAATAAGAAACACCATTGAAAATCCATCATCAAGCTCCATCTTTACCTTGAGCTCTCATGGAGGTTTTTAGAGAAACTTTGGGAGGGAATGGGTTTTGATCTAGGTGCTACGGTCTAAAATAAAGATTAATGACTTAAATAATCTTAGATACCCACACACATCTAAAATAACCTTCCTCTTATTTTATAAGACTTGGGTGAATTTCCCAAAAACCTCAAGTCTTTAACATGAAGCTAACAGTGTTGCAGGCCCATCGACGTCCTACCATCGATGGGCCGTCAACTAGACGACGCCTCGTCGTTTGAGGTCCGTTGGTTGGGTTTGCAACTCCCAGACTTGCAGGATAAATGTCCCCATCTATTCAACCCATCGATGGGCCGTCGCCTAGTCGTCATTTGGGGGTCGCATAGTCACATGGGATCGTGCAGTTTTGATGGCGGCAATGATAGCTGGGTTTGAGGTGGATATTTCTTGGTTCATAAGGCGGTCATGCATGAGAGGTATTTTAAGGTCACAACTACTTACCCTTTTCCGTGCATGATTTTTTCTTTATGTTGGTCCGTAGGTGTGCCAATCTGGCACATTTATCAGCTCACGACCCCGCTGGGCACTGTTGATATCGGCCTCATTAGGGATGAGGCCAATGAGTTGGCTCCACGCAGAGGTCCCCGTCCAGAGTTGCCTCCACTTGGTGACAATCTGGATGATACGATAGCACAGGCTCGCACGGCTACGCAGGCTTCTTCAGATACCACTAACACTACCCCGGTCGAGTCCATCCAGGGTAGTAGCACTGCCCCGAGCTCCTCTCGCTCAGCCCCTTTCCCCACTCTGGTCCCGCTTGCTAGGGTCCAGAAACTTGAGGCACAGATGGATACACTTCTGCATCACATCCAACCTTGGATGCAAAGGTTTATGGTTGAGGCAGAAGAGCGCTTGGAGCGGAGAATGGTCCAGCACCCAGAGCGGAAGATCGCTGAGGTTCATCAGCGCTTGGATGCTTTTGAGTTGCGGGTGCTAGCCTAGCCAGCCCCTCAGGTGGATGTGTCGACCCTTCAGGCTGCGGTTGAGAGTCTTTGATCATACATTAATATGATCCTAGAGGCTAGGGTGCCTGAGTTTGAGGCCCCTTCTGCAGAGACTGCTGAGGGACACAGTGATGGCGGCCTTATTTGCCACTTCTGAGATTCCACGACCTCCTCCTCGAGATCATGCCAAGATGCGTAGGGGTCGAGAGAAGGATGAGGCTTGAGCACGGAATAAGGAGTGCCGTGAGATGGAGGCTGCAAAGAGAGACTCGCTTGCTGATGAGAGCTGCGTCGGATGAGGGCAGTAGAGTTAGCTGCTGGGGCATCTAGCTCCAAAAATGTGGAGGTAGCGGGAGGTACTACTGTAGTGTTGTTGCTGATGAGGACACTACTGAGGGTGTCCAGATTACAGAGGTAGTGGGTTTCGGGGAACTGGACCCACCAGCTTGCTGATTATCGACGCTTTGCGCCCCAGGTTTGCTTCACCTACCACTCTCGTATTTCATCTTTTTATGCATTAGGGACAATTGCATGTCTTTTTATTGGGGGTGGGGTAAATGGAAAGTGAGTGCTAGGGTGAATTCTGAGTAGCCCAATTCACTATCCACTTTTGGGGTTTTCTTGCCTGTGTTCTTTTTCCCCAAGAGACTGATTATTTTTACTGTTGAACCAGCATGTCTATATCTTGTATACATAGTTTAACTTTGAAGCATGATGGCTAAAATCATATACTGATGAAATGAAAATGATGCATGACTAGGCATAGTATTGATAAATGTGTGGCTCTAAGCATGACATAAGATACACCACTGCATGATGCTAGACTCGCTAAGTCTAAAATTTAAACTAGGTGTACGATAATCTGGTAGAGTAATGAGATGTCAAGTGAGTGTGAGGAAGATTTGAATAGTCCACTATTTGTATTGAGCTAGAACTTGCCTAGTTAGTCCTGCTAAAAGTAAGTTGTAATAGAAAATTAGGAAAGGATCATAGGCCCTTGTCCAATATAAACCATTTTCTCCTAAATAAAAAAACAAATAATATTAATCCTTCTTTGATCCAAATGATTTTAGCTTAAACTAGACCTTTCTTTTTCACCCCAACTGATCTTTTCTGGGAATAATGTGTTGGCCCTGGTCCCTCCTTGGACATGTGCACCTCAGCTTATGCCAAAAGCATAAGTTGAGGGTGGCTAATGCAATAAACAACCTTTTTATAGCCCTGACCCAATTTTGGATATTGTGTACCTTGACTCATGGCAAAGCCATGAGTTGAGGGTGGATACTATGAGGAATGCTATGGAAAGTGGGGTTGAAAGAACAAAGAGAGAGAAAGAACAAAGGTAAAGTGACTCAAGAACCAGTTGAAAGAAAAGTGAAAAAAAATACAATAAATACAGGCAAGAAAAGAAGAGAGTCACTTACACAAATGAAGAAAGAAGGGAAAATAGCAAGGTTAAAGAATATGAGAAACTGGGCGAAATAAAAGGATAAAAAGTGGTATGTTTAGCCGATATATCTAGGAGAGAAAAAAGTCACTAAAGTATACCTAAATATACCCTACCTGACCCTGAGCCTATGTTACAAGCTAAGAAAGTCCTATCGTGATCCTAAAAGTTGTATAGCGAACTTAAAGCAGTGAAAATAAGGGCAAGCTTATGGCAATATGTATGAATGAGTTGTGAATTTGTTCTGAGAGTGAGTGTTGAAAAGTAATCCTTATACTCAAAACTGAAATAACTGTCTGAAAAATGAGGATATTATTTTGAAGTGAGGACACTAGTTGCAATACTGGAAATATTAGCACCTCGGTGAGAAATTAAAGAGGATAGGTGTTAGTGCGTGGTGAGTCTGTGTCATGGTCTGATTCCACATAATTCAAGCCTAATAGTGATAGAATGCATAAATATGATAAGACTGATTGGGATTGATTGCCAAATGATTGAGAAAGATAAAACATGGATACTATTGTACAAAGATTTTGTAGTGAGTTATAGTGCGTTGTTTGAGGACAAACAACGAATTTAAGTTGAGGGTGTTGATATACAGTGGTTTCACGGTATTTTTAATACATTTTCCTTAAGTTTAGTGTGTGTCCAAAAGTCTTTTTATATTAATTTTTATGTAAGTTTCTCTTTATTTGCAGGAAATCTGTCTAAAGATTAACGCGGAAGTTTTTGAGCAAGAAATGCAGAAAAGTACCACGTACGGAGCTTGTGGCTGTCTGTCGTGCCTGTGACGGTCTGTAGGTGGCAGCGTAGTGAAGCAGGTGAAAGAAGATGGGGAAGTCTGACCAAGTGTGGGGTTACGGAGTGCGGGACGGACCGTGGTAGCCATGCCGGTCTATCCTGCTGGTTCGTCGTGAAGATCAGAGTAGTAGTCCCAGTACCCAAATTCCAAGAGTTTAAGTGTTATGGAACAGAGACCCTGGACTGACCGTTTTGCCTGTGACGATCCGTCATGCCCGCCGTCGAGGGTAATGAAGAGAGAAGCAGAAGAATTTGCAAAGTATGGGACGACGGAGTCCATGACGGCTCGTCGTGACCATGACGGCTCGTCGTGACCATGACGTCCCGTCATAAGGTCCGTCGATCCTACCGCATTTTGACAGATTTTCAGCAAATAGAGTCCTTCTTTGATTAGGTTTTTGTTTTTTTATAAATAGTTCAAAAAACCTCGTTTTGGGGGTTAGACTCTTGGTTATTAGACACTTTTATGTTATATTATTTGTGAGGAGATCATTTTGATTATTACACTTTGGATTGTTGCACTATTTTCTGGAGTTGATTGTTGGTGATTTTGTCGATTAATCAAGTAAATTTCTGGATTTTATTCTTTCTCATTGAAGTAGCTGCATGAATTCTTATATTATATATATATGAATATTGTGATTATGACTATGGTAACTAAACTCCATAACTAGGGTTGTGGGAACCATAGGTGAATAATGAGGTAAAACCTAACTAAAATAACAATTCTAGAATAGTGTCTTGCATGTATTGATAATTCTTTCACTTAGAAGTGTTTTTAACAGATGACCAGCATTAGAACTCGCCTTAATGCTACTTGAAGGACCAAGGAGGTAGATAATAGGAAAAGAATTATCAACATAGATTTAGTGTATACTATCTAATAGGCTAGTATTGATTGGTACGAGGTAATAACTTAGTCAAATATCGAATACAATGCTTAATATGAGCTAAAGGTAAGGGTTAGTATAGCAACATGATATACCATGGTTTCACGGTATAATTAATACTTTTTCCTTAAGTTTAGTGTGTCCGAAAGTCTTTTTGTGCTAGTTTTGATATAAGTTTCTCTTTGTTTTGTAGGAAATCTGTCCAAAGCTGAATGCGGAGATTGTGAGCGAAGAAATGCAGAAGAGACCACGTACGGAGCTTATGACGGTCCGTCGTGCTTATGACGGTCCGTAGGTGGCAGCGTAGAGAAGCTGCTGAAGGAAGATGGGGAATTCTGACCAAGTGTGGGATTACGAAGCTTGTGACGGTCCATCCTGCAGGTTCGTCATGAAGTTCAGAGAAGTGATCCCAGTACCCAGATTCCAAGAGTTGAAGTGTTTTGAAACGAAGACCCTCGACGGACCGTTGTGCCTATGACGGTCCGTCATACTTGCCGTCGAGGGTAATGAAGAGTGCAGCAGAAGAAATTGCTAAGTATGGGACGACGGAGTCCATGACGGTCCGTCGTGACCACGACGATCTGTCGCGAGGTCCGTCGACCCAGCCGCATTTTGGCAGATTTCCAGCAATTAGAATCCTTGTTTAATTAGGTTTTTATTTTTTATAAATAGTTCGAAAAACCTCGTTTTTGAGGTTAGACTCTGCTAGATTAGACATCATATTATTAGACTTTGTGTATTAGTGTTAGATTTTGAGATTCTTACAAGTGACTTTTGGTGATTAATCAAGCAAATTTTCAGACTTTATTCTTTCTCAATGAAGTAAGTACATGAATTCTTATTTAATATATTTGAATATTGTGTTTATGGCTATGAGTAACTAAACTCTATAACTAGGGTTGTGGGAACCATAGGCAAATAATGAGATAAACCCTAACTAAAATAACAATTCTAGAATAGTGTCTTGCATGTATTAATAATTTTTTCGTTTAGAAGTCTTTTTAATGGATGACCAACGTTAGAACTCGCCTTAATGCTACTTGCCGGACCAAGGAGGTAGATAATAGGAAAAGAATTATTAACATAGATTTAGTGTATACTATCTAATAGGCTAGTATTGATTGGTACGAGGTAATAACTTAGTCAAATATCGAATACGATGCTTAATATGAGGTAAGGATAAGGGTTAGGATAGCAACACACGCAGCCGGACCAAGGTGCGTAGTGAGATTTTCTAGATGCCAGTTCAAGGATTTAGAAATACATAACTTATCACTTTGCATGCAAGATACTAGGAAAGAATTGTTATAGTTAGAATTATCAAGTTATGAACCTGTGGGGAACACGTAAACCCTAGCTAATTCGATTAATTGATTAGAACCCAACATTCAAAGCTGTTAAGTGTCTCTTTCAAGTTTGTTATTTATTTTCGCTTAATTAGAGATAAAAAACCCCCCTTTTTATATTTTTACTTTCCAAGGAAGTCATTGACCAAACAATAGTAATAACAAGTTGAAGTTAAGTCTAGACAATTTTCCTCGTGGGAACGATCCCAACCTCACTAGTTGGGTTATTTACTTGACACGACCGCTTTACTTCTCATTTGAGAAGTAAGTTTGAGCGTATCAAATTTTGGCGCCGCTGCCGGGGAATTTAGCTTTTAGATTAACTTGAACTTATTACTATAGTTTAGTTAATATTTTCTTGATTTTACTTTGTTTTATTGTTTTTGATTTCTTTGCAGAACTATCCTCCTTGTATGCCATATACACGGAGAGGAAGAGAACCCTTGTTTCCCTACGATCACGAGCTAGAGCGTACACTGCGCAATATGAATCAAAACCTGGGAATAAATGATGAAGATACGAACCAGAACATCCTAGCTCCGGTGGATGTTCATGGTCAGATGTTACCCGATGCTCCGGGTGAACATCAACAGAGGGGACAAAATCCCGCTCCACGGCCCCAAGCATACTACAGAGGGTATGATAACATAGCAGACTCGGATGGGCCGCTTGTCTTGCCTCCTCTACCCACATGCCACACTTTTGTGGTGACTAGTAGCCTGATGCAAATGCTCACTGCCAGAGGTTTTTTTTCAGGGCTACCTTCTGAGGATCCACATGCTCATATAGCTAAGGTAAGGGCAGTGTGTAAAAGTTGTGTTGGGAGGCCTGATTTGGATCTAGATGTAATTGGGCTCAGAGTGTTTCCCCTCTCACTGACGGGAGAGGCTGCTATATGGTTCACTGAGCTCCCATACAACTCAATCTTCACTTGGAACCAATTATGGGATGTTTTCTTAGCACGCTACTATCCGGTCTCCAAGAAAATAAACCACAAAGACAGAGTGAACAACTTTGTGGCACTACCAGGAGAGTCAGTTAGTAGTTCTTGGGATAGATTCACCTCATTCTTGAGAAGTGTCCCAAACCACCGTATAGATGATGAGTCACTGAAGAAATACTTCTATCGGGGACAGGATGATAACAACAAAGCGGTGTTGGACACTATAGCAGGTGGATCTTATGGAGAATGCCCTTATGCTGAGATCGCAGACAAATTAGAGAAAATCTCCCAAAATAACTAAGCTTGGAGTACTAGGAAGTCCGATACAGGGAGAAACACTTTTGCAGTGCAGTCCACTCACAACCCAGCCACAGATGAGATTCGTGAAGAAATGGCTCAGATGAGAACTGAGCTTGGGTTTGTACTAAAACATGTCACTGGGTGTACAGAAAAGATAAATGCAGTCAACTACTTGGCTAAACAACCACCTTCAAACGATGAGTGTTATTATGAGGAGGATTCCTAGGAAGTAAATGAACAGATGGGGGGTTTCCGACCAAGTGCCCAAGGCTCTACTCAGGCGAATTGGCGCCAAGGTCAAGTGAACCAAGGTCGGAACTATGGTAACTACAATCGTGAGGGTCATTATGTCCGAGATGGAAACTACAATCGCGACAACAACTTCAACAGGGGTAACTATGGTAATAGAAACGACAGGAATGGACCCTATGTTCCTCCTCAAAATCATAAAGTTACTCCTAGGGATGGTGGAGGTAGTATGTCGCGAGTTGAGGATATGTTGCATAAAATGATGAGGAAGTTCGATGCTAGTGATGAGCACAATAAAGAGTTGAGGAATGATTTAGCGGGTATTGGGCAAAAAGTTGATACACATGCAATATCGATTAAGCAACTTGAGTTACAATTGGCCCAATTATCTGCAACAGTGAACACATGGCAACCGGGCACTCTTCATAGCAACACTGTCCAAAATCCGAAAAATGATGGACATTGTATGGCAATTACTACTCACGGTGGCAAGCAAACCATTGACCCACCTATGCCATCTAATTAGGAAAAGGTGACAAAAGATACTGATAAAGTGGCAAATGTTGATGCTGAATTAGAAGATAATACTGAGAAAGATGTTGAAGTGCCCAAAAAGGTAATTCCTATGCCTAGGCCACCACCCCCATTTCCTCAAAGATTATTGAAAAAAACTGAGGATGAAAAATATCGGCGTTTTATAACAATGTTCAAGCAACTTTCTATCAATGTCCATTTGGTAGAAGCTTTAGAACAAATGCCCGGTTACGCCAAGTTTATGAAAGATCTGGTCACAAAGAAAAGATCGGTCACTTTTGAGGATGATGATAGAATGCAACACTGTAGTGCTATTGCTACAAGATCTCTGGTCCAAAAGAAAGAAGATCCGGGTGCGTTCACTATTCCTTGTACAATCGGGATATTACATTTTGCGAAAGCATTATGTGATCTGGGGGCAAGCATAAATCTCATGCCCCTCTCGATTTACAAGAAGTTGGGTTTGGGTGACCCAAAGCCCACTGCGATGCGGCTACTGATGGCCGATCGAACAGTAAAACGGCCTATAGGGATACTCCATGATGTGTTAGTAAAAATGGAGTCATTCATATTTCCAGCAGATTCTGTTATTCTTGATTGCGAAGTCGATTTTGAAGTGCACATTATTCTTGGGAGGCCATTCCTTGCTACGGGAAGAGCCTTAGTAAACATGGAAAAGGGGCAGATGAAATTTTGGTTGAACAATGAGGAAGTGACCTTTAATATTTGTAGGTCCATGAGGCAGAGTGGTGAGCTCCAATCGGTATCTGCTATATCCTACAACATGGGTGAGACATTTGAGACACAAATAGAAGAACGTCTAGGTATCGAAGCATTAGCGGCAGTGATAATGAACTTTGATAGCGATTGCATTGAAGAGTATGAGTCATTAGTCGCGGCTCTTGACCGAGGTGATGTTCGGTTTTGAGCTTGATATGAAGAATCGCGAGTCCCCACCCGCTAAACCATCTATAGAGGAAGCTCCAAAATTAGAACTAAAAGCTCTCCCACCTCATCTCAAGTATGAATTCTTAGGAAAGGGTGACACTTTGCCGGTAATCATTGCATCAGACTTTGATGAACAAAAGGTTCAGAGTTTGGTGACAGTACTAAAAAGGTTAAAAAGAGCTATTGGGTGGACTATTGAGGACATTATTGGATCCCTCCCGGTATTTGCTCTCATAAAATCCAACTCATGCCTGATCATAAGCCGAGTATTGAGCACCACAGACGCTTGAACCCTCTTATGCAAGAGGTTGTGAAGAAGGAAATCTTCAAGTGGTTAGATGCCGGAGTAATATATCCAATCGCTGATAGTAGTTGGGTATGCCCGGTTCAGTGTGTACCTAAGAAAGGGGGAATGACTGTGGTCCCCAACGAAAGAAATGAACTTGTTCCAATGAGACCGGTTACTGGATGGAGGGTGTGTATGGATTACCGCAAACTAAATTCATGGACTGAAAAAGACCATTTTCCTATGCCCTTCATGGATCAGATGTTGGATAGACTTGTCGGAAAAGGGTGGTACTGTTTTCTTGATGGATATTCGGGGTATAATCAAATTTCTATTGCACCAGAAGATCAAGAGAAAACCACTTTTACTTGTCCATATGGGACCTTTGCGTTCAGAAGAATACCATTTGGGTTGTGCAATGCACCCGCAACATTTCAGAGATGTATGATGTCGATATTTTCTAACATGGTGGAGGATACTATAGAAGTCTTTATGGATGATTTTTCTGTGGTTGGTGATTCATTTGATCGGTGTTTGGCCAATTTATCTGAGGTCCTTAAGAGATGTGAAGACTGCAATTTAGTACTAAACTGGGAAAAGTGTCATTTCATGGTGAAAGAGGGTATTGTGTTGGGTCATCGCATTTCAGAAAAGGGCATAGAGGTTGATCGAGCTAAAGTCGAGGTAATAGAGAGACTCCCCCCACCGATTTCTGTGAAAGGTGTGAGAAGCTTTCTTGGACATGCAGGTTTTTACCGGAGATTCATCAAAGACTTTTCAAAGCTTGCACACCCATTGTGCAAACTGCTGGAGAAAGATTGCAAATTTTGTTTTGATGAATCCTGTCTGAAAGCATTTGGTGAGCTAAAAGAAAAGTTGGTGTCTACGCTATCATTATTTCTCCGGATTGGAATAGTCCATTTGAGGTGATGTGCGATGCTAGTGGGGTGGCTCTTGGTGTAGTATTGGGACAGAGAAAGAACAAAATCCTTCACCCCATTTACTATGCTAGTAAAGCCCTAAATGAAGCTCAGAAGAACTACACAGTGACTGAGCAAAAACTCCTTGCAGTAGTCTTTGCTTTTGAGAAATTTCGCTCCTATTTGCTAGGGACTAGAGTTATAGTGCATAGTAACCACTCAGCATTGAGATATTTGATGGCGAAGAAGGATGCGAAAACTAGGCTGATTCGTTGGGTATTACTGCTACAAGAATTTGACTTTGTAGTGATGGATAGAAAAGGAACTGAAAATCAAGTTGCTGATCACTTGTCTCGTCTAGAGGATGATGCTATGAGAGAGTTAGGGGATAAGACTGAAATTGATGATACTTTCCCTGATGAACATGTATTGGCTGCTTCACAAGACTTGATCCCATGGTTCGAAGATTTTGCGAACTATCTGGCTAGTGATATTGTTCCACCAGACTTGTCCTTTCATCAAAGGAAAAAGTTCATGTACGATGTGAAGAAGTTCTTTTGGGATGAACCATACTTGTATAGGAGTTGTGCCGACGGGCTTATTCGGCGTTGTGTGCCAGAATGTGAAATGTTGAGTGTGTTGGAGGCATGCCATTCCTCACCCGTTGGTGGACATCACAGTGGTATCCGAACCGCGCATAAGATATTACAATGTGGTTACTATTGGCCAACTCTTCATCAAGATGCTCATGGGTTGGCTAAAGCCTGTGACAGATGCCAACGAGATGGTGGTATTTCAAGAAAACAAGAGCGCCCTCTAAACCCCATTCTTGTGATTGAGTTATTTGATGTTTGGGGTATTGACTTTATGAGCCCTTCGTGAGTTTTCATGGAATGAAGTACATTCTAGTAGCAGTTGATTATGTATCTAAATGGGTCGAAGCCATAGCCCTCGCAAACAATGAAGGGAAGAGTGTCACTGCATTCTTGAAAAAGAATATATTCTCTCGTTTTGGCACCCCAAGGGCCATTATTAGTGATGGGGGCTCCCACTTCTGCAACAGATTGTTCAAGGGGTTATTGGAGAAATACGGGGTTCGCCATAATGTGGCCACTCCTTACCACCCTCAAACTAGTGGGCAAGTTGAAGTGTTGAATGGGGAAATAAAACAGATATTGTCAAAAACAGTGAATGCTAGTAGAACAGATTGGTCAAGGAGGCTTGATGATGCTCTTTGGGCCTACCGGACAGCATATAAGATTCACATAGGTATGTCTCCATACCAACTTGTATATGGGAAAGCTTGTCATCTTCCGGTTGAGTTAGAGCATAAAGCCATGTGGGCTATGAAGAAGTTAAAAATGGATTGGAGCGAAGCTGCAGAGCAACGGTTAAATGGGTTGAATGAACTCGATGAATTTCGCCTAAAAGCCTATTAAAGCTCAGCACTATACAAGGAAAAGATGAAGAAGTACCATGACAACAAAATTGAAAAGCGAGAGTTTATGGTCGGGGATTTGGTGCTGTTATTCAATTCCAGGTTGCGCTTGTTTCCGGGCAAGCTCAAGTCCAAATGGACTGGTCCTTACTTGATTACCCAACTATTCTCTATGGAGCAGTTGAGTTAGAAACTAAGGAGGGTGTGCGGTTCAAGGTGAATGGACAGCGCATAAAAATCTATTTCGGGCATGCTGACTCGGCAAATGAAGTTATTGAGGCATACCATCATGATGAAGTCTGAGTAATCAAGTGTCCCCAGTCGTGCCGCGACATTAAATCAGGCGCTTGTTGGGAGGCAACCCAATACTTATCGTTTTTTTAAGTAATGGTAGCATTTTTCTACTACTGGGTTTTTAAATTTGTAGGCACATCACCAGGAAATTCTGCAGAAAATTACTCTGCAGCAGTCACTGACAGACACATCGACGGACCGTTGCGCCTGCGACGGACCGTTGTATGCATCCATCGTACCAGGTTTGTTTTTCGGTTATTTTGAAACTAGGGCACACACGACGGATCCAACGAAGGTTCGTCACAATTGTGACGGACCGTCGTCGGGGAACCGTCGCGTGATTAATGATGTATACCCGACCCGACCTGGCTGACCCTTTTCTAAAATCAGACCGTTTAAACTCCCACCCCTTCATATTTTCACCCCATTACTTTCTTATTTCTCCCATTACTCTCTCTTTTCAACTTCCCCATTTCCTCCCACGATCATTGCCTCCCCTTTACAATCCTCCAAAGCCTTAAAGTGTTATCTACTAGTGGAAACTGTTGCTGTGAGTGTCTACCTTGCCACCGAGTACTTTTGCATCTGTATTTTCTCCATTTCTAAGGTATGTGTCTCTTATTTATACTCATTTATCTTGCATTTTTGTTACTAGTTAGTATTAAGCTTAGTTCCTCATAGTATTTTGTTTACTTTATACAATTCTGCCTGACCTAGGTTACAAATGTTCGAAATTACCATGTTTAGACATAGGTGCTTTTGCATTGCTAGTTTCCTAGGTAGTTGGGTTAAACACATGTAGGTCCAAAATACTACAAGGTTGATGTGGGTTCATCAGGGTTGCTTAGGGTACCTTTAGTTCTGTCAGTCATTCAGAACAAGACCCCGATGATGGACCGTTGTAGGGTCCGTTGCACAAGCCCTAGCACCCCTGTCCTACTAGACACATGTGACGGATCATCTTCCTCGCGACGGTCCGTCCTGCACAACCTTCATGCTAGATAAAGACCCTGTTTCTAAGGGTCTCTCATTTTTTCCCAAGTGATCCCCAATGGACACATGTGACGGACCGTTGTCTTCACAACAGTCCGTCCTGAACAACCGTTCTGGTTGTCAGAGACCCTGTTTCTAAGGGTCTCTCATTTTTTTTCCAAGTGTCCTTCAACGGACACATATGACGGACCGTCGTACCCACGACGGTCCGTCCTGCATGACCTTCATAACGGTCAGAGACCCCTCTCCTAAGGGTCTCCATATTTTTTCCCAAGTGTCCTGCGACGGACATCTACAACGGACCGTCGTAAATGTGATGGTCCGTCCTGCACACTCCGTCATGCTAGTCAGAGACTCTCCTTCAGAGTTCTCTATTTATACAGAGTCCAAGTACAAAACGACGGACCTCACGACGGTCCGTCATTGTCACGACGAGCCGTCACCAGGCCCATCGTGTGTCACTGTTTCTACAACAATTACATATTATTTTCACTATTTTATTTCGTATGGTTTCGCTTGTCTTGTTTGCCACTACTCGTACTAATAGGATCCTTTGCAGGTACTATATACTATGGCACCCAAGCAAGACCGAACCTACGCACGCGGGCGATCAAAGTCTATTGCCCCGTCTGCACGCTTGATCATCGGCTCTGATGATGAGCGGGACCCTGAGTATGTGCCCCCAGGCACTTCCACACCTTCCCATGCTGCACGTGCTCCCAGAGCCACACCCAAAAAGGTGGCGTCCGGCGTAGTCACTGCCTCCCAGTCTGATGAGGAGCGCACATTGATCGGCACACCCTCTGGGTCGGCCACAAATGAGGAAGGAGCGTCTGGCTCCTTAGGAGTATCATGGTCCAAGGAAGCCTCTGGCTCTGCTGAGGTTCCCGCTCCCGCCACTGCTGCAGCGTCGGCCTCGTCTGATGAGGCTGACAGTTCAGACTCCACATCCGGCGCACTAGCTCAGGTCCCCACCCCTGCCTCTGATCAGCCCAACCGTTGGTGTGTCGACGGCCAATTCCAAGTCTACTCCGACGCCAAGTCCTGACTGATAAAGGAGTGATGACTCGAACACTCACTTTGGAGCGGCGGGTACGTACAAGGAGTCTCCCGACGATTCCTAAGATCCACAACCTCTTCACCAGGCATCGCTTGGAGTGGACAGCACGTCCGTTGGGACGATACAGCGAGGAAATGGTCCGAGAGTTCTACGCATCCTACGTATCTACTCTCCGATCTCAGATCGATAAGCAGGCTGCCCCCGCTAAACAGGCCCCACTGGAGCAGGTCCGAGTCCGGGGCGTGCAGGTTGACATTTCCCTGCCAGCCATCCGCCGGTTTCTATACGGCGAGAGTGCAGATGCTACTCGAACCCCCATCACTGCCAAGTTTGACTACAGCTGGCAGATAGTAAAGGATGGACAGTTCTTGCGCGAGCCAACACTGAGAGAGACCACCAAGATATGGATGGTCCTGCACCTGTCGGTAGATGGAGAGGGTGCCGATTGGGTCACTGAGCCGAAGGGGGCCATCAAGAAGGCCAACCTCACGTTCATAGCAAAGTTCTTATGGCTGCTCGTCCGTCACTGCCTTTCCCCCACAGCTGCTGATAACATCGTTACCTGGGATCGAGCAGTGTTGATGGCTATGATAGCCGGATTCGAGGTGGACTTCGCATGGCTTCTCCTGGCAGTCATGCACGAGAGGGCATTCAAGTTCACTACTACCTACCCCTTCGTGTAAGATCTTTGCCCTTTGCAGGTCCGCAGGTGTGCCCATATGGCACGTAGATCAGCTTAAGACCCCGCAGGGCACTGTGGACGTCGGCCTCATCAGAGACGAGGCCAATGAGTTGGCTCCACGCAGAGGGCCCCGTCCAGAGCTGCCCCTACTTGCTGATGATCTTGCGGATACAGTAGCCCAGGCCCTCACCGCTACATAGGCGTCCACTGACATTACCCCGGTCGAGTCTATCCCGGGTAGTAGCCCAGCCCCGAGCTCCTCTCGCACAGTCCCTCTACCGGCACTGGTCCCGCTTGCTAGGGTCCAAAAACTAGAGTCACAAATGGCCACTCTTCTGCATCATACCAGCCTTGGATGCAGAAGTCGATCACTGAGTCTGAAGAGCGTCTAGACAGGAAAATGCAGCAGTTTACAAAGCGGAAGATTGCTGAAGTTAACCAGCGCCTGGACGCCTTTGAGTTGAGAGTGTTAGCCCGACCAGCCCCTCCGGTGGATGTGTCGACTCTTCAGGCTGCAGTCGACAGTCTTCGTGCAGACATCGACACGATCCTAGAGGCGAGGGTGCCGGAATCTGTCGAGCCTGCTGAGGACACTGTATTGGCGGCCCTGTTTTCTACTTCAAAAATTCCTCCACCTCCCCCTCGCGAGAGTGCCAAGAGGCGTAGGGGTCGAGCAGAGGATGAGGCGCGAGCAAGGAAGAAGGAGCGCCGAGAGATGGAGGCTGCGAGGAGAGCCTCACTTGCTGAGGAGGAGGCACACCAGATCAGAGCATCACAGTTAGCGGCTGGGGTGTCTAGCTCCCGCACTGTAGAGATAGCAGGAGGCACTACTGATGGTGCAGTTGTTGCTGAGGACACCACTGAGGGTGTCCAGATTGCAGAGGATGTGGGTTCTGGGGAACCGGACCCACCAGCTTGCTGATCGACGGCGCTTTGCGCCACAAGTTTGCTTCACCTACCACTCTAATATTTAGATTTTTTTATGCATTGGGGACAATTGCATGCTTTTTTTGTTGGGGGTGGGGTAAATGGAAAGTGAGTGTTAGTGAAGTCTGAGTAGCCCAACTCAATATCCTCTTTTGAGGTTTTCTTGCCGTGTTCTTTCTCCCCAAAAGACTGATTACTTTTTCTGTTGAACCGGCATATTTATATCTTTTGTACATAGTTTAACTCTGAATTATGATGGCTAAAATGATATCCTGATAAAACTGGAAAATGTTGCATGACTAGGCATAGTAACTGATAATTGTGTGGCTCTAAGCATGAAATAGAGTTACACCATTGCATTACCCTAAGTCTTTAATTCGAACTAGGTGTCTGATAATCTGGTATAGTGATGAGATGTCAAGTGAGTGTGAGGAAATCTGAATAGTCCACTATTGGTACTGAGCTAGAACTTGCCTAGTTAGTCCTGCTAAAAGTAAGCTGTAACAGACAATTAGGAAAGGATCATAGGCCCTTATTCAAGATAGCCCATTTATAGCCTAAATAAAAGAAACCAAATGAAAGTTATCCTTCATTGATCCAAATAATCTGAGCTTAAAATTAGACCTTCTTTTTCACCCCAACTGATCTTTTCTGGGAACAATATGTAGGCCCTGGTCCCTCCTTGGACATGTGCACCTCAGCTTATGCCAAAAGCATAAGTTGAGGGTGGCTAATGCATAAACAACCTTCATTATGGCCCTGACCCAACTTTGGGTATTGTGTACCTTGGCTCATGGCAAATCCATGAGTTGAGGGTGGCTGTTTTGAGGAATGCTCTGGAAAGTGGGGTTGAAAGAACAAAGAGAGAGAAAGAACAAAAGTAAAGTGACTCAAGAACTCGTTGAAAGAAAAGTAAAGAAAAAGAGAAATATACAAGAATTACAAAAAAAAAAAAGAGTCACTTACACAAATGAAGAAAGAAGGGGAAATAGCAAGGTGAAAGAATAGGAGAAACTGGGCGAGATAAAGTGATAGAAAGTGGAAGTTTTAGCCGATATGTCAAGGAGGGCAAAAAGTCACTAAATTATACCTAAATATACCCTACCTGACTCTGAGCCTATGTTACAAGCTAAGAAAGTCCTATCGTGATCCTAAGGGTTATATAGCAAACTTAAGGCAGTGAAAATAAGGGCAAGCTTATGGCAATAGGTATGAATGAGTGTGACTTTGTTCTGCGAGCGAGTGTTGAAAAGTAATCCTTATACTCCAACTGAAATCATTGTGTGAAAAATGAGGATTTTGTTTTGAAGTGAGGACACTAGTAGCAATACCGGAATTGTTAGCACCTCGGTGAGAAATTGAAGAGGATAGGTGTTACTGCATGGTGAGTCTGTGTCATGTTCTAATCCCACAAAATTCAAGCCTAATAGTGATAGCATGCATAGATTTGATGAGATTAATCGGGATTGATAGCCAAATGATTGCAAAGGATAAAACATGGATACTATTGTACAAAGATTGTGTAGTGAGTCATAGTGCGTCGCTTGAGGACAAACAACGAATTTAAGTTGAGGGTGTTGATATACCGTGGTTTCACGGTATAATTAATACTTTTTCCTTAAGTTTAGTGTGTCCAAAAGTATTTTTGTGATAGTTTTTATATAAGTTTCTCTTTGTTTTGCAGGAAATCTGTCCAAAGCTGAATGCGGAGATTTTGAGCGAAGAAATGCAAAAGAGACCACCTACGGAGCTTATGACGGTCCGTCGTGCTTGTGACGGTCCGTAGGTGGCAGCGTAGAGAAGCTGCTGAAGGAAGATGGGGAAGTCTGACCAAGTGTGGGATTACGAAGCTTGTGATGGTCCGTCGTGTGTACGACGGTCCGTCCTGCAGGTTCGTGATGAAGTTCAGAGAAGTGATCCCATTACCCAAATTCGAAGAGTTGAAGTGTTTTGAAACGAAGACCCTCGACGGACCGTTGTGCCTATGACGGTCCATCATACTTGCCGTCGAGGGGAATGAAGAGAGAAGCAGAAGAAATTGCTAAGTATGGGACGACGGAGTCCATGACGGTCCGTCGTGACCACGACAACCCGTCGCGAGGTCTGTCGACCCAGCCGCGTTTTGGCAGATTTCCAGCAATTAGAATCCTTGTTTAATTAGGTTTTTATTTTTTATAAATAGTTCGAAAAACCTCATTTTTGAGGTTAGACTCTGCTAGATTAGACATCATATTATTAGACTTTGTGTATTAGTGTTAGATTTTGAGATTCTTACAAGTGACTTTTGGTGATTAATCAAGCAAATTTTCGGACTTTATTCTTTCTCATTGAAGTAAGTACATGAATTCTTATTTAATATATTTGAATATTGTGTTTATGGCTATGAGTAACTAAAATCCATAACTAGGGTTGTGGGAACCATAGGCAAATAATGAGATAAACCCTAACTAAAATAACAATTCTAGAATAGTGTCTTGCATGTATTAATAATTCTTTCGTTTAGAAGTCTTTTTAATGGATGGCCAACGTTAGAACTCGCCTTAATGCTACTTGCCGGACCAAGGAGGTATATAATAGGAAAATAATTATTAACATAGATTTAGTGTATACTATCTAATAGGCTAGTATTGATTGGTACGAGGTAATAACTTAGTCAAATATCGAATACGATGCTTAATATGAGGTAAGGATAAGGGTTAGGATAGCAACACACGCAGCCGGACCAACGTGCGGAGTGAGATTTTCTAGATGCCGGACCAAGGATTTAGAAACACATAACTTATCACTTTGCATGCAAGATACTAGGAAAGAATTGTTATAGTTAGAATTATCAAGTTATGAACCTGTGGGGAACACGTAAACCCTAATTAATTCGATTAATTGATTAAAACCCAACATTCAAAGCTGTTAAGTGTCTCTTTCAAGTTTGTTATTTATTTTCGCTTAAATTAGAGATAAAAAAAACCCTTTTGTTATTTTTACTTTCCAAGGAAGTCATTAACCAAACAATAGTAATAACAAGTTGAAGTTAAGTCTAGACTATTTTCCTCGTGGGAACGATCCCAACCTCACTAGTTGGGTTATTTACTTGACACGACCGCTTTACTTCTCATTTGAGAAGTAAGTTTGAGTGTATCACAACACACATAGCTGGAACAAGGTAAGGAGTGAAATTTTCTAGATGCCGGACCAAGGATTTAGAAATACATAACTTATCACTTTGCATTCAAGATACTAGGAAAGAATTGTTATAGTTAGAATTATCAAGTTAGGAACCTGTGGGGAACACGTAAACCCTAGTTACTTTTATTAACTGATTGAACTCCAACATTTGAATTTGTTAGTTGTCTACTTTGATTTAGCTAATTATTTTCATTCATTTCGAAATACCCCCCCCCCCCATTTTATTGTCTTTGTTTTCCAAGGAAATGATTGACTAAATAATAGTAATAATAGATTGAAGTTAAGTCTGAACTATTTTCCTCGTGGGAACGATCACATCCTCATTAGTTGGGTTCTATACTTTATACGACCGCTTTACTTCTTATTTGAGAAGTAAGTTTGAGCGTATCATCCACCACTTGAACCACCATGAGTCCGTTTCCTCCATTATTGCTGACGAACCACACTAAAGTATCTGAATATTCTCTAACACTAACAAATTGCACTAAAATGTTTTAATATGCTCTAACGTCTCCATACAATTTTACTATCACGACTAAGACCGTCGCGATTAGCCCCCAAACTAAACCTCCGGTAGGAGAACCACTACTACAACGAAAACCCACACAACTAAAGTAATAACTAAAACATTTAAGTTATGAAAAAAAGTTAAATAAAATAAGTAAGATGTTTCCATAAACTTGAACAAGGATTCTACAAAACTAGATAACCAAATGTGGAAGAAAACAACCTAGAACCTGAAAGTCAATGTACCAAAACTACTAAAGGATAACCAAGTCTAAAACAAGAAGCGATGCAACCCCAAACTAATGAACTAAACAACTAACTAAAGCAAATTTCTAAGTTGAAAATGATGGACATAGACTATAGAGAATTCCATTGCAGCCCGAAAGATGCTAACTCACCCTTGAATTTGGGAGCAACGATCAAGGTCTTTCTATAGCCATCAGAAGATGCCCTGTATTCAACAAAAATAAGAACAAGTGTAGTATCAATATACAACCACCGCATACTCGTAGATCACGCGACTATCCCACTAAGTGAAACATAAAAAAGTTAACTACAACAATATAATCATGCAATAAATTGATCATATACAATATTAAATATCACATACTTCAACAATTTCACGTTTATCACAAGTAGTTGGTCCTCTCTTGGAATCTAAACCCCAAACTGTCAGTGCACCAAAATGTGGTACCTGATCCCATAGTTATGCCAGAACATGGTAATCCAATCCCATTTTATGCCAGAACGTGGAAATTTTGATCCAAGTAAGTTATGTCGAAACATGGCAATCCAATCCATCACACCACAATCACCAACACAAATATATTTCCAAGTCATACATTTAAGTGATATGGCATATAATCATTCATTTATCTCATTTACAATAAGTGTGAATAAATCAATGCAACATTTGCATACATACATGCATCATAATGAAGCAATAACAAGAATACATCACATAATCGTAGAATCACAACCATCACATGTCTCAAAACAAGCTTTAAACCCTAAGAAACTTGATCATTCCCTTTTTGGATTCGTTCCGCTTGTTCTTGGTCTTCAAACAATCATAATAACACGAGAATAAACAAAAAATCGCTTATTATCCAAAACTATAACAATTCTAAACCCTATATCAAACCCATGATCCTAATTATCCAATTTAGGGTTGTTTCCACCCTAGAATCGATATCAAAACCCCTCCTTATCATTATTAACCACTTCATTTTCGTTCTACAGATCAAAAAATTGATTTGGGAGTGAAAATCTTACCTTTAGCCTCAAGAATAGTGGAAAACAAGTAGGAGTCGCCTGAGGTTTGTTACTTGGCTCAAAAAGTCAAAAAATGCATAATGAGGTCGTTGAGGGGTTTATTAACGACTTTAATTCACGTCCTGCCCGCCAAAGCGGTGACACTAGATCGGCATAAACCTCTGCCAAGGCAGGATTTTTGTACTAGTTAGCAATTTAAAAAATTTCAGAACCCCCATTTTACAACACACTTCTAACCCACGACGCTTAGAAAATACCTTTTATGGTAAGATAAATTTAGGGAGTTCTACTCGCCCAAATTCAATTTCTTAAAGTCATCCAGATTTCTTAATGATTTCTCCAACTATTCATTCAATCGAAATCATAATTACTTCACCCGATTGCTACCGTATTTCTCTACACCTTACAGACTTCGATTTCGTCCAAATCTGGACTAGGTTGGGAAAATTTCAATACTATGAAAAGAATTTTCGGTCCCAAAATTTTGCCCATTGGCTTCTCTATAATGACATAACCTGGTCGTTAAAATAGATATCAATTTACCCATCACTCATTCCCGAGTGACAAACTTAGGAAAAATAGGCTAATGAAGGAATGAAATAGCATCTGATTTTACGAACAATTGAGGATACTTGTCTCGCATATCCTTCTCGATCTCCAAAGTAGCTTTCTCAACTGGATGATGCTACCATTGAACCTTCATGAACTTAATTTCATTGGTCCTCAACTTGCGCATATCACGATCAAGAAGTGCAATCACTTCGTCCTCATATTTAAGGTCCTTGTCTAACACAATTGAGTTCCACTTGATGATATAATCCCTGTAACAATGATACCTCTTCAACATGGATAACCGGATGGACACTTGATAAATTAGGAGGTATGTCCAACCTATACACTGCCCGTTCCACACATTCAAGAATCTCAAATGGAACAATGTCTAACTAACCCTTCTTACCAAATCTCATTGTCACCCCTTTCATAGGTGATACTTTAAGATGAACATTTTCACTGGATTGAAACATGCCTCTCACCTTTTGATCCACATACTTTTTTTGTCTACTATGAGCTGCTAGAATCAGCCACTACCTCTTTATCTTGATCATCCTTCACTAAATCAACCCCCAAAAATTTTCACATTCATCCTATGGGTCATCTACATCCCCTCCCATAGAGTGCCTCAAATGGTGTCATATCTTTCAGGAGTGAACTATTATCATAAGAGAATTTGAACAACTGTAAGAATTTATCCCAATGCCCTAAAAAATCAATCACACATGTTCTCAACATGTCTTGCAACACTTGAATAGTCCTCTCTGACTGCCCGTCTGTCTGCAGATGAAAAGCTATACTAAAAGTGAGTTTTGTGCCCAATTTATCGTGTAATTTCCTCCAAAACTTGAAAGTGAATTGGGTACCACGATCTCAGATGATAGAAAGGGGCACTCCATGCAACCTCACTATCTCTTTCATGTACACTTTAGTCAATTGTTCAGCATTAGAATCTATTCTTAGCGGAATAAAATAGACTGACTTAGTCAATCTATCAATAACTACCCAAATAGAATTAAATTTTCCCAAGGTCTTGGGAAGACCAACCACAAAGTCCATACCTATTCCTTTCTACTTCCTATTCTGGAATCGACATTCTTTGAAGCAAACCTGCAGGCCTTTGATGTTCATACTTCACTTGTTGACAATTTTGACACTTCACCACGAACTCCGCGATGCCTTTCTTTATACGCGACCACCAATAATTTTTTTTCAAGATCTTTATACATCTTGTCACACCCATATGAATAAAATATCACGAATGGTGAGCCTCTGCAAATAATTTCCCAATAAAGCCAACTACTCTAGGAACACATATTTTACCGTTTAGGTTGAGTATAATATTCGCATAAATAGTGGTCGTTTGTGCCTTATACGTTGCAATATTTGTTCTAAGCTCCTCCAAAATTTCCATCTTCAAATTGCCTGGCCTTGATCTCATATATGAATGTGGCCCTCAATTCAACACTAGCTAACACCCCACCTCTTTCTAAGATGCCCAGTTGTATGAATTTAGACTCCAATGTCTAAATTTCATTGGACAAAGGTCGCTTGGATACATTCAAGTAAGCTAAACTACTCATACTCATTGCTTTTTGCCTCAAAGCATCCACCACCACATTGGCCTTGCCTGGATGGTAGTGAATGGTCACATCATAATATTTACATTACTCCATCCACTTTCGTTGTCTTAAATACGTATCTTTTTGAGTGAACATATGCTGCAAACTACGATACTTAAGTCCATAGAGTTAATGTCGACAAATCTTAAGAGAAAACACTACCGCTGCCAACTCTAAATCATGCGTTGGATAATTCATCTCATGCACCTTCAATTGACGCGAGTCATAAACTATAACTTTCTTACCTTTCATCAACACAACATCCAAAACAGAATGTGAAGCATCATAATAAACGATAATATCTTTACCTTCAACTGATAATGCTAGAATGGGCGTGGTGATCAAGAGAGTCTTGAGCTTTTGGAAGCTTTCCTCACATTTTTGGTCTATCCAAATAGTGTCTACTATTTGTTCAAATTAGTTAAGTGAGTGACAATGGAAGCAAAATTCTTCACAAATCAATGATGGTATCTTCTTTATTTTCTAAATAATCATTATATAATTTTCATGTGATGTAAAATTTATTTTTTAAGATTTTTATAATGAGAGTTCGCCTTCTTGTGCCAACATCTCCAAACTAAATTGATTTGGAAATTCTGCCACAAGTGGTCCCAAACCGCTCTTCTCGGGCAATGTGTAGCTTAAGTTGAGCTCGCACAAAAAAAAGGAATAAGTTTCTAAATTTCGAAATCGTCTTAGCTAAACCAATTGAATTCCACTTTTTATAAAAGTAAAATCATTAATGATATATAATTATATCAACATTACATAAATAGCCAACTTTCAAAATTATTAAGTTGCTCACATAAATGTTCTATTAACACATTATGGAGTTCAAAATGAGCATGTTTGTCCTTCATTTTTATGTCAAACTAAAAATTGTTCAAGTTGAAGATTTTCATCTACCACCATTTTTTTCGTTACAATTGGAATCTCTACGACATCTTGAATTGATGCATTAAGATTATGTCCATCCTCGATTATTACACTGTGCAATATAATACATGTAGTCATTATATCATGTAGAACTTCCTTTCTCCAAAAACGTGATTGACCAAAAATAGCAAAACATGATAGAAAACCTCTGAATGTATGTTCAACATCTTTTAGACTTGATTCTTGTTTCACTGCATAATATCTCTTCTTTTGAGAACGTGGATTATGAATTGTTTGAACAATTGTAGAACATTTAAAATTGCGCATTCTTTATAGTGAAAATTAATAATAAAATCAAATTATATTAAATTAACAATTAAATATTATTAATTCGGAACGAAGTTATATATATATCTATCACATCCATGGAGAACCTCCTACACATAACCGGCGTCATCGTCCTCTTTGACGACTAAGACTAGTCTCTTAGCTTACATCATTACATTCATAGGTTAAAATGCGGAAATTTTAAGAAGTTTTTCATTACTTGTACATTGAGGTTTACATAGACCTCTACATACACATAATACTTATATCGCGTATACGTATCCCCTTCGTATAAAGATTACTTAGTCTTCTACTTTTATTGCATATAGATATATAAAATATAACATAGTCTCAAACAGACGTATCATCTCATAGCCATCCAACAAGAGTATAATAATTTGGGCCTAACCCATACATTAATATAATAAGGCCACATATTGTCCATACAATGTTTAGTACTCAAATGAAAAGCAAAGAACATAAGAGTCTTAAAACTAGAGCAAGTGACATTGCCCTCGGGAAATGAGGACCCACCCAACTTGGATGATTGAGAATTCCAAGTCTTCTTCAAAGTCGTCTCAAATCCCTTCAACGATCGAAACATAAAATATTTGGGGAAAAGGGAGAAATGGGGTTAGTACACCATTTGTACTAAGTATGAGACCATATGCACACATATCATGAAATCATGCTAAAAAGGGACATTTCAGAAAAGCATGCTATGTTTCATTTAGAAACTCTTATACACGCTCAAGGAAACCATACCAATCAATAAGACATACTCATTTAGTCTAAAGAATGTACATCAAAAGACCAACAATACTAAGTCTATTCAAGTCAACATGCATATCACATAATTGAACACATAGTCAAAGAAACTCTATATTCATGTTACAATAGCAACAAGTATAGATAAATGTTCATTATAACATAACTAAATCAAGAACATTACCCATGAACCCTCATTAAGTCAACAAGTCAATGACCAAGCAAAGCCCCATAACCTTACTCAATCAACTAACTCAACAAGAATCATAACCAACCTCCAACTTCTCATAGCATATCATTAAGAGTACATATCATCATTCTTTAACAATGTAGACCAACACATATCCATAAGTGAAACCAATCATCATATCGTATCAACAATGTGCAGGTTCATCATATAAATATTATGTACCATTATAAGCATATACATACATAAGAACATCCTCCAAGACATCCCTCAAAGCTAACTAAAGCAATGTCTAGGTAGAGTCCCATACACCTACCTAAACTAAGTTAAACCCCTTAGGTTATCCTAGTTAGAGTTCATTCCTTTAATTGATTTTACCTTTTGGCAATATCTTGATTTAACCAACATATACAACATGAGCTAATGTAGAATCCGGTGTTATAGAACCCTACACCGAAGGAAGGCGGACTATTTGCCAAAGTAGTACCAAAACATGAACATAGCAACTACGTTGATCCACTAGCTAGTATTCCTATGGGCAACATAGTTTAAGAACTAGGAGTTGGGACCCTCTTTAGGCTACATGCATTATAGTCTCCAATGTCAAGAGTACATTAGTGATTCTACCTTCCCTATGTGGGAAGGAACACTCCTCACTCTAGTTCACTCGGTGCTAGGCTAGAGTCCCTTTTGAAATGTTTTTAATGTCTTTATTAATTATCATTTCTTAATGTAGGTCATATGGACTATCCCTTGTATACACATCATCATCATAGCTCAATAAGAATTTCATGAGTATAGTCCTTTTGTTGTAATTCATGTAGGTGAAGTCAGCACATTTACATATTTACATCATGAAAAAGGACATTAGTAAGTTAACACCATCCTTATAACATTTACATCTTAGACAACACCTCACAAACCATATTAAAGACATTTAAATTCAACATCATACTAACCCTATCAATCTTAATATAAGATATACTCAAATACAACATCATGACTTAATCACAATTAACCATAATTAAAGTAAAGAATAGGGATCACAAGACTTATCAGGTATTATTCATAATCCATCATCAAGGTCTTATCATCAACCCCTACCTCAACCATTATGGGTTAATATCACCATACGACAATGACAAACATGATAACAAGGCTAATTGAATCACTACATCACTAGTTCATAGCTTAAGATAAGAGGCATAGGTCAAAGTCATAATCTCGATCAATTACTCAAGAACTAGCATATTAGGAATATAATTCCTCTTAAACTATTCATGATTGATACAACAGCATCATCTAGTAGTAATTCAAAATCAATAACCAAGTCAATTGAACCAACATTACCTAATTCATATCAAGATCATAACCTAGGGTTAAGGGGAATAGGTCATCTTCTACAAACTAGAACAATCCATCAAGATATAATATAATTAATTTAGAATACATGTTAATCTATTCATAATATCCAAAGGAAATCATGAACAAGGAAATTCACAAGATCAATTTCGAGATTGGAAAAGACCTACACAGAAACTCAACTTTTGAAATCAATTTGATGGAACCCTTTGAGGAAAGAGGTACCAAAGGTGAAAAGAATCCCAGACCTTATTGTCTGATGAAGATTTATGGAGAAACCTTGGTGATTGAATCCCTAAAACCCACCTTGACCTTGTCTTCTATAAAGTTCTTCAACTAGAGAGAGAAAGAAGAGAGAAGGAAGAGAGTTTGGGTTTTGGGATTTATATGAGCTAAGGTTAGTCTAATTAGGTTAGGGTCTTTATATAGGTTTTTAATTAACTTAATCAGACCTCCCCTAACCCCTAATTAAACTCCTAACTAATCAAACTTATTAAATGAACTAAATAAAAACGTGCAGCAGAACAGTGGCTCCACATACGAGACCACGATCAACGGATCGTGTGTCTATCGACGGTCACTGTTCTCTCTGAGCTGCACACTCATCGATGAGTTCAAAGAATTGTCAAAACAGGACCTTGGCCAAAATTTTAAGTGTACATCTATGGAGGCAATCAACGCCCCGTCGATTAGACCACGAGCCGTCTGTGGCATTCTTTGGTGATATTGTCTATTGACAGATTTTAGTCACCTTGCAAGGGTTCTCATCAAGAGACTTTAGTTGGTCCTTGGGAGTCGTGCCCAGACGTTTCGGCTATGAACTAACTCTAATACATGTTAGACACTCTTCCACCAATTTTCATCATTTTTTGACTCCTAAAAGCTAGTAAAATAAGTTGAACTAGTTTCTGGACGTCATGGACAATCTTGGACATTTTGATTTCTAGACTTCCTAAATGACTTATATTAATTTAAATAGATATTAAAACAGTGTCTAAACCTTTTACACCTATGTTAGTGTCTAGAACAAGTCTTAGATTTTCAAAGTGTAACATTATCCCCCCCCCCCCGGAACATTCGTTCAAGAATGACACAAGATTCTTTTGAAAGGAACAAATATACTCAAGACTATCTCAACAATACAAGACAACATGAGTTACAACATCAATCATGACATTTACACATAGCAATTCAAAACTTCATTTTACCACTTATAAGGCTCAAAATCACTTTATGAGGAATTTTCTTCTCATAACAACAACATGAGCTCAACATACTATATATGAGTCAATTATGCCAAAACTCAGCTTAGTAAAATACTTCATTCATTTCATAAAGACTCACCATATCAAAATGCACAACATAACTCAAAACAACAAAATTGCAAAATTTTCAAGTAAAAAGTACATTTCACTATAACTTACTGCAATGACATTATAAAATGCACGAAAAATCAAGCAACTTCAATTTTAGTCATTATTTATTTTATTATTAAGAGGAATATCTAACCTTAGTTATCAAATAGATGAGGGTAACGCGACTTTATGTCAGCCTCGGCCTCCCATGTTGCACCCTCAACTAGGTGATTTTTCCATAACACCTTTACGGAAGCCACCTCTTTGTTCCTCAACTTCTTTACTTGCCTATCAAGGATTTGAACCAGAACCTTCCCATAGTAGAGGTTATCCTTCACCCCAAGAACCTCAATAGGAAGAATAGACTCGGAATCACCGATACACTTCTTAAGCATAGAAACATGGAAAACCAAATGAATCGAAGCCAATTCACTAGGGAGTTTCAATTCATAGGAAACCTTACCAAACCTTTGCAAGACTTCATAGGGACCCATATAATGAGGACTCAACTTCCCTTTCTTGCCAAATCTAACCGCCCCTTTCATAGGTGAAATTTTCAAGTACACTTTATCACCTTCTTCAAACTCTAATTCCCTTATTCTATGGTTGGCATAAGACTTTTGCCAACTATAGGCTGTTTGCAACTGGTTTATTATGATATGAACCTTCATTAATGTCTTATTAGTCAAATTTGGACCCAAACATGAAGACTCACCAACTTCAAACCACCCAATAGGAGACTGACACCTCCTACCATACAAGACTTCATAAGAAGCCATGGATATGGATGAATGGAAACTATTGTTGTAAGCAAACTCCACAAAAGGCAAATGATTATCCCAATTTCCCTTGAAGTCAATGATACAATCTCTAAGCATATTCTCAAGGGTTTGAATAGTACGCTCCGCTTGATCATCCATTTAGGGATGAAAAGTGATGCTTAACTTCACCTTGGTACCCAACCCTTCTTGGAATGACCTCCAAAATCTAGATGTGACTTGTGAACCCCTATTCGATATGATGGATAACAAAATACCATGGCAACACAGAATCTCATCTATGAAGATATTTGCATAATCCTCCGCCGAATAGGTAGACTTGACGGGAATGAAATGAGCGGATTTGGTCAACCTATCCATAACCACTCATGTAGAGTCATATTGCTTTTGTGTTCGAGGCAATCCTACCACAATATCCATATTTATGTCTTCCCATTTCAAGGTAGTAACTTGTATTTCTTGAAGTAAACCACCCGACTTTTGGTGTTCGGTTTCACTTGTTGGTAATTTGGATACTTCGCTACAAATTCCGCTATGTCCTTCTTCAAACCTTCCCACCAAAACACTTCCCTAAGGTCATACACATCTTTGTCGAACCCGAATGAATGGAGTAACGGACCCATGAGCTTCCTCAAGAATCTTATTCCTCAAACCATCTACATTGGAAACACACAACCTTCCTTAATACCTCAAGACATCATCCCCCCTAAGAAGAATGACTCATTAAGCTTGCAAACAACCGATTCCTTCAACCCCATAAATGGTTGATCAAGGTGTTGTTTACACTTCACCTCAACCACCAATGACGACTCGGATTTATGATGGACCATAAAACCATGATTCGGAGAATCTTCCAATCTAACACCCAACCTAGCCAATCTATGAACATCTTTCGCTAGGTCTTTCTTGGTTTTATCTACATGAGACACACTACCCATGGTCAGAGCATACGCAACTACATTGGACTTGATGGGGTGATAAAAAAACACTCATGTTGTAATATTTCGACAATTCCAACCACCTTCTTTGTCAGAGATTCAACTCCTTTTGAGTAAACACATATTGGAGACTCTTGTGGTCGGTATACACATCACCATGGACACCATACAAGTAATTTCTCCATATTTTCAAGGCAAATACCACAGCCGCTAATTCAAAATCATGAGTTGGATAGTTTCTCTCATGCACCTTAAGTTGTCTAGAGGCATATGCTACTACTTTCCCATGTTGCATAAGCACATACCCTAAATACACTCGGGATGCATCACAATACACCATGAAACCCTTTGTACCCTTTGGTAAGGTCAACACCCAAGTGGAAGTAAGCCTATCTTTCAAGATTTAAAAGCTTCTCTCACATGTCTCCGACCACTCAAATTTCTTACTCTTTCGGGTCAACATAGTCAAGGGAGATGCAATTGACGCAAAACCATTCACAAACCTCCGATAATAACCCGCTAGAACCAAGAAACTACTAATGTCAGTTGGAGTCAATGGTCTAGGCCAATTTTTCACCGCCTCGGTTTTGCTTGGATCAAACTCAACTGCCTCACTAGAGATGATATGACCAAGAAACGTCACCGACCTCAACAACTCACATTTGCTATACTTGGCTAGTAATTGGTTCTCCTTATGTAGTAACACCACCCTCAAATGGTCCATGCGATCCCCCTTATTTTTTGAATATAACAAGATGTCATCAATGAAGCAATGACAAATAAATGTAGGTAACTTTAAAACATTCTATTCATGAGATCCATAAATCCCTTGGGACATTAGTGAGACCAAAGGATATTACTAAGAACTTATAGTGATCATATCTAGTCCGAATTGCCATTTTTGGTATATCTTCACCTCTCACCTTAAGTTGGTGATACCGCGATCTCAAGCCAATCATAGAAAAGTAGTTTGCCCCTTGGAGTTTACAAACAAGTCATCAATCTAAGGGAGAGGATACTTGTTCTTGATAGTGACTTTATTGAGTTGGCAATGATCGATGCACATTCTAAGGGACCCATCCTTCTCCTTAAAAAATAAAATTGGAGTACCCCATGGAGAAATCCTAGGTCTAATGAAGTCTTTGTCTAGTAAATCTTTGAGTTGAGCCTTCAAATCCTTCGATTCGGCTGGAGCCATCCGATAAGGAGGAATTGAAATGGGATTTGTATCCGGTAATAAGTCGATACGAAAATCAATTTTCCGTTCGGGAGGAATACCGGGAAGATCATTAGGAAAGACCTCAAGAAATTCCCTCACTACGGGGACCGACTGAATGGGAGGAATTTTGGAATCTAAATCTTGGAGTCTTACTATATGGTATAAACACCCTTTAAAGATCATTTTACTAGCTTTTAAACAAGAAATGATATGACCTCTAGGAATAGAATTTCCTCCCTTCCACTCTAAAACGGGCTCATTTGGAAAGTTAAAATTCACCACATTCGTTCTACAATCTATAGTGGCAAAGCAAGCATGCAACCAATCCATACCCAATATGACATCAAAATAAAACATATCAAGTTCTACTAGTTCAACATAAGTAACTCTATGAGGCAACATTATAGGACAATTTCTATATACCCTTTTTGCAACAACCGACTCACCCACCAGGGTAGACACCATAAAAGGTTCATTCAAGATGTCGGGCAAATTTTCAAACATCTTAGATATCAAGGGAGTAACAAAACATAATGTAGCACACAGATCAAGTAAAACATATACATTTATGGAAAAGACTTTCATCATATCGGTCACCAGGTCGGGAAAAGTCTCTTGCTCATCCCTAGAGCAGAGACAAAAAAAGTGATTCTTATTTTGAGCATTATGAGAACCACTTGCTTGCCCACTCTCTTTGTCTTGCCCCTTCACGTTTGGGAAATCTCAAACCTTGTCCCCACTTTTATCACAACCAAAAAAAATTATTCGTTCCCTTAAGGCAATCACCATAGTGCTTCTTGCCACACCTTCCACAAGTTGGCTTCTTGGTTGGTGAACTAGTATCCCTTACCTTTTTAGGCTTAGTATTATACATCCTATCGTCCCTAACATTAGTGAACTTGATTAGACACCCTCTTCTTAAATCCAGGCTTGTCTTGGATATCAAGCCTACCCTTTGACGAACCACCATCAAAAGACTTTACCCTCTTGGCCTCCCTACTCCTCGTCTTAGCCCTTTCTTCTTCCACTTGTTGGGCATGAAACATGAGATGATAAATGTTCATATTGTCATGAAGCATTGCTGAGTGACATTCCTCTTGCAAGTCATTTGACACTCCCGTCACAAAGCGGTTCATTTCATCCCTAGGATCGGACACCAAAGGAGTATATTTTGACAATTTAGTGAATTTTAAAGAGTATTCAAGTACACTCACACCTCCTTGATGAAGGTTGATGAAAACCACCACTTTGATTTCTTTTTCTCCCTAGGAAAGAATTTATCATGAAAAGCCTTCTTGAAAACCTCCCAAGTCATCGGTCCACCTCTTAAGGGCCTATTGTCTCTCCATTGGACATACCAAGCTTAGGCACATCTTTGAGTTGGTAAGTGTCGAACTCAACCTTCTCACTAGTAGTCAACCCCATAGAATAAAGGATCTTGTAGATTTCATCAATGAAAACTTGGAGCTCTTCTTCAACTTTGGACCCATAGAATGTAGGGGGATTCGTCCTACTGAAATACCTCAAAAGGGAATCCATGGTACCAACTTGTTGGTATAACACCCTAAAATGACTATGCTACGTAATGCCTAATGTATCTAGAATGCCTAGATTAGACCGGGTTCACACGGATTGATGCGCGATGAACCAGACCTCTGGTTCCCAACTAACTTGGTGAGTTAGTTGAGTTAGGAAAGGTTGGGTCCAGCCATGTAATCACCCGAATTTGAAGATTTACCCAGATAAGTCTTAACTAGAGGTAAAAAGGGGTAATCCTAAGTTTGGAGGGTCTAGGGGTAAAATGGTTTTTTTTTTTTCCAGAATAAGTTTAGTATTGTAATTACCCTAAATAATTAACTAATATTGTTGATGGGCAATTCGGGTAGAGGTTGCCGAATTTGACCCTTTAAGTAAAATCTAGCTCCACCCGGGTTCGAGCCTTGGTGGAAGCAAGGATTAAATTGATTTAATTTTATTAAGTGAATTAGTTATTTTTAATTTAAAAAAATAATAATAAAATTAATAAATAATGAGGAATCCTAGTTTGAATAAGTCTCCACCTAACTCTCCTAATCCTAATCCTCTCATTCTCACGTCTCTCACCCTCATTCTCACGTTTTTAATCAGTAAAAGAACTAAAAATAATAGTTCTTCACTCTTGAAGAACTTATACACAAAAACTCAAACAAAAAGCTAAGCTAAAAACGAAAATCAACAATATTCTTCTCGACGGATTGTGTTTGGGATTTAGGTGGTGAGGCAGTGGTGTCGTGGGAATTGGCAGCATTAAAACAAGTGTTGAACGACATTAAGGTATGAGTTTTCTTCTCTCTTGGTCCCTTTCCCAAGAGACCCTGAAGGTTCAGTTTAACCGCAATTGAAAAATTTAGGTTGTCCCCGTTGCATGTCATTGTCATTAGATCCTTTGAAAGATTCAAAGCATGCGTTAGTATGTCTTCTTGTAGATAATTTTAGGTCTGGTTGTGATTATGTGTTGAATGTATATTCGGAAATCATGTAAGGGATGAAAAATATATTTCGGAAAAGTATATTAAGTTGACTGTTTTGATCATATGTGTGCTGAATATTTACTATGTTTGCTGCCTGAAATTTGTATGTTAAAATGTTGTGTTTCGCGTGTACAAAAATGTTAAAAACGTGATGTTCATATAAGGTTAAGGGGGCTGACTGAATTTCACTCAAAATACTACAAAAGTCAACATAAGAATGAATGAAAATGGATTGGAAGAGACCAAATTTTCAGCTTGCTGGAAATTGGTGGTCTCGGCCAAAGATATGAAAAATGAACTATGTTTTATTTTATTTTTTTCAAAATGTGAGGTCATTAGGGATTGAACCCATGACTTTACCAAATTTAAATTACATAAAAATTTCATGAGAAAAATGAAAGAAAAAAATAGATGTGGTGAGTGGGGATTGAACCCACAATCTCTTGAGTAGATGAGAGTTAGGAGAAAAATAAAGGAGGAAAAAAAATAAATGTGGTGAGTGGGGATTGAACCCACAACCTCTTGAATATATGAGAGAGTTTAGGGGGAAATAAAGGAGAAAATAAAATGAGGTGAGTGGGGATTGAACTCACAACCTCTTGGATAAGTGAGAAAGTTAAGACATAAATTAAGAGAAAAAGAATGTGTTGGTGGGGGATTGATCCCACAACCTCCTTGACTTAAACGAAAAAGAGATGAGGAAAACAAAGGAAAAATATTATGGTAGTGACACGGATTGAACTAGGGTCCCCCAAATCTGAAAAATGCAATTATGAAGTTTACTATAAGATTAAATGTTACTCAAGGGATTCGAAATCGGGTTCCCTTTCCCAATTCCGTATTGACACATAAGTCATACGTAAACAAATATTTAATGAATGTTGCCTCTAAAGATCGAAATCAATATCTTGGCATATCCACAAGATGCATAAGTCTTGTACCATATAATCTTGGGTAAATATGAATCACTTAGACAAACTATGAATGAAGCCTCATGGCTTGTATATGTGGACTCATAAGTCTAGCATACATTTAAAAGTAAGTGAACCTAAGATGCTATGTGATGAGATAATGAAACCATAGAGGGTTAAGTAAGAGTGTGACACACACTAAAGGGCCAAGTGCATTGGCATACGATGAAATGAACATTCACGTAAAGTGATGAGTAATTATGAAGAGTAAATGTGCTAAAGTTAAATAATGTGGTGACAAACATGATAAGAGGCTAATGCAAAAGGTGAGAGAAATCTCAAATGAGTCTAGTAAATGTTACCAAGATATACTCGCCTACGAGAGTGTAAAGTTAATGAAGGGACCAGTCTCTATAAATACTCTAATTAAAGTATTGAAGTTAATGCATAGTTAATACTAATGATGAGATGAGAAATCATCTAATTAGCTATGATGCCCCCATGCTAGAAGCCAGCTTCTATGATGAATGAGATAATTGTAATGGAACTTTATACAGAGCACCGATAGGCTAGCTATGAGTTGTGGTTCCTTCTTTCGGGAAGGCAGAGGTTCGTGTAATTCTCATGAGATGAGATTGTCCGTCCAGATGGGTATGGGTCTCATTATATCTTCTAGTCTTTGAACCTATATATCCAATATAGGTCTCTAGCAGGGTTCGATTCCCTATATATGCTAGCATGTTTTGGTTCACTTTGGCCGGTGATTCCACCTCTTTTCGGTGTGGGGTTAAAATCTGATTTCATGATTCTCACATGATCTATATCAATTAAGATTAAAGTTCCCAAAGAAACAATGAGGTCAATTTCAATTAATGCATATAATGAAATGAACCATACCAAAGGTGTTAGGATAGGATAATCAAGAGGTGAGTTAGACTTAAGTAATGACACTAGGTCATTCTTGGTCATTGCATAGTGAACCCGATGAAAGTCTTAAACTACATCCTAGGTATGATTGGTGTTTACACTAGCTTAAGAATGAATGAAAAAGAAGTACATATGAATGAATGAAGCAGACTCTGTGTGTGCTAAAGAAGGCTCCCTTGTTGAGATCCCATATGTTGAGCCTTTATTTTGGGAAGTCCTAATGTTAAGTCCATGATCCCAAGGTCTCATGGCATATGAACGAATGAAATGCAATATGATATGTTCTATATGCAATATTTTATGTATTATATGCAATATGTTATGTGTTGTGTGCAATAAGATACATATGATGATGCATGTTACTCTGATGGCGTGACTTTCCTAATCCGATTTTGGCAAGTCCACTAACTTGACTTTCCATAACTCATATCGTTAGGCGAGAACTCTTATTAATCATGCATGTTCTTGATGTGTGCTTGTATATACTTATACTTAGTACAAATGTGTACTAATTCCATACAACTCTTTACATTTAGGTGCAGACACAAGTGGACGCTAGAGTTTATGAGACGATGTTGAAGTTATCCGGACGTGGAGCATCCATCCGAACTTGGTAATCCCTCATGCTTTCGAGGACGCTTGCCCTTTATATTCTAGATTAGATGTAGGCTTTAGCTAGTGGAGTATGTTCCACTAGCATTTATTTCTTAATTATTATCAGACATTGTATTGGTGCCATTCTGGCAACTTTATATTTTATGCAAATATGACTTTTTCATTCAATTGAGTATCTTGGTATTAGATGGTTATTGTGAACGATTATGAACTGATGTAGATAAATCTTATATGAGTATAACGTATCCAACTATGAATTAAATATATATTTCAAGTAACAAAAGTTTCAAATATTCAGTGAAAATTAACCTAGATGATGTAATGATGACGTATGTAGGCTTGTCGACGACCTTAGAGAGGTCAATGAAGCCGGTCTCATCAGGGGTCTAGATTCAGGTCGTGACAAAGTTGGTATCAGAGCGTCAGGTTAAACTCTGAGGATAATAAATTCACATCGAGTAGTTTCTAAGTCATGGTAGTGAAGTGCACCACTATCCTGATTTAGATACTGCATGATGCATAGGAAAATTTTCTTCTTCTGATCTTATCATGCCTTCTCTGATGTCTAATTTCTTGGTGTTAAGAGCGTATCTAACATCAACTCTTGATATTCAAAAAGATGAATACCTGGAGAAACGCAGGCGGAGAGATTGGAGGAGCAGCTGCTGGGGTAAATCAAGTTCCTTCCCAGGCTCCACCTGCTGGAATGGATATGCATGTTAACCCAACTGGGTTGACACATGGAGAAGTGAGGAAATCATTGGTAGAGATGTCCCAAGCCATCACTTTACAAGCTCAGGCTATGACAGCCAAGGCAGAGCAACAAGGTGTTCCAAGGAAGAACCCACCTGCAAGCATCATGGCTAGTAGGTTAAGGAACTTCACAAGGATGAATCCTCACATTTACACTAGATCGATGATTGCTGAGAATCTCGAGTAGGAGTGTAGGGTAGCTATGTTGCATTCCAACATAGGACTTTCAAGGCTTATGGTACATGTCCAACAAGTGGAAAAAAGCAGGAAGAGGAAGCACACTAGGGTAGGGAACAGGTCAAGGCAAGATGAGGAGAATTTTTCAAAGAAGAGTAGAACTGAAATCAAAGATAAGCCCAGGTTTATAAAGGGACTCTCGCACCAAGGGGAGTCAAGTTCATTCAGGGGTCGCTATGATAGGGATTCCGAGCCCAGAGTCAAGAGAAACAATGAAGTAGATTCACCTCAGGAGAGGCCTCCTTGTAGGAAGTGTGGCAAACTTCATGGAGAAAAGTGTAGGAGGGGATCTAACGCTTGTTACAATTGTAGCAAACCGGGTCACATGATGAATGATTGTCTGTATATGAGAGGTCGAGAAAAAGGGAAGGATAAAGTTCAACTGAATGGTACAAGTGAAGAGGCTCCAAGGAGGCAACGATTCTTCACACTCAAGTCTAGGAGAGTACGGGAAGACACCTCTGGTGATGTCTCCGGTGCGTAACCTAAATTAGTTTTTCATGTGCATAGTTTTATGCACTAGTATGAAGTTAATATGTTGGAGTCATCATGTTGGTTGCTGACTTATGTGACTTATGTGTTTATTTATGTTGCATGGTTTGATGAGACAAGTTTAGGAAGGAGTTCCTTAGTCTATTAATGTGAAGCTGCTAGTAGGTTTCAAGGATGTGCACCAACCTACTAATATGTGAATCAGATATTCACCAACAAAAAGCATTGAGTAGCATAGGTATGGATTTTCTCCATAAGTGTTTTGCTACCAGAGACTATCAAACCAGGGTAGTGAGATTTCAGTTGCCAAATGAGATAGGGTATAAACAGGCAGAGCGCGGATCAATCCAACAAAGCCATATAATTTCAAATCTTAAGGCCAACAAGATTTTATCTAAGGGGTTAGATATACTCCTACTAAGGTTGGTTTTGTTTAAGAAACTCTAAGTTTTAGTGCAATAGTCAACTTGGTGTTGTAAGTCCAAAAATTGTATGTGTAATAATTGCACTATGTTAGGTAAAATGAATTCATGTTTGCATATCATGTTGTTGTTTTTGTATAGCGTGGACATGATTTTTTTGTGTGTTGCATGAGTTGTGAGGTGCATCAAGTTTACTGCGATTGAGAAGGAAGTTCCTCAATCTCAAGTATGAAGCTTCAGATAATCTTGATTAATATGCATTATCCAGAGTAAGTGTGAAACAGAAATTCACAAAGAGCAAATTCTCAACTATGTTAAAATATTTTTGAAAATAACCCTCTTTATTTTAAAATGATGTGTAGTTTCATTCGGGGACGAATGTTCCAAAGGTGGGGATAATGTAACAACCCTAAAATGACTATGCTAAGTAATGCCTAATGTATGTAGAATACCTAGATTAGACCGGATTCACACGAATTGATGCGCGTAAAACCAGACCTTTGAACCTCTGCAACAACCAAGCCAACTAACTTGGTGAGTTAGTTGAGCTAGGAAATATTGGGTCCAGCCATATAGGGCACTCGAATATGAAGCTTTACTCGATTGAGTCTTAACCAGACTTAAAAGGGGGTAATCTTAAGTTTGGAGGGTCTAGGGGTAAAATGGTCTTTTCAGGATAAGGGTAGTATTGTAAGTTACCCTAAATATTTAATGAATTAATTAATTAAAATGGTGGAGGGGCAATTCGGGTAGAGGTTGCCGAATTTGACCCTTTAAGCAAAATCTAGCTCCACCAGTGTTCGAGCCTTGGTGGAAGCAAGGATTAAATTGATTTAATTTTATTAAGAGAATTAGTTGAATTAATTAATATTTAAAAAGATTATTTAAGTAAGGGAAAAATCAGATTTTTAATTAAAAAATAATAATAACAAAATTAATAAATAATGAGGAGTCCTAGTTTGACTAAGTCTCCACATAACTCTTCTAATCCTTATTTTCTCATTCTCATGTATCTCACCTGCATTATCACGTTTTTTTTAAGTAAAAGAAATGAAAATAATAGTTCTTCACTCTTGAAGAACTAACACACAAAAACTCAAACGAAAAGCTAAGTTAAAAACAAAAATCAACAACATTCTTCTCGACGGATTGTCTTTGGAATTTTGGTGGTGAGGCAGTGGTATCGTGGGAATTGGCAGCATTGAAACAAGTGTTGAACGCCATTAAGGTAGGGGTTTTCTTCTCTCTTGGTCCCTTTCCCAAGAGACCATTAAGGTTCAATTTAATCGCAATTTAAAAACTAAGGTTGTCCCCGTTGCATGCCACTGTCATTATCCTTTGAAATAATTCAAAGCATGCGTTGGTATGTCTTCTGGTAGATACTTTAGGTCTGGTTGCGATTATGTGTTAAATGTGTATTCGGAAATCATGTAAGGGATGAAAAATATATTCCGGAAAAGTATATTAAGTTGATTGTTTTGAGCATGTGTGTGCTGAAAATTTACTATGTTTGCAGCCTGAAATTTGTATATTTTGTTGTGTTTCAGGTGTATAAAAATGTTAAAAACGTGATGTTCACATAAGGTTAAGGGGGCTTACTGAATTTCACTCAAAATACTACAAAAATCAACATAAGAATGAGAGAAATGGATTGGAAGAGACCAAATTTCCAGCTTGCTGGAAATTGGTGGTCTCGGCCAAAGATATGAAAAATGAACTATGTTTTAAAAAAAACAAAATGTGAGATCATTGGGGATTGATTCCATGACCTCACCAAATGTAAATTACATAAAAATTTAATGAGAAAAATGAAATAAAATAATAGATGTGGTGGGTGGGGATTGAACCCACAACCTCTTGGATAGGTGAGAAAGTTAAGAGATAAATTAAGAGAAAAATAATGAGCTTGTGAGGGATTGATCCCACAACCTCCTTGCCTTAAACGAAAAAAGAGAGGAGGAAAAGAAAGGAAAAATATTATGGGAGTGATCGGGATCGAACTAGGGTACTCCAAATCTGAAAAATGCAATTATCAAGTTTACTATAAGATTAAGTGTTACTCAAGGGATTTGAAATCGGGTTCCCTTGCCCAATTCCGTATTGACACATAAGTCATACATAAACAAATATTTAATCAATGCTGCCTCTAAAGATCGAAATAAATATCTTGGCATATCCACAAGATGCATAAGTCTTGTACCATATAATCTTGGGTAAATATGAATCACTTAGACAAACTATGAATGAAGCCTTATGGCTTGTTGTGTGGACTCATAAGTCTAGCATACATTTAAAAGTAAGTGAACCTAAGATGCTATGTCATGAGATAATGAAACCATAGAGGGATAAGTAAGAGTATGACACACACTAAAGGGCAAGGTGCATTGACATACGATGAAATGAACATTTACGTAAAGTAGTGAGTAATTGTGAAGAGTAAATGTGCTAAAGTTAAAGAATGTGGTGACAAAAAGATAAGAGGCTAATGTGAAAGGTGAGAGAAATCTCAAATGAGCCTAAATAAATGTTACCAAGATGAACTCACATATGAGAGTGTAAAGTTAATGAAGACACCAGCCTCTATGAACACTCTAATGAAAGTATTGAAGTTAATGCATACTTAATACTAATGATGAGATAAGAAATCATATAATGAGCTATGATGCCCTCATGCTAAAAGCCAGCTTCTATGATGAGTGAGATGAATGTAATGGAACTTTATACTAAGCACCGAAAGGCTAGTTATTAGTTGTGATTCCTTCTTTCGGGAAGGCAGAGGTTCGTGTAATTCTCATGAGATGATACTGTCCGTCTAGACGGGTATGGGTCTCCTTATATCTCCTAGTCTTTGAACCTATACTACCAATATAGCATTCTATCAGGGTTCGATTGCCTATATATGCTAGCATGTTTTGGTTCACTTTGGCCGGTGATTCCACCTCTTTTCGGTGTGGGGTTAAACATTGGATTTCATGATGCTCACATGATCTGTGTCGGTTAAGGTTAAAGTTCCCAAAGAAAGAATAAGGCCAGCCTCAAGTAATGCACATAATGAAATGAACGATACCAAAGGTGTTAGGATAGGATAATCAAGAGGTGAGCAAGACTTAAATAATGACACTAGGTCATTCTTGGTCATTGCACAGCGAACCCGAGGAATGTCTTAAACTACATCTTAGGTATGGTTGGTGTTTACACTAGCTTACGAACGAATGAAAATGAAGTACGTGTGAATGAAGAAAAAGACTATGTGTTTTCAAAAGAAGGCTCCCTAGTTGAGGTCCCATATGTTGAGCCCTCATTTTGGGAAGTCCTAATGTTAAGTCCATGATTCCAAGGTCTCATGGCATATGAACGAATGAAATGCAATATGATGTGTGCTATATGCAATATGTTATGTGTTATATGCAACATGTTATGTGTTGTGTGCAAATGATACGTATGATGATGCATGTTACTCTCATGGAATGAATTTCCTAATCTGATTTGGGCAAGTCCACTACTTGACTTTCCATAACTCATATCGTTAGGAGAGAGCTCTTCTTAATCATGCATGTCCTTGGTGTGTGCCTTAATATACCTATACTTAGTACAAGTGTGTACTAATCCCATACAACTCTTTACTTTTAGGTGCAGGAACAGGTGCACGCTTGAGTTTATGAGACGACGCTGAAGTTATCCGCATGTAGAGCATTCATCCGGACTTGGTAGAGCCTCATGCTTTCGAGGACGTTTGCTTGTTATATTCTAGCTTAGATGTAGGCTTGATCTAGTGAAGTATGTTCCAAAATCGTTTCTTTCTCAATTTTTTTCAGACATTGTATTCGTGCCAATTTGGCAACTTTATATTTTATGCAGATTTGACTTTTTCATTCAGTTGAGTATCTTGGTATTAGATGGTTGTTGTAAACGATTATGAACTGATATAGATAAATCTTATATGAGTATAATGTATCCTACTATGAAGTCTATGTATACTTCAAGTAACTAAAAGTTTCAAACTTTCCGTTAAAATTAACTTAGACGATGTAACGATGACGTATGTAGGCTGTCTGAGCCCTATGAGAGGTCAATGACGTTGGTCTTGTCTGGGGTCTAGATTCCGGTCGTGACAGTTGGTTTGCTCAGGGTACAACCTCTCGATCAGCTTAGGTTGTCATGGCTTTAGCTTGAGTAATGGTGGCTTGTGCTTGGGTAGTAACGGCTTGGGCCATTTTGAAAAGAGCAGGCCTTATGTCAGCATCCGTCAAAGGAGGAGGATTAACCGGGGCTTGGTCATCATTAACATCTTCTTCAAAACGAGGGAACTTGATCACCACGGGGAGGAACTCCCGCATAGGCAATCTCTTTTTCAAGTTTTCGTGCTTCATTCCTTCGAGTATCCATTGCCTATAATCACAATAAAAGGATTAGATGCTAAAAGCACATAGAGTCAAAACTCTAGAGGCATGATATTGGACTTCCAAAAAAGTGAGAGTTTCCTAAGCATCATATAGATTCCTATCCATAAGTGTGGCGCACTTCACAATTATGAATACGAATCTACATAGACGTGGTTGAGAGAGACATCAACTCAAAGATATTCAACCTCATTCTCTGATACCAAGTTTGTCACATCCGAGGAGCACCCCCTAGATGCAACTAGCGTCCTCCTCCTCTTTGAGGACTAAGACTAGCCTCTTAGCTTACACCATTACATTCATAGGTAAAAATACATATATTTTAAAAACTTTTTCATTACTTCTACATTGAGATTTACATAGATCTCCACATACACATAATACTTATATCGAGTATACATAGACCCTTCGTATAGGAAGATTACTTAGTCTTCTACTTTTATTGCATATAGATATATAGAATATAACAGTCTCAAATAGACGTCTCATTTCATAACCATATAACAAGAGTATAAATAATTTGGGCCTAGACCATACATCAATATAATAAGACCACAAATGCCCCTGCTGCTTTCATGAGCTTGATGAACGGGATTTTTAAGCCATATTTGGATCTATTTGTGATCGTATTTATTGATGATATACTGATATACTCAAGGAGTAAGAAGGAACATGAGGAGCATTTGAGAATGGTATTAGAGTTGTTGAGGAAGAAAAAGCTTTATGCCAAATTCTCCAAGTGTGAGTTTTGGCTAGACTCAGTGTCCTTCTTGGGGCACGTGGTTTCTAAGGATGGAATGATGGTGGATCCTTCTAGGATTGAGACAGTGAAGAATTGGGTAAGACCTACTAGTGTGTCAGAAATAAGGAGCTTTGTTGGTTTAGCTAGCTACTACCGCCGATTTGTCAAGGGATTCTCTTCTATTGCTTCCCAATTAACGAACTTGACTAAGCAGAATGTTCCATTTGTATGGTCGGATGAGTGTGAGGAAAGCTTTCAGAAACTCAAGACCTTGTTGACTACTGCACCAATTCTTACCTTGCCAGTAGAGGGTAAGAACTTCATTGTTTATTGTGATGCATCCTATTCTGGGTTGGGTGCAGTGCTAATGCAAGAGAAGAATGTGATTGCTTATGCTTCGAGGCAATTAAAGGTGCATGAACGTAACTATCCGACCCATGATTTGGAGTTGGCCGCGGTAGTATTTGCACTAAAGCAATGGAGACACTATTTGTATGGGGTTAAGTGTGAAGTCTATACGGATCATCGTAGCCTACAGTATGTCTTCACCCAGAAGGATTTGAATTTGAGACAGAGGAGATGGATGGAACTACTGAAGGACTACGGTATCACTATTCTGTATCATCCGGGAAAGGCTAATGTTGTGGCAGACGCCTTAAGTAGAAAGGCAGGAAGCATGGGAAGTCTAGCTCATTTGCAAGTTTCTAGACGCCCATTGGCTAGAGAAATCCAAAACTTGGCTAATGACTTTATGAGGCTAGAATTAAATGAGAAGGGAGGATTTTTAGCTTGTGTGGAGGCGAGATCTTCTTTTCTTGACAAGATTAAGGGGAAACAGTTCGATGATGAGAAATTGATCCGGATCCGAGATAAAGTGTTGCGAGGAGAGGCTAAAGAAACGACAATCGATGAGGAAGGTGTTTTGAGAATCAAGGGAAGGGTATGTGTGCCCCGTGTTGATGATTTGGTCCACACTATTCTTACAGAGGCTCATAGTTCCGGATACTCCATACATCCTGGTGCAACCAAGATGTACCGTGACCTAAAACAACACTTTTGGTGGAGTAGAATGAAGCGTGACATTGTGGATTTTATTGCCAAATGTCCAAATTGTCAACAAGTGAAGTATGAACACCAGAGGCCCGGAGGAACACTTCAGAGAATGCCCATTCCTGAATGGAAGTGGGAGAGAATTGCAATGGACTTCGTGGTTGGCCTTCCAAAGACATTGGGTAAGTATGACTCTATTTGGGTGATTGTTGATATGTTAACTAAGTCTGCTCACTTCATTCCGGTCAAGGTGACCTACAATGCAGAGAAGCTAGCCAAAATCTACATCTCAGAAATCGTTTGATTGCATGGGGTTCCACTCTCCATCATATCAGATAGAGGTACGCAGTTTACTTCTAAGTTCTGGAGAACATTGCATGCTGAATTAGGTACTAGGTTGGACCTTAGTACTGCAGTTCACCCTCAGACGGATGGTCAGTCTGAGCGAACGATTCAAGTGTTGGAGGATATGCTTCGTGCATGTGTGATAGAGTTTGGTGGTCATTGGGATAACTTCTTACCCTTAGCGGAGTTTTCATACAATAATAGCTATCACACCAGCATTGACATGGCTCCATTTGAAGCATTGTATGGGAGGAGATGTAGGTCTCCCATTGGTTGGTTTGATGCGTTTGAGGTTAGACCTTGGGGTACTGATCTATTGAGGGATTTATTGGAGAAGGTGAAAGCTATTCAAGAAAAGCTTTTAGCGGCTCAAAGTAGACAAAAGGAATATGCGGATCGAAAGGTTAGAGACTTGGAGTTCATGGAGGGTGAACAAGTCTTATTGAAGGTTTCGCCCATGAAAGGGGTGATGCGGTTTGGTAAAAGAGGTAAGCTAAGCCAAAGGTATATTGGACCATTTGAAGTACTTAAGCGAGTAGGGGAGGTGGCTTATGAATTAGCCTTGCCTCCAGGGCTGTCCGGGGTGCATCCGGTATTTCATGTGTCCATGTTGAAAAGATACCATGGGGATGGAAACTACATCATCCGTTGGGATTCAGTTTTGCTTGATGAGAATTTGACTTATGAGGAGGAACCGGTTGCTATTTAAGATAGAGAGGTTCGCAAGTTGAGGTCGAGAGAGATTGCATCCATCAAAGTTCAATGGAAGAATCGACCGGTTGAAGAGGCCACTTGGGAGAAGGAGGCAGATATGCAAGAAAAATACTCACATCTGTTTACAGATTCAGGTACTCCTTTTCGCCCTTGTTTCTTTTCTTGTGATCGTTCGAGGACGAACAATGGGTAAATTGGTATCTATTGTAACGACCTGTTTAGTCGTTTTGAGTAGCAGATTTTATTTCTGGAAAACTGGCTGATGCGACGGACCCCACGACGGACCGTCATGGGCACGACGGACCGTCGAGGGGGTCTCGTTCCAAAACACTTAGAAATTAGAAAATGGGGTGCTGAAATCGACTCTCTGAACTTCGTGACGAAATGGTAGGACGGACCGTCACAGGCGTGACGGACCGTCACAGACTCTTTAGTGAAAATTGAGTCTCTGAACTTTGCGACGACCTGCAGGACGGACCGTCGCAGGCACGACGGGCCATCACAGGTTGCGTAATCCCAGTCTGGGTCGGATTTCTGGTTAAGTTTTAAAGGGGCGTTTTGGACTATTCCTGCTATAATTATAAAATTCGTGGGTTTACATTAATAACTCAATTTCTTGGGGGATAAAAGTGGTAACCTTGAGTTAATTAGTGGGGTATTATTGTCATCTTTTATACTTAATTATATGTTAATTAGGGTAAAAGAAAGAGGGTTTGAATAAGAAAAATAGAAAGAACAAAGAGAGAGAGAGAGAGAGAGAGGATCGAACGAGAGAGAGGAACGAAGGGGATATCAAAGATTGTGAGGATTTGCTTGCTTGATCACGAAATCTTCGGTGGAGGTAGGTTATGGTTTTTAAGCTATTCGTAGTAGACTCTTAATAGCGAATGATATGTATTGGTAGTATTGTAAACCCTTCTATATGCTTAATTGTATGTTTGCATGAATATGATTATGTGATTGTGATAAAATAAGCATGCTGAAACTATTGAATCCCAAATCTTGAAAGAAACTCTAATCTACTTTATTAATGATGATGCCTTGGTATAAAAGAAGGCTTGAGGAATTAAAGTAATGGGATTGATGATGCCTTGGTATAAGGGAAGGCTTGATGAACTGATAGAATGAGATTAGTGGATCGGAGTGTCACGTTCCGACACATAGTATTAGTGGATCGGAGTGTCACGTTCCGACACATAGTATTAAGGGATCGGGTGTCACGAATCGACACGTAGAATTAGGGGATCGGAGTGTCACGTACCGACACATATTATTAGGGGATTGGGTGTCACGAACCGACACGTAGAATTAGGGGATCGGAGTGTCACGTACCGACACATAGTATTAGGGGATCGGGTGTCACGAACCGACACGTAGAAGTAGGGGATCGGAGTGTCACGTACCGACACATAGTAGTAGGGGATCGGAGTGTCACGTACCGACACAAGAGGAATAAAGATAATGAATCTTGAAAGATGATAAATATACTCAATCTAATGAACCTAATTCCCAAATGAGTATGATATTGAGGCTTGAGCCCTCATGGATGATCTTGGTGGTACTTATTGATGATTATTGTACTTGTTGTTGCTACATGTTGAGTATTATAGTTGATTTATGATATTAACTGATATATACTGTTTTCTATTTTGAGTTGGCCGATGATATCTACTCAGTACTTGTGTTTGTACTGACCCCTACTTGTATGTTTCTTTCTTTGTTATTTGTGGAGTGCAGCAAACGTGCCGTCGTCTTCAACTCAACAGTAACTCTAGCCAGTCTTCGTCACACCGGATCTTCAGGGTGAGCTAATGCTTCTAGCTTGGACTGGATCTTCTTCTTCAAGTCTTGATGCCTTGAACTTCCGGCATGGACTAGCTTTTTACTTGCTTTTGCTTTCTTAGATACTCTTAGTTTAGTAATTTGAGGATAGATGTTCTTGTGATGATGACTTCCAGATTTTTGGGGATAATAATAATAGTTATTGAATTGATTTTATTAATGAGTTTAAGTCTTCCGCATTGTATTTGGTTAATTATGTTTGAAATGTTGGGGTTTTGATTGGTTGGTTCGCTCACATAGTAGGTTAAGTGAGGGTGCCAGTCGCGGCTCGGTTTTGGGTCGTGACAAGAAGTTTTACCGGGTCTTGATTGTTGCATCCATTAATGATCGAGCTTTGATTCTCTTGGTGGTGCATTACACAATTCATATGTTTATAATGAAATCAAGAAATATGCGCAGTTAATTCCTATGTGTCTATCTATTTCTGATTTTTACGATAAGAAAAGCTTGGATGTATCTTCACATCCTAAATGCAAGGGTAACTCTAAGTTGGACTTGTTTTATGTCAAGAATATATCTCAGCAAATAGAAGGAGCTTGTAAGTGTATATACTGTTATTTTATTTTGGTCTTGACTTATATTGACTTTGTTGTTTACAAAATTATACAATTATATATATATATATTTTTTATATACAGGGATTGTGAAGTACATGTTGTTGCTTATGTCGAGCATATCAGTAATGTAAATGTTGGTTCATAATCATTTAATGTTGAGTTAATGCGTACAAGATATGTGACAATGTTGTGAAATTATGGCATGCAGAAGATTGAAACCGATGCTACAAGTGATAGTGAAGCACCGGAGAGGCCACACAGGATTAAGAGAGAATGTGAAAGTAGTGAAAGGATCATAATTCATTAGAACAACAGTAATAATTTATGTGTTTTGTAAATATTTGAATGACATTCGTAACAATAGTTCTACTTCTTATATTTTTGGTATATTTGAATGGCATTTGTTTCATCTTTTAAAGTGCTGAACTTTATTATGCTTTTGTTGACAGTAGTATATTGTTCGAATTTTAAGGTGTTTTAAAATTATTTGTATATATCTAATTTTAAAAAAAAATATTTTTCTTGAGTTATAATTGTTGTTATTAACAATTTAAAGAAAAATATAAATATATTTTTACTATGGTTGCTATTTAATTGTTTATTACCATAATTTATACAAATCAATATACACAACTGTATAAAGATTAGACTTACTCCCTCCGTTTCTAGAAGTTTGACCTCCTTTGCTTTTTAGTCTGCTTAAAAAGGAATGACCTCTTTCTTTTTTTATGTAACATTTTAAAATCAGCTTTCCACATGACATGCTTAAGGCCACAAGATCAAAGGACAATTTTGTACATTTAACCTAACTTTAATTTAGGACCACAAGATACAAAAGTCTTATTTATACTCTTAAACTCCGTGCCAAGTCAAACCAGGTCATTCTTTGTGAAACGGATGGAGTATAATTTTACACAAAGTTTTTATATTGATATCTATATACGTTATGTAGATCATTAGTATAATTCAACCTCCAGTTACAAATTTATATATATATATATATATATATATATATATATATATATATATATATATATACAGATCAATTTTAGAATACATTACTTTGTTACGATTAAGTTCAACGTTAAAACACACCATATACAAATATTTGTATAAATGACCTATATTCGCTTATAGTAATACATATTATACATAATTTAAATATACACAAATGTATTATGATCATTCGTATAAATTTATACAAAATATTTTGTATAGATACCTTTATATATATTTTACAGTCAATTGTAATATTGTATAATTAAACACTTAGTTAAATTAAGTTAACGTTAAAATTCACCATATACATATATGTATGTATTAAATGGCCATTATTCGCTTATAGTAGTAATACAGAATTTTAATTTTGGTTTATACAAAAAATGTAATCACATTTTTCATATAAAAATGTGTGATCGCTATAAAAAAGAGAAAAAGTGTATGCACTTTTAAACACACCAATTGTATGCCCATGAACTAAAAAATAGAAAAAACATGGCTAAAAAAAAAACTATTTAAGGTGCAAATGGCAATACTAATTAATTCAGAGTAAATTATTTCATATAACAAAGTCTTCAAGTTTTGAAATATATAAACTTATAACCCATTATAAAACGAATTAATATTCGTGTGGCCTAGTTCGACATAAACGCCTATTGGGACCTGCAACTCCACATGTGCTACATGTATTTTTTTCTTTAATCCCAAACAATTTGCGTTTTGTTTTTTAGCGAGTTTTTTTTTTTGGCCTGCCTAAAGGTCTTCTGTATATTGGAGCCGAACTTCATCATACATTATGTATTCAGGTATCACTACTATGTTATATTAGGCAACAAAAGAATTTGTAACTCATAAATCTTTAACATTATCTTTGATTTGTATAAGTCAGAGCAATATTCATAAGGTATTAGACTCCTGTTATTTAATACAATCCAAACATTTTCACATGGTATTTTTCATATTGAAACCTGCCACAGCTACATGTTTTAGCCTTCAAATTGACTACAAAATTTCTACCATCGTCGTTCATACTGTGCACCTATTCAGTTGAGGGTACAACATGTTATTTTTTTTATAAAAATTAACTATACATACATCTTATACATAATTAAACAATAATAATTTCAAAATATACAAAAAAAAAAAAAAAAAAAAAAAAACATACACTCATCAGTGTGCGCACCTCATTCTCAACTAGCATATTTTAAATTTTCCAATCAATGATGTAAATGTGCATGTTGCTTCATGTTTATTACATATACAATTTAAAGCTATACAAACAGTAGATATAAACAAATTAGATATTTTTATTCATTTATACATATATAGTTGAAACACTTATCCAGAGGCGAAATCAGGATTTTCACTAGGGAGATCAAAATTTGTAGAAATAGACACATGAAGTAGCCGAATGGGGTTCGATATCTACTATTTATATATATAAAATTATTTTATTCATTCATAAATAATATAATTTTCCGCCGAACGGAGTTCAGATGAACTCCCTTCGTACAAGGTAGCTCCGCCCCTGCACTTATATATATATATATATATATATATATATATATATATATATATATATATATATATATATATATATATATATATATATATATATATATATATATATACGCGCGCACAAAACATTTATACTTATGCTTAGTTATAAGTATATATAAATAAGAAAGAATAAAACATTGTACATTTATATATATTTAGTCAGAACACTTACTACTTCAAACATACCTATATACAAATTGGGAATACAAATTTTATACAAAAACATATTGGAAATACAAATTTATAATGTGTTTTAAAACCCTTCATAAAATACGTTGATCGTAACTGTACAAATTCAAAAGTAATCTTAAAATTCAAAATCTATATGTAAAACTTCTATTTTGCCTTAAAACTTGTAGTAATAGATATTTTTCAGAAATCAACATAAAGAACTGCAACTGAAAAAAAAATTTCATTCGAATTTTTTTTCAATATATTATGTTACATTTATACGGTTGAAATGACACTAAAGTGGAAACTATCAAAATATAAAATAAATTCATTCTTCATGTTTTCTCAATTTCAAACATAACCTTGAAATATACGGACATACATCACTAAAAAGGAAATTCAAACAATTTCAAGTAATAAATGGTTTACCTAATGTTTATTTCTTTTTCTTCAGTTTGTTTGTGCTATAAAAGTTGGTTCGACGAAACAATCTGAGTTCTCTTGATGACGAAGTTCTTAAACAAATGAAATTCTATCAAAAAGGTGATATGTGTGATTTATGGGATTCTATAAAACTGCAAATATGAGCAGTTTTAAAAATAAATTTATATATAATGAAAACTAAATCACTGATTTATAGAAAACAAATACTAGTAGCAAATTTAAGTATGCTATTGAGCGCAAAAATAGAATTGTAGTTATAGAGCGTCAATATGAATTTTATCTTTGTTATTCCTAAAATATATACTCTATAAACATCAACGAATAGAATTCCACGTCGTTTTTTTAATAAGACACATCTACGTGTGGAATTCTGAGTCATTTTTTAATGACAAATAAGAAATAATAAACTAAAAAAATTAATTAAATCAAATATCCTTCCCATCTTTTCTTCTTCAGCCCCCAACCCCCATCAATTCTATCGGATTTCACCCTTTTTTAGATCCCATCGATCTTTCTCCATTCTTCAGATCTCTTTCTATGTTTTTTTTTATTATTTTCTCCATTCAATTCAAAAATATAAGCAAATTGATGGAGTGAACAAAGAGATAAAAAAAAACGAAACTACTAAAAAATGCAATTGCAGATTTCACTCATTTGATGATTTGTGAAACATATAAAAAGAATTTTATTGTGTTTTTTGTTCATTAAATTCTCCAATAATAGTGAAAGGGGATGAGAATTTTTAGTAATTTTCTAGTTTCTTGGCTTTTGACTTTTTCGATTTGAAATTGTTAATGTGTCAAAGAAATTGATTGTACTAAAAGTTAGGGTTTTGTATGAACTGATATTTGTGGAGTTATTGCTTTTTGAAAGTGGTAAAAAGGGGGGAGAAGAAGAAGGGGTGAATGGGATGAAGAAAGGGAGAAGGCAAAGAAGAAATAGGTATCTAATGGAGTCCGTCCACGGTCTATAAGGGTCTCTCTTGTTGAGAATATAGAAGTGTACAAGAATAATCAACTAAGCTGCCACCTCGGAAAAGTAGTCATAACTAACTTAATGAGTATTTAGTTGGTTAATTAAAAATAAACAGGATTAGTTAGTGAGTTAGATATTTTTTTCTAAGTCGACTAGTTCTGTATAAATAGATAGTAGCATTGTATTGTTCAGATATGGATGAATTACATTTTTCTCCTTTTCACTATAAATCTCTCCCGCTCTCACTTCCAGTTCATCTTCATCCTTTCAAGCATAGTTTTAACATGGTATCAAAGTCATTAATGGTGGTTACAACTTCTTAAATTGTTAGCTTTCTTTTTCTCTATAGATCCTTGATTCTGTGGGTTCCTCATCAATGACGATTAGAGGTGAATCATCAACTGATGCGATTGGATCGGAAAATGTCCATATTTCGAGATCAACTTTCGATTCATTCGATCCTTTATTTTTATAGATTTCAGATATTCCAGGTGTAAATTTAGCTCATTGTGTTCTTACTGGATTGGAGAATAATACTCTCTGGAGTAAATCGACGCGAATTACGTGATAGGGAAGAACAAAATTGGTGTCGTGGATAGCACCTGCAGGAATGAAATGTATGCAGGTTAGATGACTCATCAATGGGTGCGGGCAAGTGCATTTGTACTCTCATATATCATGAGCTCGGTTTCAAAGGATCTGGTTAATGGCATTGTCTATTCATCCAATGCTCACAAAGTCTGGGTAGATATTAATGAACGATTCGATAAAGTGAATACTACCAAAATCTATTATATTTCTAGAGGAATAGCAACATTAAAAAAGGTATTTCTACAATTTTGATTTATTATTCGAGACTGAGTGAACATTGGGAGGAATATGAGTCTCTAGTTCCTCCTCCTTCGTGTTCATATGATAAATCTTGTGAGTTCATCCAAAACTCGAGCAACAAAAGCTAATGCAATTCTTAGGAGGTCTAAATGAGAATTACAATCAGTCAAGGAGTCAAATTTTGATAATGACCTCTATTCACTCAGTAAAGCAAGCATACTCATTGATCATCCATGAAGAGAGTCAAAGAGCTCATCTCAATATGGCTGCACAAATCCCATGCACCAGTACACATTATGAAGATGGTGAATCTTTTGTTGTTGCAGAAACTGGTATAATGCGACATGATACAAATTTGAAGCAAAAAGAAGTCATGGCTTCTTGATACAAAATTGGTGAATCTTCAGGATTAGCCAATGTGAATGAACGCTATCGAAACAACAGCAACATAAGATTACAGACAAATGCTCATCTTCAATGTGATTTCTGTCACCTGAAGGGTCACACAAGAGAGAAATGTTACAAATTGATTGGATATCCCAAGACTTCAAATTCACCAAGAATAGGAAAAAATATCAAATTGATTTTATAGGAGGAAACTACAATGGTTCTAGATATCAAGGTCAAAATGGCTATAGATCTGGGGGTTACAGTGCACAAAAAAATATATGGTTTCCTCTAATTAGCAGTCACAAAATGGGAGGAAGCTGAATTGTACGGATCAAGGATTCACAGCTGAAAAATTTCAAAAACTACTCAATCTCTTGACAAGTAGGAAACAACTGAGAATGTAGCTAATATATCAGGTGCAATTAATTTATTTCTAGTTGGTATTAAGACTAATTTCTGGATTGTTGACACAGGGGCATCAAACCACATGGTTTCTTCTCTGGATTTAATGTCATCTAGTCAAGGTCTTCCTTCTTCTACACATAACTAAGTATTTCCTCCAAATGAAAACATAGTCCAAATCACTCATAAAGGCACCTGTAACCTAGACAAAGATCAAATACTTCAAAATTCCCTTCATATACCAATGTCAAATTACAATTTACTTTCAGTATCCAAACTAACTAAAATTGCAATGTTTTGTAAATTCCTATCTTGAATCCTTTTCCAGGATCTTTACTGGAAAGGTGAAGGGGAATGGTAAGGTCAAGGATGGTCTCTACATTCTATCCACAAAATCACCAACACCTGTCACTTCTAATAGTTCACATAATGCTCATGTTTGCTTCTCAACTCAATATGCTAATGTCAAAAGCTCCATTTGGCATCAAAGGCTTGGGCATGCACCAATTCCTATCCTCAATCAGATACAAATTGTTCAACCTATATTAGATATATCTCAAATTTGTAATTGTCCTATTTTTCCTTTAGCTAGGCAAACTAGAACACCTTTTTCCTACTCATAATGTTGTTTCTATTCATGCTTTTCAATTATTGCATATGGATGTATAAGGTCCATTTAAACAAGACACTTACAATGGAAACAAGTACTTTTTCACTCTTGTGGATGATTTCAATCGAATGACTTTGGCTTTCTTGTTGAAATTCAAAAGTGATTGCTTACTTCATTTAAAAAACTTTATTCTTCTTGTCCAGAACTAGTTTGATGCTACCATTAAGATTATTTTATCTGATAATGGTTTGGAACTCATTAACACCCAACACACTGCTTTGTTTAACTCTCTCCGTATTCTTCACCAAAGAACTTGTGTATATACCCCACATAAAATAGGGTAGCTGAGCGAAAACATAGACAACTTCTTCAGCTTGCTAGGGTATTACAATTTCAAGGTCACATTCCCCTTAAAATTCTGGGGTGATTGTGTACTCACGACCACTTACGTTATCAACTGACTCCCTTCTAGAGTGTTGCATGATGTTTCATGTTATGAAAAACTACATAAAATTGATCCTAGTTTAGAACACATGAGGACATTAGGATGTCTTTGCTATGCTACTGAACCAAATCCCACAAAAAAATTCTCACTTAGAGCAAGTCCTGCTGTTTTTATGGGATACTCATCCACACAAAAGGGATATAGACTCTATAACCTTCAATCTCACCTATTCTTTGCTAGAAAAGATGCTCATTTTAGAGAGCATATTTTTCCTTTCTAGCAATCCTCCATCACTCCACCTATCACTCAGTCATCTATCACTCACTCCTGTTATGCCTCCCTATTTTTTTATTCTGATTCTTCACACTTTCCACCTGAGACTTCTTTCTTCTATCACTCTTTCTACTTCTTCTATTCCCACACCTCTTGTTGCACCTGCTCCTAATATCTCTACTACACCTATCATAGTATCCCCTAAGAGATTATCTAGAGCTACCAGATCTCAAATTTGGTAATCTGACTATGTTCATCCTCAAACTCGTTCTAGGCCTTCTTCCTCTACTCACTCTATTAATAATGTCGTTCATTACTCTCATCTTGGTTTTGGATATTAAGCTTTCTTGTCAAAATTTTCCTCTTCCATTGAATCTCAAAATTATTCTAAAGTTATACTAGTTGATAGATGCATCCAAACTATGCAAATAGAAATTGACGCCTTCGTGAAAAACAAAACTTAGGAGGTGGTTGATTTACCAACTGGAAAGTTTCCAATTTGGTGTAAATGGGTGTATAAGATCAAGTATGATGTTGATGGTTCCATTGAAAGATTAAAAACTCGATTGGTGGCCAAAGGCTATGCTCAACAAGAAGGGATTTATTTTCATGAAACTTTTTCCCCTATTACAAAGATGGTCACTGTTAGGTGTGCCCTTTCTCTAGTTTCTATGAATGATTGGCCGGTTTTTCAGATGGATGTGTTTAATGCTTTTCTCCAGGGCGACCTTCATGAGGAGGTGTACATGGTACTGCCTCAAGGTTTTGGCAGTAAGGGGGGGGGGTCATCAAAGGTGTGCAGGTTAAAGAAAGCATTGTATGGACTTAAACAGGTATCTAGGCGATTGAACATAAAGCAAACTACTACATTGATCAACTCTGACTTTCAGCAAAGTAAACATGATTATTCCTTATTCACCAAGAAGGTTGATCATAAAATTGTGATGATACTCATATGTAGATGATTTATTGATTACTGGTAATGACATACTGCTTATCAAAGAATCACAGAACACCTTACAACAAAATTTAAAAATCAAGCATTTGGGGGAATTGAGATACTTCTTGATATAGAGTTTCTAAGGTCCAAAAAGGGAATACTCATGACACTGAGAAAGTATACTTTGTAGTTAATATCAGAATGGGAATTAGCAGGGGTCACGCGTAAAATAACACCTTTAGAACAGCATATGAAGGACACTGCAACTGGCTATGATAAACACTTGAAGAAAGAGAGTGATGATGATTCACAACTGGTAGATAAATGTGCTTATCGGAGATTAGTGGGAAGGCTACTATATTTGGCAATGACCAGGCCAGACATCTCTCATGTGTTTCAAACATTAAGTCAATTTATGCATGATCTAATACAATCTTATTTGGAAGGAACACTCCATGTAGTAAGGTATCTTAGAGGAAATTCTAGTTTTGGAATTTTGGTGATTAGTGACAAGAATGACACAATAAATGCCGTCTGTGACTCTGATTGGGCATCTTGTGCAATAACAAGAAAGTCAGTAACAGGTTACTGTGTGAAGTTGGAAAAATCCTTAGTATCTTGGAAGTCAAAGAAGCAAGAAATTGTATCAAGAAGTACAATAGAGGCTGAGTAGGCTTCTGTAGTTTCAGAGATTATTTGGTTTGTAGGATTGTTGAAAGAGATGAGTTTGGAAGTAAAAATACCAGTGACTTTGTTTGTGATAACAAGGCTGCTATACAAATTGCTGAGAATCCTATATTTCATGAGAGGACCAAGCACATAGAGATAGATTGTCATTTTTTAAGAGGAAAGATACAAAAGGGGTTGATCAAGACAATGCGTATTTTCGGAACTGATCAAGAAGTTGACATTCTGACCGAAGCTCTAGGAGGACAACAATCAACAATATTACTACATATTATGAGGTTGATTGATGCTTTGAAGGCTCAGCTTGAGGAGGAGTGTTGAGAATATAGAAGTGTACAGGAATTACCAACTAAGATGCCAGATGATAAAAGTAGTTATAACTAACTTTAGAATTAGTTAGTTGGTTAATTAACAATAAACAAGATGAGTTAGTGAGTTAGATATTTTATTTTCTAAGTCGGCTAGATGTGTGTAAATAGATAATAGCATTGTATTGTACAGATATGGATGAAAAACATTTTTCTCCTTTTCACCGTAAATCTCTCCCTCTCCCATTTCCAGTTCATCTTCATACTTTCAAGCATAGTTTGAACATCTCTCTTAGGTCATTCCGCCTTACTTTTGCCCAAATAAATAAGAGTCATTCCGCCTTACTTTTACCCAAATAAATAAGAGGTGCAGGAGCTCTCATTGAAAAAGTTGTAACTTAGTTAATCAAAAAAATCAATTTCTGGTTACCATTCCTTACATCTAAAAGAAGAAAACCAACCAAAATGGTGAAAAGGAACAAAAGAGATTAAGTTCCAAGAAACTATGCCTGTAGACAGACTATTTTACAACCATTAGATCCCTGAAACCGCTTGCACTGGTTACACATCCACTTGATAAAGCAGACTGAGCTTGGAAACACATGTCAGTAAGATACAACAATTTAGCATCTGTATGTTCTGTTATACACCAATTGTCAAACACCTGCACAATGATGTCTTCATGCCTAAATTTCCATTCCTGAAACCAAATAACATTAATTTATCTGTATGATATGATATCATGATATCGTAATACGAAATATGAAATTGAAGTTTGTTTGGACATACGATATGGAATTTTTGTATTGTATGTATTTTCATAAACACAAGAGTTTCATAAGTTGTAAAATTAAAATAGCCCCAATTGTTTATTCAATCTTACCAAATAAACAAAAATTTATAAAATCGCATAATAAATTATTACAAAGCTATTTGTTCTCAATTGTTCCATCTAACTTTAATTCAACAACAAAAAAAATTGACCATAAATTGTAGTGTGCTAGTCTTTAATATTACTCAACAATCAGTTGGTATCAGTTAAAAGTGACTATATGTTGCTGATAATAACAAATTTTTAAAAAATAATCATGTCATTATAAATTTTATTTACATATAATATAAATGGTTGGTAGATATAAATGTGGGGTTGTTTTAACAAAATATAAACTTGTAGATCAATTTTTGTATTAAAAATATCTCAAATCATGATATGAAATAATCATATCATCATTTTTGGACAATATGGAATCACACCTCACATCTCATCATATGAAATCATGAGATGGAATGAACATAAAATCGCATGTCATAAAAGCTGATTCCATCTCATGATTTCATATCGTGATATGGTATCGCGTGGTCAAACGTCTACTTATTGTAGCTATGAATTATTAACATGTATTCTCTTAACTTCTTAATGTGGGTATTATAGTAGAACCAATTCAATTCTTAACAAGACAAACTGTATGTGTCATCAGTTTGACCCATGAACGCACTTGCTTGGCTGGAAATGTAGAAAGGAGAAAGGGGGCGGATGTTTATGAAACAAGAACACACATTACTAGGAGGTTGAATAATAGCCTAAATGAATAAAAACCAATCAGAACATAAAGAAACCTTATACATAATCTTAGATCAGGGAGGAGGATCCCAGAATTTGGAGAAAAGAGTACCTGAGGGTCAAGTTAAGGTATTCTTGGCACAGCCACTCTGCCAGTACCATCTCTATCTTCTTACTGCTGTCTTCCTCCTCCTTCCCGGGATGGTAGCCTGTTCAGTTTGCTTGTGTTTCTGTACCATGGTATAAACCTGCATTACAATAAAACTGTTGGTCACCTTTGATTCACCATTCCCACTCGGATGTTCAACCAATAAGAAAGCAGCAGGAAAGTAGGGTCACTCATCAAGAGACTAATGTTGCAATGTTGACCATTGAACAAAGTGTCCGAATACAAGAATTAGATGGTAATAGGAGAAACTAATGTTGAACATCCTAACACAGTAGTAATTTTATTTTTTATGCTGACTATATTGCACAATGTTAAAAATTTAACAGCCGAAAAACATTCATACATGAGCTAAGCACAAAGTGACAACATAACCTCGACTACTAGGAAGTTGGACCTATATTTACATGATCCATAGATAAAGCTCTTGACAAGTGCATTATAAATTAAAGGAAAATATTAAACTCAAGATGTGAATTGTCAAGTCATTGTGCAGGAGCAGTCAGTAAGATGTTTGTTGTTTCAGAGAAGTTCTTCTTTCCTTATTTACAACCAAATTATACGAGCCATCACATTTCTTCATTATAACATTCAACTACACTGATAAGGCCGGCAAAACCTAGTATCCGTTGATTTTCAGCCATACCTTTCTTACTCCAGATGTCAATCCCATGCTATCAAGGTTTTTGCCATCAACATACTTCCATGTAATACTCTCTTTGTCCAGTTTTTCGTCTTCGATGCTTCGATTACCTACATGTCAACAGAAACCACATGCAATTAAGTATATAAAAAAGGTGCTACACTCTAAACATTTGAATAAGTTACCATGAGGTAGTAAGTCAACACATAGAGTGAACCTTTTGGATGTAAGACCAATAACTCTACGTACATCTTGAGGCGTATATGACTGAAGACGTGGACAAATTCTCCAATATCTTCTCGTGAAACTATTCTAGTAGACTCTTTAAGATCCAGATTGAGTGACGACTGTAAAAAGTTATCAATCGCTTTTCTTCTCGAGGCCAGGTCTGCTTCCTTCTCCAAGAGAATTGATGGAAACTCCCAGAGGCCGGCAAGTAGACCCTCATTTGGTCTTTTTACAAGAATATATTTGCTGTTGGATTGAGATCCCGTCATTTCCTGGCAATCCAGTATCTCTACAACACTAACAGCAGAAAACTCATGCCTTTGTTTGGCCTTCACAACTTTTGTTGGGTAATCTGAAACATGAACTGACTCGTTCTGCCTAGAGAGCGACAAAGCATGACATTGCGCAGAGATGGGGCACACAGCACAACCTGGATTCGAAAGAGAGCACAACGTAGCTCCAAGTTCCATAAGAGCTTGGTTGAAATCTCCAGGCCTACAAGGATCAACTAATTGTCCTGCAAGTTTCCTATTTCAAAAGAAAATATATCATGACACAGGATGGAGAACTCATTAAGAAATAAAGTAATATCTGAAATTGAGTGATTATAGTATCTAGCATGATCACTTCTTAAGAAAGATATTAATTTATATTCGTTCCCTGAATATATTTGATATGAAGCAGAAAGAAAAGATAATTAGAGAAAGAAATATGATGCAACTCTCTGTAAAGTTGCTTACTATCTTCCACAGCAAGAAAACATTTAAAACTTCTTTATACATCACAAAGACTCACCAAAAACTCTTAACTGTCGCAGTGTCTTTTGGATTCGCTGATATGGCCTTCAGCCTAGAAATAACCCTGACCACATTCCCATCAACAACAGGTACTACCTACAGTTATAACTTAGAAAATGTGAGAAGAGGAAGAGTGTATTAGAGAGACAAAAGTTTGCAAAACCTGTGAACCTTTTTGAAGGCAATTGAGGCAATAGCACCAGCAGTGTATTCACCAATTCCTTTGATCTTGCGAAGTTCTGAAACAGTCTCTGGAAAACTACCTCCTTCTTCAACCACCTCTTTTGCACCCTGCAAAAACACAGATATCTCTATTAAGCAAACACGACAATAAACACATGAGTAGAGCTAAGAATGCTAATTTGCAATGCACTAATTCTTAAGCCGATTAAAAGTTGTAGACACAATTTTAGTCTGCACAAAAGATAATCAAATAGATTTTGGACACTCCACCTTAAGCTAGTCAATTGTCACTTGGCAACTACATAGATGGATAAATGCTGAGTTACTCTGTAGGAATATGCTGGATCCAGTTAATAAAGATTATGCTGGACCCATTACTAGTATTGTTTTCTATTCTTAGTCAAGTATGCATTAGTTTCAGTTTTTTTGTATATAAGGTAATGAGAGGAATTGAACGCCTATGAAAACCCTTGGTTGTGGGAATTTATAGATTTTGAAACAACTGTGATAATTGGTGGTAAGTTGAACTAAATGAAAGAAAGAAGAAAAGTTTTGAGCATCAGATAGTTCACCTGTAATAAGAAGCGAACTCGTCTATAATACCCCAAACCAGCCCACATTTCATTCACCTCCTGCAAGTTAGGAGAGGACAAGGCTGTAAAGAAAATGAAGCATGGAGGTAAGTGTATAAGTAGTATAAGGAACCTCAAGAGAAGCTTGAGCAAGATGATGAAGAGTAGGCCATTTGTTCATCCAGCGTTTGAAATAATCAATGACAGTTGAAACCCTAGTTTGCTGAAGCATTACTTCAGAAACCCAGACGGCATAACCCCTTTTATCTCTCTCATCAGAACCACCACTGATTCTTCTCCAAGGAAGGTCTCTTTGATTTTCATCATACCATTCCAATAGAGAAGCCCTAATCTGTAGGGTTTCATCTTTAGAGAAACTGATGTCCTCTATATCATCGCTTTCTTTTGGAGGTATTTCTCTGCTACGCCGAGCTCTCTTCTTACTTTTCAGGGACATCAACACCCTTTTCTTCTCCTCCATTGATACAGAGTACCGCTTATTCAGATTTCCCGCTAAGCAATGCGTTTCAAAATGTAAGCAAATGGTCACTGGCATAGTCTCTTTGTTTTTATTTTAATTTTTGGTTAAATTTCTCTCTCTATATGTGTTGCTTAAATTTCTCTCTCTCTACATGTGTGTTATGAAACTATATAAAATTAGAAGACGAATAAAGTAGGGAGAAGAGAAAGATTTCTTATTCATATATTCAGGATTCATTATCTTTCACAAATTTTATTACATTGAAGGAAAATCCTTTATTTATAGCGAAACCTTACTTGGTTCCTAAGTAGTATTCCTAACCATATCCTAAAAAGTCTTCACATAATTAGACATTCACTATAATACAAATTATTTACAACACTCCCCCTTGAATGTCGTTAGATTATGTGCCTCGTTAATACATTACTAGATAAAACCCAGTGGGAAAAAAATCTAGTGAAGGAAAAAGAGCATACATATCTAATAATATGCATTATGGATGCCTTATTAAAAACCTTACAAGTAAAACCCAATGGGACAAAACCTTGTGAGGAAAAAAGAGTACATCACGTATTAACCCACCCTCATAAAACATCAAGAGACTTGGATCTTCGTCTTCCAATCTTGACCATCAACTTCTTGAAAGTTGTAGTTGGTAGAGACTTGGTGGATAAATCAATTGTAGTATTATTTGAACAAACATGATATCATCATTTTTGGGAGCTCATGAGTGTAGAAAAACCTTAACGAAATATGTTTTCTTCTATCTCCTTTTATGAATCTTCCTTTCAGGGTCAAAGATTTCTCTAAGTTCCTTACTTTAACTTCTTTAAGTAAATAATTTGTTGCCTTTTGAAAACTCTTCAAGAGTTTAAATTATAGTTATCAACTTGCATAACAATACTTGTATATGATTTATGCATTTTGAATCTATTTAATCCTTATGAGGATGATAAACAAGTTTTTCAAAACCTTGTATATGCTAGATTTCGAACCCATTGGATATTTTCATATTGATTTTGTCAAGTGACAACATTCAATATTAGGTGTATGACATCTTCTAGTGCTTAGATTGCAAGTCAAATAAGCTTTATGCTTACCAAGAAGCATCATTCCACTTTTCACTTGATAATTATTTCTACACCAACATGCTTTAATAGTCATAGAATTTATATCATAATAATTTTTAACAATATTGCGTGCTATTGATCAAAGATGCCGTCAACGATATATCATTTTGCATTGATTCACAATACGACATAACTTATTGAGATCTCATCACTTCATTATTTTTAGGTAGCTACCCCTCTCATGAGATTTTCATAAAGTGTTATGTCGTAGGCTTTCCAAGAACATATTGTCTCCTTATTATGATCATTTTGATTCTTTGATCCTCTTCCTTTTTCAAAGATTATTTTATTTAGAATTGATTAGTCTATCATGCTTCATGCATTTCGTAAACTCTATCTTTAAGGGATATTCAATAAGAGTATTTACAACTTTTGTGTTGCTTCTAATCTCCCCCTTATGTTAGACAAACTAACATATATCTCAATCTTTTGGAGAATTTATCTTTGTGCATCATTGTATATTCATTGATTATATACTACATACAAAAATAATCAGATGAAAAATATTTGGCCCCTGATCATAAATTAACAGAAAGAAAATCTGATCATAATTTGTTGGTTTGATGCATATAAATACATTTGTATGCGGTATCATATTTCAGATCAACACATGAAGCTTTATTTTCACAAGCAATGATTTCACTATCTCAGACATTTAATATCACAACAACTTGCGTATTTATCAATATCTATCAAAGATAAATTGTCTTGATTACATATTCTGAAATTGTGCTCTTATCTCAATTATTTTTTGCACAAACAATTTTGCGAATGTCAAAGTACAAGTTGATAACAAACGCACATGCGATTATCTTATTGATGCATCTTTTTATCATATCACATAGGTAAACGGGCCCATATTCACCTTATATACTTTTCAGAATTTAGGGATTTAGTTCCAACTTTAGTTGATCAAATCAACTTTATCACGAGAACAAGCAACGTAAAGAATTCTTGAAGAATCTTCTAGTTTTTCAATGTATGTCCATTACTCAGTATGCACATCTTTGGGATGACCAAATTATTCATGCCAACTAATAAAATTATTAGTACTCGTGAACTCCAAGTTTACTACTCCATGTACCTTCTGCTTTAGTAATTTCTAATTTATTATTATATGAGTAAATTTCAATTTTATTACTCCAAGAGTAATTTTCAGATTTATTTCTTCTCAATTACTTTACCCTTTAGGTGAGTCGTGATCCCATAATTGAATGAACTAATCTGAAGAAAATTGTGCATGTAACATATTATTTATGCCAACATTTTTGCAAACATCAAGTTGCGTGATAATAATAGACACACATGAGACCATATAGAAGAAACATTTATTAGGACCATTAAATATCTAAACAATTCACTAAGTAGATGTCTAGGTCCACAAATATATGTATACGTTCCTAGAACGCAGAGAATTCAATCTCAACTTTCGTTTATGATGGTCTCACAATTAGCTAGCCTTGCTAACAAGTATTACAAAAAAAATTCACCATTTAAAAGAATTTCTAGTTTCTTCCATGGATGTCCATTTTAATTTTCCATAATTCGTCGAAAAATTATAGACTAATGATGTCCCAGACAATCGTGTCAAACTAAGAAAGTATTGGAATTAGTAAACTTTTTATTTACCATAGAATGTGCCTCAATTGCATTAATTCTTGTCCAATACAAGCCCGAAGATAAAACATGAAACTTTTCTATAATACATGTCTTCTTAGAGACATTCTTGGTGATACCACATGATTGACCAAGGTCGCAATCTTTCTCATGCCTAGCATGGTGGCTTACACCTCATTCCCTTTAAAGAATGAATTTATATTTTTAGCATTTATTAAAAGTTCTCATTCTTGATGAATGGAAAACAAACATGTGCATATCAAATTATGATAGCTTTAGTACCTCATTCTATATTTATGTGCATTATTCAATCACTTGTCTTCTTTCAGACGTAATATGCACGACTATCACATTCACTTTAGGGAATGAAAGCTTTCAATTGAATAGGGTTCATGACTATTTTCATCAAAAGAATACTTTTTGCTTTAATAGTCAAAATATCATCAATATAGTGGATTGAGAATCAAACTCAACGTCTTATCTATATAAAAGTGTCTTAGGTCATAAATCTATGGGTCTTGAACCCAATATCTTATCATCATGATGCATCAGGACTTTAACCTAATGTCTTACCCTCTTTATGCGATTGGACATAAATCCATCGTCTTATTCTTTTGGTGTGATAAAACTTAAATCTATCGTCTTACCCATAATGAGGCTCAACCTCAGACCTTCAAAATAATTATAATTTTATCACTTTTGATGATCATTAATATGATGTTACATTATAATTACACACAAAATTAAGATTATTGATTTATTATAATCAACATTAGTAGTTAATAAATATAGCTTAATGGATCATATACCTCATATGAAGGTTAAAAACATACCTTTCACTATATTTTGCTTATTCAATTATTAAAATAAATTAAGGAATTTTCTTCCCAATCGATTAAAATTAAACGTATAAAAAGTCAACAAATCTCTTTAGATGGTACCTCCAGATCTGTCACATAAGTAATTATTACATAAAAATAAATCATACCTTGAAGATATAAGAATCTTATTGCATAACTTATGCAAGATCTCTTTTGCACTTTTTCCGTCTTCTTCATAATTCTTGAAGAATAGAACAATCGTGCTGATAACGTGTTATGAAACTATATGAAATTAGAAGACGAATAAAGTAGGGAGAAGAGAAAGATTTCTTATTCATCTTGAAGTATATTAAGGATTCATTGATCTTTCACAAATCCTATTTACAATGAAGGAAAACCCTTTATTTATAGGGAAAACCTAACTTGGTTCCCAAGTAGGATTCCTAACCATATCCTACAGGGACTCCACATAATTAGACATTCACTATAATACAAATTATTTATAACAATATGTATTTTATTTTCTCTTATATCGATGAGCCGCTTTTCAGAAAATTTCTAACATGTATGGTTGGTAGTCATTTAATTGTGTCATTTTATTTTCTCATTTGAAAGTGGTAGGGTAGACAACAGTGTTATTGCCGTTTCAACTTGTCAAGGTTGCATTCTATGTGTACATTGTCACATCCGGGTTTATCTCCTAGACGTAACCGGCATCATCGCCTCTTTGAGGACTAAGACTAGTCTCTTAGTTTACATCATCACATTCATAAGTCGAATTAGGGGAAAAGGTTAAAATTTTTATTACTAATAGGAGGCTTACATAGACCTCTACATACACATAATTTTATATACATCTCATCTTATACCATCTAAACGATCATAACAATTTGGGCATGGCCCTACATCAACGTAAAGAAGTTACATATAGGCTTATACAAATCGTACTCAAATGAAAGTGGAATGAACATAAGAGTCTTAGAAAAACAAAAGTAACTTCATAACCAAGATTTCGGCATCGACCTCGGAAAGTGAGGACCTACTCACTGGATGATAGAGAATATCCAAGCCTTCTTCAAGTCGTCTCGAATGATCCTTCAATGACCGGAACCTAAAATGTTTGGGAAAAAGGGAGAATATGGGGTTAGTACGCCACTTGTACTATGTATGAGACCATATGCACATATAAGATCAAAATATGCTAAAAAAGGACATTTAGTTAAACCATAATATTTTACTCTTTAAAAGTCTTATGCAAAATCAAGCTAGTCATACTAAGTAACAAAACATGTTTACTAACTTAAACAAGTAATATGCATATGATCATACTTGAACCCATAATCTACTACAACCCTATCATCAAGGAATGACATCACAAGCATGAATAAGAGTACATTTCATTATGACAAAACAAGACAATTACTTATGAACTCCTATCAAGTCAACAAATGCAATGACTAAGCAAAGCCCCATAACCTTGCTCAATTCAAGCAACCCAACAAGAATCATGACTAACACCCTACTTCACATAACATGACATTTAGATATACACTTCATATTACTTTAACAATATAACCCAACACATATTCATAAGTGAACGAATCAACATATAATATCAACAATATGCAAATTCATCATATACATATCATATATCATCATAAACATAAACATAAATAAGAACATCCTCCTAAGACTCCCCTCAATAGTAACTAGTGCAATGCTTAGGTAGAGTCTCATACCCTTACCTGGACTAAGTTAGACTCCTTAGGTTGTCCTAGTTAGATTTCAATCCTTTAATTCATTTTACCTTTTGGGAACATCTTGCTCTAACCGACATAGACCACATAAGCTAGTGTGGAGTCACGTGTCATAAAATCCTACACCGAAGGAAGGCAGACTACTTGCCAAGGTAGTACCAAAACATAAAACATAGCAACTACGTGGATCAACTAGCTAGTATTCCTATAGGGGCAACATAGTTCACGAACTAGGAGATATAGTTGGGACCCTCTTTATGCTCCATGCGTTGTAGTCTCCAATCTCAAGATTACTTTAGTGCTCCTACCTTCCGTATGTGAGAAGGGATACTCCTCAATCTAGTTCACTCGGTGCTAAGCTAGAGTCCCTTCTTGAAATGTCTTTAAGTCTTTAATTATCAATGATAGCTTAGTTTAGGTCATAGGGTCTACCCCTTGTATAATCATCATCATCAATATCTCAATAGGAATTGTATGAGTATAAGTCCTTTCACTATAATTCATATAAGTGAGGTTAGCACATTAGCATTTCATATAATAATAATGCACATTGATAGTCATCACCATCCTTATCATACATACACCTTAATCAACCTCACAAAATAGTCAAGATATTTCAAAACAACATCATACCACCCTATCAATCCTAATACAAGGTATACTCCAATATAACATCATGACTTAACCACAATTAATCACAATTGGAAGTAAAGATAAAGATCATAAGACTTACCAAGTCACCTTCATAGTTCACTATTTAGGTCTTACCATAAACCCTCAATTCAATCAAAATTTATATGTACTTCATCATAATTTAATAATCAACGTGATAATAAGGCTAGAAGAGTCGCTACACCATAATTCAATACCAAATCAAAGCATAAGACAAGATACTTAGGTCAATTCTCATAACCTAGATCACTTATCAAGAACTAGTATGAAAGACTAAAAGTCATCCTAATTTGTTCATTGTTAGTGTAAAAACATCATCTAATAGTGATTTAACTAATAATCAAGTTAATTGGATCAATCACAACCCAATTCACATCAAGATCAAACCTAAGGTTAAGGGTTAAGGATCATGTTCTTCAATTTAGACCAAACCATCATAAATTACCATAATAAAGTTAAAATACATGTTAATCCATTCATTATATCCTAAAAAAATCATAAACAACTCAGTTCATAACAACAAATTCATAATTGAATGAATCCCACTTGAAAACCCAACTTTTAGAAATACTTTGAAGGAGTCCTTTGAGAAAAGAAGCCTAAAAGGTGAATTAGATATCATACCTCAATGTTTGATGAATATTTGATGGTGAAATCGTCCCTTTTAAGACCCCAAAACCTCCCCCTATCTTGTCTTCAATGGAGTCTTCCAAATAGAGAGAGAAAGAAGAGAGAAGGAAGAGAATTTATTTATAGAGGTATGTTTAGACTAATGAGGGTAGGGGGGTCTTTATATTGGGGCTTAATTAACTTAATTAGTTTCCCTTAAAACCCTAATTAATCACTTTAATATCTAACTAATTAATTAAAACTGACTTAAAATGTGTAGGAAAACTCGATCCTCAGAGACGAGACCCTGAACGACGGGTCGTGTGTGAGTCGACGATTGTCCCCGCTTCCGTCCTGCACACCCGTCGTTTTGGTCAGAGACTTGTGCAGGCGAGGACCCCAATATTTTAGCTAAGTGTGGGACAAAGTTGGCATCGATGCCCCGTCGAATCCACACACGAACCGTTCCTTGGCTTTTGTTGTTGCACACTACCTAGGTAGTGTTGCCTCCTACGTGCTAGGGTCCTCCTCAAGGACCCTTTGTTGGTCCTTGTGGAGTCGTATCCGGACATTTCGACTATGAATCATCTTAAACACCTATTAACTACCCTTCCACTAATTTTTATGGATTTCCGACTCCTAAAAGCTAGTCAAATAGACTAAGGCACGCACCCCTTAGAACTAGTTTCTGAACGTCATGGATGTTCTTGGATGTTTTGGTTCCTAAACTTCCTAAATGAACTATATTCATTAAAAAAGGTCTTAAAACAGTGTTTAGACCCAATGACACCTATGTTAGGCTTTAAGACTCGTCTTGGATTTTCGAAATATTACATTATCCCCTCCTTAGGAACATTCGTCCCCAAATGACACTAAAATTCTTTTGAAGGAAGGAATAGTCTCAAGACTAGCAAACCAACCAATCAACAATATCAAATCAATATAAATCATATGATTTCAACAAGGTAATTTCAAAACTTCAATTACCACACATAAGGCTCAACATTACAATATGAGGAATATCGTTCTCACAACAACAACATGACCTCAACATACTTTACATGAGCCAATTATGTCAACTTTCAGTCCAACAACATGCTATATTAATTTCAAAAAGACTCACCATATCAAAATGCACGACATAACTCAAAACAAAACAAAAGGCAAAATTTCAAGTTTTATGCATCAAATTCACTGTAACTCAGTGTAATGTGATTCAAAATGCACATATTTGCAAGACTTCACCAAAAATCAAGAAACTTCAATTTCTAGTCATATTTATATTATTAAAAAAAATGACTAACCTTAATTATAAAAAAGATGAGGGTAACGGGACTTCATGTCGGCCTCCGCCTCTCATATTGCACCCTCAACTAGGTGATTTTTCCATACACTTTTACAGAAACCACCCCTTTATTCATTAACTTCTTGACTTGCCTATCAAGAATTTGAACCAAAACTACCTCATAAGAGAGGTTATCCTTGACACCAAGACCCTCAAAAGGAAGAATATACTCGGGATCACCAATACACTTTTTAAGCATGGAAACATGGTAAACCGGATGAACCAAAGTCAATTCACTAGAAAGTTTGAATTCATAGGCAACCTTACCAACTCTTTGCAAGATTTCATAGGGACCCACATAACGAGGATTCAACTTCCCTTTCTTGCCAAATCTAACCACCTCTTTCACTAGTGAAATTATCAAATACGCCTTATCACCTTCTTCAAACTCTAAATCCCTTCTCCTATGATAGGCTTAAGACTTTCGCCGACTATAGGCCGTTTGCAACTGATTCCTTATAATATGAACTTTCTCTAAAGTCTTACAAAATCAAATCGGGACCAAGAAGTGAAGGCTCTCCCACTTCAAACCATCCAATAAGAGACCTACACCACCTACCATACAAGGCTTAATAGGGAGCCATGGAAATTGACGAAAGAAACTATTATTATAAGCTAACTCCACCAAAGTCAAATGCTTATCCTAATTTCCCTTGAAATCAATGATACAAGCCCAAAGAATATCCTCAAGGGTTTGAATAGTGCTTTCCGCTTGACCATCCGGTTAAATATGAAAAGCGGTACTCAACTTCAGCTTAGTAACCAACCCTTTTTTGAATGACCTCCAAAACCTCGAGGTGAATTGTGCACCCCGATCCGATATGATGAATAATGGAATACCATGGCGACACAAAATCTCATCTATGAAGATCTTAGTATAATCTTCCGCCGAATAAGTAGACTTGACGGGAATAAAGTGAGCGGACTTGGTCAACCTATCCACAACCAACCATATAGAGTCATATTGCCTTTGAGTCCGAGGCAAACGCACTACAAAGTCCATATTGACGTCTTCCCACATCCAATTAGGAATTTGTATCTCTTGTAATAAGTCACCCGGATTTTGATGTTCGGCTTTTACTTGTTGGCAATGTGGACACTTAGCGACAAACTTCACTATGTCCTTCTTCATACCTTCCCACCAATAAAATTCCCTAAGGTCATGGTACATTTTCGTCAAACCCGAATGAATTGAGTAGCGGGACCCATGAGCTTCCTCAAGGATTTGGTCCCTCATCTTATCTACCTTGGGAACACATAGTCCTCCTTGACACCTTAAAATACCACCCCCTAGGGAGATTGTATCGTTAAGCTTTACAAGAATCGATTCCTTGAACTCCATCAATGATTTGTCAAGGTGTTGTTTCGACTTCACCTCAACTACCAATGATGACTCAGAGTTATTATGAACCATGAAAGCACCATCCAAAGAATCTTTCTAATCTCACACCCAACCTAGTCAACCTATGAACATCCTTCACTAGGTCTTTCTTGGCTTCATCAATGTGAGATACCTACCCATAGTCATACGACTTAGGGCATCCGCAACGACATTAGCTTTGCTGAGGTGATAGAGAACACTCATGTCATAATCTTTCAACAATTCTAATCACCTCCTTTATCGGAGATTCAACTCCTCTTGGGTAAACACGTATTGGAGACTCTTATGGTCGGTAAAGACATCAACATGAACCCCATAAAAGTAGTGCCTCCATATTATCAAGGTAAACACCACGGTCGGTAACTCAAGGTCATGAGTTGGATATTTCGCCCATGTACCTTAAGTTTCCTAGAGGAATAGGCTATCACTTTCCCATGTTGCATAAGCACACACCCTAGAGCCACACATGATGCATTAAAATGCACTACAAACCCCTTTGTACCCTCTGGTAAGGTCAACACCGGAGCAGAAGTAAGCCTATCTTTTGACATTTAAAAATTCTTCTCACATGCCTCCAACCACTCAACTTTATTACTCTTTTGGGTCAAAGTAGTCAAGAGATATGTGATGGACGTAAAATCATCCACGAACCTCCGATAATATCCTACCAAACCCAAGAAACTCCTAATATCGGTTGGAGTCAATGGTCTAGGCCAATTTTTCACCGCCTCCGTTTTCCTTGAATCAACCTCAACTCCCTCACTCGAGATGATATGACCAAGAAATGTCACTGACCTCAACCAAAACTCATATTTGCTATATTAGGCGAATAATGATGTTCTTTAAGGGTTGTCAATACTACCCTGAAATGACCAATGTGATCACTCTCATTCTTCGAATATACCAAGATGTCGTCAATGAACACAATGACAAATGAATCTAGGTAATTTTGAACACCCTATTCATTAAGTCCATAAACATCGCCAAAGCATTAGTGAGACCGAAAGACATTACTAAGAACTCATAGTGCCCATACCTAGTCCGAAATGCCGTCTTCGGTACATCCTCACCTCTCACCCTAAGTTGGTGATACCTCGACCTCAAGTCAATTTTTGAAAAGTGCTTGCCCGTTGGAGTTGATCAAACAAGTCGTCGATCCGAGGGAGAGGATATGTATTCTTAATAGTAAACTTGTTGAGTTGGCGGTAATCAACACACATTCTCAAGGACCCATCCTTCTTCTTTACAAACAACACCGGAGCACCCCATGGAGAAATATTAGGTCTTATGAATCCCTTCTCTAGTAAATCCTTGAGTTGTGCCTTCAACTCTCTAAATTCGGCCGGAGCCATCCGATATGGAGGAATTAAGATGGGATTTGTATCCGGTAGCAAATCAATACTAAAATCAATTTTCCGTTCGGGAGGAATATTGGGGAGTTCATTAGGAAAAACCTCCGAAAGTTCACTCACTATGGGGAGCGACTCAATTGAAGAAATTTTGGAGTCTAGATCTTGAACTCTTACAATATGGTATAGAAAACCTTTAAAGATCATTTTGTATACTTTTACACAAGATATGATACGACCTATAGGAATAGAGTTTCCCCCTTCCACTCAACAACGAGTTCATTTGGAAAGTTAAACCTCACCACTCTTGTCCTACAACCAATAGAAGCAAAGCAAGCATGGAACCAATCCTACCCAATATAACATCAAAATCAAGCATATCAAGTTCTACTAGTTCAACATAAGAAACTTTATTGGGCAGCATTATAGGACAATTTATATACACCCTTTTTGCAACAACCGACTCTCCCACCGGAGTGACACTATAAAAGGTTCATGCAAAATATTGGGTAAAATATAGAACTTTTTGTCTATAAGAGGAGTAACAAAGGATAAAGTAGCACCAGGATCAAGTAAGGCATATACATAAATACAGAAGACTTTCAACATACCGGTCACCATGTCGAGAGAAGTTTCCTTCTCACCCCTAGAACGAAGAGCATAAAAGTAGTTCTTCTTTGGTTCTTTATTTGAACCACTTGCTTGATCTTGACCACTACCCTTGTCTTGACCCCTCACATTAGACCAATCCCTAACCTTGTGCCCGCTTTTACCATAACCAAAACAATTGTATGTCCCCTTAAGGCAATCACCATAGTGCTTCTTGCCACACTTTCCACAAGTTGGCTTCTCGCTTAGTGAATTAGTAACTTTTACCTTCTTGAACTTAGGGTTAGACACCCTATCACCAATAGCCTTTGGGAACTTGGAAGGAAATTGACTTGAAACCTGCTTCTTAAACCTAGGCTTCTTGACTTGAAACCTCCATCAAAAGATCTTGCCCTCTTAGCATCCTTACTCTTCCTCTTAGCCATTGCCTCCTCCACATGATTGGCATGCACCATGAGAAAAGAATTTTTTAATGTTGTCATGTAACATAGAAGAAAGACACTCCTCTTGCAAATCATCCAACACCCCTGTCATAAAGCGACTCATTTCATCTCTAGGATCGAAAACCAAAGAAGAAGCACATTTTGACAATTTAGTGAATTTCAAAGAGTATTCATGAACACACATACCTCTTTGGGGAAGGTTGTTGAACTCCACAACTTTAGCTTCCCTCATCTCATTAGGAAAGAACCGATAAAGAAAATACTTCTTGAAAATCTCCCATGTCAAAGGACACCTCTCAATTTCCTATTATTCCTCCATTGCACAAACCATGCTTTAGCCACGTCCTTGAGTTGATAAGTGTCCAGCTCGTCCTTTTTACTTGTGGACAACCCCATAGACAAAATTATCTTATAGACTTCATCGATGAATTCATGGGGTCTTCCTCAACCATAGACCCGTAAAAGATAGGAGGGTTCATTCGAGTGAAGTCCCTTAGATAGGAAGCCATAGTAGTGACTTGTTAATGTGGACGGGGTACAACCTCCCAGTTGGCTTGGGATTTCATAGCTTGGGCTTGAACAGTGGCGGATTGATCCAATTGAATGAGGGCAACCCTTATATCTCTATCCATCAAGGGTGGAGGATTGACAGGAGCTTGTTCCATAGTAGCATCTTCTTCAAGTGGAGGGACTTGCTCACCACGGGGAGGACCTCCCGCATTGGCAATTTCCTCTTCAATTCTTCGTGCCTCATTCCTTCGAGTTTTCGATCTTCCTATAAGCACAACAATTGGATAAGATGTAAAAGCACACTATAAGTACACTCTAATGGCACGATATAAGATTTTCAAGAAGGAGAATGATTCTTAAACATCACATAGATTCCTATTCATAAGTGTGGCGCGCTTCAAAATTATGAATACAAACCTACATAGACATGGTAGAGAGAGACATCGACTCTAAGATAATTCAACCTCATGATCTGATACCAAGTTTGTCACATCCCGGTTTACCCCCTAGGCGTAACCGGCGTCGTCGTCCTCTTTAAGAACTAAGAATAGCCTCTTAGTTTACACCATCACATTCATAAGTCGAATTTAGTGGAAAAATTTATAACTCTTATTACTTCTGCTTGGAAGTTTATATAGACCCTACATACACATAATTACATATATATCAAGTATATATAGATCCTTCATATAGGAAGGTTACATAGACTTCTAGTTTTAGTGCACATACATATACAAGATAGGAAATAGTCTCAAAAATTGTCTCATCTCATACCATCTAAACGATCATAGAAATTCGGACATGGCCCTACATCAATGTAAAAAAGCTAAATATAGGTTTATACAAATCATACTCAAATAAAATTGGAATGAGCATAAAAGTCTTAGAAAAACAAAGCAACTTCATAAGCAAGATATCGACATCACCCTCAAAAAGTTAGGACCTACCCACTTAGATGATAGAGAATATCCAAACCTTCTACAAGTCGTCTGGAATGAGCCTTTAACAATCGGAACCTAAAATGTTTGGAAAAAGGGAGAAAATAGGGTTAGAACGCCACTTGTACTAAGTATGAGACCATATGCACATATGAGAAAAATATGCTAAAAAGGGACATTTAGTTAAACCATAATATTTTACTCTTTAGAAGTCTTATGCAAAATCAAGCAAGTCATACCAAGTAAAAAAACATGTTTACTAACTCAAACAAGTAATATGCATATCACCATACTTGAACCCATAATCTACTACAACCCTATCATCATGGAATGACATCACAAGCATGAATGAGAGTACATTTTATTATGACAAAGCAAGACAATTACCCATGAACTCCTATCAAGTTAACAAGTGCAATGACCAAGGAAAGTCCAATTACCTTACTCAATCAAGCAACCCAACAAGAATCATGAACAACACCCTACTTCACATAACATGACATTTAGATATACATTTCATATTACTTTAACAATATAACACAACACATACTCATAAGTGAACTAATCAACATATAGTATCAACAATGTGTAATTTTATCATATACATATAATATATCATCATAAACATAAACATACATAAGAAAATCCTTCAAATACTCCCCTCAAGTCTAACTAATGCAATGCTTGGGTAGAGTCCCATACCCCCACCAAGACTAAGCTAGACCCCTTAGGTTGTCCTAGTTAGAGTTCAATCCTTTAATTAATTTTACCTTTTGAGAACATCTTTCTCTAATCGATATAGACCACATGAGCTAGTGTGGAATCCGGTGTCATAAAACCCTACACGGAAGGAAGGCGGACTACTTGCCAAGTTAGTACCAAAACATAAAACATAGCAACTGCATGGATCCACTAGATATTATTTCTATGGGGGATACATAGTTCAAGAACTAGGATATATAATTGGGACCCTCTTTATGCTCCATGTATTGTAGTCTCCAATATCAAGAGTACTTTAGTGCTCATATCTTCCCTATGTGGTAAGGGATATTCCTCAATCTAATTCACTCGGTGCTAATGTAGAGTCCCTTTTTGAGATTTCATTAAGCCTTTAATTATCAATCATAGCTTAGTTTAGTTAAGTGTCTATCCCTTGTATAATATTCATTATCTATAACTGATATACCGTGGTTTCACGGTATTTTTAAAGCCTTTTCCTTAAGTTAAGTGGGTCCAAAAGCCTTTTTGTACTAATTTTTATGTAAGTTTCTCTTTATTTGCAGGATATCTGTCTAAAAGATGAATGCGGAGGTTTTTGAGTGAGAAATACAGAAAAGTACACCTACGGAGCTTGTGAAGGTTCGTCGTGCCCGTGACGGTCCGTAGGTGGCATCATAGTGTAGCTGCTGAAGGAAGATGGGGATGTCTGACCAAGTGTGGGGTTACGAAGTGCTTGACGAACCGTCATAGCCATGACGGTTCGTCCTGCTGGTTCGTCATGAAGATAAGAGAAGTAGTCCCAGTACCCAAATTCCAAGAGTTCAAGTGTTTTGGAACGGAGACCCTTGACGGACCGTTGTGCCTGTGACGATCCGTCATACCTGCCATCGAGGGTAATGAAGAGAGAAGCAAAAGAAATTGCACAAGTATGGGACGACGAAGTCCATGACGGTCCGTCGTGACCACGACGATCCATCGCGAGGTCCGTCGATCCAGCCGCGTTTTGACAGATTTCCAGCAAATAGAGTCCTTTAATTAGGTTTTTATTTTTTTTATAAATAGTTCGAAAAACCTCATTTTTGAGGTTAGACCCTTGATTATTTTTTAGACTCTTTGGTAGACTCTTGAATATTTTTAGACTCTTGTAATTGATTGTTGGTGAATTTTTTGGATCAATCAAGTGAACTTTTGGATTTTACTCTTTCTCATTGAAGTAAGTGCATGAATTCTTATATTATATATTTGAATATTGTGATTATGACTATGGGTAACTTTTACTCCATAACTAGAGTTGTGGGAACCATATGCGAATAATGAGGTAAAACCTAACAAAAATAACAATTCTAGAATAGTGTCTTGCATGTATTGATAATTCTTTTGCTTAGAAGTCTTTTTAACGGATGGCCATCGTTAGAACTCGCCTTAATGCTAGTATCCGGACCAAGGAGGTAGATAATAGGAAAAGAATTATCAACATAGATTTAGTGTATACTATCTAATAGGCTAGTATTGATTGGTACGAGGTAATAACTTAGTCAAATATTGAATACGATGCTTAATATGAGGTAAAGATAAGGGTTAGTATAGCAACACACGTAGCCGGACCAAGGTGCAGAGTGAAATTTTCTAGATGTCGGACCAAGGATTTAGAAATACATAACTTATCACTTTGCATGCAAGATACTAGGAAAGAATTGTTATAGTTAGAACTATTAAGTTATGAACTTGTGGGGAACACGTTAACCCTAGTTACTTTTATTAATTGATTAAACTCCAACATTTGAAGCTGTTAGTTGTCTCCTTCAATTTCTCTAGTAATTGACTGAACAATAGTAATAATAAGATTGAAGTTAAGTCGAAACTATTTTCCTCGTGGGAACAATCCCAACCTCATTAGTTGGGTTCTTTACTTGACACGACCACTTTTTTTCTTATTTAAGAAGTAAGTTTGAGCATATCAACTTTTGGCGCCGCTGCCGGAAAAGTAGCTTTTAGATTAACTTAAACTTATTACTATAGTTTAGTTGATATTTTTTTATTTTACTTGGTTTTATTGTTTTTGATTCTTGCAGAACAATCTTCCATGTATGCCAAATACACGGAGAGGAAGAGAACCCTTGTTTCCCTACGATCACGAATTAGAGCGTACACTACGCAACATGAATCGAAACTTGGGAATTAATGATGATGATCCAAACCAGAACATCCCAGCTCCGGTTGATGTTCATGGTCAGTTGTTACCTGATGCTCCAGGTGAACACCAACAGAGGGGACAAAATCCCGCTCCACTGCCCCAAGAATACTACAGAGGCTATGACAATATAGCAGACTCCGATGGGCCACTTGTCTTGCCCCCTCTACCACCAGGCCACACTTTTGTGGTAATTAGTAGCGTGATGCAAATGCTCACTACCAGAGGTTTGTTTTCAGGGCAACCTTATGAGGATCCACATGCCCATATAGTTAAGGTAAGGGCATTGTGTAAAAGTTGTGTAGGGAAGCCTGACTTGGACTTGGATGTAATAGGGCTAAGAGTGTTTCCTCTCTCACTAATGGGAGAGGCTACTATTTGGTTCACTGAGCTCCCGTATAACTCAATTTTCACTTGGAACCAACTAAGGGATGCTTTCTTAGCACACTACTACCCGGTCTCCAAGAAACTAAACCACAAAGACAGAGTGAACAACTTTGTGGCACTACCAGGAGAGTCAGTTAGTAGTTCTTGGGATAAATTCACCTTGTTTTTGAGAAGCGTCCCAAATCACCGTATAGATGATGAGTCACTGAAGGAATACTTCTATCGGGGACAGGATGATAATAATAAAGCGGTGTTGGACACTATAGCAGTGGATCTTATGGACAGTGTCCTTATGCTGAGATTGCTAAAAAATTAGAGAAAATCTCCGAGAACAATAAAGCTTTGAGTACTAGAAAGTCAGATACCGGGAGAAATACCTTCGCTGTGCAGTCGACTCACAAGCCAGCCACCGATGAGATCCGTGAAAAGATGTCACAGATGAGAACTGAGCTTGGGTTGGTATTAAAACATATCAATGGGGTGCAAGAAAGATAAATGCAGTTAACTACTTGTCTAAACCACCACCTAATGATGAATGCTATTATGTGGAGGATTCCTATGCGGTAAATGAGCAGACGGGGGGGGGGGGGGGGGGGTTCCGACCGAGTGCCCAAGGCTCAAATCAGGATAATTGGATCCAAGGTCAAGGGAACCAAGGTCGGAACTATGGTAACTATAACCGTGAGGGTCATTATGTTCAAGATGGAAACTACAACCGCAACAACAACTTCAACAGGGGTAACTACGGTAACAGAAATGATAGGAATGGGCCCTATGTGCCTCCTCAAAATCGTGATGATACTCCTAGGGATGGTGGAGATAGTATGGCGCGAGTTGAGGATATGTTGCACAAAATGATGAGGAGGTTCAATGCTAGTGATGAGCACATTAAAGAGTTAAGGAGTGAGTTAGCGGGTATTGGGAAAAAAGTCGATACACATGCAATATCGATTAAGTAGATCGAGTTGCAAATGGCCCAATTATCTGCGACTGTGAACACACGGCAACCAGACACTCTTCCTAGCAACACTGTCCAAAATCCGAAAAATGATGCACACTGTATGGAAATCACTACTCGGGGTGGTAAGCAAACCATTGACCCACCTATGCCGTCTAATGAGGAAAAGGTGAGAAAGGATAATGATAAGGTGGTAGAGGGTAGTGGTGAAGCAGAAGATAGCACTGGAAAAGATGCAGAAGTCCCTATAAAGGTAATTCCCATGCCTAGACCACCCCCCTTTCCTCAGACATTAGTGAAAAAGACCAAGGATGGTAAATATCGGCGTTTTATAAAAATGCTGAAGCAGCTTTCTATCAATGTCCCTTTGGTAAGCTCTAGAACAAATGCTCTGTTATGCCAAGTTTATGAAAGATCTGGTTACAAAGAAAAGATCGGTCACTTTTGAGGATGATGATAGAATGCAGTATTGTAGTGCTATTGCTACAAGATCTTTCGTACAAAAGAAAGAAGATCCGGGTGCGTTCACTATTCCTTGTATAGTCGGGTCATTACATTTTGCGAAAGCATTATATGATATGGGGGAAAGCATATATCTCATGCCCCTCTCTATTTACAAGAAGTTGGGTTTGGGTGACCCAAAGCCCACTGCGATGCGACTACTAATGGCTGATCGAACAGTGAAAAGGCCTATAGGGATACTCCATGATGTGCTAGTAAAAGTGGAGTCGTTCATATTTCCGGCAGATTTTGTTATTCTTGATTGTGAAATCGATTTTGAAGTGCCTATTATTCTTGGGAGGCCATTCCGTGCTACGGCTAGAGCCTTAGTTGATATGGAAAAAGGGCAGATGAAATTTCGGTTGAATAATGAAGAAGCGACCTTCAAAATTTGTAGGTCCATGAGGCAAAGTGCTGAGCTCCAATCGGTATCTGTCATATCCCACAAAGAAAAGATGAAGAAGGATAACGAACTAAAAAGTGAAAAACGAGAGTTTATGGTTGGGGATTTGGTGCTTTTAGACAGTTCTAGGTTGCGTTTGCTTCTGGGAAAGCTCAAGTCCAAACGGACTGGCCCTTACTTGATTACCTAAGTATTCCCTCATGGAGCAGTTGAAGTAGAAACCAAGGAGGGAGTGCGCTTTAAGGTGAAAGGACAACGAATAAAACTCTATTTTGGGCATACTGCATCGGTGAATGAAGTGATAGAGGCATACCATATTGATGAAGGCTGAGTAATCAAGTGATTTCAGTCGTCCCGCGACGTTAAATCAGGCGCTTGTCGGGAGGCAACCCAATACTTGTAGTTTTTTTCTTTTTAGTAATGGTAGCATTTTCTACTATTGGGTTTTAAATTTGCAGGCACATCACCAGGAAATTCTGCAGAAAATCACTCTGCAGCAGTCACTAACAGATACATCAACGGATCGTTGTGCCTGTGACGGACTGTCGCATGAATCCGTCGTGCTAGGTACGTCTTACTTTTATTTTAAAACTAGGACACACGCGATGAAACCAATGACGGACCATCACAACTGTGACGGACCGTCGTCGGGGACTCATCGCGTCATTAATGCAGCGTACCCGACCTGACCCGGCTGGTTTTTTTTTATAAAAAAAATCAACATTTAAAACCCCCACCCCTTCATTTCACCCCATTCCTTTGATCTTTCTCCCATTTCCCTCCCTTTTCAACATCCAAACATCATAACCCCCCTCTCTTACAACCGATCATTTTCCCCAAATTCCCCAATTCCTGAAATTCACTATCTACTAGTCGGAGTCTACTGCTGTGGGTCTCTACTTGATGACCAAGTACCTTCCTCGCTTATTTTTCTCATATTCTCAAGTATGTGTCTCTGATTTCTACCCATTTACTTTGCATTTTTGTTTATCAATTAGTACTAGCCTAGTTCTTATTGATGGTTTCATTCTTTAATACAAATTCTGTCTGATCTAGGTTGAGAATCCTCAAAGTTGCCACGATAGAACGTCCTGCACAACCGTTCTGGTTGTCAGAGACCCTATTCCTAAGGGTCTTTCACCTTTTCCAAGTGTCCTTCAACGGACATCTACGACGGACCATCATACCCTCGACGGTCCATCCTGCATAACCGTTATGACGGTCAGAGACCCCTCTCCTAAGGGTCTCCATACTTTTTCCAAGTGTCCTCTTACGGACAACTACGACAGACCGTCATACCTGTGATGGTCCATCCTGCATATACTGTCATAATTGTCAGAGACTTTCCTTTAGTGTTCTCCACATAAACATAGTTTAAGTAAGACATAACAGAGCCCATGACGGTCTGTCGTACTCACGACGAGCCGTCACCTGGATGTCGTGTTTCACTGTTACTATAGAAATGTCATTAAATCTTAATCTTTTATTTATTTTGTGTCGTTTTTCTTGTCTTGTTTGCTCAATCTAGTACTACTAATGATTCTTTATAGGTACTGTTTATTATGGAACCAAAACAAGATCGAGTCTACGCACGCAGGCGGTCGAAGTCTGTCGCCCCGTCTGCCCTCCTGGTCATTGGCTTTGATGATGAGCGTGACCCCGAGTACGTCCCCAGGCACTTCCACCCCATCCCGAGCTGCACGTGCTACCAGAGCCACACCCAAAAAGGTGGCGTTCTGCGTAGTCACTGCCTCCTAGTCTGATAAGGAGCGCACACTGACCGGCACACCTTCTGGGTCAGCTACTAATGAAGAAGGAGCATCTGGATCCTTAGGAGTTTCGTGGTCGGAGGAAGCCTCCGGATCTGCTGAGGTTCCTATACCCGCCATCGCTGCACAGTCTGCCTTGTCTTATGAGACTGACAATTCGCAATCTAAACCCGGTTCACCAACACGTGCTATCACCCCGGTTACCAACCAGCCCAACCGGTGGTGTGTCAATGAGCAGTATAAAGTTTATTCCGATGCAAAATTCCTGAATGACGAAGGAGTCATGACACGTTAACTTACATTGGAGCACCGGGTCCTTACGGGAAGTCTCTCGACGATGCTAGAGATCCACAATCTCTTCACCGGACATCGACTGGAGTGGACAGCGCGTTTGTTGGGACGTTATAGTGAAGAGTTTGTCCGAGAGTTCTACGCCTCCTACGTAGCAACTCTCAGTTCACAGATTGATAGGCGGGCTGCCCCTGCCAAAAACAGGCCCCACTGTAGCAGGTCCGAGTATGTGGCATTCAGGTTGATATCTCCCTGCCTCCCATCCGCCGATATCCATACGGTGAGAATGTTGATGCCAACCGGACCCCCCTCACCGCCGAGTTTGACTACCGATGGCAGATTGTCAAAGATGGCCAATTCCTGCGTGAGCCATCGCTGAGAGAGACCACCAAGAGGTGGATGGCGCTGCACTTGTCCGTTGATGGAGAGGGTGCTGACTGGGTGACCGAGCCTAACGGAGCCATCAAGAAGGCTAACCTTACCTTCACGGCGAAGTTTTTGTGGTTGATTGTCCGCCACTGCCTTTCCCCCACAACCGCTGATAATATAGTCAAATGGGATCGTGCAGTACTGATGGCGGCGATGATAGCCAGGTTTGAGGTGGATTTTGCTTGGCTTCAACAGGCGGTCATGCACGAGAGGGCTTTTAAGGTTACAACTACTTACCCTTTCCCGTGCATGATATTTTCTCTATGCAGGTCCACAGGTGTGCCTATATGGCACGTTGATTTGCTCAAGACTCCGCTGGGCACTGTTGATATCGACCTCATCAGGGATGAGGCCAATGAGTTGGCTCCACGCAGAGGGCCCCGTCCAGAGTTGCCTCCACTTGGTGACAATCTTGTTGATACGGTAGCACAGGCCCGCACGGCTACGCAGGCGGCTTCCACTGACACTACCCCGGTCGAGTCTATCCCGGGTAGAAGCATTGCCCCGAGCTCCTCTCGCTCAGCCCCTTTCCCCTCTCTGGTCCCGCTTGCTAGGGTCCAGAAATTAGAGGCACAAATGGCTACACTTCTGCATCACATCAAGACTTGGATGCAGAGGTCTATTGCTGAGGCAGAAGAGCGCTTGGAGAGGAGAATGGTCCATCACATAGAGCGGAAGATCGTTGAGGTTCATCAGCGCTTGGACGCTTTTGAGTTGCGGGTGCTAGCCCGTCCAGCCCCTCAGGTGGATGTGTCGACCCTTCAAGTTGCGGTCGACAGTGTTCGTGCAGACATCGATATGATCTTAGAGGCTAGGGTGCCTGAGTCTGAGGCCCCCCTTCTGCAGAGCCTGCTGAAGACACAGTGATGGCGGCCCTATTCGCCACTTCAGAGATTCCATCACCTCCCCCTCGAGAGCATGCCAAGAGGCATAGGGGTCAAGAGGAGGATGAAGCTCGAGCACAGAAGAAGGAGCACCGTGAGATTGAGGCTGCGAGGAGAGCCTCGCTTGCTGATGAGGAGGCGTGTCAGATGAGAGCAGTAGAGTTAGGTGCTGGGGCGTCAAGCTCCAGAAATGTGGAGATAGCGGGAGGTACTGCTGATAGTGCTGTTGATGCTGAGGACACTACTGAGGTTGTCCAGATTACAGAGGTAGTGGGTTCCGGAGAACCGCACCCACCGGCTTGCTGATCGTCGGCCCTTTGCGTGCCAGGTTTGCTTCACCTACCACTTTTGTATTTAAATCTTTTTATGAATTGGGGACAATTGCATATCTTTTTGTTAGGGGTGGGGTAAATGGTAAGTGAGTGCTAGGGTGAAGTCTGAGTAGCCCAATTCACTATCCTCTTTTGGGGTTTTCTTGCCGGTGTTCTTTTTCCCCAAAAGAGTGATTGTTTTTTCTGTTGAACCGGCATGTCTATATCTTGTGTACATAGTTTTTTGAAGCATGATGGCTAAAATGATATCCTGATAAAATGAAAATGATGCATGACTAGGCATAGTAATTGATAAATGTGTGGCTCTAAGCATGACATAGAGGTTCACCACTGCATGACCCTACGTCTACAATTCGAACTAGGTGTCTGATAATCTGATAGAGTAATGAGATTTCAAGTGAGTGTGAGGAAGATTTTGAATAGTCCACTATTTGTACTGAGCTAGAACTTGCCTGGTTAGTCTTGCTAAAAGTAAGCTGTAAAAGACAATTAGGAAAGGATCATAGGCTCTTGTACAATATAGCCCATTTTTAGCCTAAATAAAAGAAAACCAAATGAATATAATCCTTCTTTGATCCAAATAATTTGAGCTTAAACTAGACCTTTCTTTTTCACCCAACTGATCTTTTCTGAGAATAATGTGTTGGCCCTGGTCCATCCTTGGAAATGTGCACCTCAGCTTATGCCAAAAGCATAAGTTGAGGGTGGCTAATGCAGTAAACAACCCTTTTTATGGCCCTGACCCAACTTTGGGTATTGTGTACTTTGACTCATGACAAAGACATGAGTTGAGGGTGGCTATTATGAGGAATGCTCTGGAAAGTGGGGTTGAAAAAACAAAGAGAGAGAAAGAACAAAAGTAAACTGACTCAAAAATCAGTTGAAAGAAAAATAAATAATAATAAAAAAAATAAAAAATACAACAAAATACAAGCAAGAGAAGAAGAGAGTCACTTACACAAATGAAGAAAGAAGGGAAAATAGCAAGGTGAAAGAATATGAGAAACTGGGCGAGATAAAATGATAAAAAGTGGTATGTTTAGCCGATATGTCAAGGAGGACAAAAAGTCACTAAAGTATACCTAAATATACCCTACCTGAACCTGAGCCTATGTACGAGCTAAGAAAGTCCTATCGTGATCCTAAGAGTTGTATAGCGAACTTAAAGCAGTGAAAATAAGGGCAAGCTGATGACAATATGTATGAATGAGTGTGAATTTGTTCTGAGAGTGAGTATTGAAAAGTAATCCTTATACTCAAACTGAAATCATTGTGTGAAAAATGAGGATTTTGTTTTGAAGTGAAGACACTAGTTGCAATACCTGAAATATAAGCACCTCGGAGAGAAACTGAAGAGGATAGGTGTTAGTGCATGGTGAGTCCGTGTCATGGTCTGATTCCACATAATTCAAGCCTAATAATGATAGCATGCATAAATATGATGAGATTGATCGGGATTGATAGCCAAATGATTGCAAAGGATAAAACATGGATACTATTGTACAAAGATTTTGTATTGAGTCATTGTGCGTCGCTTGAGGACAAACAATGAATTTAATTGTGGGTGTTGATATACCGTGGTTTCACGGTACTTTTAATGATTTTTCCTTAAGTTTAGTGGGTCCAAAAGCCTTTTTGTACTAATTTTTATGTAAGTTTCTCTTTATTTGCAGGAAATCTGTCTAAAAGATGAATGCGGAGGTTTTTGAGCGAGAAATACAGAAAAGTACCACCTACGGAGCTTGTGACGGTTCGTCGTGCCCGTGACGGTCCGTAGGTGGCATCGTAGTGCAGCTGCTAAAGGAAGATGGGAAAGTCTGACCAAGTGTGGGGTAACGGAGTGCGTGACGGACCGTCGTAGCCATGAAGGTCCGTCCTGCTGGTTCGTCATGAAGATCATAGAAGTAGTCCCACTACCCAAATTCCAAGAGTTCAAGTGTTTTGGAACGGAGACCCTCGACGGACCGTTGTGCCTGTGACGATCCGTCATACCTGCCATCGAGGGTAATGAAGAGAGCAGTAGAAAAAATTGCACAAGTATGGGATTACAGAGTCCATGACGGTCCGTTGTGACCATGACGATCCATCGCGAGGTCCGTCGATCCAGCAGTATTTTGACAGATTTACAGCAAATAGAGTCCTTATTTAATTAGCTTTTTATTTTTTTATATTATTTTTTTATAAATAGTTCAAAAAACCTCGTTTTTGAGGTTAGACCCTTGATTATTTTTTAGACTCTTTGGTAGACTCTTGAATATTTTTAGACTCTTGTAATTGATTGTTGGTGAATTTTGTGGATCAATCAAGTGAACTTTCAGATTTTACTCTTTCTCATTGAAGTAAGTGCATGAATTCTTATATCATATATTTGAATATTGTGATTATGACTATGGGTAACTAAACTCCATAACTAGGGTTGTGGGAACCATAGGCGAATAATGAGGTAAAACCTAACTAAAATAACAATTCTAGAATAGTGTCTTGCATGTATTGATAATTCTTTTACTTAGAAGTCTTTTTAACGGATGGCAACGTTAGAACTTGCCTTAATGCTACTTGCGGACCAAGGAGGTAGATAATAGGAAAAAAATTATCAACATATATTTAGTGTATACTATCTAATAGACTAGTATTGATTGGTACGAGGTAATAACTTAGTCAAATATCGAATACGATGATTAATATAATGTAAAGATAAGGGTTAGTATAACAATACACGTAGCTGGACCAATGTGCGGAGTAAAATTTTATAGATGCCAGACCAAGAATTTAGAAATACATAACTTATCACTTTTCATGCAAGATACTAGGAAAGAATTTAGATAGTTAGAATTATCAAGTTATGAACCTGTGGGGAACACGTAAACCCTAGTTACTTTTATTAATTGATTAAACTCCAACATTTGAAGCTTTTAGTTGTCTCCTTCAATTTTGCTAGTTATTTTCATATATTTAGAAATAGAAAACCCCCCTTTTTATCATTTTTGCTTTCCAAGGAAGTAATTGACTGAACAATAGTAATAATAGATTGAAGTTAAACAATTTTCCTCGTGGGAACGATCCCAACCTCATTAGTTGGGTTATTTACTTGGCACGACCACTTTACTTCTTATTTGAGAAGTAAGTTTGAGCGTATCAATAACTCAATAAGAAATGTATGAGTACAAGTCCTTTCACTACAATTCATATAAGTGAAGTTAGCACATTAGCATTTCATATCATAATAATGCACATTGATAATCATTACCCTCCCTATAACACATACACCTTAATCAACCTCACAAAATAGTCAAGACATTTTAATACAATATCATACCACCATATAAATCCTAATAGAAGGCATACTCCAATATAACATCATGACTTAACCACAATTAATCACAATTGGAAGTAAAGATAGAGATCATAAGACTTACCATGTCTCCTTCATAGTTCATCATTTATGTCTTACCATAAACACTCAATTCAATCCAAATTTAGTTGTACCACATTATAATTCAACGATCAACATGATAATAAGTCTATAAGAGTCACTACACCATATTTCAATACTAAATCAAAGCTTCAGACAAGATACTTAGGTCAAATCTCAAACCTAGATCACTTCTTAAGAACTAGTATGAAAGGCTACATCCTAATTTGTTCATGATTAGTGTAACAATATAATCTAATAGTGATTTAACCAATAATCAAGTCAATTAAATCAATCACAACCCAATTCACATCAAGATCAAACCTAAGGTTAAGGGTTAGGGTTCATGCTATTCAATTTAGACCAAACCATCACAAATTACCATAATCAAGTTAAAATACATGGTAATCCATTCATTATGTCCTAAAGAAACCATAAACAACTCATTTCATAATAACAAATTCATAATTGAATGAAACCCACTTGAAAACCCTTTTTTAGAAATACTTTAAAGGAGCCGTTTGAGGAAAGAAGTCTCAAATGTGAATAAGATCCCATACCTCAAAGTTTGATGAATATCTGACGGTGGAATCGTCACTTTTCAGCTCTCAAAACCTCCGCTAGCTTGTCTTCAATGGGGTCTGCCAAATAGAGAGAGAAAGAAGAGAGAAGGAAGATGGTTTATTTTGTGAGGTATGTTTAGACTAATGAGGGTCAGGGGTCTTTATATTGGGGATTAATTAACTTAATTAGATTCCCTTAAACCCCTAATTAATCACCTTACCCTATAAATAAATAAATAAAACTAACTTAAAATGTGCAGGAAAACTCGACCCTCACAGACGAGACCCCGAACGATGGGTTGTCTGTGAGTCGACGACTGTCCCCCCCCATCCGTCCTGCACACTCATCGTTTTGGTCAGACACTTGTGTAGGCGAGGTCCTAAATATTTTGGATAATTGTGGGAAGGCGGTTTGCATCGACGCCCCATCAATCCACACACGAGCCGTTCCTTGCCTTTCGTGGTTGCACACTGCCTAGGCAGTGTTGGCTTCTACGTGCTAGGGTCCCCCTCAAGGACCCTTGGTTGGTCCTTGGGGATTCGTAACCGTATGTTTTGACCATGAATCTTCTTAAACACCTATTAACTACCCTTCCACTAATATTTATGGATTTCTGACTCCTAAAATCTAGTCAAATAGACTAAGGCACGCTGATATCCCTTAGAACTAGTTTCCGAACGTCATGGATGTGTTGGTTCCTTAACTTCCCAAATGAAATATATTCATTAAAATAGGTTTTAAAACAGTTTTAGACCCCATGGAACCTATGTTAGGCTTTAATATTAATCTTGGATTTTCGAAATGTCACATATCTGTCTTGCTCTTTATGCATTACTCATCTTCAATTGAGCTATAATTTTGAAGGCTTTGAGTTCATCTCCATTTTCTTTTCTCTGATATATTTTGTTGTTTCGGCTTTTGCTTTAGCTTTTTTTTTTTTTTAAACTTTGGCCTTGCTTCCTTGTAAAGGAAAATTTATTGTGTTGTATATATACATAGAAGAAACGCTCGTTGTTTAACTGAAGTTGTTTTTGTATAATGTTGTTATCAGGTTTTCTCCGATTAGATTTTCATATTTATTGTCTTATAACTTTTGCGTGATTGATTTGTGTGTTATATCAAATTATATTTTTGAGATTTCAAGTTTTTTTGATTTTATTTATGGCCTACTAATTTTGGAGATTCAAAGCTATTGAAATTATAGCTGAATCAAACTTAGAATTTTCATTTGGTATGAATTCTTGTCCTAAATCTCCCAATTTGTTATTTGGTTATTGTCCCGAATCTCCTTTTTTGTTATTTGGTTGTTGTTCATCTAAGATAAATTCATATTTTTTTTTCAAATTTGAGAGATTGGTAAGGTTTTCCAGGTTAATAAAAAAGAGTTGCTACTTATGTTAAGGAATTAGGATATATGAAAGGACTTGTTGCACTCTATTTTTTATCTGTTAAGAATCGAAGGAGTTTTAAGAATTACTACATCCAGTTACTTGGATAAATACTTCACACTCAAACATGGACAAATGTATGTTAGCAATTTTAGTCACATAAGGGGTGTGGTGTGTATGAGATAAAGGTTCATTCATCATTTCATTTTGATGCAGAAAGCTTACGTTAAAAGAAATGAACCTTAGGACTAATTCAATACCAAAATAGCTCATGAAGTGACTATTACTGGTTGGTATCTTGTTCATAGTTACTTTTACTCTGTTGGTGCCTTCTCTTTCTTAAAAGCGCAGTTAGAAGTTCCAAAGAGGTCCCATATAAACTACATTTGATTCAGTTGAGATTCATCACATAACATTGGTTATTTAAGACATGAACAAATGTGCGTTGGCAATTTCACTCACCCGGGCTGTGAGGTGTGTGAGAGATAGAATTTCATTCCTCATTTCATATTGATATAGGAGGTTTGCGTTAGAGAAACAGACCGTAGGACTGACTCAATGCCAAATTAACTCATGATGTAACTGGTGAGTATTTCACAACCCCAAATAAGCAGACAAATAACTCACCTCTCAAAACAAATGTGGGTTATCAAGTGATATCATAAAAGTGTAAGTCTATGTTGTCTGTGTGTGGCTTTCTTAATTCAGCTTAATGACTTTAATAGAAGGATCACCATGGGTTCAGGTGAAATTGCTTTTGAAACTACATAGATGGGATAAATGATCAATTATTTATGATAAATCATAAAACACATAAGATTTAAACAGAAAACATACTTATTGTTATTTTCCTTTAGAAAAATTGGTAAATCTTTCCCTCCAAATGTTGACACCTGACATTCATAATGCAGGACATTAAATTGACACGTCTTGTACAATAAATGGAATATGAAGAATTTGGAGTCTTTGAAATAACACCAATTGGTAATAAAATGATTATGAAATTTATTTTGGTATTTAAAAGAAGTTAATTAACTTGAATTCACTGTGTAATTAACTTTTTCTGTGACTTTTATTTGCCTTATACTAGATGTGATATCTTTCGGAACAATTAACAACCGTGATTATTCGGTTAATCTATTGTTGTCCATCACACTCTGACTTTGGCATCTTCCAAACACCTCTATACAAAAATAGACAAAAGTGTCTGGTTTTTAGTTTGTTGTCGGAGTTACTTAGGTTGATAGAGAAAGAATTCACAATCAACAACAGCTGGTGTTCCAAACCAAATATAAGAGGGACGACCTATAAGGCTAGATTTTACAAATGAGATACTTGGGAGGATAGCATGAAATACAGTGTTGTTTCACCGGCACACTCTGGCTTTGGCTTTTGCCAAACACCTCAATGCAAAAAATAGATAAAAGTGCTTGGTTTTTAACTTGTGTTCTAAGTTGCTTAAGTTTATACAGAAAGAATTAACAATCAATAGCAGTTGCCATTTTAAGCCAAATATGAAATGGACGCCCTATAAGCGTAGATATTTGAAATGAGATTTTTGTGAAGATAGCATGAAATACCATGATGTTGCAACTACAAATATAGTCATGTTCATGATCTGTTAGGAAAACATCCATTCTTGTAGTTTTCTTCCATCTTGTCATCAATCTAACTGATGGGTCTTTCCATATAAAGGATAACTGATCGGTAAACTTATAAGTTTATACTACAATCAATTTCTACTAAATGATGACTGCACCTTTCAAGTCTTTTATAATCCATATCACTGTAGCCTTCCAAATCCTTACAACTTATTCCATTTTGTCTTTATCAAGCTAGTTATGGAAACATCTATTCTTCCTAAAGATTATACTCCTCAAAGAGATTGTGAATGGTGAAACCACCGTTATTTCCTTTAGAGGAATCTATTGGAAGAGTTTGAACATATTGACGCATCGGAAGACTTGCTAAATAAGTTGTGGCTCTCCCATGCTGCAATAGGAACTGCGAGCGATTTGCTCAGCAATGTGTACAAGCTATTGTCGTAATCTCGATCTAAGTTAGTTTTGCTTATGTTTATTGTTATGTACTGATAAAACTAAGGAACTATTTAGATTTAGAATCAAATTATCCTTATAATTTATTACACATGAGATTATACCGAATGATTGTCGTGACAATAACAAAATAACTCCAAATGTAGTTGCTACCAAACTCTGGAAATGCAATGGGCAGTAAAAATGCTAAACGTCGTGATTTATATAAAATGAGGCAAACTAACAAAACAGAGGTTGTCTTAGTGAGAACTCAAACCAGTAAAATTCAGTTGAGCAAACAACTTTTGTTATATTCTTTGTGCGTATCAATAACCAATTTTAACAGTTCAGAAAGTTTATTTAGCTAAAAATATGGCTTCGTTCAAATTTAAATACCTAGATCAAAGTAGAAGTCGAGTTGCTATGGAAGGAAAAAAAATAAAACACATAAGATTTTATGCCTATTTAAATGCGAAAAAATGCTTCACATGCACAAATTTCTCACTAGCTTAGGTGGATTTCAAAAGAACTTATAATCAATAGGAGCTACAAATTGAAACCAACTACGAGAGAGATGATCCACAAACCTAGATTAAAAGAAAGAACTTTTGTTGGAATAAGATGAAATGCATTGATGTTGCACGATTGATTGAATGTTTCAATAGATTTGCATTAACTCTCACCTGGTTTATGTAGTTGTTTGGGAAAAAAATTTGTTTTAATTAGTGTACAAAATCTATATACTCGTTTTTACATTGGTAGTAGGCCTTCTTAATTGAGCTTAATGGATTTAATAAAAGGATCAACATGACTTCAGATAAATGATCAACTATTTAAGATAAAGCATGAAACACATAATATTTAAACAGAAAACATACTTGTTAACTTTATTTGGTAAAATTAGTCAATTTTCCCTTCAAATGTTGAGAGCTGATATTCGCAATGCCTGACATTAAATTGATCCCTGTTGTATAAAAGTGGAATATGAAGAATTTGGAGTCTCTAAAATGATTTTGGTATTTAAAAGAAGTCAATTAAGCTGAATTCATTGTGTTATCAGCTTATCCAGTGACTTTTAGTTGCCTTATACTACATGCGACATCTTTATGAATATAATAATTAGCAACTATGATCTCCTTGTTTTGGTCTACCCTCTCTGTTTTGCAGTTTCTTCATTCTCGCTTTGTGTTCGTGTGGTTGTATAATTTTCCAACTACAAGGTAAGGCTTTTCCTGCAAAAACTTAATTTATGTTAGTATTATGTGCATTTACAACAATATAATATGAATACTTCTTGCTGATATATTCATTATTACATGTAATTATTGATAACTGGTAGAAATACAATATTCAAATGCAAAATAAAAATAAACAAATAGATCCAAACTCTGACCAAACATAAGTCAATAAAAAAAGCTAGCGTTGTGACCTATATAAAATGAATCACCCTAACAAAAACAAAGCTGTCTTGCCGAGAACCCGAACCAATAAAACTGGATTGAGCACACAATATTTCGATGCTGACTGAACTATCTCTACATCTTCCCTCAAACAACTACATTTTCTTAGCAACATCCTATTCAGCTAGAAGATTGCTTATACCAATTTGAATTAGGTTAGAAAATTATATTGATATTACTTCAGGAAAATATTATATCGATATATGCTAAATACATCTACATGGCATCAGCTGCTGATGAACACTGTAATGAAAACACTTTAATGACGCAAACATCCATAAAGTACCATATGTCGAAACCCATTTCAAAATGTAATTTTTATGGTGCAAAATGATTTAAATATGAATCAACGGGTTTCTTTTGCTATTAAACTAATTTCTCATCAACTTCCACCAGACTTGCAAAATCTTTACATACAAAATATCGATAAATCAAAACTTTTTCAAACTTATATAAGAACCTATAACAACATACATGTTTGCGTTCAGATTTCTTGGAGTAAATTATGATAAGGATTTAGCGAAAAGAAATAAAGGCATTAATACATTTAGTGTTCAAGGTAAGCGTACCATTTTATAGACGATTTAATCTCAAGTGGTAAAAGAATAAAATATCTTCAGCTATAATATTTTGACAGTGAAAATGAATTGAAAAACCGAATGACATGTTTTGATAAACTAAATCAACATATTGTCAAAACTTTAATGGAAATATTACAAGTTAATCCGTATTCTATATTCTTAAAATCTTTAATAAATATTCACAACTACCTAATTTCTATATTGCTCTTAAATCTTATGTTGATTTAAATCAACGTATATATAACTTACCAACTACATCAGAGGTTGCAGAAATATGGTTAGACAAAATATTAACAACCATGTTTTCACACCTCATATCAGAATATATACTAAAAGTGATAGAAGTCAATTAGTAAATTACTATTACAAATGTTATGATTCATTACAATATCCATTGTTGTTCCCTTATAGTGAAAATGGTTGGCACTGTGGTATTGAAAAATTAAACCTCTAACTACTCATTCAGCTACAAAACACACTGTAAAATGAACAAGTACCGAATGTTTAAGATATGGTCTCGATTGATGGATTTCTAAATTTCGAAGATGAAATTACGCGAAAAGATAAAAAAAAGGAACCGTTTCTTGGTGTGAAAATTATTGCTACAAACTTCAAATGAGAGATGATGAAAGCATAATTCTGCATATAGGCAGATTATTTCAACCATATACAGTATATGAATGGATCAAAATCGAAAATCAAAGACTTAATTTTACTTCTTTTAACCAAGACTTCATAAGAACTGATGTATTATGAGGGTTTCTAGATGTTCTACATTATGGTGAAAGAGAGGCTTCCGAAGTAGGTAGAATAGAATAATACCTTCCAGTTTTACTGGTGGTCCTAGAGATATGTGTCTCTATACATGGAAGCTATAACTTTTGTTCAGCATTTAGGGAAGCCTGATCTATTTTTTACTATGCCATGTAATTCCTCTTGACCTGAAATTAGATAAAATCTATTGCGAACTGATCAAGACCAAAATAGATAAGATCTAATTTGTCGAGTATTTCAAGCAAAATTAGAGGAATTTAATAAATCATATTGACCGCGCATATATTTGGTAAGGTTTTTTGCATATATATACACAATAGAATTTCAAAAGTGAGGTCTTTTGCATGCTCATTTTTTTTTATTATACTTGAAGATTATTATATAATTTTAACACTTGAAGCATATGATCAATTTTTTTGCGCGTACCAGATCCCAAAATAAATCCTCATTTATTTGAACATGTTCGTTTGCACATGATACATGGTCCGTGTGGTACATTGAACCCAACATGTCCTTGTTTAAAAAAAGGGTTACTATATATTTAAATATCAAAAAAAATTTACGCACAAACAACTTAAAGGAAAAATTTCATACCCAATCTATAGAAGATCACGAAATACATGACAATTTATAAAAAAAAAATTGAAGTCATCATCTTGATAACTCAAGGGTGGTTCCTTACAATCCATATATGCTCTGCAAATTCATTTGTCATATAAGAGATGATATTTGTTCTGATATAAAAATGTAAAATATATTTATAAGTATATATACAAGGGTCATGATAAAATAGCAATTCATTTACACAGCGATTACATAAATATAAAAATTGATGAAATAAAATAATATCAATCACTTAGATGGGTATCCCTACCTGAGGCTACATGGAGTATATACACTTTTCCTATTAGTGAAATGAACCCATGTGTATACCATATTCAACTTCATCTTGATGGACAACACCTTGTATCTTTTAAGAGCGCCGATAATATTGATAAAATTAGAAATAATCCTATATTAAAAAAACTATATTGATTGAATATTTTTACAATGAACAAAGTCAATAAAGACGCTATGACTTTAAATTTATTATATAGAGAATTTCCAAATATTTTGTATGGTTAACTTCATAAAAAATGTGGACACGTTGCAAACAAAGAAAAGTGATTGATCGTGTTGTAACCTCTCACCCAACTGAAGGAGAAATATATTATCTTATGCTTCTTTTAATGAATGTAAGAGCACCTAAATCATACGAAGATTTTCTCACTTTCAATGGAGAATATTGTAGTACATTTAAAGAATAAGCAGAGAAAAGAGGATTGTTACTTTGTAATAACAATTTAACCGAATGTATATCTGAAGCGGTAACTTATCAAAAATCATCTCGCTTAAGGCATTTATTTGGTGTGTTGCTGTTTCTTTTGCAAAAAACAATACAATATCTGCAATATTTTTTCATTCTTTTTTCTCAGGGAAGAATCCCAAAAACTTACACTTTGGGAAAACTTCATAGATCATGATGGGATACAGATAGTGGAACAACTTGATCAATATCCAATCATCCTAGCTAGAAAAATTGCAAAATCGAAATCATATGCAGGTAAATACACACACCAACTCAATTTGGAATCTAGTCGTGCTATTGGTCTAATGTTGAATATTTTATACATTGGTGATCAAAACAAACATTTTACTTTCATATGTTGCTATTTTGTTGTTATTTATTCTTGCAATCCTTCGTCTAACCCCATAAGGTTTGAGTAAAATTTACGTGCATCTACCTTACCCAACCCCACTTGTGGGATCAGACTTGGTATATTGTTTTATCACCAAACATATAAACTTTTACTTTCATGTGATAGTACTTTGGTTGAACTTGCTAAGGCTATTTCCGTTACACCCTTCAAAAGTCCAGTCGTTGTGAATGTAGTGTTGAAATATCTCAATTTTGGATCCAGTTAAGTAATTAACTTTCATTCAACCATTTCGATATACAAGATGAAAAAGCAGGTTTGCCACAACAATTCAAATCAATCCTCCATACCCATAGGTTGCTACGCTCAGAAAATTATATTTGCTTCCACAAAAATTAACAACCAACAAATACAGGTGCATATGCATAAACTGACATTTACTTGTTTCAATTTACTAGCAACAAACCAAACGAACGATTGCTGATCACATACACCAAAAAAAGTATAACTTCAACATGTCATCTTCACCTTATTCATGTTGAAGATGAGATCATGTCAATTGTCAATGCACATCATATCTTTCGGTAAGAACAAATGCAAAATTTCACAGATCATCATGTTGCATGTTTCTTCACACTTTCCCACAATCTTCCAAGGCCAAATAGTTTGCGTACATGAAGAATTTTCACTATCGGAAAAAAATCATTAATTCTATATTTTAGCCTGTTCAACATGGAAACAAATCTTTACTAGGCTTCATTCATGAAGGAGATTCGATTTTGCAACTTGTTGCCATTGCGCAAATTTAATTCTAGACAAGTAGAAGCTTATATGCTCCCTGAATTCCTCCTTTTTCTTTCCACCTAAATGTTTTTTATATGCTTTACTTGCCAACTAACAACTTTAAAAAATCCTCTTATCTACTGTTACAACAGATGCTAATTCGACATCACCATTACATGCAATAGTGGTTGGAGCCATTTTCTATCACTGCAACAAGCATATCCATAACATATCACTTTGCTTTTTCCTATGTAAATGAAATGTACATACCTACATTTTAAAACATGGATCCAACACCTAATATATAATTTAGGTTGTTCCACAACTGTTATATACTTAATATGCGATCTTCATATATGCGCCTCACTTGAAATCTTGCGCCCATGCTGGCACGGGCCACCCACTTCTAGTATATTATAGAAGAGTCAGTTTCAACATGGATCTTATATCTCTTTAAATTGAAAAGTAAGTGTATTTTGGTTATTTTATTCTGGTAAGGTGATCTAGAATATACGTGCCACATATTGTAACTTTAGAATAAACACGTGCATCAAGAATAAGGACTAAAGTTATTTTCTTCATTTTTCCCTTAATCAAAATCACAATAAACTCCTCTCCTGTACAAATAGATGTGAATCTAGAGAAACTAATTTGAAGGTCACAATCTTACTTCTGGTGCTATCATCGGTCAAAAAGAAGTCGCTTAACCTGTAAAATATGTCGATTCTCCTCAGGTTGAATTCATATAGTTGATCTCAACTAATTTGAGATGAAGAGTAGATAATTAATGTTTATGTGCCTCGCTGTAGTTTGTCAGTGTTCATTTCATTGAAATTTAATTTTATAGGTTTTTTAAAAATATCTATGTTGATATTATTCATTTACTATTATTGGATGAGATTAGACTTAAGATTGTTATGCACCGAGAACAACCCCCCTAGACGTGACACGACGTACTTAACCCCGAAGGGGTCACATACAAGCCCTTAGAATACTCATAACATAAAATCATAGAAAAATAAGAGAATTTAAATCTTACTTTAATCATACAATCGGAAAGCATTTCACGAAAGATGAAGTCTTTCTAAAATCTTTGTCTCAAACCATCTAAGGATAACATGAATAAAAGTCATTGCGACGCAGTCCATTTAAATTCTAAAACATAAGAAAATACATAAATTAACATATATGATTTCTTCCTCAAAGGTATGAGGACTCACCAAATCTTCAAGTTTTCTTGCACTTAGAAACCTAGCCTCCAAGAAACTCAATCTCGCAAGACCATACATTTGATTAGAATGTAGGCAATATGTGTTAGTACAAAATGTACCAAGTATGAAAACTAACATACCAACAGAAAACATCTCAAAGTGGTTAGTCAACATAAGACATAATCATAAGACACAATAACATAATCATAAAATATACTCCAACATAGCATCATACCATAACAAGTCAACATAAGACATACCTAAGTTCATACTTCAACTCTTAGTCTTTAATATTCAAGTGAACTAGTTCATAAGCCACCTCCAAGCATACTTGTGCAAGACCAAGGTAGCATCCTATAATACTACCTAAGATAAGTACCTTTCTTTAGTCATTCTTGGTCATGGTCAACTCTCATAGTTAAGGCCAAGGTTTTCATGTCATAAGATCCCTAAACCCCTAAGTAACCTCAAGACAAACTTGTTCAATGTATGTGGGGCATCCCAAAATATCATACACACTAAGAATATCTTGAATCCACCCTATCCATATTTACGATTTCTAGGTGTCAAGATTGACCTATTTCATATTGGCAAGGAACTTATCAACTTAGGTCAATCATATCATGGAAGGCAACTGTAACAACTATCCAAGCTAGGCTTACATCAAATAATAGGACACTTCATAAGTAGATTCAAGTCATACTTGTGCCATGTATGAATGACATACCATACTACCATACACACTAAGTACTCCTTTAGGTTAACTTACTCAATACTATCTGTTTTTCATTCTAGTAACATATTACGATGCTAGACCTAACTAAAATGGAATATATCATACAATACAAGATATCATAGGAAGGATACAAGTATACCAACGTAGCCTCCATGTAACCATTCAATAAGATGCAAGATATCCTTAGGGGAGTGTGAATCCTTAACCTTAAGCTATCCTTAGGCGAGAATGATGTATCAATCATAAGCTACCATGAAATGTTCTTGGCCTAACAAAGTCAAGCTACCATTAAGGCATTCTAAATATGCTACTTCAAGCTACCCATAGGAGAGCATAGATCCTCAATCCTAGGCTACCATGTCTATACTAATGCAAGCTACGATGAATAACACCATATCAATGCTAGTTCAAGATAACCTTAAGAGATATTAATTCCTTAATCTCAAGCTATCATGAGACCTACCATCCCAAGCTACATAATTCAACTATCTATGAAGGAATGATAAGACTCAACCTCAATATATTCTATTCTATCAAGCATGATTCATTTTAGGTAATTAACCCTTCACATCCTACATATATGAAAGCTCTATCATCATAATAGACTTACTCTTTAAGCCCTAGTGATCAAAATTATGACTTTAAGACCTATATTTAAGCTTTAATCCAGAATCATCATACTAGTCTAGATCAAAATACACTACATGCTAGTCATAAGCTTTAGGCATAAGTAATTCTAAGCATAATTCATCAAAGATCCCAATTCTAATAATATAAATTCACATTCTATCATACATAAGTCTAGTTAGTTCATGATTTTATATTACTAATCTTTAATAAGTCCTATTCATGACAACAATCCAAGAGAATCCAACAACAATCATCAATTTCTCATCAAAAGACACAAACCTACATACTTTGAAAATTTGGGTAAATCAAGGAATTTACATAAATTCTTCATAATATCATTGAATCAACACTAAATTAATAAATATATGAGTAGTATCCAACCTTTTTGAATCATACACACCTAAAACCCATACATTGAAGTAACCCTAGCTTGATTAAGGTTCTTCTTCATAAATTAGGGGAAATTCTAGGGGACTCTATGGGTGGAAGAAACAATTGATGAAAATCTCAACATACCTTAAACAATTCCCTAGCACAAGCCTTTAGCAATTGAACCTTTGTTCTTAACTTTAGCTTCAACCTTAGCTTCTTATTCAATGGAGGTTCTTCTAACAGAGAGAATTGTTTGAGAGAGGAGTGATTTGGGTTTTTGAATTGCGTCTTATGTAAAGTGACTTAAACTTGGTGGATAAATACTTGAAAGTCTAAATAGGTGAATAAAATACATACCAAACGACCCCCACTTAAACCGAGTCGAATAGGAATTTACTCAAATATCCCTCACTTGACAGCCCAGTCCCATTCACCACGACCACTTGGAACGTTCGTGAAGGGAACCACGGTCCATGGTGGTTCCCTTGGTCTATATAACAGTAGCTCCCTTAACTTGACTTGACCCTAATCACCCTAAAACTCTAAGGCACCTTTACGGGCACTTTGACGGGCCATAGTCAAGCCAACGACTCGTGACGTGCCTTGTGATCTTGGGGTAGTGACTTGGCCTTTTTACCTGGCCTCTCAAGTGTCTATGAAATCTCCACGGACCCCTTCACGGTCCGTGGTTCACACCACTGGTCGTGAACCCTTTCGAAGTAGATACCAAAGTTGGGAAGCCTTGCCTTTGGCTTAGGCTTGACCTTTTGCCTTGGTAGTTGCCCTTCCCATACACCAACAAAATCCTAAAGACCATCTAGTCTACTAGGTCTATTACATACCTTGATGTTCAACCATTAAACTCCTTCTTCTAAACTCATAAAGTCTCATCTACGACTTTATTTCCTGTATAGCACACCTTAAAATCCTAGCTTGTGACTCTAGTTTGGTCTTCTAGTTTTTGAGGTGTTACAAAGATGAACCACCCATGTTAAAAAAAATTACTATTGAATAGAAAGTAAGGAAGTAGAAATACAGTTTGGAATCAAATACTGCAAAAGAATTCTTAAGCAACAAAAATCTTAAAGAGGTTATTAGGTTAAATAAAATTTGCAACTAAGATAAGGAAAAACATTAGATTAGGTGATTAAATATGTTGAAGAAATCATGAAAATGTCATTTGCGTACGTTTGTGTGGTAAGAGTTACTCAGTACCTTCGATAAAATAGTCCATGTGTGTGCAAGATGGATTGATCACTATCATTATCAAAGAAAATCATCAAGTTTACGGGTAATATGTTCATGAAACATCATATAATATGTGGCTCAAGAAAAATCACTATAAATTGCTCCGTTGATAAGCTTTGTCTTTTAATAAACTGATATTTTATTTTCGGCTCAAAAGTTTTCTATACAGAGTAGTATTTGTTGATGCAACTCATGAGATGAATAACGAAGAAGTGGAATAATACAATCTTTCATCTCTATTTTGAAAGGTTTAGATCTATTTGACAGTTGTAGTAGATCTGAGAAAAGTTTATGCACCTAGCTGTGTTGATATTTTTTAGATATCGCTAAATCAGTATTTTATTTGATATAGTAAAGTGAGGCTGCATTTTCATAATTTCTTTTATATACTCTTGGCAAAGTTCGTATTCAAGAATCACATTATTTAAAATGAAGCATATATTAAACTATTTAGGTAGGAAAATGTGAAGTATTTTCAATTAATCAGATTCGATAAATGTGTAAAATAATGAATTCACTCGCTCTTACATGCAATTAGAGTTGTTAAAATGGACTTGTCCCTCTAGGTCGACCCAGTCCAACCCTTAAATTAAATGGTATTGGAATTAATATTTTCAGTTCATTTAGGAACGAGGCTTTTTAGTCCAGCCTCATTTGGCCGCTAGCCTCGTAGGCCCAACTCGCAAGCCTTAGAGGCCAACCGACGGGCTGTTAATTTTAAAAATATTTATTATATATATTTTAAATATTGTTTCATTTTTTAAGATTTTGTCGATAAATATTTTTAAAATATCAACATAAAATCAAGACTATATTTTTTACATATCTTTTACATTTTAGGGTCATTATGTAACGACCTGTTTAGTCGTTTGAGCAGCAGATTGTAATACGGGGAAAACTGGCTGAGACGACGTGTGTCCCGACGGACCGTCGTGGTCACGACGGCCCGTCGAGGAGGTGTCGTCCCATGACACTTAGAATTCTTCAAATTGGATATTAAAATCGACTCTCTGTAAATTGTGACGGACCTGCGGGACGTGCCGTCACATACACGACGAACCGTCGTGAGTTCCGTTGCAAAACACTTCAACTTTTGAGAATTTGGTGCAAGAAACGAGTTTCTGACCGTCATGACGGAGGTGCAGGACGGACCGTCACAGGGGTGACGGGCCGTCACAGACCACCTGGAATTGGGGAAGTGGCGACGGCCATCGTGACGGACCGTCGCAGGCACGACGGCCCGTCACAGGCTGCGCAATCCCAGGCAGTTTAGGATTTCTCCACACGTTTTAAGGGTCGTTTTTGACTATTCTTTCCTTAATTATAAAGATTGAGGGTTAACATTAATAAGTCTAATTACTTAGGGGTTAAAAGGGGTAACCTTAAGTTAATTAGTGGGGTTTATTGTCCTTTTTCACACTTAATTATATGATTAATTAGGGTAAAAGAAAGAGGGTTTGAACAAAAGAAAACAAAAGAGAAAGAACAAGAAAGAGAGAGAGAGGGCAGTCGATCAAAGGGGAGAAAACAAGCTTGGGAATTTCTTGTCGATTTCAATTCTTCGGTGGAGGTAGGTTATGGTTTATATTACGATATTCGTAGTGAACTCTTAATAGTGAATATTATGTGTTGATAGTATTGTAAACCCTGCTATGTGCTTAAATTGTATGCTTGCATGATTATGATTATGAAATTGTGATGAATTAACAAAGCATGATGAAGCTATTGAATCCCAAATCTTGAAAGAACCCTAATTCGCTTGATATATTATATAATGAGAATGATGACGCCTTAGTGAAAAAGAAGGCTTGATGAATTAGGGGATCGGGTGCCACGTTCCGGTACCAGGATAGAATGAATATGAGGATCGTAGTGTCACGTTCCGACACCAGGATAGAATATGAGGATCGGGTGCCACGTTCCGGTACCAGGATAGAATGAATATAAGGATCGGAGTGTCACGTTCCGACACCAGGATAGAATATGAGGATCGGGTGCCACGTTCCGGTACCAGGATAGAATGAATATGAGGATCGGAGTGTCACGTTCCGACACCAGGATAGAATATGAGGATTGGAGTGCCACGTTCCGGCACCAGGATAGAAATAGAGGAGTGGAGTGTCACGTACCGACACAAGAGGAAGAAAGATAATGAATCTTGAAAGATAATGAATATACTCAAACTAATGAACTACATTCCCAAATGAGTATGGTATTGAGGCTTGAGTCCTCATGTGTGAACTCGGTTGTATTCATTGATGAATTAAACATTGCTATTGCTACATGTTGAGTATTGTAGTTGATTTACATTGTTATTGATATATACTGTTCCCTATTTTGAGTTAGCCGATGATATCTACTCAGTACTTGTGGTTGTACTGACCCCCCTACTTTTACGTTTTCTTCTTTGTTATTTGTGTAATGCAGCAAACATTCCGTCAACTTCAACTCAACAGTAGATCTAGCCAGTCTTCACTTCATCGAAAATTCAGGGTGAGCTAATGTGTCTAGCTTGGACTGGGTCTTCTTCTTCAAGTCTTGATGCCTTGAACTTCCGGCATGGACTAGCTAGTAGTTGTTTTAGCTTCTTAGACAGTTTTAGTTTAGCAATTTGAGATAGATGTTCTTGTGATGATGACTTCCAGATTTTGGGGATAATAATAATAGTTTTGAATTGTTTTTATTAATGAGTTAAGTCTTCCGCATTATTTTCTGTTGATATGAATTGAAATGTTAAGGTTTAGATTGGTTGGTTCGCTCACATAGGAGGGTGAATGTGGGTGCCAGTCGCGTCCTCGATCTGGGTCGTGACAAACTTGGTATCAGAGCATTAGGTTCGTTGGTCTCATCACACAAGAACAGGTCTAGTAGAGTCTTAAGGAACGGTAGGGGGACGCCTTTACTTTTCTTTGAGAGGCTACAAGACTTTAGGAAAATTCCGTTCTTTCATTCTTCTTTCGTGCTACTACTTGAGTCCAATTGGTATCTAGGTGATACAAATTGGTATCTGACCATCTTCATTCTATTTCGCAGATGGTTAGAACTAGAGCAACGACCGCACCAGCAGCAACAACGGCACAACAAGAAACATCTGAGCCAGCCACTGGGGCTGTGGCTCGAGGAAGAACAACGACAAGAGGCCGTGGGAGAGGTCGTGGGAGGACGTCCTCTAGAGGGAGAGATGAGCCCCTAGCCCACCTGATGCTAGGGCGGTGACTCCTCCACCGACTGAGGAGGTAGTTAGAGAGGGTGAGGAAGGGGAAACTGAACAAGGGCAGAATGAGGAAATGCCACCCCAACCTACCCCAGAGATGATCAACCAGGTACTTGCTTATCTTAACGGTTTATCCGATCAGGGACATGCTCCTCCAGTGGTTTCTGCACCAACACCTCCAGTTTCAGAGATACGACATGCGGCTACTATGGCTCCCCGCATGGATGCAACATTGGGAATAGGCACATTTCCACGTCTGACTACTGGGCCTATTATGACAAACGATCAACATGAACTTTTTAGTAAGTTCTTGAAATTGAAACCTCCAGTCTTCAAGGGTGCAGAATCTGAGGATGCTTATGATTTTCTGGTTGATTGTCATGAGCTACTACACAAGATGGGGATAGTAGAACGGTTTGGCGTTGAGTTCATTAGCTATCAGTTCCAAGGGAACGCCAAAATGTGGTGGCGTTCACATGTGGAGTGTCAACCAACAGAGGCACCACCAATGACTTGGGAATCATTCTCTACCCTGTTTATGGAGAAATATATCCCAAGGACTTTGAGAGATAGAAAGAGGGATGAGTTCTTGAGTCTGGAGCAAGGTAGAATGACGGTTAATGCATACGAGGCTAAATTTCGCGCACTATCCAGATACGCCACCCAACTCTGTTTCAGTCCACAAGAACGGATCCGCCGTTTTGTGAAGGGGTTGAGGTCAGAGTTGCGGATTTCAGCCTTACAGGTAGCGACTACGGCAACATCCTTCCAAGAGGTGGTAGACTTTGTGATAGAGGTGGAAGGAGTGAAACCGGATGACTTCACCACAACGTCTACATCAAAGAGGTTTCGAAGGGGAGGTGAGTTTAATGGTTCCCACTCTAGAGGACAGAGCTCCGGAGGTTACGCAAGTCGACCAATTCAGTCTTCACTACAGACTGTAGTTGGGGGTCCACCTCAGAACGGTCAACACTTCTCTGAGAGGCCGATGCGTGAACCCAGAGAATGTTATGGATGTGGAGAGATTGGACACATTAAGAGGTATTGTCCAAACCAGAGTTACAGAACCCCATTGGCTAGAGGTAGGGGTGGTAATGGTAGAGGTCGTTATTCTGGAGGGCGTGGTGGCCGAGGTAATGGTGGTCACCAGAACGGCAGAGGTGAAGGGCAAAACGGAGCCACTACAACACAACATGGTAGGGGAAACGGACAGACAAATAATGGGGCTCATTGCTACGCTTTCCCTGGGAGATCTGAAGCGGAGGCGTCTGATGCTGTTATCACAGGTAATCTTTTGGTTTGTGATTGCATGGCATCTGTATTATTTGACCCTGGCTCCACATTTTCTTATGTATCTTCCTCATTTGCTAATGGTCTAAATTTACATTGTGAATTACTTGACATGCCTATTCGCGTTTCTACTCCGGTGGGTGAGTCTGTGATAGTCGAAAAGGTGTATAGGTCTTGTTTCGTGAATTTTGTGGGGAGCAACACTTATGTATATTTGGTTATTTTAGAAATGGGTGACTTTGATGTAATTCTGGGTATGACTTGGCTTTCTCCGAATTTTGCAATTTTGGATTGTAATGCTAAAACAGTGACGTTAGCCAAGCCTGGGGCAGATCCGTTAGTGTGGGAGGGTGACTACACTTCCAATCCGGTGCGTATAATCTCCTTTCTTCGTGCTAAGAAAATGGTGAGTAAAGGGTGTTTAGCTTTCTTGGCACATCTCAGGGATGACACTACTCAAGTACCTTCGATTGAGTCAGTTTCGGTAGTCTGTGAATTTTTGGATGTGTTCCCTGCAGATCTTCCCGGTATGCCACCGGATAGGGATATTGACTTCTGTATCGATCTTGAACCCGGTACTCGCCCCATTTCTATACCCCCGTAAAGAATGGCCCCCGCGGAGTTAAGAGAGTTAAAAGCACAACTTCAAGAGTTGTTGAGCAAGGGCTTTATTAGACCAAGCGCATCTCCTTGGGGTGCTCCGGTTTTGTTTGTGAAAAAGAAGGATGGGAGTTTCCGAATGTGCATAGATTACCGACAGTTGAACAAAGTAACTATTAAGAACAAGTACCCCATTCCTCGCATTGATGACTTGTTCGACCAGTTACAAGGTGCTTGTGTCTTCTCTAAAATTGACTTGAGATCCGGTTATCACCAATTGAAAATACGAGCAACGGATGTGCCAAAGACTGCTTTTCGAACTAGGTATGGGCACTATGAATTTGTGGTAATGTCCTTTGGTCTTACGAATGCCCCTGCTGCTTTCATGAGTTTGATGAACGGGATTTTCAAGCCATATTTGGACCTCTTTGTGATTGTGTTTATTGATGATATACTGATATACTCGAAGAGTAAGAAAGAACATGAGGAGCATTTGAAAATGGTGTTAGAGTTGTTGAGAAAGAAAAAGCTTTATGCAAAATTCTCCAAGTGTGAGTTTTGGCTAGATTCAGTGTCCTTCTTGGGGCACGTGGTTTCTAAGGAAGGAGTGATGGTAGATCCTTCTAAGATCGAAACAGTGAAAAATTGGGTAAGACCCACTAATGTGTCAGAAATACGAAGTTTTGTGGGATTAGCTAGCTACTACCGCCGATTCGTCAAGGGATTCTCTTCTATCGCTTCCCAACTGACGAACTTGACTAAGCAAAACGTTCCATTTGTATGGTCGGACGAGTGTGAGGAAAGCTTTCCGAAACTCAAGACTTTGTTGACTACCGCGCCTATCCTTACCTTGCCGGTAGAGGGTAAGAACTTCATTGTCTATTGTGATGCATCCTATTCGGGTTTGGGTGCAGTGCTAATGTAAGAGAAGAACGTGATCGCTTATGCTTCAAGACAATTAAAAGTGCATGAACGTAACTATCCAACTCATGACTTGGAATTGGCCGCGGTAGTATTTGCACTAAAGCAATGGAGACACTACTTGTATGGGGTTAAGTGTGAAGTCTACACGGACCATCGTAGCCTACAGTATGTATTCACTCAGAAAGACTTGAACTTGAGACAGAGGAGATGGATGGAACTACTGAAGGACTACGACATCACTATCTTGTATCATCCGGGAAAAGCAAATGTTGTGGCAGATGCTTTGAGTAGGAAGGCCGGAAGCATGGGAAGTCTAGCTCATTTGCAAGCTTCTAGACGCCCATTGGATAGAGAAGTGCAGATTTTGGCTAATGACCTTATGAGGATAGAAATAAACGAGAAGGGAGGATTGTTAGCTTGTGTAGAGGCAAAATCCTCTTTCCTTGATCAAATTAAGGGGAAACAGTTTGATGATGAGAAACTAAGGCGAATTCGAGATAAAGTGTTGCAAGGAGAGTCTAAGGAAGCAAAAATCGATGGGGAAGGTGTTTTGAGGATTAAGGGAAGAGTATGTGTACCCCGCATCGATGATTTGATCACCACTATTCTTACAGAAGCTCATAGTTCCGGATATTCTATACATCCTGGTGCAACCAAGATGTACCGCGACCTAAAGCAACACTTCTGGTGGAGTAGAATGAAGCGAGATATTGTTGAGTTTGTGGCCAAATGTCCAAATTGTCAACAAGTAAAGTATGAACACCAGAGGCCCGGAGGAACACTTCAGAGAATGCCCATTCCTGAATGGAAGTGGGAGAGAATCGCGATGGACTTCGTGGTTGGTCTTCCAAAGACATTGGGTAAGTATGACTCTATTTGGGTGATTGTTGATAGGTTAACTAAGTCTGCTCACTTCATTCCGGTCAAGGTGACCTACAATGCAGAGAAGTTAGCCAAAATCTACATCTCAGAAATCGTTCGGTTGCATGGAGTTCCACTCTCAATCATATCAGATAGAGGTACGCAGTTTACTTCTAAGTTTTGGAGAACATTGCATGCAGAATTAGGTACTAGGTTGGATCTTAGTACGGCGTTTCACCCTCAGACTGATGGTCAGTCTGAGCGAACGATTCAAGTGTTGGAGAATATGCTTCGTGCGTGTGTGATAGAGTTTGGTGGCCATTGGGATATCTTTTTACCTTTGGCGGAGTTTTCATACAATAATAGCTATCACTCCAGTATCGACATGGCTCCATTTGAAGCATTGTATGGGAGGAGGTGTAGATCTCCCATTAGGTGGTTTGATGCATTTGAAGTTAGACCTTGGGGGACTGATCTGTTAAGAGATTCTATGGAGAAGGTGAAAGCTATTCAAGAAAAGCTTTTAGCGGCTCAAAGTAGAAAAAAGGAGTATGCAGACCGAAGGGTTAGAGACTTGGAGTTCATGGAAGGTGAACAAGTCTTGTTGAAGTTTCACCCATGAAAGGGGTGATGCGGTTTGGAAAAAGAGGTAAGCTAAGTCCAAGGTATATTGGACCATTCGAGGTACTAAAGCGAATAGGGGAGGTGGCTTACGAATTAGCCTTGCCCCCAGGGCTGTCCGGAGTGCATCCGGTGTTTCATGTATCCATGTTGAAGAGATACCACGGAGATGGAAACTACATTATCCGTTGGGATTCAGTTTTGTTGGATGAGAACTTGACTTATGAAGAGGAACCGGTTGCTATATTAGATAGAGAAGTTCGCAAGCTGAGGTCGAGAGAGATTGCATCCATCAAAGTGCAATGGAAGAATCGACCGGTTGAAGAAGCTACTTGGGAGAAGGAGGCAGATATGCAAGAAAAATATCCACACCTGTTTACAGATTCAGGTACTCCTTGTCGCCATTGTTTTTCCTCTTTTGATCGTTCGGGGACGAACGATGGGTAAATTGGTATCTATTGTAACGACCTGTTTAGTCGTTTGAGCAGCAGATTGTAATACGGGGAAAACTGGCTGAGACGACGTGTGTCCCGACGGACCGTCGTGGTCACGACGGCCCGTCGAGGAGGTGTCGTCCCATGACACTTAGAATTCTTCAAATTGGATATTAAAATCGACTCTCTGTAAATTGTGACGGACCTGCGGGACGTGCCGTCACATACACGACGAACCGTCGTGAGTTCCGTTGCAAAACACTTCAACTTTTGAGAATTTAGTGCAAGAAACGAGTTTCTGACCGTCATGACGGAGGTGCAGGACGGACCGTCACAGGGGTGACGGGCCGTCACAGACCACCTGGAATTGGGGAGGTGGCGACGGCCATCGTGACGGACCGTCGCAGGCACGACGGCCCGTCACAGGCTGCGCAATCCCAGGCAGTTTAGGATTTCTCCACACGTTTTAAGGGTCGTTTTTGACCATTCTTTCCTTAATTATAAAGATTGAGGGTTAACATTAATAAGTCTAATTACTTAGGGGTTAAAAGGGGTAACCTTAAGTTAATTAGTGGGGTTTATTGTCTTTTTTCACACTTAATTATATGATTAATTAGGGTAAAAGAAAGAGGGTTTGAACAAAAGAAAACAAAAGAGAAAGAACAAGAAAGAGAGAGAGAGGGCAGTCGATCAAAGGGGAGAAAACAAGCTTGGGAATTTCTTGTCGATTTCAATTCTTCGGTGGAGGTAGGTTATGGTTTATATTACGATATTCGTAGTGAACTCTTAATAGTGAATATTATGTGTTGATAGTATTGTAAACCCTGCTATGTGCTTAAATTGTATGCTTGCATGATTATGATTATGAAATTGTGATGAATTAACAAAGCATGATGAAGCTATTGAATCCCAAATCTTGAAAGAACCCTAATTCGCTTGATATATTATATAATGAGAATGATGACGCCTTAGTGAAAAAGAAGGCTTGATGAATTAGGGGATCGGGTGCCACGTTCCGGTACCAGGATAGAATGAATATGAGGATCGGAGTGTCACGTTCCGACACCAGGATAGAATATGAGGATCGGGTGCCACGTTCCGGTACCAGGATAGAATGAATATGAGGATCGGAGTGTCACGTTCCGACACCAGGATAGAATATGAGGATCGGGTGCCACGTTCCGGTACCAGGATAGAATGAATATGAGGATCGGAGTGTCACGTTCCGACACCAGGATAGAATATGAGGATCGGAGTGCCACGTTCCGGCACCAGGATAGAAATAGAGGAGTGGAGTGTCACGTACCGACACAAGAGGAAGAAAGATAATGAATCTTGAAAGATAATGAATATACTCAAACTAATGAACTACATTCCCAAATGAGTATGGTATTGAGGCTTGAGTCCTCATGTGTGAACTCGGTTGTATTCATTGATGAATTAAACATTGCTATTGCTACATGTTGAGTATTGTAGTTGATTTACATTGTTATTGATATATACTGTTCCCTATTTTGAGTTAGCCGATGATATCTACTCAGTACTTGTGGTTGTACTGACCCCCCTACTTTTACGTTTTCTTCTTTGTTATTTGTGTAATGCAGCAAACGTTCCGTCAACTTCAACTCAACAGTAGATCTAGCCAGTCTTCACTTCATCGAAAATTCAGGGTGAGCTAATGCGTCTAGCTTGGACTGGGTCTTCTTCTTCAAGTCTTGATGCCTTGAACTTCCGGCATGGACTAGCTAGTAGTTGTTTTAGCTTCTTAGACAGTTTTAGTTTAGCAATTTGAGATAGATGTTCTTGTGATGATGACTTCCAGATTTTGGGGATAATAATAATAGTTTTGAATTGTTTTTATTAATGAGTTAAGTCTTCCGCATTATTTTCTGTTGATATGAATTGAAATGTTAAGGTTTAGATTGGTTGGTTCGCTCACATAGGAGGGTGAATGTGGGTGCCAGTCGCGTCCTCGATCTGGGTCGTGACACATTAGCCCACTAAATTTTCTTATTAACCCAAGTCCATTGTAACTATATATCTTTGAGATCTGTTAGTTTTGTTTTTATGCCTATGTTTTCACTTCTCCTTTATTGTCTTGTTTATGAAAATAGTGATCATGCTATGTGTTTTTGCTCGGATGAATCTTATGAATGTTATATCTTGCCTATTATGTGTTTGTTTTGTAAATATTCACTTAAGTGTGTGTAATTCATGAATGAATTTATGTATGTATTGATGTCGTGTTCCTCGGACATCAAAATTCGTATCCATTCTAAGAGGAAATTAAAATGTTGTCCTTTTTTTGGTTGGAGGGTCAATCTGTTCCAACCTGTGACCCACATAGGGTTGGGTTGGGCTGCTATTTTATAAGCTCTTTTATTACCTTATCTTCTTATTTCCACTATTTTGAGGTAAACATGAAACGAGACCGATCAAAACTATCGTTACTGCTCACTAAGCTTCATGGGTACATCCACATCCATTTATATGTATATTGATTTTAACAAGAACATAATTCAGGTATTTTCTTTGACAGTGCATTTGTTATTTTATTATGTTCATGAACATGTGTTTTATGTTGTGATTCCCATCTATTACATCAACTACTCGCATTTGAAAATTATATTAGTATAAAGGAGGTGATCTTCTGTAATTATAGAAATTGCACTCCTAAAGTCAGTATGTAGCTCTAGGAGTCTTAATTTTCTTGACTTTGCTAATTTTAGGCCTAGAATGGCTAGAAGTTCTTTGAATTGCATTACAATTCTTTATCACTCCTCTGATTCTCCCTATGTCATAATTAGGATTTGTAGATTCATCTATCTTAAGTGTGTAAGTGTCTTTTATTTGATTTGGACATTTTCTTTGATTGATATATTCAGTAGCATTAGCTATAAATGGTTAGTTTTTATGTAAGAGCATGTTTGGCTCAGCTTAAAAGCTGGTCAAACTGACTAAAAAGCTTATTTTTGAGTTATTTAGCTGTTTGGAAATACTTAAGATAACTTATTTTAAGTTAAAAAAAACTTATTATTAAGCCAAAAGTTAAAAGCTGGGGTAGGGGTGCTTTTTTTTAGCTTATAAGATGTTTTAAGTTGACCACATTTTTACCTTTTTGCCCTTAATATTTTTATACAATCTTCAAATTACCCACATAACCCTAACATCTCTTTCGTCCATTTTTCCCTTTTCACGTGTGGATGATAGACAATTACTATTACTAATGAATGAAAATAAAATAAATCTTAAATCTTTCAAGTGATCTATTCAAATTATATATTATTAAAATGTAAAATAAGTTGCACATATAACTTAAATAAAATTTATATTCCTCTTATAAATAATTTGTGATAATAAAGACATATGTGAATGATAGACAATTATTATTACCTATGGATGAAACTAAAATAAAATCTTAAATCGTTCTTTGATCTATTTTAAATTATATATCTTAAAATCTATAATAAATTTATATTCCTCTTATAAATAATTTGTGATGAGAAATAAATATGTGAATGATAGCAAAATATAATTATTTATGGCTGTAAAATATAAATTAATTAACTTTTATTATGTTAACAACTTTTAAGGGTATTTCAGACATTTTGATTTAAAAAGCTGTTTATCAGCACTTATTTTCCAAACACATCAACAACTTTTTTTTAACTTCAACACTTTTATCCAAACACATAACTGCTTATTTTAAAAATAAATTTCAGCACTTTCAAAAGTACTTTTTTAAAGCTGCTTTAATTAAGCTCATCCAAACGGGCGCTAAGACCCCCAATAAGTTAGGGTGTCTAGAGACTCACTTGTCCCTATAATCTTTTTAACATGTTAATTAAGTGTTTTAAAGTATGCGTGGGTGATTTGAAGTCATTTGAAAGTCAAACGTCAAGGGACGACCAAGACGTTCGATGACTAGTCACCTAAGGGGCCTTATGTGTTTTTATGTGCTTATGTGTATCATGATCTTATGAGGTACTTATATGAGTAATAATTATGTTTATAGTTAGTGTGTTAAGTTTCATGAAGTTTAAAGGTCAAACATCGAAGACGTTCGAAAGTTAGCCCTTGAGACGTTCATGTGTGTCTTGAGTGTGCCTTGAATGTTTGGATGTTTTCTACGAGTTCATTTTGGGTGAAACTTGCATGGAAGGTATTAAAAAAATATTAAGGTGTATATTAACATTGGAAACGTCCAGGTACGACTCCCCAAGGGCCCCGCAAGAAGCCCTCAGAAAGGACTCAAAGGTTGTTGAGACACTGCCTTGGCAGTGTCAATTGACTGAGCCAAACGACGCCTCGTCAATTGACTGACGCCCCATCGATAGGATTTTGTAGTTCAAGACTTAGAATGGTGAAGGATTAAGGTATTTGAAAAACCTCAGACCCAAAAGACAACCTGCAAAATGGTCTGTCGATGGACCTACTGGGCATCGATGGGTCCGTCGATGCAGGTTGTGCCAAACTTCTAGGCGACTGTTTTATTTAAGGGGTGAATGGTAAATTCACCCCACCTGTTAATCTGCCCTAAATGGTTTATTTGGTTATTTTTGGGTGTATTTAAGATATAAAAAACGTGAAAACCCCATTCGTAATTCAATTCACACACATTAGACTTCCCTCCAAAAATATTCTCTCTAGAACCTCCATTGAAGGTGAAGCTCAAGAACAATTTGGATCTTGGAATTTCATGGTCTCTACATCAAGTTTTAGAGGTTTTCTTCTACATTAAGGTCTTTTTATCCTTCATCTCTATTATCCTTCTATCTAGAGAGTTAATCTCAATGTTTTCAAACAGAAAATATGATCAAATCTCTTGTTCTTCAATCTAGCCATGGGTTCTTTGTCAAAACAATTTCAAAGGCTTTTTATGATGAATTGATGATAAAGTATTGGTTTTAACGTGGAATTTAATCCTATTGCATGATGAACCCATGTCCCCTTCAATTCTCATTTTGACTTACTTATGGGCATTGTGATCGTGACTTTGTATTAATTGAATTATGATTGTAGTATGTTGAATTTCTTATATCTACTGCCTAGTACGTGTATTGATGATGAATATGTGATATTGGATCAATGTGGATAGATGATTGATGAACTTGATCTCTATTTCTTAGTTATAAGTTGACATTCACTATAACATTGACTCTATTATGCATGAATATGAGATTAGATTGGTAGGGACAATTGTATGTACTGCATTAGTTGGATGTTATTTATGATTTGTAGATGAGTGATCCATGTGGATCAAGGTTCGATTAGCCTATCTTTTTCTATCTTCCATGATTCCTAATGTAGCATGCTCACTATAATCTTGAGTTTATGGCAATTGTAGTAGGATTTTTGTTTAGGTTATAATTTCTTTAACTACTCCCTTATATCGATGTTGTTGCTGAATTTTGGTATGAATCATTCATGATCAAAGTAAAGGAGTATTGGTATATATTGATATAGGTGCTTCTAGCCTATAGATTGGATGTTGTAATGTACATGATGTAATCTTAATTCTAGGGTAGATGAAGCATGAGTTAGACTTGATTATTATTTCCTTAGCTACTGCGCTAGATCAATACTATTAATACAATATGATAAATTGTCAATGCAAGTGAATTTGGTAAAAGATTATGTCCTTCTACTTTATAGTATGTTGATAATGTATTGTACTAGTTTGTAGCATGGTATTGTAGTTGCTTATGTATGGTTTCATTTATGATTAAAGCATATTTAGCTACTGCCTTTATATTAATTGTTGATGAAAAATGATTATTGATCAAGGATGATTAAAGGGTAAGAAATTGGTAAGAATTGTTTTTCCTCTCTATTATCTAATAGTATTGATAGTTGATGAAGCCTTGTATGGCATTGTGTGGTATGTTCCACTTATAGTGACAGTGTTTACTTTATTACCAATATATATATGTGATGTGAAAATTGCCTTGAAGGCAATTACACTATGAATGTGTGTTGGTGACGATCACCCTATGTGAAGTCTATGCCTAGTTTACCATTCTAGCTATGATATAGGTTGTATGGCTAATGTTATGAGCATGTCAATGGTCGTGTTAATTTTATGTATATGTGCTGCCTATGATTAGGCCTTATAATTTTATATGTGAAGTAAAGTTAATATAGGTGCATAATGATTAGAGCTTACCCGTAATGACCTTGTAAGTCTTGAATAAATCAGTCTTATGATATGCTAACCATTCTATGATATTGTGTGATGTATCATTCACTAGGATGACTTGATAGGTGTACTAGTATGGGCAAGGGTATAAAACCTTGTCTATGCATTGCACATGTGTACCTTGATAAGATAGTTTCTAGGTTGGTCTTCTAAGTACATGCATAGGATTGCATGAACATGTTATGAATATGACTTATATGCTATGATGTTAAGTCTATGATATGATGAAGTATGAATGTGCATAGTGTCTTGGTGTGTTTATATGAAAGGATTGCTTATATAGTTATACATATAGGTTTATGCATCGATATATGGACATGTGTGACATTAATATGTTATGTGAAAGGTTTTATCACATATAAGTATACACACACACACATGTATGATAATCTAGTAAATGTAGCTTCCTTTAAAGGTGTGCTCAAGTGTACCCTAAACTAGATAGGTGCTTACATATGCTATGTCCATGTGAAAGAGTTTCTCACATTATACAAGTTGATAAATTCTCATCTATGACCTATGAGCTAAGTGTATGAGGAGATCACTCTCCTAAAGCCTAAATTTTATAAGCAATGATTAGAAAAGACATTTTAATAAAGGGAACTTAGCTTAGCACCGAGTGAACTTGACAAAGAAAGGTGTTGGCTTCCCTTGGAGGACGATTCACCATTGGGTTCTCATAAAGTGTTGACTTCCCCTGGAGGAACATTCACCTATGGTTCCACATGAGGTGTTGACTTTCCTTGAGGAAGATTCATGCATGGTTTCACATGAAATGAGGCTCCAATGATAATGAGCATGTAGAGGGTTATGTATATCTCTTAGTTCCATAAGCTATGCTTGCCACATAGGATCTAGAAAGAGAATTCCCTTAATATGCTAGCATGTCTTAATATTCTACCTTGGCTAGGTAAGAACACTATCCATTGGTGTAAGGCTCTCCAACACCAAATTCCATGTTTAGCACCCATGGTCTTGAGTCGGTTAAGGCTATAGTTTCCATAAAGTAAAATGGACAATAGAGGTAGAGTAAGGACCCTAACTAGGATATCCCAAGGGTAGTTGCTTAGTGTAGGTGGGGATATGTGACTTCACCTATGCATTGCATAAGTGGCTCTTGAGGTAAGTCCTAGGAAGGTTTTCTAATGCATGTATCTATGTATATGTTCCTTATGCATGACTTTGTAGTAATTGTCTATTTGTTGTGATGAAGTGCATAATATGAGTCCTAATGGATCTATATGATGTGGCCTTGTTCTTACATGCACTATGTTAGTCTTGATGACTATATGATGAAAGTCTTGCTTGACATGAATGAAGTTGTCTTCACTTACTATGCTGATGTATATATTGGATGTTAAGGCTTGTGGTCTCATGATAGGTCTACTATGTATGTGTGAGGTTATGGGGTTTCACATGTACATTGCACTAGTTGACTTAGATTGGAATTGTGAGTAAGGTCTCATATGGTTCTATTTGAAGTGACATTAGTATGTGTGCTAAGTGAATAGAGTTCACTGTAATATCCCTATAGTATTGACTTAAATGTGTCCATGATGTATTATACTTCTATGATGGTATGTGTTGGCATATGTAGGTGGTATGTATTTACTTCCTTGTGGCCTTAAGGTGATGCATTGCACCAAGTATCACTAGAGGGTTACTTGGTGGAATAAGGAATTAAGAAGAAAAAGGATACACTGTAAAATGAATGTAGTTCACTATAAAGGGAAAATCAAGTTACTGTAAAGTGCTTCTAAAATTCCTTAAATGCAATGTGTGACTTTATATGATTGATGACCATTGAAAATTCTTATATCAAGTATGTAAATGATACAATTCTTATTGTATAAAGGTTTTATGAAGTTTTAACAAAAAAAACATGAAGTATGATTTCAAGAAAAATTTCTCTTTTTAATGCATATTTTTGCATGGTTGTCATACTTAGTGGGTTCTTCTACTAACTTCATTCTTCTCTTCTTTTTACACAAAGTGTAGGTTATGGATGCTTAAAAGGATGTCTCTATAATTGAGGAGCTTGATATGTGATTCCCAAGCTCAAGGAAAGGAATCCTTAAGTCCTGGGATGTTCTAATTTTTAGCTTACTGTAAAGTCCTACCTATGATAATGTAACGACCTGTTTAGTCGTTTTGAGCAACAGATTTTATTTCTGGAAAAACTGGCTGGGACGACGGATGTAACGACGGTATGTCGTGGTCACGACGGCCCGTCGAGGAGGTTTCGTTCCATGACACTTAGAATTCTTCAATTTGGATATTAAAATCGACTCTCTGTAAATTGTGACGGACCTGCAGGACGTGCCGTCACATCTACGACGAACCGTCGTGAGGCACCGTTTCAATATACTTAGGAATTCTGAAATTGGGTACCGAAAATTGAGTTTCTGACCGTCAGGACGGAGGTGCAGGACGGACCGTCACAGGTGTGACGGGCCGTCACAGCCCACCTGGAATTTGGGAGGCTGCGACGACCTATGTGACGGACCGTCGCAGGCACGACGGCCCGTCACAGGTTGCGCAAATCCCAGGCAGAATAGGATTCCTCTACACGTTTTAAGGGTCGTTTTGGACTATTCTTTCCTTAATTATAAAGATTGAGGGTTAATATTAATAAGTCTAATTACTTGGGGGTTAAAAGAAGTAACCTTAAGTTAATTAGGTGGTTCTATTGTCCTCTTTTGGTCTTAATTATATGATAATTAGGGTAAAGGAAAGAGGGTTTGAACATAAGAAAACAAAAGAGAAAGAACAAGAGAGAGAAAAGAGAAACGAATTGAGGGAGATTGAACGAGAAAAACAAGAGTTTGGGAAATTGCTTGTTGATCACTAATCTTCGGTGGAGGTAGGTTATGGTTATGTTACGATATTCGTAGTGAACTCTTAATAGAGAATGTTATGTGTTGATAGTATTGTAAACCCTGCTATGTGCTTAAATTGTATGCTTGCATGATTATGATTATGAAATTGTGATGAATTAACAAAGCATGATGAAGCTATTGAATCCCAAATCTTGAAATAACCCTAATTCGCTTGATATATTATATAATAAGATTGATGATGCCTTAGTATGAAAGAAGGCTTGATAAATTATATAATGAGAATGATGATGCCTTAGTGTAAAAGAAGGCCTGATGAATTAGGGGATCGGGTGCCACGTTCCGGTACCAGGATAGAATATGAGGATCGGAGTGTCACGTTCCGACACCAGGATAAAATATGGATCGGGTGCCACGTTCCGGTACCAGGATAGAATGAATATGAGGATCGGAGTGTCACGTTCCGACACCAGGATAGAATGAATATGAGGATCGAAGTGTCACGTTCCGACACCAGGATAGAATATGAGGATCGGAGTGTCACGTTCCGACACCAGGATAGTATATGGATCGGGTGCCATGTTCCGGTACCAGGATAGAATGAATATGAGGATCGGAGTGTCACGTTCCGACACCAGCATAGTATATGGATCGGGTGCCACGTTCCGGTACCAGGATAGTATATGAGGATCGGAGTGCCACGTTCCGGCACCAGGATAGAATTAGAGGAGCGGAGTGTCACGTACCGACACAAGAGGAAGAAAGATAATGAATCTCGAAAGATAATGAATATACTCAAACTAATGAACTAAATTCCCAAATGAGTATGGTATTGAAGCCTGAGTCCTCATGTGTGAACTCGGTTGTATTCATTGATGAATTAAAAATTGCTATTGCTACATGTTGAGTATTGTAGTTGATTTACATTGTTATTGATATATACTGTTCCCTATTTTGAATTAGCCGATGATATCTACTCAGTACTTGTGGTATTGAAGCCTGAGTCCTCATGTGTGAACTCGGTTGTATTCATTGATGAATTAAATATTGCTATTGCTACATGTTGAGTATTGTAGTTGATTTACATTGTTATTGATATATACTGTTCCCTATTTTGAGTTAGCCGATGATATCTACTCAGTACTTGTGGTTGTACTGACCCCCTACTTTCATGTTTTCTTCTTTGTTATTTGTGTAATGCAGCAAACGTTCCGTCAACTTCAACTCAACAGTAGATCTAGCCAGTATTCACTACCTTCGGAAATTCAGGGTGAGCTAATGCGTCTAGCTTGGACTGGGTCTTCTTCTTCAAGTCTTGATGCCTTGAACTTCCGGCATGGACTAGCTAGTGTTTGTTTTAGATTCTTAGTCAGTTTTAGTTTAGCAACTTGAGATAGATGTTCTTGTGATGATGACTTCCAGATTTTGGGGATAATAATAATAGTTATTGATTTGATTTTATTAATAAGTTAAGTCTTCCGCATTACTTTTTGTTGATATACATTGAAATGTTAAGGGTTAAATTGGTTGGTTCGCTCACATAGGAGGGTAAATGTGGGTGCCAGTCGCGGCTCGGTTTTGGGTCGTGACAGATAAATGTTGTAAGGGTCGTGTCCCTGATGCACTCTTGTGATGTTGAGTGTAGGATGACAAAAGAGACTAGAGTTTAAATATTTACTTATGGTATTTTATATATATGAAGTGAAGTTTCTAGCATATGATGTGCTATGCAAAGTTTTAAATTTTCGGCTAATTTACCTATGATAATGCGATGAATGATGACTATGGTCTTGCATAAGACCTCCGAGAGGTCAAGTACGTCATGTTACTTCTAGGGGGTGCTCCCCGGGCCGTGACAAACGTGGTATCAGAGCATGAGGTTTAGGAAAGTGTTTTTAGGTTCTAAAAGTCTCATTTTACCACGTCTAGTAAAGTCTCGATCATCGATGTGAGTCGTGATACATCTATAAGTGAGAGTCTATAGGACGATAGAGTTTCCTTTCTTCATTATTCTGATGTCGTGCCATAGAACTAAACTCTATAAGATTTCTCTCTATGCTTTCTTGTCCGATGATCTTTTATATGTGATTGCTTGGATGAGATGGTACTCTATGCTTGAGGAAGAAAAGGTGATTTTTGATTACTTGTCTTGGTTTTATGGTTTGATGACAATGTGTGAAAGTGATTTTGATATGTTATGTTGATGTGATGTCCTTTGTGGCTACATATGAGACATATGTGGAAGAGCATGTTATGTTGAGAAATATATGTCATGATATGGTTCAAGCATGTTAGAAGTTATTATGGATAAAATGAGTCTTTTTTGGAATGGTGTATTGCTATATGGATTTGCATGATGGTAGCCTAATGTTATGATTTGAGTTTGAAATGCTTAGTGACTACCTATGGAAGCATGTTGCCTAAGTATTTGTATAATTGTTCAAATGTTGCCTTTGTTTATATTGTGAAACTTTGTGATTGATTTGTATGGATTGGAGTCCTTTGTATAGACTTGATCCTATGTGTGAAGGTAGTATGTTTATCTTGGTAGGGTGATGATGTGGGTTTGATTGACCCTAGAAGTCACCTTATTGTAATGTTGAAAGAAAAGAAAGAATCCTTATGACTAAGTCTCCTTGTTGTTTTCCCCTAATGTTGTATAACCTTGATGTCTATGGTATTGTTAAAACCTTTTTTGGTTGAATAGTACAGCCTAACTTGAAAATTTGGGATAATTTTACATAGATGATAAGGTTTAGAATGCCTTGGTTGACTTACCTTAATTCCTTGTAAAGTGGTTATAACTTTTAAAGGATGAAAATGAAGGTTTATAAGTTAAGATCCTCTTGAGGTTGGATTAAGTTGCTCTTAACTAGGTTTACCCTAAGTGGGGGATGATGATGCAATTAATATGGTTGTAGATATTTCTATCTTTTCCTTTTATGTTTATTTGATCTTGAGACTAATGAATTGTTAGTAAGTTTGTTCATGATAGGAGTCTTGCATAAAGTATGAGTTGCATGACCTCTATATGTTTGGTATTTCTTAATTGACACTATGATAAGCATGTTTTGAAGATTCTAAAGTACTTGAAAGGAAATTCTAATCAAATTCATGGTTTTTTCATGTTGATTGTGCATCTTGAAATAGTAGTTGTGCATTTAACTTCATGAGATAAGGTAAGAAGCATGTTTGAAGTTACTTATAATGTGTGGTGTTTAAGCCATTAACGAAAAATTTGAGTCTCCTTAAAATGAAAATAATGAGTCTCTTGAAAACTATGTGACTTTTAGGATTCGGAAAGCATGATTGTAGACTCAATTTTAAAAAGTGAAGGCATGTCTAGCTATTGTCCTTGTGTGTGCCTATAAATTTTAAGGCTTTCCTAAAAATGATGCATGTTTATGAAGGCTAGTGATAAGCTAGAAACTGAAATGTTGTGAAATGGCTTCCTATTGTTGTGATGTGTGTGGTGTGAATTACCATTTTGACTTCACTAGGAAGGATGTGTGAGCATGGCATGATTAAAAGTTAACAAATTCTCATGTTACAGTAAAGTTGACCTTTGTGAATTTTCTTGGGTATGAATTCATGAGATATATAAGTGTGTTGAGGAGAAGGACATTCCTAAAACATAACTAAGCATGGTATGGTTGAGTATGGTCCCATGGCATTATGCTTAACTAATAAGAATCCATTGTCAACCTATTAACTCAAGTCTTTGTGCATTGAAGTAAGAATGCCTGGTTGTTTCTTGAGTGTTGTTGAATCTACCTAAGTGTGACGTAAAGATGGTTGCATGATATAATCTAAATAAAGTTAATATAAAGACTATGTTATGTTTAGAAGAAGGATGTTCCTCCTATGAACATGATAAGAGATTATGTGTTAGATGCATTAAAGAGTGATTGAATAAAGGTTTTGCTTGCTTATGTTGCGTTGAGTGCTAAATGGTTTGAAGTTATGTTCGTTGTAAGTTTGGTGCATTAACTTCTATATGATGAGTTTATGAATGTTGTAAGCTTCTGTATGATTCATTGAAGTCCTTGTTGTGATTAAAGTGTTTTAAGTGTCATTCGAGGATGAATGTTCCCAAGTGGGAGATATTGTAAGGCCCCCAAAACGAGTTAGGGTGTATAGACCCTCACTTGTGCCTATACGCTTGTTAAGATTTTAATTAAGTTGCTCAAACTATGCATGGGTTATTGGAAGTCAAATGTAAAGGGACGACCAAGACGTTCAACGACCAAGACGTTCGACGACTAGTCACCTAAGGGGCCTTATATGTTTTTATGTGCTTATGTGTGTATGAGATTGTGATTTCCTTATAAGTAATAATGATGTCTATAGTCAGTGTGTTGATTTTCATGAAGTTTAGAGGTCAAACGTCCAAGAACGTCAATGACGTTCGAAAGTTAGCCCTTGAGACGTTTATGTGTGTCTTGAGTGTGCCTTGCTTGTTTGGATATGTTTATGTGTTCATTTTGAGAGAAACTTTCATGGAAGTTATTCAACATGTTAGGGTGTATATTCACATTGGAAACGTCCGGGTACGACTCTCCAAGGGCCCCGCAAGAAGCGCTTAAGAAGGACCCAAAGGCTGTCAGGACACTGCCTTGGCAGTGTCAATCGACTGAGCCAAATGTCGCCTCGTCAGTTGACTGACACCCCATCGGTGTGGTGTCGTCGTTTAAGACTTAGACTGGTGAAGGTTCAAGGCGTTTGACAAGCCTCAGACCCAAACGTCGACCAACAAAATGGTCCGTTGATGGACCTACTGGGTGTCGATGGGTTGGATGTATTTAAGTAATAAAAAACGTGATAAACCCATTCCCAATTAAATTTACACAAATTAGACTTCCCCCCAAAAATGTTGTCTCTAAAACCTTCGTTGAAGGTGAAGCTCAAGAACAGATTAGAGCTTAGAATTCCATAGGTTCTTCATTAAGTTTTAGATGTTTTCTTCTACATTAAGGTATGTTGATCCTTCATCTCTAGTTATCCTTCCATCTAGAAAGTTAATCTCATAGTTTTGAAAGATAAAATATGATCAAATCTCTTCTTCTTAAATCTAGACATGGGTTCTTTCTCAAAACGTTTTCAAAGGCTTTATATGATTAATTGATGATAATGTATTGGTTTTAACGTGGAATTTAATCCTATTGCATGATGAACCCATGTCCCTTTTAACTCTCATTTTGGCCTATGTATGTGCATTGTGATCGTGACTTTGTATTGATTCAATTATGATTCTTGTATGTTGAATTGCTTATATCTACTGCCTAGTACGTGTATTAATGATGAATTATGTCATATTGGATCAATGTGGATCGATTCTTGAAGAACATGATCACCATTTCTTAGTTATTGTTAAGTATGACATTCAATGTAACATTGACTCTATTGTGCATGAATGTTGGATTCAATTATGTATGGATAATTGTATCTACTGCCTTATTTGGATGTTATTAATGAATTGTAAATGAGTGATCCATGTGGATCAAGGTTTGATTAGCCTATCTTCTTCTATCTTCCATGGATTCCTAATGTAGCATGTTCACTATAATCTTGAGTTTATGGCAATTGTAGTAGGATTTTTGCTTAGGTTATGATTTCTTTAACTACTGCCTTATATCGATGTTGTTGCTGAATTTTGGGTATGAATCATTCATGATCAAAGTAAAGGAGTCTTGGTAAGGATTGATATAGGTGCTTCTAGCCTATAGATTGATGTTGTAATGTATATAATGTAATCATAATTCTAGGGTAGATGAATCATGAGTTAGACTTGATTATTATGTCCTTAGCTACTGCGTTAGATCGATACTATTAATACAATATGATTGATTGTCAATGCAAGTGAATTTGGTCAAAGATCTATGTCCTTCTACTTCCTAGTATGTTGATAATGTATTGTACTAGATTGTAGCATGGTCTTGTAGTGGCTTATGTATGGTTTCATTTATGATAAAAGCATATTTAGCTACTGCCTTTATATTAATTGTTGATGAAAAAGGAGTATTGATCAAGGATGATCAAAGGGTAAGAAATTGGTAAGAATGGCTTTTCCTCTCTATTATCTAATAGTATTGATAGTTGATGAAGCTTTGTGTAACGACCTGTTTAGTCGTTTTGAGCAGCAGATTTTTTTTCTGGAAAAACTGTCTGAGTCGACGGAACCCACGACGGACTGTCATGGGCAGGACGGACCGTCGAGGGTGTCTCGTTCCAAAACACTTAGAATTCTGAAATTTAGGTACTGAAATCGACTCTCTGAACTTCGTAACGGAATGGTAGGACGGACCGTCGTGGGCACGACGGACCGTCAAAGATCTTCTACACAAATTAAGTCTCTGAACTCTGTGACGGACCTGCAGGACAGACCGTCGTGGGCACGACGGACCGTCACAGACTCTTCAAGGAAATTGAGTCTCTGAACTTTGCGACGGACCTGCAGGACGGACCGTCACAGCCATGACGGACCGTCATAGGTTGCATAATCCCAGGCTGGGTCGGATTTCTGTTTAAGTTTTAAAGGGGCGTTTTGGACTATTCCTGCTATAATTATAAATTTCGTGGGTTAATATTAATAACTCAATTTCTTGGGGGTAAAAAGAGATAAACTTGAGTTAATTAGTGGGTTAATTCCTCATCTTTTATACTTAATTATATGCTAATTAGGGTAAAAGAAAGAGGGTTTGAATAAGAAAAAATAGAAAGAACAAAGAGAGGGAAAGAGAAACGATCGAGAGAGGAGAAACGAAGAGGATAGCAAAGCTTGGGGAAATTGCTTGCTTGATCACAAATCTTCGGTGGAGGTAGGTTATAGTTTTGATACTATTCGTAGTAAACTCTTAATAGCGAATGATATGTATTGGTAGTATTGTAAACTCTTCTATATGCTTAATTGTATGCTTGCATGAATGTGATTATATAATTGTGATAAAATAAGCATGATGAAGCTATTGAATCCTAAATCTTGAAAGAAACCCTAATCTACTTTGTTAATGATGATGCCTTGGTATAAAAGGAGGCTTGATGAACTAAAGTAATGAGATTGATGATGCCTTGGTATAAAAGGAGGCTTGATGAACTAAAGTAATGAGATTGATGATGCCTTGGTATAAAAGAAGGCTTGATGAACTAAAGTAATGAGATTGATGATGCCTTGGTATAAGAGAAGGCTTGATGAATTGATAGAATGAGATTAGTGGATCGGAGTGTCACGTTCCGACACATAGTATTCAGGGATCGGGTGTCACGAACCGACACGTAGAATTAGGGGATCAGAGTGTCACGTTCCGACACATAGTATTAGGGGATCGGGTGTCACGAACCGACACGTAGAATTAGGGGATCGGAGTGTCACGTTTGACACATAGTATTAGGGGATCAGGTGTCACGAACCGACACGTAGAATTAGGGGATCGGAGTGTCACGTTCGGACACATAGTATTGGGGATCGGAGTGTCACGTTCCGACACATAGAAGTAGGGGATCGGAGTGTCACGTACCGACACATAGTAGTAGGGGATCGGAGTGTCACGTACCGACACAAGAGGAATAAAGATAATGAATCTGGAAAGATGTTAATATACTCAATCTAATGAACCTAATTCCCAAATGAGTATGGTATTGAGGCTTGAGTCCTCATGGATGAACTTGGTAATACTTATTGATGATTATTGTACTTGTTGTTGCTACATGTTGATTATTGTAGTTGATTTATGATATTAACTGATATATACTGTTTTCTATTTTGAGTTGGCCGATGATACCTACTCAGTACTTGTGTTTTGTACTGACCCCTACTTGTATGTTTCTTTCTTTGTATTTGTGGAGTGCAGCAAACGTACCGTCGTCTTCAACTCAACCGAAACTCTAGCCAGTCTTCATTACGCCGGATTTCAGGGTGAGCTAATGCTTCTAGCTTGGACTGGATCATCCTATTCATGTCTTGATGCCTTGAACTTCCGGCATGGACTAGCTTTTATTTATTTTAGCTTCCTAGATGTTCTTAGAGTTAGTAATTTGAGGATAGATGTTCTTGTGATGATGACTTCCAGATTTTGGGGATAATAATAGTTGTTGAGTTTTTAGAAGTTATTTAATTGATTTTCATTAATGAGTTTAAGTCTTCCGAATTATATTCTGTTATTACATTGAAATGTTGGGTTTTGTATTGGTTGGTTCGCTCACATAGGAGGGTAAGTGTGGGTGCCAGTCGCGGCTCGGTTTTGGGTCGTGACAAACTTGGTATCAGAGCATTAGGTTCGTTGGTCTCATCACACAAGAACGAGTCTAGTAGAGTATAAAGGAATGGTAGGGGGACGCCTTTACTTTTCTTTGAGAGGCTATAAGACTTTAGGAAAATTCCATTCTTTCTTTCTTTCTTTCGTGCTATTACTTGGATCCAATTGGTATCTAGGTGATACAAATTGGTATCTGACCATCTTCACTCTATTTTGCAGATGGTTAGAACTAGAGCAACGACTGCACCAACACCAACACCGGCAAGACAGGATGCGTCTGAGCCAGCCACTGGGCTGTAGCTCGGAGAGGAACAGTGGCAAGAGGCCGTGGTAGAGGTCGTGGGAGGACGTCCTCTAGAGGAAGAGGACAAGCACCTAGCCCATCTGGTACTAGGGCGGTGACTCCTCCACCGACTGAAGAAGTGATAAGAGAGGGTGAGGAAGGGGAAAATGAACAAGTGCAGAACGAGGAATTTCCACCCCAACCTACCCCAGAGATGATCAATCAGCTTCTTGCTTATCTTAGCGGGTTATCTGATCAGGGCCAGACACCTCCAGTGTTTTCTGCACCAGCACCTCAGGTTTCGGAGGTACAACATGCAGCTACTGTGGCTCCCCGCATGGATGCCTCATTGGAAATAGGCACGTTTCCTCGTCTGACTACAGGGCCTATAATGACAAATGATCAGCATGAACTTTTCAGTAAGTTCTTGAAATTGAAACCTCCAGTCTTCAAGGGTGCTGAATATGAGGATGCCTACAATTTTCTGGTTGACTGTCATGAGCTACTACACAAGATGGGTATAGTAGAACGGTTTGGGGTTGTGTTTGTGACTTATCAGTTTCAAGGGAACGCCAAAATGTGGTGGCGGTCACATGTTGAGTGTCAACCAACAGAGGCACCACCCATGACTTGGACATCATTCTCTAGCTTGTTTATGGAGAAGTATATCCCCCGGACTTTGAGGGATAGGAAAAGAGATGAGTTCTTGAGCCTAGAGCAAGGTAGGATGTCGATTACTGCATATGAGGCTAAGTTTCGTGCATTATCCAGGTATGCCACCCAACTTTGTTTCAGTCCACAAGAGCGGATTCGCCGTTTTGTGAAGGGGTTGAGGTCAGAATTGCGGATTTCAGCCTTACAGGTAGTGGCTACGGCAAAATCCTTTCAAGAAGTGGTAGACTTCGTGATAGAGGTGGAAGGAGTGAAGCCAGATGACTTCACCATGGCATCACATCAAAAAGGTTTCGAAAGGGAGGTGAGTTTAATGGTTCTTACTCTAGAGGACAAGGTTCAAGAGGTTACTCAGTCCGACCAATTCAGTCTTCACTACAGACTGTAGTTGGCGGTCCACCTTAGACCGGTCAACACTTCTCTGAGAGACCTATGCTTGACTCCAGAGAGTGTTATGGATGTGGGGAGACTGGACATATTAGGAGGAATTGTCCAAAACAGAGTTATAGACCCCCAATAGCTAGAGGTAGAGGTGGTCATGGTAGAGGCCGTTATTCTGGAGGACGTGGTGGCCGAGGTAATGGTGGTCACCAAAACGGCCGGGGTGATGGGCAAACTGGAGCCACTACAGCACAACATGGTAGGGGCAACGGACAGACAGGCGATAGGGCCCATTGTTACGCTTTCCCTGGGAGATCTGAAGCGGAGACATCTGATGCTGTTATCACAGGTAATCTTTTGGTTTGTGATTGCATGGCTTCTGTATTATTTGATCCTGGCTCCACATTTTCATATGTATCTTCCTCATTTGCTACTGGTCTTAATTTACATTGTGAATTGCTTGACATGCCTATTCGTGTTTCTACTCCGGTGGGTGAGTCTGTGATAGTTGAAAAAGTATATAGGTCTTGTTTGGTGACTTTTGTGGGGAGCAACACTTATGTAGACTTGGTTATTTTAGAGATGGTGGATTTCGATGTAATTCTGGGTATGACTTGGCTTTTTCCGAATTTTGCGATCTTGGATTGTAAAGCTAAAACTGTGACGTTAGCCAAGCTTGGGACAGATCCGTTAGTGTGGGAGGGCGACTACACTTCCACTCCGGTTCGTATCATATCCTTTCTTCGTGCTAAGAGAATTGTTAGTAAGGGGTGTTTAGCTTTCTTGGCACATCTCAGGGATGACACTACTCAAGTACCTTCAATTGAGTCGGTTTCGATAGTCCATGAGTTTCTGGATGTGTTCCCTGCAGATCTTCCTGGTATGCCACCAGATAGAGATATCGACTTTTGCATTGATCTGGAACCGGGTACTCGCCCCATTTCTATACCCCCTTATAGAATGGCTCTCGCGGAGTTCAGGGAGTTACTTCAAGAGTTGTTGAGCAAGGGCTTCATTAGACCAAGTGCATCTCCTTGGGGTGCTCCGGTGTTATTTGTAAAGAAGAAGGATGGGAGTTTTCGGATGTGCATAGACTACCGGCAGTTGAACAAGGTAACTATTAAGAACAAGTATCCCATTCCTCGCATTGATGACTTTTTCGATCAGTTACAAGGTGCTTGTGTCTTCTCTAAGATTGACTTGAGATCCGGTTATCATCAATTGAAAATACGGGCAACGGATGTGCCAAAGACTGCTTTTCGGACCAGGTATGGGCATTACGAATTTGTAGTGATGTCTTTTGGTCTTACGAATGCCCCTGCTGCTTCATGAGCTTGATGAACGGGATTTTTAAGCCATATCTGATCTCTTTGTGATTGTATTTATTGATGATATACTGATATACTCAAAGAGTAAGATTGAACATGAGGAGCATTTGAGAATGGTATTAGAGTTGTTGAGGAAGAAAAAGCTTTATGCCAAATTCTCCAAGTGTGAGTTTTGGCTAGATTCAGTGTCCTTCTTGAGGCACGTGGTTTCTAAGGATGGAGTGATGGTGGATCCATCTAAGATTGAGACGGTGAAGAATTGGGTAAGATCTACTAATGTGTCAGAAATAACGAGCTTTGTTGGCTTAGCTAGCTATTACCGTCAATTTGTCAAGGGATTCTCTTCTATTGCTTCCCAATTGACGAACCTGACTAAGCAAAATGTTACATTTGTATGGTCGGATGAATGTGAGGAAAGCTTTCAGAAACTCAAGACCTTGTTGACTACTGCACCAATCCTTACCCTGCCAGTGGAAGGTAAGAATTTCATTGTCTATTGTGATGCATCCTATTCGGGTTTGGGTGCAGTGCTAATGCAAGAGAAGAATGTAATTGCTTATGCTTCAAGGCAATTAAAGGTGCATGAACGCAATTACCCGACCCATGATTTGGAGTTGGCCGCGGTAGTATTTGCATTAAAGCATTGGAGAAACTATTTATATGGGGTCAAGTGTGAAGTCTATATGGATTATCGTAGCCTACGGTATGTCTTTACTCAGAAAGATTTGAATTTGAGAAAGAGGAGGTGGATGGAACTACTGAAGGACTACGATATCACTATTCTGTATCATCCGGGAAAAGCTAATGTTGTGGCAGATGCTTTAAGTAGAAAGGCAGGAAGCATGGGAAGTCTAGCTCATTTGCAAGTTTCTAGACGCCCGTTGGCTAGAGAAATCAAAAACTTGGCTAATGACTTTATGAGGCTAGAAGTAAATGAGAAGGGGGGATTTTTGGCCTGTGTGGAGGCAAGATCTTCTTTTCTTGACAAGATCAAGGGAAAACAGTTTGATGATGAGAAACTAAGTCGAATTCGGGATATGGTGTTGCGAGGAGAGGCTAAAGAGGCCATAATGGATGAGGAAGGTGTTTTGAGGATTAAGGGAAGGGTATGTGTGCCCCGTGTTGATGATTTGATTCACATTATTCTTACAGAGGCTCATAATTCCAGATATTCTATACATCCTTGTGCAACCAAGATGTACCGTGACCTAAAGCAACACTTTTGGTGGAGTAGAATGAAGCGTGACATTGTGGATTTTGTTGCCAAATGTCCAAATTGTCAGCAAGTAAAGTATGAACACCAGAGGCCCGGAGGAACACTTCAGAGAATGCCCATTCCGGAATGGAAGTGGGAGAGAATTGCAATGGACTTCGTGGTTGGTCTTCCAAAGACAATGGGTAAGTATGACTCTATTTGGGTGATAGTTGATAGGTTAACTAAGTCGGCTCATTTCATTCCGGTCAAGGTGACTTACAATGCAGAGAAGTTAGCCAAACTTTACATCTCGGAAGTTGTTCGACTGCATGGAGTTCCACTCTCCATCATATCAGATAGAGGTACACAGTTTACTTCTAAGTTTTGGAGAACATTGCATGCTGAATTAGGTACTAGGTTGGACCTTAGTACTGCATTTCACCCTCAGACCGATGGTCAGTCTGAGCGAACGATTCAAGTGTTGGAGGATATGCTTCGTGCATGTGTGATAGAATTTGGTGGTCATTGGGATAACTTCTTACCCTTAGCGGAGTTTTCATACAATAATAGTTGTCACTCCAGTATTGACATGGCTCCATTCGAAGCATTGTATGGGAGGAGATGTAGGTCTCCCATTGGTTGGTTTGATGCATTTGAGGTTAGACCTTGTGGTACTGATCTGTTGAGGGATTCAATAGAGAAGGTGAAATCTATTCAAGAAAAGCTTTTAGCAGCTCAAAGTAGGCAAAAGGAATATGCGCATTGAAAGGTTAGAGACTTGGAGTTCATGGAGGGTGAACAAGTCTTGCTGAAGGTTTCACCCATGAAAGGGGTGATGCGGTTTGGTAAAAGAGGTAAGCTAAGCCCAAGGTATATTGGACCATTTGAAGTACTTAAGCGAGTAGGGGATGTGGCTTATGAATTAGCCTTGCCTCCAGGACTGTCAGGAGTGCATCCGGTATTTCATGTGTCTATGTTGAAAAGATACCATGGGGATGGAAACTACATCATTCGTTGGGATTCGGTTCTGCTTGATGAGAATTTGTCTTATGAGGAGGAGCCTGTTGCCAATTTAGATAGAGAAATTCGCAAGTTGAGGTCGAGGGAGATTGCATCCATCAAAGTTCAATGGAAGAATCGACCCGTTGAAGAGGCCACTTGGGAGAAGGCGGCTGATATGCAAGAAAGATACCCACACCTGTTTACAGATTCAGGTTCTCCTTTTCGCCCTTGTTTTTCTTCTTGTGATCGTTCGAGGACGAACGATGGGTAAATTGGTATCTATTGTAACGATCTGTTTAGTCGTTTTGAGCAGCAGATTTTATTTCTGGAAAAACTATCGGAGTCGACGAAACCCACGACGGACTGTCATGGGCACGACGGACCGTCGAGGGTGTCTCGTTCCAAAACACTTAGAATTCTGAAATTTGGGTACTGAAATCGACTCTCAGAACTTCGTAACGGAATGGCAGGACGGACCGTTGTGGGCACGACGGACCGTCACACATCTTCTACACAAATTAAGTCTCTGAACTCTGTGACGGACCTGCAGGACGGACCGTCGTGGGCACGACGGACCGTCACAGACTCTTCAAGGAAATTGAGTCTCTGAACTTTGTGACGGACCTGCAGGACGGACCGTCACAGCCATGACGGACCGTCACAGGTTGCGTAATCCCAGGCTGGGTCGGATTTCTATTTAAGTTTTAAAGGGGCGTTTTGGACTATTCCTGCTATAATTATAAATTTCGTGGGTTAATATTAATACCTCAATTTCTTGGGGGTTAAAAGAGATAACCTTGAGTTAATTAGTGGGTTAATTTCTCATCTTTTATACTTAATTATATGCTAAGTAGGGTAAAAGAAAGAGGGTTTGAATAAGAAAAAATAGAAAGAACAAAGAGAGGGAAAGAGAAACGATCGAGAGAGGAGAAACGAAGAGAATAGCAAAGCTTGGGGAAATTGCTTGCTTGATCACGAATCTTCGGTGGAGGTAGGTTATGGTTTTGATACTATTCGTAGTAAACTCTTAATAGCAAATGATATGTATTGGTAGTATTGTAAACCCTTCTATATGCTTAATTGTATGCTTGCATTAATGTGATTTTATAATTGTGATAAAATAAGCATGATGAAGCTATTGAATCCTTAATCTTGAAAGAAACCCTAATCTACTTTGTGAATGATGATGCCTTGGTATAAAAGAAGGCTTGATGAACTAAAGTAATGAGATTGATGATGCCTTGGTATAAAAGGAGGCTTGATGAACTAAAGTAATGAGATTGATGATGCCTTGGTATAAAAGAAGGCTTGATGAACTAAAGTAATGAGATTGATGATGCCTTGGTATAAGAGAAGGCTTGATGAATTGATAGAATGAGATTAGTGGATCGGAGTGTCACGTTCCGACACATAGTATTAAGGGATCGGGTGTCACGAACCGACACGCAGAATTAGGGGATCGGAGTGTCACATTCCGACACATAGTATTAGGGGATCGAGTGTCACGAACCGACATGTAGAATTAGGGGATCGGAGTGTCACGTTCCGACACATAGTATTAGGGGATCGGGTGTCACGAACCGACACGTAGAATTAGGGGATCGGGTGTCACGTTCCGACACATAGTATTAGGGGATCGGAGTGTCACGTTTCTACACATAGAAGTAGGGGATCGGAGTGTCACGTACCGACACATAGTAGTAGGGGATCGGAGTGTCACGTATCGAAACAAGAGGAATAAAGATAATGAATCTGGAAAGATGTTAATATACTCAATCTAATGAACCTAATTCCCAAATGAGTATGGTATTGAGGCTTGAGTCCTCATGGATGAACTTGGTGGTACTTATTGATGATTATAGTACTTGTTGTTGCTACATGTTGAGTATTTTAGTTGATTTATGATATTATCTGATATATACTATTTTCTATTTTGAGTTGGCCGATGATACCTACTCAGTACTTGTGTTTTGTACTGAACCCTACTTGTATGTTTCTTTCTTTGTATTTGTGGAGTGCAGCAAACGTACCGTCGTCTTCAACTCAACCGAAACTCTAGCCAGTCTTCATTACGCCGGATTTCAGGGTGAGCTAATGCTTCTAGCTTGGACAGGATCATCCTCTTCATGTCTTGATGCCTTGAACTTCCGGCATGGACTAGCTTTTATTTATTTTAGCTTCCTAGATGTTCTTGTGATGATGACTTCCAGATTTTGGGGATAATAATAGTTGTTGAGTTTTTAGAAGTTATTTAATTGATTTTCATTAATGATTTTAAGTCTTCCGCATTATATTCTGTTATTACATTGAAATGTTGGGTTTTGTATTGGTTGGTTCGCTCACATAGGAGGGTAAGTGTGGGTGCCAGTCGCGGCTCGATTTTGGGTCGTGACACCTTGTATGGAATTGTGTGGTATGTTCCACTTATAGTGGCAGTGTTTACTTTATTACCAATATATATATGTGATGTGAAAATTGCCTTGAAGGCAATTACACTATGAATAGGTGTTGGTGACGATCACCCTATGTGAAGTCTATGCCTAGTTTACCATTCTAGCTATGATATAGGTTGTATGGCTAATGTTATGAGCATGTCAATGGTCATGTTAACTTTATGTATATGTGCTGCCTATGATTAGTCCTTATAATGTTATATGTGACGTAAAGTTAACATAGGTGCATAATGATTAGAGCTTACCCGTAATGACCTTGTAAGTCTAGAACAAATAAGTCTTATGATATGCTAACCATTCTATGATATTGTGTGATGTATCATTCACTAGAATGACTTGATAGGTGTACTATTATGGGCAAGGGTATGAAACCTTTTCTATGCATTGCACATGTGTACCTTGATAGGATAGTTTCTAGGTTGGTCTTCTAAGTACTTGCATAGGATTGCATGAACATGTTATGAATATGACTTATATGCTATGATGTTAAGTCTATCATATGATGAAGTATGAATGTGCATAGTGTCTTGGTGTGTTTATATGAAAGGATTGCTCATATAGTTATACATATAGGTTTATCCTTCGATATATGCACATGTGTGACATTTATGTGTTATGTGAAAGGTTTTCTCACATATAAGTATACACACACACATAAATGATAATCTAGTAAATGTAGGGTCTTTTAAAGGTGTGCTCAAGTGTATCCTAAAATACATAGGTGCTTACATATGCTATGTCCATGTGAAAGGGTTTCTCACATGATACAGGTTGATAAATTCTCATCTATGACCTATGAGCTAAGTGTATGAACAGATGACTCTCCTAAAGCCTACATTTTATAATCAATGATAAGAAAAGACTTTTAAATAAAGGGAACTTAGCTTATCACCGAGTGAACTTGACAATGAAAGGTGTTGGCTTCCCTTGCGAGGAAGATTCACCATTGGGTTCTCATAAAGAGTTGACTTCCCCTGGAGGAACATTCACCTATGGATCCACATGAGGTGTTGACTTTCCTTGAGGAAGATTCATGCATGGTTTCACATGAGATGAGGCTCCAATGCTAATGAGCATGTAGAGAGTTATGTATCTCTTAGTTCCATAAGCTATGCTTGCCACATACTAGAAAGTGAACTCACTTAATATGATAGCATGTCTTAATATTCTACCTTGGCTAGGTAAGAACACATTCCATTGGTGTAAGGCTCTACAACACCAAAATCCATGTTTAGTACCCATGGTCTTAGCGTCGGTTAAGGCTATATTTTCCATAAAATAAAATGGACAATGGAAGTAGAGTAAGGACCCTAACTAGGATAGCCTAAGGGTAGTTGCTTAGTGTAGGCGGGGGTATGGGACTTCACCTATGCATTGCATAAGTGGCTCTTGAGGGAAGTCCTAGGAAGGTTTTCTAATGCATGTGTCTATGTATATGTTCCTTATGCATGACTTTGTAGTAATTGTTTTTTTGTTGTGATGAAGTTCATAATATGAGTCCTAATGAATCTATATGATGTGGCCTTGTTATTATATGCACTATGTTAGTCTTGATGACTATATGATGGAGGTCTTGCTTGACATGAATGAAGTTGTATTCACTTACTATGCTGATGTATGAATTGGATGTTAAGGCTTGTGGTCTCATGATAGGTCTACTAAGTATGTGTGAGGTTATGGGGTTTCACATGTACATTGAACTAGTTGACTTTGATTGGAATTGTGAGTAAGGTCTCATAAGGTTCTATTTGAAGTGACATTAGTATGTGTGCAAAGTGAATAGAGTTCGCTGTATTGTCCCTACAGTATTGACTTAAATTTGTCCATGTTGTATTATACTTCTATGATGGTATGTGTTGGCTTATGTAGGTGGTATGTATGACCTCCTTGTGGCCTTAAGGTGATGCATTGCACCAAGTATCACTAGAGGGTTACTTGGTGGAATAAGGAATTAAGAAGAAAAAGGGTACACTGTAAAATGAATGTAGTTCACTATTAAGGGAAAAACAAGTTACTGTAAAGTGCTTCTAAAAATCCTTAAATGCAATGTGTGACTTTATATGATTGATGACCATTGAAAATTCTTATATGAAGTATGTAAATAATACAATTCTTATTGTATAAAGGTTTTATGAAGTTTTTAAAAAAAACATGAAGTATGATTTCAAGAAAAATTTCTCTTTTAAATGCATATTTTTGCATGGTTGTCATACTTAGTGCGTTCTTCTACTAACTTCATTCTTCTCTATTTTTTACACAAATTGTAGGTTATGGCTTCTTAAAAGGATGTCTCTATAATTGAGGAGCTTTATATGTGATTCTCAAGCTCAAGGAAAGGAATCCTTAAGTCCAAGGATGTCCTAATGTTTAGCTTACTGTAAAGTCTTTTAATATTGTACCTATGATTTATGTTGTAAGGGTCGTGTCCCTAATGTACTCTTATGATGTTGAGTCTAGGATGACAAAAAGAGACTAGAACATAAATATGTACTTATGATATTTTATATATATGAAGTGAAGTTTCTAGCATATGATGTGCTATGAAAAGTTTCAAATCTGCTAATTTACCTGTGACAATGCGAAGAATGATAAATATGGGTTTGTATAAGACCTCCAAGAGGTCAAGTACGCCATGTTATTTCTAGGAGGTGCTCCCCGATCATGACATTATACAATGTACTTAGTTTTGTTAAACCGCATTTTAAAGGGAAATATAGTCTTCCATGTGATCCAAACGTTGAACCACTTCTTCTCTATTGAGTTCCATACTGATATTCAGTTGGTAGCTTTCATGGGAGATAGGTTTATCTTTATCATGGGATTGATGAGATTTTTCAAAGGGTTTTGCCTTTTGGGCGTTAGAACAAAATGTATATGATGTTTTCTGATCCCTCTGTTCATTACATAAGAGACATTTAGAATCAAAGACGTTGATTCCTGGAAGTAAGTTTGTTGGCAGCCTATTATGCTGGAGGAGTCACATGAAGAAATTGAGTTTTTTTTGGGTATTTTTATGTTTCCAAACTTATTCTGATTGTTTGTTCACTTTTTTTGCCTTATTGATGAAAGAATATGCACTATTTTGATTGATGAAAATGTATGTGATGTCTTTGCTCTTCATTTGACATTTATGATGTTTTAAAGGAGCTCAATTTATAGAGTCAAGCATGAATCCTAGGGTCTTCATTTATATTGAGAGGCCCTTAAATTGAATCTAATTGTGTACCTTTATTGTCATTTCATTGTGATTTTGCTGCCTTGCATGCTGTATTTTCAAGTTCTTGAGGTTACTCCACTGTTTTTGCTATTTTTGAGTCTTCCAACCTGTAGATATCTCAACATAAGGTAAGGAAACCTCGTATGTTCACTCCCTTAAGGGAAACTTTGACCGACATTTTCCAGAGATTATGAGCTAAAGGAATTTTAAGACCAAGAAATGGATGGATTCCTAAGCACTCTTCTTCAAACTTTGATCTATCCAAGAATTGTGTCTATCATTCAAAATTCAAGGTCATGACACCGACGAATGTTCAGCATTGAGAAATAAGATTCAAAATATGATTGAAAAAGGAAAATAATAGTGCAGCAAGGACCACAAAACAACAATGGCAATCCTTCTATGGCGAATTCATTCATCGTTCAAGGAGATCCTACAAAGATGTATGCTAGGCACTTGACAAGGAAGTGTAATTACATAAGAGAAATTGATAAGGACAAGAATCTTATGAACGAAGTTGGCTTTATTGTTCTCAGACCTTATGCCAAAATCCTTCATCATTCCTTACATTTTCCTTGTAAATCTGAACTACGTTTAACGTGATTTCCTTTTGGATACGTAGGTAACCCTTGATGGGTCCGGTCCCTATCAAATAAATTTCTCTTCTTTCCCATGGTCATTCAAACACTCTTTTACAAATTCAAATCTAGGCTAATTAACAATCCATGAACATAATTGACATTTGGATTTGAAGTTTAGCTTTAATATCAAAATACAAGACAATCACTTCCTTTTGGAACTAATAATTTTCTTTGAGTAAAGCAGGATCACGAAATCCCCACTTATAAATTGGGGCAGATTTTTTGAGGAAACTTCAAAAATTTTATGGAGATATCTAACAAAGTGAGTATATATCTTATACTCTGGGGCATAAACTTTTGAAAAATTTTCAAAAATTTCATCAAAATGAAGTGCGATTCTAAAGGCAAAACAAGCACAGGTATGAACCTCTCTCGCCTTTTGAATTTATGATATTGCTCTAGATGCATGAATAAATTATATATGAGTGTACTGTCAAATTTGATACAAGGAGCTACTATTTAAGTAATACTATCATTCAGATTAAATCTGAAGAGGCTATTATTTGAATCAACTTGGTTCTATATATATATTTAGGCTTTTCCACCTTACAATAGGATGTTTAGACTCTTCCGCCATACAATAGGATTTTAGGCTCTTCCACCTTACAACATGATGTTTAGGCTCGTCTGCCTTACAATACGACATTTAGGCTCTTCCGCCTTACAATAGAGTGTTTAGGCTCTACCCCCTTACAATAGGGTGTTTAGGATTGCCTGTCTTACAATACAACATTCAAGCTCTTCCACCTTACAATAGGATGTTTAGGCTATTTCGCCTTACAATATGATGTTTAGACTCGTCTGCCTTACAATACGACATTTGGGCTCTTCCGCCTTACTATAGGATGTTTAGGCTCGCCACCTCACAATACGACATTTAGGCTTGTCTGCCTCATAGTACGATATTAAGGCTCGTCCATATTACAATAGGACATTTGGATCTTCTACCATACAACAGGATTCTTAGGTCCATCTACCTTACAATCAGACATTTTCCTCTATATTATTATATCTCTTTACTATCAGATCTATTGGAGGTTGACTTTATTCTTCAGAGAAGGTTTGCAATTCTTCAACAAGTTAAGCCAAAGTCTACCAAGGCATCTCAAAGCAGATACATTTCTTATCACCTCTTGTCATTTTTTTAAGAACTCATATTTTATCGTTGTTGGTCATACTTTCTCTATTTATAAGCTAACATTATATCTAGTCATACTAGAATTTGCAGGTGTGATCAATCGCCCCCTCAGTTACAATTATCGTGTTAACATCTATCGCAACGAAGGCTCTATCAATTCTGCACTACTCGTATTTTTGTCTGAACGTTACTTAAAGTTAAAATCTCTCTATCATGCTCTTCTCACGTCTCTATCTCTCTCTTCTCGCTACTCTAAACTTATCAATTCTAGCTGATATCGTGCCCTTTTGAATATCTGACTGCTCTTTCAACTTTTAAGAGTTTCATTTGCTCTTGAATCTAGAAATACACACAACCTGATTCTCGTATTACCAGAGATATGTAGGCGGCTTAATACATATTTTAAAAGTTCAAAATTTAGTCGATTTTGCATAAAAATTATATATTTTATTATTTTTATTTTATAAAATTATTGTAAATATTATCAAAATATTTTTTAAATTCATAATAATGTTTTAATTGAATAGAATCTCTAAGTTTTCCTCAAAATTATTTTTAAAATAGCTTATTCTATTCCAATTCATTTCAATTCTAGTTAATCCAATTGCGATTAATATTGCGATAGTAACCATCTTTTCCTTTCAATTATAGAAAAATTCTATTGCAATTTTGGCATTTTCAAATCCCATTCAATATTTTCAGCTTTTAATCTCATCCGTCCATCCTTAAAATTAAATTCTAGATTGAATCATAACCATTCATCTCTTATTAAAGTAATGGTTGAGATCAAATCCTTACTTTCCTCTTCTTTAACCTAAAAAGAAAAAAATAGTTCACTAATCTTCCTCCCATTCTCTCTCCAAGAATGCCCCTCTTTCTCCTCCTCATCGTTGCTCCTCCGACCACCACTGAAGCCAGCGAGCCAGGCGGTGATGCCTCCCCTCTCCCCTCTCTCCCTCCAACCTTCCTCTCCCTCTCGTCCCTCTTCTCCTCTTTCCTCTTTCCTCCCCCCTTTCTCCTTTTGTCTTCCCCTTCTTCTTCTCTTTTATTTTCTTCTTCTTTTTCCAGAGACCAGCGACCAGCGATGGCTCCATCCAGCAGCAGTCTCGCGCAACAGCAGCAGCAGGCCATGACAAGCAGCCCGGCGCCACCCTCTCCTCTCTCCTCTTCTCTGTCCGTTTATTCCTCTCTTCTCCGCCTTCTTTTTTCCATCGCTGGCAGCACTCAGGCGAGCTTCCAGGCAGCAGCAAGCAATCACCAGCAATGGATGCACGCAATTGACAGCGACTCCAGCAGCAACATCGGCGCCAGTAAAATAATGCAGCGCCAAATGGACAGCATCTGCCTAACGCTGCCCCCTCTCTTCTCCAGCCAGCAGTAGCGGCAAATTTCGGTAAAATCTTCAAAGCTTAGATAAGGATCCGACCAGGTATGTCTTTTAAATACTCTCTCATGTCATGTCTACTGGTTAATACCTTTTAATACGCGATTCAACTTGGCAAATCTCTGCTTGCTCATATAAAATTTTTGTTTTAAATTAATTATTATCCATTTGTTCTTATGTGATTTCCTGCTCAAGGTTTAAATGTTCCTATGCTATTCTTGAAATTAATATGAAGATCTCATACTTGTCTTTGATTTGCCTATTATTGCCTGATAGTCTTGTTAATCTTGATATATCACCAATCGATTTTAGTCTACACCTTAAGTAAATGATTCTCATTCATTTAGAAGCAACTCGCATAAATGGGTTACTAATTGATATACTCTTTCGACCCAGTATGTTATTGCATTATATTTCTTTTAGTTGTTTGTTATGTAACATTAATAGTTGGAATTTTACAGCCTACTTACAAGTTGATTTAACTAATTGATTTTCTTGATTCTGAAAGTTCCAAAACATAAGTTGATTCTTCTTTAGATGCTTTGTGATTTCAATAAATTCGTATATGGTGAATGTCCCGAATCAAATCTCTTAGCATAATTAGAATTAAACTAATCTTTGAAAAATCTTAATTAGTTGGATAGTGTTATATATTAATTTTCTTTCCTTTAATGCGAATCTTGACTGCCCATAAATTTAATCTTGGTAAAAATAGTGACTTATTAATTTATTTATTTACCTTAATTAAAATTGATTGATCTCTTACTTATTTTCATATTTGGTAAAAATAATTTTAATTTTGGCTCTTCTTGATTTAAGGAAAAATAATATTACTCTTCCTAATTTGATTACTTGTTTGCATATGATAAAAGAATATTGTTTGGCTCTTCATTATTTAAGGTAAAAGAATATTTTACTCCTAATTTATTTATTTGCTTATGTGATTCCCCACTTTGTTATATAAATAGGAATCCCTCCTTTCATTATTTGAAAACTCATGCTTACTTTCTTACCACAAATGCTACATTATTCTTAAACTCACTCATTCTCTCATTGCTCATACACACACATTCATTCTCTCAACTCATCATTCACTCATTCTTCTACTACATGTGCTACCTTATTCTTCACTCTCTCTCATTATTTCTCATACTTGAATACTAATAATATTGCTTTACTCTTAAAAATAAGTTAAGATTCTGATAAGCATTCAAGTGCTTTTTGCTACTTTGTTGTGTTCGGATTACGCTGTCTCTATTGTTGATAATCTATTCTACAAATAATTTGTTAGAACTCTTTATTAGTTTAAATTTGACTTTTGCATGATTATAAATATTTGTGTGTTAGAGAACGAAACAACAAGGAAGCATTCAAGTTAGTTCCATCATCCTTTTACGTGTCATAATATAACTATGTTTATTCTTTATCTCTTTTTGTGTGTTATTTACATATATATGAGAGTAATTGGTATTATAAACGTCCGATTACTTTTTCCATCGTATATGTGTTACATCGCTTCTAACAGGTTTGAACTAAGAGTTCAAGATGTTGAAGAGTCGCCTAGAAGAAAATTTTGAACGAAGCTATTTATTTTAATGTGTACTTGGTTCATTATTTTTGTAATATTTGTAAAACTCGCTAACTATATATATATATATATATATATATATATATATATATATATATATATATATATATATATATATATATATATATATATATATATATATATATATATATATATATATATATATATATATATATATGAAATTGGGGATCACCTAAAGGGAGGGGGGATTATGTGCTAATTATCTCTTTATTTGCAAACTTACTTGTGCTAGAAAACATGCCTATATGTTTGTAAATTTGTTTGATATCTTCTCATTTGATAAAATAACTTTAGATCTAACCATAAAATAAAATAAATGTTTGCTTGATCATTTAGTTAATTTTGTCCAAACTAATGTTGGAAGTTAATTTTATTCAAATTGGCATATCAAATAATGGGTTATGACTAATTTGCTAAAATGTTAAGTGAATAATTTGTGTGCATTTTGTACAAAGTTATTCATTGAATAAATTATGCCTATGGAGTTTATGCATCTATATGTCATTTGGAGTTTAAAAAAATGTTTATAGGTGTTATTTAAATGTGTTAATTATTAAATCACTTAGAAATCATGTTTATAGTAATAATCAACTAATTCTTAGCATGCTAATAATTGAATTGTTTCTTCTTTACTTTGTCATTTTTTCCAGCATGTTAAACACCTAGAAATCGTGTTAATAGCTTGTAAATTCTTAGTATTTCAATAATTGAAATAAAATTCGTTATGCATATTTTCTGGCACTTTTTAATAAATAAGTCCTATTGATTTATTGCATCTAATAGATCTGCTACCTCTTAAACAAATTTCTGCATTAATAATAAAATTTGTTATTGTTCGAAAAAAATATTCTCTACAGCTAATAAAATGGCTGCCTAAGATTATTTCTGTATTAATAACAATTTGATTTATAATTGTTGCACAGTAATTATTTTTCTGCTAAAAAATATATTTTCAGCACTAATAATCGATATATAAATTTGTCATTATTTTAAAAATAATTTTCTGCATTAATAATAAAATTTTCACTTATCTATAACAATTTACTGCATTAGTAATAAATTTATTATTGTTCTTAAAAAATAATTTTCTGCCTTAAATAAATAAAATATGTTGTTCTAAAAAATATTTTCTACATTAATAAATAAAATCTGATACTTTAAAATGCTCTCAATTAAATAATTTTCTGCATTTGTAATCACTTTCCTGCATTGAATGCTTTGTCTATATGTATGTTTATACACATAGCATGAAGACCTTTTCTCAATTATGTGTTCTTTGCAAGCATGTCTAATTAAAATTTAGAAGCCAAGTTTAACTTATCATGCTAAAATGACCGTCTTGTTTGCCTTGTTTATTTGACTTGGTGTCTTCAAGGGTCTTATATTTCATCTTGTCTAAAGCCACCCTATTAAGAACCCAATACCTCTTGGACATTAAATTGGGACGATTAGGCACCTTTTAGGTACGAAATGCATGCGGTGGTAGGGTAGGGGGTAGCTGACCCTATGGAGATGATGGCATAGACACAGACTTGAAAAGACAAACCTAGGTTTTGTGTGTCCCTATATGGAAGTCTATCAGAAGATAAAAGAAAAGTCGAGTGTTGATCCTAAAGTCTCTCTTAGAGTCTCCTTTTCCTTTCAGCCCTTTATTTGTTTGATAATTATATTTATTTGGGGTAGCTTAAAACAATAAAATAAAATGATGATCTAATTGTTTAGTATTAGATAAATTCTTATCAACTAGCCTTGCATGTTTGAATTAATAAATAATAAAATAGTTTTAATGTCTAATATTATGTTTATCACCTAGCCTTGCATTTTTAAATTAATAAATAATAAAATATTTTTAATTATTTAATGTTATGTTTATCACCTAGCTAGCATGTAAAAACAAAAATAATGAAGTGACTTTAATTGCTACTTGTAACCCCCACATAGATTGCATGAGACACGGCGGGACCCACATTTGTGGAACTCGAGGGATTCCTAATACATCCCCTCGAGGTAATTTGAACTCTTACCCTGATCCCTGGCTCGTTGACCTTAGCTAGACTTAGTTATGTTAGATAGCTGCCCTAACGCGCCTTAGTTCGTTAGGTGACGACTCTTCAAAATCAAAAATCCCAAAAGAGTTGTTAGGTCTTGCACAAAATCCATTTTTGATGAAAACTGGGACGCGACATTGTGATTACAAACTGCTCTATTAAGGACTTATATTCGAAAATTATAAGAGCATAACGGAGGTGACCTTTCGTAATAATAGAAATTGCACTCGTAGAGTCAGAATTTAACTCTAATGGTCTTAAGTTTCTTGATTTGGCTAATTTAAACCCTGGACAATGTCTAGAAGTTATGTTTGAATTGCGTTTGTGTAGGCCTACATTTTTTTGAAGCCAAATATCCATAACACTGCTCCAATTCTCCCTATGTCTGCTTTAGCATTTGCAGATTCATCTATGTTAAGTTAATAAGTGCCTTGTGTTAAGGGGTTCCATTTGATTTGGACATTCTCTCTTACTTTTGTGGATGGCACATTTATCATGAGATAATATTCAATAGCATTGGCTATAACTATTTAGTATTTACAATTTACATAGTTTTATTAAAGACTTTATCCTTTCTTCCTAGCCACAAGTGCCACATACGAAGGAAATTGTAGTCTTCATAGGATTAACATATTGAATTACTTCTTCTTTATTGAGTTCTAAACTAATATACAATTGGTTTCTTTTCATGGGAGATATGTTTATTTTAATTATGGGATTGCTCTAAAAGGACATGATTTTTTAAAAGTGATGTATTACATGTTGTTTTAGTGATCCTCACAAATGCAGGGACTAGGTCCCTGACAGAGTGTGTTCGCATCCGGGATCAATATGACATACAACTGGAAAGTTATTCTATCAGGATTTGGTGAAGCGTCAATGTACTTCACCAATAGAAACGGACGACGTTGTTTGTCCAGTGGTCAACAAGTCTTCTTGATTGATATTTCAAAAGGACCAAAAACTTGATGACTCATTCATTCAAAGTGAGAAAAAACCAAACTTCAAATATACAAAATACAACAAAGGACCTGATCAGCTGAAAAATTCCTACTCGTGTGTGCTGTTGTTTTTGAATTCTTGTAATGTTCTACACTTGTAGGATTTACACTTGAAGGATTCATTTCACTCTTATAACAAACATTTCAAAGATTTCTTTGAATCAGTGTAAGAACATTGTTAGAGTTAACTTTGTGTCTTACTGTTTGAAGTCTATATTAATTAATGTTAGTTAATATAATGGGCATTTTGTGCATTACCTTGGCTCAGTAAGTAATATGTATATTACTTAGTGTGACATTAAGAGTTTAGTCTCATTGGTGTAGTTGAAATATGTATTCACTTTTGCTTGAAGATTAGTGAAGGCAACTGGAAATCTTGTGTGACTGGTCATGGTTTTACTCTCTTAAGCATGGAGGCTTCCATGTAAAATCTTGTGTGCCTATTTTACATCCATTGTCACGACCCAAAACGAGACGCGAGTGGCACCCACACTTATCCTACTATGTGAGCGAACCAACCAATCTAAACCCCAACATATTGAACAAAATACAATGCAGAAGACTTAAAACTCATTAACGAAATCAATTAAATAACTTCTAAAATTTATCAATCATTATCCCCAAAATCTGGAAGTCATCACCACAAGAACACTATCCTCAAATTACTAATCTAAGAGTATCTAAGAAGCTAAAATAAGTAAAAATCTAGTCCATGCCGGAATTTCAAGGCATCAAGACATGAAGAGGAAGATCCAATCCAAGCTAGAAGCAATAGCTCACCCTGAAATCTGGCTTGATGAAGACTGGCTAGAGTTGCGGTTGAGTTGAAGACGACGGTACGTTTGCTGCACTCCATAATTAACAAAGAAAAATAAATACAAGTAGGGGTCAGTACAAGGCACAAGTACTGAGTAGGTATCATCAGCCAACTCAAAATAGAAAACAATATATATCAGATAATAACATAAAATCAACTAATATTCTTAACAGGCGACATTAACAATTACCATAACCCTTGGTCACAACACCAAGCACATCAATGAGGACTCAAGCCGCCCCATCATACTCATTTGGGAATTAATTCTTTACAATTTAGTATATTATCATAATTCAAGATTCATTATCTTTATTCCTCTAATGTCGGTACGTGACACTCCGCTCCACTTCTACTATCCTGGTGTCGGAACGTGACACTCCGATCCATATACTATCCTGGTGTCGGAACGTGACACCCGATCCTCTATTACTATCCTGGTGTCGGAACGTGACACCCGATCCTCTAATCTCATTACTTTAGTTCATAGCCTTCTTTTATACCGAGGCATCATCATTAACAAAGTAAATTTAGGATTCAAGATTCAATAGCCTCATCATGCTAATTCATCACAATTATATAATTACATCATGCAAGCACACAATTAAGCATATAGAAGGTTTTATAATACTACCCAACACATATCATTTGCTATTAAGAGTTTACTACGAATAGCATAAACCATAACCTACCTCCACCGAAGAATCGTGATCAAGCAAGCTAGTTCCCCAATGCTCTGCTATTCCTCTTCGTTCCTCTCACTCTCGATCGATCGTTCTTCCTTTCTCTCTCTGTTCTTTTTATTTTTCTTATTCAAAACCCTTTTTCTTTTACCCTAATTGTCATATAATTAAGTATAAAAGATCATAAAAATAACCCACTAATTATTTCAAGGTTATCTCCTTTAACCCCCAAGTAATTGAATTATTAACATTAATCCACTAACTTTATAATTATAAGCATGAATAGTCCAAAACGCCCCTTAAAACATTTAATAGAAATCCGACCCAGTCAGGGTTACGCAACCTGTGACGGCCCGTCGTGCCTGCGACGGTCCGTCCTGCTGCTTCCGTCACAAAGTTCAGAGACTCAATTCATTGAAGAGTCTGTGACGGCCCGTCATGTCTGCGACGGTCCATCCTGCCATTTCGTCGCGAAGTTCAGAGAGTCGATTTCAGTACCCAAATTTCAGATATCTAAGTGTTTTGGAACGAGACCCCCTCGACGGTCCGTCGTGCCCATGACGGTCCGTCGTGGGATCCGTCGACTCAGCCTATTATTTACCAGAAATACTCTACTGCTCAAAACGACTAAACAGGTCATTACAATAGATACCAATTTACCCATCGTTCATCCTCGAACGATCACAAGAAGAAAACAAGGGAAAAAAGGAGCACCTGAATCTGTAAAAAGGTGTGGGTATCTTTCTTGCATATCAGCCTCCTTCTCCCAAGTGGACTCTTCAACTGGTCGATTCTTCCATTGAACTTTGATGGATGCAATCTCCCTTGATCTCAACTTGCGGATTTCTCTATCTAGAATGGCAACAGGCTCCTCCTCATAAGTCAAATTCTCATCAAGCAGAACTGAATCCCAACGAATGATGTAGTTTCCATCCCCATGGTATCTTTTCAACATAGACACATGAAATACCGGATGCACTCTTGACAGCCCTAGAGGCAAGGCTAATTCATAAGCCACCTCCCCTACTCGCTTAAGTACTTCAAATGGTCCAATATACCTTGGGCTTAGCTTACCTCTTTTACCAAACCGCATCACCCCTTTCATGGGAAAAACCTTCAGCAAGACTTGCTCACCTTCCATAAACTCCAAGTCTCTAACCTTTCGATTTGCATATTCCTTTTGCCTACTTTGCGCCGCTAAAAGCTTTTCTTAAAAAGATTTCACTTTCTCCAATGAATCCCTCAAAAGGTCAGTACCCCAAGGTCTAACCTCAAATGCATCAAACCAACCAATGGGGGACCTACATCTCCTCCCATACAGTGCCTCAAATGGAGCCATATCAATACTTGAGTGATAGCTATTGTTGTAGGAGAACTCTGCTAAGGGTAAGAAGTTATCCCAATGACCACCAAATTCTATCACACATGCACGAAGCATATCCTCCAATACTTGAATTGTTCGCTGCGACTGACCATCGGTCTGAGGGTGAAATGCAGTACTAAGATCCAACTTAGTACCTAATTCAGCATGCAATGTTCTCCAAAACTTAGAAGTAAATTGCGTACCTCTATCTGATATGATGGAAAGTGGAACTCCATGCAATCGAACAATTTCAGAGATATAGAGTTTGGCTAACTTCTCTGCATTGTAGGTCACCTTGACCGGAATGAAGTGAGCAGACTTAGTTAATCTGTCCACAATTACCCAAATAGAATCAAACTTTCCCAATGTCTTTGGAAGACCAACCACGAAGTCCATTGCAATTCTCTCCCACTTCCATTCAAGAATGGGCATTCTCTGAAGTGTTCCTCCGGGCCTCTGGTGTTCATATTTTACTTGCTGACAATTTGGACATTTGGCAACAAAATCAACAATGTCGCGCTTCATTCTACTCCACCAAAAGTGTTGCTTTAGGTCACGGTACATCTTGGTTGCACCAGGATGTATAGAATATCTGGAACTATGAGCCTCTGTAAGAATAGTGTGGATCAAATCATCAACACGGGGCACACATATCCTTCCCTTAATTCTCAAAACACCTTCTTCATCAATTATTGCTTCTTTACCCTCTCCTCGCAACACCATATCCCGAATTCGGCTTAGTTTCTCATCATCAAACTGTTTTCCCTTGATCTTGTCAAGAAAAGAAGATCTCGCCTCCACACGGGCCAAAAATCCTCCTTTCTCATTTACTTCTAGCCTCATAAAGTCATTAGCCAAGTTTTGGATTTCTCTAGCCAACGGGCGTCTAGAAACCTGTAAGTGAGCTAAACTACCCATGCTCCCTATTTTTCTACTTAAGGCGTTTGCCACAACTTTAGCCTTTCCTGGGTGATACAAGATGGTAACATCATAGTCCTTCAGTAGTTCCATCCACCTCCACTGTCTCAAATTCAAATCCCTCTGAGTAAAGACATACTGTAGGCTACGATGATCCGTATAGACTTCACACTTAACCCCATATAGATAGTGTCTCCATTGCTTTAATGCAAACACTACCGCAACCAACTCCAAATCATGGGTCGGATAGTTACATTCATGCACCTTTAATTGCCTCGAAGCATAAGCAATTACATTCTTCTCTTGCATTAGCACTGCACCCAACCCAGAATAGGATGCATCACAATAAACAATGAAATTCTTTCCTTCTACTGGCAAGGTAAGGATAGGTGCAGTAGTCAGCAAGGTCTTGAGTTTCTGAAAGCTTTCCTCACATTCATTCGACCATACAAATGGAACATTCTGGTTAGTCAAGTTCGTGAATTGGGAAGCAATAGAAGAGAATACCTTGACAAATCGACGGTAGTAGCTAGCTAAACCAACAAAGCTCCTTACTTCTGACACATTAGTAGGTCTTACCCAATCTTAGAAGGATCCACCATCACTCCATCCTTAGAAACCACGTGCCCCAAGAAGGACACTAAATCTAGCCAAAACTCACACTTGGAGAATTTGGCATAAAGACTTTTCTCCCTTAATACTTCCAACACAATTCTCAAATGCTCCTCACGTTCCTTCTTACTCTTGGAGTATATTAGTATATCATCAATAAACACGATCATAAAGAGATCCAGATATGGATTAAAAATCCCGTTCATCAAGCTCATGAAAGCAGCAGGGGCATTCGTAAGACCAAAAGACATTACTACAAATTCGTAATGCCCATACCTGGTTCGAAAAGAAGTCTTTGGCACATCCGTTGCTCGTATTTTCAATTGATGATAACCGTATCTCAAGTCAATCTTAGAGAAGACACAAGCACCTAGTAACTGATCGAACAAGTCATCAATGCGAGGAATGGGATACTTGTTCTTAATAGTTACCTTGTTCAACTGCCGGTAGTCTATGCACATCCGAAAACTCCCATCCTTCTTCTTCACAAATAACACCGGAGCACCCCAAGGGGATGCACTTGGTCTAATGAAACCTTAGAAGTTGGGCCTTTAACTCCCTTAACTCTGCTGGATCCATTCTATAAGGGGGTATGCAAATGGGGCAAGTATTCGGCTCCAGACCAATGCAAAAGTCAATATCCCTATCCGGTGGCATACCAGGAAGGTCTGCAGGGAACACATCCAGAAACTCACGGACTATCGAAACCGACTCAATTGAAGGTACTTGGGTAGTATCATCCCTGAGGTGTGCCAAGAACGCTAAACACCCTTTACTAACCATTCTCTTAGCACGAAGAAAGGAGATGATACGAACTGGAGTGGAAGTGTAGTCACCCTCCCACACTAACGGATCTGTCCCAGGCTTGGCCAACGTTACCGTTTTAGCATTACAATCTAAGATTGCAAAATTCGGAGAAAGCCAAGTCATACCCAGAATTAAATCGAAATCTACCATTTCTAAGATAACCAAGTCTACATGAGTATTGGTCCCCACAAAAGTCACCAGACAAGACCTACATACCTTTTCAACTATCACAGACTCACCCACCGGAGTAGAAACACGAATAGGCATGTCAAGCAATTAACAATGTAAATTAAGATCAGTAGCAAATGAGGAAGATACATATGAAAATGTGGATCCAGGATCAAATAATACAGAAGCCATGCAATCACAAACCAAAAGATTACCTGTGATAACTGCATCAGATGTCTCCGCTTCAGACCGCCCGGGGAAAGCGTAACAATGGGACCTATCACCTGTCTGCCCATTACCCCTACCATGTTGTGCTGTAGTGGCTCTAGTTTGCCCGTCACCTCGGCCTTTTTAGTGACCACCATTTCCTCGGCCACCACGTCCTCCAGAATGACGGCCTCTTCCATGACCACCTCTACCTCTGACTATTTGAGGTCTGTAACTCTGTTTTGCACAATACCTCTTAATGTGTCCAGTCTACTCACATCCATAACACTCTCTGGATTCAAGCATAGGTCTCTGTGAGAATGACGAAGTCTGGGGATAACCTTAAAACTCAGAGAAGTGTTGACCGGTCTGTGGTGGACCCCCAACTACAGTCTGCAGTGAAGACTGAATAGGTCAGGCTGGATAACCTCTTGAACCCTGCCCTCTGGAGTAAGAACCATTAAACTCACCTCCCTTACGAAACCTTTTAGATGTCGAAGCCATGGTGAAGTCATCTGGCTTCACTCCCTCCACCTCTATCACGAAGTCTACCACTTCCTGAAAGGATTTTGCTGTAGCCGCAGCCTGTAAGGCTGAAATCCGCAAATCTGACCTCAACCCGTTCACAAAACGGCGAATCCGTTCTTGTGGACTGAAACAAAGTTGGGTGGCATACCTGGATAATGCACGAAACTTAGCCTCATACGCAGTCACCGACATCTTGCCTTGCTCTAGGCTCAAGAACTCATCTCTCCTCCTATCCCTCAAGGTCGGGGGGATATACTTCTCCATAAATAAGCTAGAGAATGACGCTCAAGTCATAGGTGGTGCCTGTGCGGGTTGACACTCAACATGTGACCGCCACCACATTTTGGCATTTCCCTGAAACTGATAGGTTACAAACTCAATGCCAAATCGTTCCACTATGCCCATTTTATGTAGTAACTCATGACAATCAACCAGAAAATCGTAGGCATCCTCAGATTCAGCACCCTTAAAGACTGGAGGTTTCAATTTCAAGAACATACTGAAAAGTTCATGCTGATCACTTGTCATTATGGGCCCTGTAGTCAAACGAGGAAACGTGCCTATTTCCAATGAGGTATCCATGCGGGGAGCCTCAGCAGCGGCCTGTCATACTTCCGGAACCTGAGGTGCTGGTGCAGAAAACACTGGAGGTGTCTGGCCTTGATCAGATAACCCGCTAAGATAAGCAAGAACCTGATTAATCATCTCTGGGGTAGGTTGGGGTGGCAATTTTTCATTCTGCACTTGCTCAATTTCCCCTTCCTCACCCTCTCTTACTACTTCCTCAGTCGGTGGAGGAGTCACCGCCCTAGTACTAGATGGACCAGGTGCTTGTCCTCTTCCTCTAGAGGACGTCCTCCCGCGACCTCTACCACGGCCTCTTGCCACTAATCCTCCTCGAGCTACAGCCCCAGTGGCTGGCTCAGTTGCATCTTGTCTTGCCGGTGTTGGTGTTGGCGCAGTCGTTGCTCTAGTTCTAACCATCTGCAAAATAGAGTGAAGATGGTCAGATACCAATTTGTATCACCTAGATACCAATTGGATCCAAGTAATAGCACGAAAGAAAGAAAGAAAGAATGGAATTTTCCTAATGTCTTATAGCCTCTCAAAGAAAAGTAAAGGCGTCCCCCTACCGTTCCATAAGACTCTACTAGACTCGTTCTTGTGTGATGAGACCAACGAACCTAATGCTCTGATACCAAGTTTGTCACGACCCAAAACGAGCCGCGAGTGGCACCCACACTTATCCTACTATGTGAGCGAATCAACCAATCTAAACCCCAACATATTGTACAAAATACAATGCGGAAGACTTAAAACTCATTAACGAAATGAATTAAATAACTTCTAAAATTTATCAATCATTATCCCCAAAATCTGGAAGTCATCACCACAAGAACATCTATCCTCAAATTACTAATATAAGAGTATCTAAGAAGCTAAAATAAGTAAAAAGCTAGTCCATGCCGGAATTTCAAGGCATCAAGACATGAAGAGGAAGATCCAGTCCAAGCTAGAAGCAATAGTTCACCCTAAAATCTGGCTTGATGAAGACTGGCTAGAGTTGCGTTTGAGTTGAAGACGACGGTACGTTTGCTGCACTCCATAATTAACAAAGAAAAACAAATACAAGTAGGGGTCAGTACAAGGCACAACTCAAAATAGAAAACAGTATATATCAGATAATAACATAAAATCAACTAATATTCTTAACAGGCGACATTAACAATTACCATAACCCTTGGTCACAACACCAAGCACATCAATGAGGACTCAAGCCTCCCCATCATACTCATTTGGGAATTAATTCTTTACAATTTAGTATATTATCATAATTCAAGATTCATTATCTTTATTCCTCCTGTGTCGATACGTGACACTCCGCTGCACTTCTAATATCCTGGTGTCGGAACGTGACACTCCGATCCATATACTATCCTGGTGTCGAAACGTGACACCCGATCCTCTATTACTATCCTGGTGTCGGAACGTGACACCCGATCCTCTAATCTCATTACTTTAGTTCATCAAGCCTTCTTTTATACCAAGGCATCATCATTTACAAAGTAAATTTAGGATTCAAGATTCAATAGCCTCATCATGCTAATTCATCACAATTATAATTACATCATGCAAGCAGACAATTAAGCATATAGAAGGTTTTATAATACTACCCAACACATATCATTCGCTATTAAGAGTTTAGTATGAATAGCATAAACCATAACCTACCTCCACCGAAGAATCGTGCTCAAACAAGCTAGTTCCCCAATGCTCCGATATTCCTCTTCGTTCCTCTCTCTCTCTCGATCGTTCTTCCTTTCTCTCTCTGTTCTTTTTATTTTTCTTATTCAAAACCCTTTTTATTTTACCCTAATTGTCATATAATTAAGGGGATAATGCCCAAGTACCCCCTCAACCTATGCCCAAAAGCTCAAAGACACACTTATACTATACTAAGGTCCTATTACCCCCCTGAACTTATTTTATTAATAATTTTTTACCCCTTTTTAGCTTACGTGGCACTATCTTGTGGGCCCAATGATGGTTGACTTTTTTTTTTGAACTAGTGCCACGTAGGCTAATAAGGAGTAGAATATTACATATAAAATAAGTTCAGGGGGGTAATAGGACCTTAGTATAGTATAAGTGTGTCTCTGGGATTTCGGGCATAGGTTGAGGGGGTACTTGGGTATTTTCCCTATAATTAAGTATAAAAGATGATAAAAATAACCCACTAATTATTTCAAGGTTATCTCCTTTAACCCCCAAGTAATTGAATTATTAACATTCATCCACAAACTTTATAATTATAAGCATGAATACTCCAAAACGCCCCTTAAAACATTTAACAGAAATCCGACCCAGTCAGGGTTACGCAACCTGTGACGGCCCGTCGTGCCTGCGACGGTCCGTCGTGCTGCTTCCGTCACAAAGTTCAGAGACTCAATTCATTAAAGAGTCTGTGACGGCCCATCATGTCTGCGACGGTCCGTCCTGCCATTTCGTTGCGAAGTTCAGAGAGTCGATTTCAGTACCCAAATTTCAAAATTCTAAGTGTTTTGGAACGAGACCCCTTCGACGGTCCGTCGTGCCCATGACGGTCCGTCGTGGGATCCGTCGACTCAGCCAGTTATTTACCAGAAATACTCTACTGCTCAAAACGACTAAACAGGTCATTACATCCATTTATTTACTTTCTACATTCAAACTGTATTAAAGGACCTGATCTTGTTGTCATTAGTGGGCGTGTACATTCCAATAATTGGTATCATAATATTGGATTATCTATCTGGTAAACACTAAGAGAACAGATCCTGAAGGAATGGTGGGCCCACTATGTTTGGAGGAAGGTCAATCACCACTCGTACTCCTTGATTCAACGACCAGTATTATGGATGGTAGAAGACCAGGACGCACGATTATATTATGCCAGAAGATAGTGACATACTAACAACTCAATATAAGAATTTTAGTATGAAGAATGGTGAACCAACTCATGAGATGCACTCTAGGTTTACCTCCATCACCATCGAACTTAGGCGTCTTGGTGAGCCTATTCATCCAAGCAAGCAGGTTTAGAAAATTCTTAGAGATCTTCCCAAATCATGGGAACGGAAGGTAAATATTACTACTGAGGCCATATATCTAAAAGTTCTCATAGTGGATGAGTTTTATGAACTAAGCAAACAATAGGACTCTTCCAAGAAAGAAGGAATGAATGATAAATCAGTAGTATTGAAGGTGTATCCAAATGATATCTATGAAGATGAAGATGAAATAGATTATTTAACTAGAAGGTTTCAAAATATAGTCAAAAAGCAGAGAGGGTTTCAAAAGAAGGGAACCACCAGTAAAACAAAAAATGCTAATGACCTCTGTCACAAGTGTGGAAAGCTACGTAATTTTATGAGAGACTGTCAAAGTCACAAACATGAAGTGCAAGATCTCAAACCTCGGCGAAATGACCAGGTCCCTAACCATACTAAGAGAAAGGCCAATGCATATCAAGTAGTGAAGAAGGACTTTGCACTATAAGGAAACACTTCAAGTGGCTCCGAAGAGGAAGAACAACATGAAGATGTCTCTATGATGGCAGGCAAGGATGTTGGAAATGTATTCAATTCCATATTCTCATTGATGTCCAAATCTGATGACGATGATGACAAGAAAGAGGTAACACTTTTGATTTTAAGGGTGATAAAGATACATTGTCGATTAAAAGATTGATAAAACTTACTACTGTGTTAATTGACTTTGTTGATGAATCAACAAATCAAAACTTGATCTTAAGCAAAAACCTCAATCATTGTGAAGATGAAAAATCTGCCCTTATTTCTCAAATTTGTGAAATGAATGTTTGGTTAAGTATCTTAGAGATTGACAGTCGTCAACTTGAAGAGGAATTTGCTACCTCTAAGAGTGGAAAGAGAAACCTCAGTAGCTTTGAACTTGATTTAGTGGAAATTTTATAGGCTTCTGAGTCCAAACTAGTTGCAGCCTTGAAAGAAATTGAACTAGTGAGGGATCTTAGCAAAGTTAAAGAATATCTAAATCAATCCTTGAAATAGACTGACTCTTCCAATATTCTTTCCAACTTGGCAAATCAAAAGTTCAATAAGTGAAAAGTTTTAGGGTTTCGAAAGATAGAACCTCCCTATAACCCTCATTGCAAGTATGTTTCGGTGTCCAATAAGCTGCTATGTACCCACTGTGGTAGAACGGTCACTTCAAAAAAATTGGGAGTCTTTCAAAAAGTTATAAGAAAATCAAGAAAGTTTCTTCAAATCTAAGATTAAAAAAGTAGAGAAAAAAAGAATATGTGGTCCTAGATATCATTTTAGCAAGAACACATTGCCTCCTTAGATTGGAAAGTTTCTCATCAAACCTCTCAATGACTTTTGGGAACTCCATCTTAAGTGGGTTCCTAAGTCTAAAAAAGTGATTCATTTTGCAAAAGGGAAGAGCAAACAATGTAGGTTCATAGATAGTGGTAGATCAAAGCATATGAGTAGAGAAGCTCATCACTTCCTCTCTTTGGAGACACACCAAGGTGGTGGTGTGTCATCCGAAAACGGCAAGAAAAATTTCATCCTTGGCATTAGGAATATTGGGACATTTGTATAGAATTACATAGATAATGTGTACTATGTTAATGGGTTGAAATACAATCTACTCAGTGTGTCTTATATTTGTGATAAAGGAAATGAGGTGAGATTTGTGTCAAATCAATTTATTGTCACAAATCTTACTTCCAAAAGAGTTATTCTTACTTCTATAAGGGTAATCTCACATTTCTGAGTACTAGAGTGACAATGCATATCTTAGACACAAAAGGTTGGGACATGTAAGTTCATCAATGCTAGACAAATTGGTCTCAAGGACTTGGTCTGTAGGCTACCCAAGTTGAATTTTGCTGAACAAAATATGTGATGCTTGTGCAAGGGGAAAGAAAAAAATCCTATTTTAAGCTGAAGAAAGGGGTAAGCACAACCAGGTCACTAAAATTCCTTCACATGAACCTGTGTGGACCTGTCAGGATTCAAAACAGCTCCTTCACATGGACTTATATGGACCTGTGCTAGTGAATGGGAGAAAGACATCACTCAGCTATCTGAAGGCCTTTGGTTGAAAGTGTTTTTGTGCTAACAATGATAAAGAGATCTTGGCAAATTTTATCCAAAGAATTATGAAAGAATTTCTGTGGGCTATTCTTCTACAAGCAAGGCATACAGAGTCTTACAACAAGAGAACTTTGTGCGTAAGGAAAGTATTCATGTTATATTTGATGAATCTGGTGAGATGAACAACCTTGAAGACAGGATAATTTCAAACTTGAGGAACTAATGCAAAATCAAAGAGATAGTCTAGTGCAAGACTCTGGGTTGGAAAGGATTTGAACAAATAAAACTTTGCAGAACCTATTGAAAAACATGGTCTTTCTAATACTTCAAGTCTTGTTAATGAAGGAGATATACACAATGAAAATTCTGAGGAAGGTGAAATTTTTTTTCAGCATGATGAAGAAATAACAAGGAAATCAGGATGGAAACATCAGTCCTCTCATCTTTTGGACAATCTTGTTTCTCCCCGGGAATCTGCAATGCACACTAGATCCAAGCAAGAAATCTAGTTTAATTCTCTACTTTCATCTCCACCATGGAACCCAAGAACATTAAAGAAGCCTTGAAAGATGCAGAATGGGTGAACTCAATGCAGGAGGAGCTTCATCAGTTAAAGAAGTAAGGTATGACACATGGTCCCCATACCTCTCAGCAGAACTATTATTGGGTAAAGATGGGTGTTAAGAAATAAGTTGGATGAACATAGGAGTATCAGAAGAAACAAATCAAGACTAGTAGTGCAGGGATGATTATGATGAGACTTTTGTACCTGTGGCAAGAATGGAGGCAATTAGATTCTTGATTTGTTTTGCCACCTATATATGGTTATGTGAAAGAGGAGGTCTATGCTAAAAAAACCTGCAGGTTTTGAAGATGTTGACTTTCCACTCATGTGTTGAAATTAGATAAAGCAAACACCCAGAGCTTGGTATGAATGATTTTCAAAATTTCTTCTGGAAAATGAATTCAAAAGAGGAAAATTTACAATATTTAGTTCTTGAAGTCAAGAGGAAATGGGATTTTTATAGTACAAGTTTATGTGGATGACATAATATTTGGAGCTACTTCAAATCCCATGTGCAAAGAGTTTGCAACGTTGATGGGTAGTGAATTTGAGATGAGTATGATGGGAGAACTTACTTTCTTTTTGGTCTTGCATATCAAATAGTCTCCTCAAGGCACTTCACTTTGTCAAAAAAAAAATATATCAAAGAACTACTCAAAAAATTAAGTATGCAGGAGGCTAAGATAATTTATACTCCCATGAACACTAATACCAAACTCGATAGGGATGAAACATGCAATGGTGTGAATGGTACAATGTATATAGGAATAATTAGATCCCTCCCCTATCTTATTGCAAGCAGGACATATATTATATTTAGTGTGGGGATGTGTGTTAGGTTCCAAGAAGCTCCAAAGGAGTCACGCCTGAAGGCAACAAGAGAATCCTAAGATACTTGAAGGGATCTTAGGACCTATTCTTATTTTATCCTTATAAGGATTACTTTGATTTAGTTGGATATGTTGATGATGACTATGCAAATTTTCTTGTTGACAGGAAGAGCACCCCATGTATGACACATTTTGTAGGGTCATCACAAATTTCATAGGGAACGAAAAAAGCAAAACTCGGTAGCTTTGTCTATTGTCGAAATTGAGTATGTAGTTGTTGCTTGTTTTTGTGTTCAACTTTTGTAGATCAAGGAACCTTAGTGACACAATTCCTCTCATGTATGACAACACAAGTGCAATGAACATGGCAAACAATCTTGTTCATCATAATAGGACCAACACATTGATGTATTACAAGTTGTTTTGTTGATACTCATAAAATTTGACTTTTTATTTAATTATAATTAATTGAGTAAAAAAAGGAAATCAAATATTCCTATTTTGTTTTGAATTCTCTTAATTTATGTCATTATTACTTATCCTTAATGTTATCTGTTTTTTATGACATTTTAAAAAACTATTTTTACTATTGTTTTAAAATCTTTTTTAAAAAAATAAAATGTTATAGCCTGAAATTTTTTATTATTACAACTTGAAAGTTTTCTACTGCTATAACTTGAAAATATTAGTCTAATAAATGTCATTTATAAAATTCTCACCTGCTTAATGACCCCATATATTTATTTAAGGAGTAATATTGAAAGTTTTAGGTCTACTTCAAAAATATTACCACTTATAACATCTTAATTGAAAGTTATAACAAGTCATTTTTTATTTATAATTCAATTAACTCTACTTCACTAAATAATTGGTCTATTATATTATATTTTAACTAATAGGTGAGATAAATAAAATCAATAAGAGATAATCAATTGTAATTATCTATTACACCTTTTTATGGATTTTTCACCTTCCACACATAATATTACACTTTTTATGGCTTCTTTTACAATTCACGTTCAATATTTACTCAAATGGTAGATTTTTCTCTCTCACCATCACCATTCTTTTTTTTGTACATCCAAAAGAAGGAACAATAAATCTCTCTCATCATCTTCATTCTTCTTCTTTATATACTCCAAAAGAAGGACAAATCTTCTAAATAGTACAAAGAATCAAGAGTCTAGGTTGACAAATAAACATGTTGAAGAATAAAAAACATTAGCATACACTTAGAAAGGTCCTAGATCTGTTATAAGGGGTATCTAATGTTGAAATTGAGGATTCATCTTTTAACATTTTGACTCAAACGACGTCGACTACCAAGAATGCGAATTCGATGAAAAAGTGTGTTATCACTCCCAAGAAGAAATAAATGTCAATAAAGTTTGTACATGATAAAATTTAGTGTATTTTTTATATGAAATTGATATACTGTGTAGTTGGTATGTTACACTTAAGTTTTCCAAATGAATATAAATTGGATACAATATTAACTAGTATTAGGTTGACTAATTTGGTTGAAATCTTAATTACATCTTAGTTTTTCTTTTTTTCTTTTTCAATTAGATATCAGCTGGATACCAAATAAATACCAATTGGATACAACAATAACTAGTTTTATGTTATCGAACTTGGTTGAAATCTCAACTACGTCTTGTTTTTTCTATTTTCCAATGGGATATTGGTTGGATACAAAATGGACACCAATTAGAAATTACATTAACCACTCTTAGGTTGGCTAATTCGTTTGAAATCTCAGTTATTTTTTGAAAAAAAGAATTCCAGTGGGACATCAGTTTGATACCAAGTATATAATAATTGGATACAACATTAACTAGTTTTAGGTAGGCTAATTCGGTTGAAGTATCAATTACATGTTTTTTCAATCAGTGAGACTTCAGTTAGATATCATTTTCATACTTAAATTTGACTTAATACTAACACCTATCCTAATAACAGTCAGTCTTACGTGTTTAAAGGAATATATATAAATATGTTGTATTTATATTCAATTTTCATACCATAATAATACAAATTTCAACCACAACTTCATTCTTCTAACACAAATTTATACACACTCGTCATTACTTATTCATACCAATATCATTCCAAATAGTCTACCAGAATTCATACCATAAAACACATCTCACGAAAAATAATAGTCCGTCGTACACAATACAAAGGAATAATAATTATGTTTTATTTATATTCAAATTCCATACCAGCCTAATGCAAATTTCATCCACAACTTCATTATTATCAGTCAAATTTATATACACTCATCATTACTTATTCGTACCATTATCATTCCAAACAGTCTACCAAAATTCATACCACAAAACATATTTCATACTTTTTTTTGGAAAAATTTCATATGTGGCAAACTAAATTTATGAAATAACATTATATGGGTATAATTTACATAATACATTTTATGGGTATAGTATAGTTTGTTATGTAGCTTTTTATTTTGTACAAAACATTTTTTATTAAATTTGTACTATATTTTACTTTTCATTAAATAGTAACAATAGCCCTAAATATGGTAACAAACATTTACATAATCCCATAATTTAAGCTACACATTCAAATTCAAATATTTTCTCAAAAAAGAATTCTATTGCGACTGAAAATCCATACAAACTTGTTTCTGGGAAACTAAACTTTTTAATGTATATAAAGTTTATATACAGATGTAAATAAATTCAATATAAATTTTTTAATTTGCACCAAATTGTAAAGTAATTATTATATACATATACGCACAAATCCCTCAAATAGTTTTATATATAATAATGTAAAATACAAAAAAAATTGTGATTTAAAATAAATTATTATTCAAATAATTGTACCACAGATTTTAAAGTAATTATTTATATACATATATAAATAGTTGAATATAAAAAAACTGTATATGTATAAACAAAGTTTTTATACGAATTTAAATAAAAATGAATATATAAATTTACAAAAATTTGTATATGTAAAAACAAATTTATATACGAATGTGAATAAAATGAATATAAATTGTTTGATATGTATTAAATTAACTATTATATAGATATATAAGTAATTGTATATGTATAAATAAAAGTATGAATATAGTACTTGTATATATACAAATCCATCAAGAAGTTTTGTATATAATAACGTAATAAAATAATGATTTAAAACAAATTATTATACATGTAATTGTATCATTTTTAAAAGTAATTACTTATATACATATTTAACTAGTTTAATATATAAAAAAACTTAAAATATGAATATAACAGTACAAAATACCTTGATCAGTTTTGTATATAATAATTCATTTTACAAACAACTATATACATAACAATCAAACAAGTAATTCTTACAAACAACTATATACAGAACAATTAAACAAGTAATTCTTACATAATGAGATGAATTTTTCATTCTGATTTTGAACAACTTTTAATATGATGAGAAAGAAAGATTTTTTTAAAAAAAGAATATGAAAAAACTAAGAAGCATAATACATATACAATTGTTGATGAAGGAAAAAAATAAAAATAAATTCATGGGTTACCTGCGAAAATTTAGAGCAAGACAGAAGGAAGTCCGTGAAATCTTATAAAACTTGAACTTCAAAATAGAGTAGTGGAGTGATTTTAGGAGAAAGAGATTGTCACGACCCAAATCGTGGACGCGACTGGCACCCACATTTACCCTCCTATGTGAGCGAACCAACCAATCTAACCTTTAACATTTTAATACAATATCAACAAAAGAAATGCGGAAGACTTAAACTCATTAATGAAATAATTCAAAACTATTATTAATATCCCCAAAATCTGGAAGTCATCATCACAAGAACATCTATCTCAAATTGCTAAACTAAAACTGTCTAAGAAGCTAAAACAAATACTAGCTAGTCCATGCCGGAAGTTCAAGGCATCAAGACTTGAAGAAGAAGACCCAGTCCAAGCTAGACGCATTAGCTCACCCTGAATTTCCGAAGGTAGTGAAGACTGGCTAGATCTACTGTTGAGTTGAAGTTGACGGAACGTTTGCTGCATTACACAAATAACAAAGAAGAAGACATAAAAGTAGGGGGTTAGTACAACCACAAGTACTGAGTAGATATCATCGGCCAACTCAAAAATAGGGAACAATATATATCAATAATAATGTAAATCAACTACAATACTTAACATGTAGCAACAACAATATTAATTCATCAATAAATACAACCGAGTTCACACATGAGGACTCAAGCCTCAATACCATACTCATTTGGGAATTAAGTTCATTAGATTGAGTATATTCATTATCTTTCAAGATTCATTATCTTTCTTCCTCTTGTGTCGGTACGTGACACTCCGCTCCTCTATTACTATCCTGGTACCGGAACGTGGCACCCGATCCATATACTATCCTGGTGTCGGAACGTGACACTCCGATCCTCATATACTATCCTGGTACCGGAACGTGGCACCCGATCCATATACTATCCTGGTGTCGGAACGTGACACTCCGATCCTCATATACTATCCTGGTACCGGAACGTGGCACCCGATCCATATACTATCCTGGTGTCAGAACGTGACACTCCGATCCTCATATTCTACCCTGGTACCGGAACGTGGCACCCGATCCCCTAATTCATCAAGCCTTCTTTTACACTAAGGCATCATCAATCTCATTATATAATATATCAAGCCTTCTTTTATACTAAGGCATCATCAATCTCATTATATAATATATCAAGCCTTCTTTTACACTAAGGCATCATTATTAACAAGGGAATAAGGGTTCTTTCAAGATTTAGGATTCAATAGCTTCATTATGCTTAGTTTATCACAATTTCGTAGTCACAAACATGCAAGCATACAATTAAGCACATAGCAGGGTTTACAATACTATCAATACGTATTATTCACTATCAAGAGTTCACTATGAATATCGTAAAAACCATAACCTACCTCCACCGAAGACTAGTGATTAACAAGCAAATTCCCAAGCTCCTGTTTTCTCCTCTCTCTCGATCGATTTCTCTCTTTCTCTTTGTTCATTCTGTTTTCTTTTATTCAAACCCTCTTTCTTTTACCCTAATTAACATATAATTAAGTGTGAAAGAGGACAATAAAACCCACTAATTAACTTGAGGTTACCTCTTTTAACCCCCAAGTAATAAGACTTATTAATATTAACCCTCTAACTTTATAATTAAGGAAAGAATAGTCCAATGCGTCCCTTAAAACGTGTGAAGAAGTCCGATTCTGCCTGGGACTTGCGCAGCCTGTGACGGGCCGTCGTGCCTGCGACGGTCCGTCACGATGGTCGTCGCAACCTCCCAAAATCCCAGTGGACTGTGACGGTCCGTCACACCTGTGACGGTCCGTCCTGCACTTTCGTCACAAATTACAGAGAGTCGATTTTCAGTACCCAATTTCAGAATTCTAAGTGTCATGGAACGAAACCTCCTCGACGGGACGTCGTGACCACGACGGTCCGTCGTGACATCCGTCGTCCCAGCCAGTTTTTCAAGAAATAAAATCTGCTGCTCAAAACGACTAAACAGGTCGTTACAAAAGATACCAATTTACCCATCGTTCGTCCCCGAACGATCAACAGAAGAAAAACAATGGCGAAAAGGAGTACCTGAATCAGTAAACAGATGTGGGTTTTTTTCTTGCATATCCGCCTCCTTCTCCCAAGTAGCTTCTTCAACCGGTCGATTCTTCCATTGAACTTTGATGGATGCAATCTCTCTCGACCTCAACTTGCGAACCTCTCTATCTAAAATAGCAACCGGTTCCTCCTCATAAGTCAAATTCTCATCAAGCAGAACTGAATCCCAACGGATGATGTAGTTTCCATCCCCATGGTATCTTTTCAATATGGACACATGAAACACCAGATGCACTCCGGACAGCCCTGGAGGTAAGGCTAATTCATAAGCCATCTCCCCTACTCGCTTTAGTACCTCAAATGGTCCAATATACCGTGGACTTAGCTTACCTCTTTTGCCAAACCGCATCACCCCTTTCATGGGTGAGACCTTCAACAAGACTTGTTCACCCTCCATGAACTCCAAGTCTCTAACCTTTCGGTCTGCATACTCCTTTTGTCTACTTTGCGCCGCTAGAAGCTTTTCTTGAATGCCCTTCACCTTATCTAACGAATCCCTCAAGAGGTCAGTACCCCAGGGTCTAACCTCAAATGCATCAAACCAACCAATGGGAGATGTACACCTCCTCCCATACAATGCTTCAAATGGAGCCATATCAATACTAGAGTGATAGCTATTATTGTATGAAAACTCGGCCAAAGGTAAGAAACTATCCCAATGGCCACCAAACTCTATCACACATGCACGAAGCATATCCTCCAACACTTGAATCATTCGCTCAGACTGACCATCGGTTTGAGGATGAAATGCAGTACTAAGGTCCAATCTAGTACCTAATTCCGCATGCAATGTTTTCCAAAACTTAGAAGTAAACTGTGTACCTCTATCTGATTTGATGGATAGTGGAACCCCATGCAATCGAACGATTTCCGAGATGTAGATTTTTGCTAACTTCTCTGCACTGTAAGTAACCTTGACCGGAATGAAATGAGCAGACTTAGTTAACCTGTCAACAATCACCCAAATGGAGTCATACTTACCCATTGTCTTTGGAAGACCAACCACAAAGTCCATTGCGATTCTCTCCCACTTCCATTCCGGAATGGGCATTCTCTGAAGCGTTCCTCCGGGCCTCTGGTGTTCATACTTTACTTGTTGACAGTTTGGACATTTGGCAATAAAGTCAACGATATCACGCTTCATTCTACTCCACCAAAAGTGCTGCTTTAGGTCACGATACATCATGGTTGCACCTGGATGTATAGAATACCTTGTACTATGAGCCTCTGTCAGAATAGTGGTGATCAAATCATCGATGCGGGGTACACATACCCTTCCCTTGATCCTCAAAACACCTTCCTCATCAATTGTTGCTTCTTTAGCCTCTCCTTGCAACATTTTATCTCGAATCCGGACCAATTTCTCATCATCAAACTGCTTCCCCTTAATATTGTCAAGGAAGGAGGATCTTGCCTCCACACAAGCTAACAATCCTCCCTTCTCATTTACTTCTAACCTCATGAGGTCATTAGCCAAAATCTGCACTTCTCTAGCCAATGGGCGTCTAGAAGGTTGCAAATGAGCTAGACTTCCCATGCTTCCTGCCTTTCTACTCAAGGCATCTGCCACAACATTCGCCTTCCCCGGATGATACAAAATAGTGATGTCGTAGTCCTTCAGTAGTTCCATCCATCTCCTTTGTCTCAAGTTCAAATCTTTCTGAGTAAAGACATACTGTAGACTACGATGATCCGTATAGACCTCACACTTAACCCCATATAAATAGTGTCTCCATTGCTTTAATGCAAACACTACCGCAGCCAACTCCAAATCATGGGTCGGATAGTTACGTTCATGCACCTTTAATTGCCTCGAAGCATAAGCAATCACATTCTTCTCTTACATTAGCACTGCACCCAAACCCGAATAGGATGCATCACAATAAACAATGAAGTTCTTACCCTCTACTGGCAAAGTAAGAATTGGTGCGGTAGTCAACAAGGTCTTGAGTTTCTAAAAGCTTTCCTCACACTCATCCGACCATACAAATGGAACATTCTGCTTAGTCAAGTTCGTTAATTGGGAAGCAATGGAAGAGAACCCCTTGACAAATCGGCGGTAGTAGCTAGCTAACCCCACAAAACTTCTTATTTCTGACACATAGTGGGTCTTACCCAATTCTTCACTGTCTCAATCTTAGAGGGATCCACCATCACTCCATCCTTAGAAACCACGTGCCCCAAGAAGGACACCGCATCTAGCCAAAACTCACACTTAGAGAATTTCGCATAAAGCTTCTTCTTCCTCAATAACTCTAACACCATTCTCAACTGCTCCTCATGTTCCTTCTTACTTTTAGAATATACCAGTATATCATCTATAAATACGATCACAAAGAGATCCAAATACAGCTTAAATATCCCATTCATCAAGCTCATGAAAGCAGCGGGGGCATTTGTAAGACCAAAGGACATCACTACAAATTCATAATGCCCATACCTAGTCCGAAAAGCGGTCTTTGGCACATCCGTTGCCCGTATTTTCAATTGATGATAACCGGATCTCAAGTCGATCTTCGAGAAGACACAAGCACCTTGTAGTTGATCGAATAAGTCATCAATGCGAGGAAGAGGATACTTGTTCTTAATAGTTACCTTGTTCAACTGCCGGTAGTCTATGCACATCCAAAAACTCCCATCCTTCTTCTTTACAAACAAAACCGGAGCACCCCAAGGAGATGCACTTGGTCTAATGAAGCCTTTACTCAACATTTCTTGAAGTTGAGCCTTTAACTCTCTTAATTCGGCGGGAGCCATTCTATAAGGGGGTATAGAAATGGGGCGAGTGCTCGGTTCCAAATCAATGCAAAAATCAATATCCCTATCCGGTGGCATGCCAGGAAGATCTGCAGGGAACACATCCAAAAACTCACAGACTACCGAAACTGACTCAATCGAGGGTACTTGGGTAGTGTCATCCTTGAGATGTGCCAAGAAAGCTAAACACCCTTTACTCACCATTTTCTTAGCGCGAAGAAAGGAGATGATGCTCACCGGATTGGAAGTGTAGTCACCCTCCCACACTAACGGATCTGTCCCAGGCTTGGCTAACGTCACCGTTTTAGCATTACAATCCAAGATCGCAAAATTCGGAGAAAGCCAAGTCATACCCAGAATTACATCGAAGTCACCCATTTCTAAAATAACCAAGTCTACATAAGTGTTGCTCCCCACAAAATTCACCAAACAAGACCTATATACCTTTTCAACTACCACAGACTCACCCACCGGAGTAGAAACACGAATAGGCGTGTCAAGTAATTCACAATGTAAATTTAGACCATTAGCAAATGATGAAGATACATATGAAAATGTGGAGCCAGGGTCAAATAATACAGATGCCATGCAATCACAAACCAGAAGATTACCTGTGATAACAGCATCAGACGCCTCCGCTTCGGATCTCCCAGGGAAAGCGTAACAATGGGCCCTATCACCAGTCTGTCCATTGCCCCTACCATGTTGTGTCGTAGTGGCTCCAATTTGCCCATCACCTCTGCCGTTGTGGTGACCACCATTACCTCGACCACCACGTCCTCCAGAATAACGGCCTCTACCATGACCACCTCTACCTCTAGCTATTGGGGGCCGATAACTGTTTTGGACAATACCTCTTAATATGTCCAACCTCCCCACATCCATAGCACTCTCTGGTTCATGCATAGGTCTCTCAGAGAGTGTTGACCGTTCTGAGGTGGACCCCCAACTACAGTCTGTAGTGAAGACTGAATTGGTCGAACTGAGTAGCCTCCAGAACTCTGTCCTCTAGAGTAGGAACCACTAAACTCACCTCCCTTTCGAAACCTCTTTGATGTCGATGTCGTGGTGAAGTCATCTGGCTTCACTCCTTCCACTTCTATCACAAAGTCTACCACCTCTTGGAAGGATGTTGCCGTAGCCGCTACTTGTATGGCTGAAATCCGCAATTCTGACCTCAACCCCTTCACAAAACAGCGAATCCGCTCTTGTGGACTGAAACAAAGTTGGGTGGCATACCTTGATAAAGCACGAAACTTAGCCTCGTATGCGTTGACCGTCATCCTACCTTGCTCGAGACTCAAGAACTCATCCCTTTTTCTATCTCTCAAAGTCCTTGGGATATACTTCTCCATAAACAGGGTAGAGAAGGATGCCCAAGTCATGGGTGTGGCCTCTGTCGGTTGACACTCGACATGTGATCGCCACCACATTTTGGCGTTCCCTTGAAACTGATAGCTTACGAACTCAACGCCAAACCGTTCTACTATCCCCATCTTGTGTAGTAGCTCATGACAATCAACCAGAAAATCATAAGCATCTTCAGATTCTGCACCCTTGAAGACTGGAGGTTTCAATTTCAAGAACTTACTGAAAAGTTCGTGCTGATCGTTTGTCATTATCGGTCCAGTAGTCAGACGTGGAAATGTGCCTATCTCCAATGAGGCATCCATGCGGGAGCCATAGTACCCGCATGTCGTACCTCTGAAACCGGAGGTGTTGGTGCAGAAACAACTGGAGGTGCTTGACCGTGATCAGATAACCCGCTAAGATAAGCGAGAACCTGATTGATCATCTCTGGGGTAGGTTGGGGTGGCAATTCCTCATTCTGCTCTTGTTCATTCTCCCCATCCTCCCCTTCTCTTACCACTTCCTCAGTCGGTGGAGGAGTCACTGCCCTAGCATCAGATGGGCTAGGTGCTCGTCCTCTTCCTCTAGAGGACGTCCTCCCACGACCTCTACCACGGCCTCTTGCCGCTGCTCTTCCTCGAGCCACAGCCCCAGTGGCTGGCTCAGATGTTTCTTGCTGTGCCGTTGTTGCTGCTGGTGCGGTCGTTGCTCTAGTTCTAACCATCTGCGAAAATAGAGTGAAGATGGTCAGATACCAATTCGTATCGCCTAGATACCAATTGGACTCAAGTAGTAGCACGAAAGAAAGAATGAAAGAGTGAAGTTTTCCTAAAGTCTTATAGCCTCTCAAGGAAAAGTAAAGGCGTCCCCCTACCGTTCCTTAAGACTCTACTAGACCTGTTCTTATGTGATGAGACCAATGAACCTAATGCTCTGATACCAAGTTTGTCACGACCCAAATCGTGGACGCGACTGGTACCCACATTTACCCTCCTATGTGAGCGAACCAACAATCTAACCTTTAACATTTAATACAATATCAACAAAGAAATGCGGAAGACTTAAACTCATTAATGAAACAATTCAAAACTATTATTATATCCCCAAAATCTGGAAGTATCATCACAAGAACATCTATCTCATATTGCTAAACTAAAACTGTCTAAGAAGCTAAAACAAATACTAGCTAGTCCATGCCGGAAGTTCAAGGCATCAAGACTTGAAGAAAGAAGACCCAGTCCAAGCTAGACGCATTAGCTCACCCTGAATTTCCGAAGGTAGTGAAGACTGGCTAGATCTACTGTTGAGTTGAAGTTGACGGAACGTTTGCTGCATTACACAAATAACAAAGAAGAAGACATAAATGTAGGGGGTCAGTACAACCACAAGTACTGAGTAGATATCATCGGCCAACTCAAAAATAGGGAACAATATATATCAATAATAATGTAAATCAACTATAATACTTAACATGTAGCAACAACAATATTAATTCATCAATAAATACAACCGAGTTCACACATGAGGACTCAAGCCTCAATACCATACTCATTTGGGAATTAAGTTCATTAGATTGAGTATATTCATTATCTTTCAAGATTCATTATCTTTCTTCCTCTTGTGTCGGTACGTGACACTCCGCTCCTCTATTACTATCCTGGTACGGAACGTGGCACCCGATCCATATACTATCCTGGTGTCGAACGGACACGACGACTCCTCATATATACTACCTGGTACCAGAACGTGGCACCCAATCCATATACTATCCTGGTGTCGGAACGTGACACTCCGATCCTCATATACTATCCTGGTACCGGAACGTGGCACCCGATCCATATACTATCCTGGTGTCGGAACGTGACACTCCGATCCAATATTCTACCCTGGTACCGGAACGTGGCACCCGATCCCCTAATTCATCAAGCCTTCTTTTACACTAAGGCATCATCAATCTCATTATATAATATATCAAGCCTTCTTTTATACTAAGGCATCATCAATCTCATTATATAATATATCAAGCCTTCTTTTACACTAAGGCATCATTATTAATAAGTGAATTAGGGTTCTTTCAAGATTTAGGATTCAATAGCTTCATTATGCTTAGTTTATCACAATTTCGTAGTCACAAACATGCAAGCATACAATTAAGCACATAGCAGGGTTTACAATACTATCAATACGTATTATTCACTATCAAGAGTTCACTACGAATATCATAAAAACCATAACCTACCTCCACCGAAGACTAGTGATCAACAAGCAAATTCCCAAGCTCCTGTTTTCTCCTCTCTCTCGATTGATTTTTTTCTCTTTTCTCTTGTTCTTTCTGTTTTCTTTTATTCAAACCCTCTTTCTTTTACCCTAATTAACATATAATTAAGTGTGAAAGAGGACAATAAAACCCACTAATTAACTGAGGTTACCTCTTTTAACCCCCAAGTAATTAGACTTATTATATTAACCCTCTAACTTTATAATTAAGGAAAGAATAGTCCAATGCGTCCCTTAAAACGTGTGAAGAAATCCGATTCTGCCTGGGACTTGCGCAGCCTGTGACGGGCCGTCGTGCCTGCGACGGTCCGTCACGATGGTCGTCGCAACCTCCCAAAATCCCAGTGGACTGTGACGGTCCGTCACACCTGTGACGGTCCGTCCTGCACTTTCGTCACAAATTACAGAGAGTCGATTTTCAGTACCCAATTTCAGAATTCTAAGTGTCATGGAACGAAACCTCCTCGACGGGCGTCGTGACCACGACGGTCCGTCGTGACATCCGTCGTCCCAGCCAGTTTTTCCAGAAATAAAATCTGCTGCTCAAAACGACTAAACAGGTCGTTACAGAGATGTAACGGGGATAGGAGAGAAAAATTGATTTTATATAAAATTATATATAAAATCATAAATAAGTCTTTTACTGTTAGTACACTAATATTAATTATGACAAAAAAATGAAACTATTATTATTGAGAGTAAATAAATTAAATTATACCCTATTAATTAATTATTTAGTATAGTTTGTCATCCCATGTAATTTTCCCTTATTTTTTCTACACATTACATATATTTATAACGATAACATCATCACTATTTCATACACTTTCACGAAGCAATACAATCAACTTTAAATATAAATACAAAATGGCCACATGCATGGTTTTTACAATGTACAAATTACAAAAATCAATATGCAAAAAAAACTCATAACATCATTTATACAATTTTCATAGAAATTATTTCGTAATATGAAATAAATGTAGGTTCATACAAAAATGACAATTTAAATCTATTATACACAACCAAAATACAACATTTTCATTGTTTTTATTTTTTTTAAGTTGGAACAAAAATACAAACAATAAATTGCAATGAATACTAACCACAAAAATCCCATCGACCACCATGTTTTATTAATATCAATAAAAAATTGTTCATTACCACAAATTAAAAAATTTTGAACCAAGAATATTTTGAAATTAGTCGTGAATGACGATAATAGTAGAAAAAAAATCAAGAAACTGAGAAATGTTTGAATTAAAAAATCTAATTGATGAATTAATTTTAACTGATTGAGTAAAAAAGGAAAACAAATTCATAGAAAAAAGTTAGAGGGAGAGATAAACATTTGAAAAAAAATGAAATCTGACTTTTGGTTTAATTATAGGCAGAATAGTCTGGTGGACCCTCGTACTTGTATCGGATTGTATATGGACTCTTCTACTTAGTTTTTGTAATCGGATCCTTATAATTCACATAACACAATATATTAAACTCCTCTGACCATTGATCATCCTTACGTGGCATTAATATAGATGAGTTGGCAAGAGAGTGTAGTCACACACCTGCAAAGGCAAGTGAATATGATATTTGAAATTTCAACTTTTACTTTTAATTTATTAAAAATATTTTTTAAAAAAAATTAAAAGGAAAAAAACTTCATCTTCTTCCCCGCACTACCTCCATCTTCTTCCCCACACTATCCTTTTTCTAGCCACCCCAACCCCAACTTATTTTTCTTTCTTATCCACAAACTATTGTTATTTGTCTTCATTTTTCTTTCACTTCGTTCTTCTTTCCCCCACCCATCCCTATTTTTTCCTCTTCAATCATCACTTTCTCTCTTTTCCCATTCCATACCTGAATTTCTATCATTCTGCCTTTCCTTGCTCCTTTTCAACTTCTTTCTTGTTTTTCTTTTTGTTTTGTTACCCTAAATAAAAAATAAAATTGGGAATTTCTTTTAACATAATAAGGAAGAAAAATCAGAAATTAGTGGAATTGTTGATATCTCTAATGAGTAACTTGACCTCTTTTGGTGTCAAAATCATTCTTGTATTTCTAAACAATTTTGGGTATGAAATAGTAGTTAGCATTAGATTATGAAAAGTTTGGTTAGACCTGGTTGTTAGGTGGCATGCTTGTTGTTATTGTGGTTGTTAGATGGCTTTGGTTGTTTTTACTTTGATCTCGTCTGTAAAAATGGCGATGACGCTGGCAAAAATGGACGCCGCCGTCAAAAATGGAGACGACGCAATGGCTCCATCGACTTCTCCGGCATCGACGAGATCCTCTACCTTGTTCTGACACGTTTGAATTTCTATCCATGCCGGAAAATTGGAAATGTTATATTAGAATTTATAATTGGATTCTAATGGGTTTTATGACGGCGGCTTGGTGGTGAAATAGTGAAAATAGGGAGGATTAGAAATGTCAATAAAAAATTAAAATGACACTAGGTGGAGTGAAGTAGTTCATGACTTCATCAGATTGCTGGATTGTGAAAAAATTGAAGAAGAAAAAAATGGGGATATGGAGATGGTGGAGTTTTGGCAGTGATGGTGGGTTAGGGAAGGTGGAGGAAAGGTGTACAAAAATAATAATTTTATTTTATTTGAATAGATTTTTTTAAATTTGTCTTTTATTTAATATTTTTACTAATAATTAAAAAATTATTATGAAGAAAATTATGACTTGACATTAATATATATGACATGGATATAATATGTCATTTATGTAAGGGAGAGTGAGATACAGACTTAGTCAGAGGAATTTAAAAACCTCATTTTGGTAAAGTTCAGGGGTCCAGATGACAGAAATCTAAGTATAAGAGTCCATAATACAATCCGATACAAGTACGAGGGTCTACCAGACTATTCTGCGATAATTATAATTGATTGAGTAAAAATTGCTTTGAATCCCTTAAATTTATGGCATTATTAAATATCCTTAATGTTATTTGTTTCTTATGGTATTAAAAAAAAAAATTTAAGTATTATTTTAAAAATCTATTTTTTAAATAAAATGTTATAACCTGAAACTTTTTATTGTTACAAGTTGAAAATTTTATTCTGTTGCTATAAGTTGAAAATATTATACTAATAAATATCATCTATGAAAATAGGGGAAGATAATCAAAAGGCTTTTAAGTACATTTAAATAATAGAACAGTACAATTTCGGCAAAAATTCTGCGATCCTATTACTATATAATCAATTGCAAGTGATTATGACAAACATGTATTTTTTCTCTTCAAGCATATTTTGGGTCCAACCACATGAGATACAAGAAAAAGTAAAATATTATTATTTGAATAGCAAAGAAGTTACAAAATTAATGTATAGTAAATGCATAGCAGATGTTTGCTAAAATTTCCATCCATTAAAATATGAAGAGAAGTTCGTAGGTCTTATATTGAATATCCCTCTTCGAATATGGTTCCTCAGAAGAGTTGAAAAAAATATTTTATAAATTTAATATAAGGTTTTAATTAATACGACTATAGTTGATTATAATTGTGCTCCCAATTAAGATGGGGTTGTTTCCTTTTGGTTGATTGCTGACATCTGTAATCTTACTGTAGAACCCTCAGTTGAAGTTCCAGCATCTGCAGCAGCCTTGAGTCCCCTCTTCATTTTCGCTTTCAAAGCCCAACCAAGAAGACCAACTTGAATGTGCTCATCAAATATTGACTTCTTGAAATGGGTACCCATCTGTAATTCAGATTTAATTTGAATCTTCATATCAACCTACTCAACAAAACATGTGTGTTTAAAATACTAACCTGTGTAACAAGAGCATAAAGTGGCAACGTGCTATAGCTTCATAACACTTGAATTATTACCCTGTAAAATACAATCACATCATCATCAAACACGCGTTTTCTCCTACATTTGCGCATACCAAACTGGCCACTCGACTTTACCCTATAACAAGTCGTGGAACAAGAAACCAACTTGTCCCATTATGCAAGAATCAAACCCATATTGCACCTATTGACACAACGACAAAACTACCAAAATTAGGAGTAGATAAGTAAGCTTAGTGAAAGTCATAGTATAGTATAATAACTTTAGCTTACCAATATCCTGAAAAAAGAATGCTATCTCAAAAGCATTTTGGAAGAGGATAAAGTGTATCAAGACAAGGACAATTTAAGGGCGCTTGAACCAGAAGTGATCATCAGAAGGTTGGACCACCAATTCACCTTCTATCGCGACATGTTTCTCTGCTACCTCATGAGCTAACTGTATAATTACATGCTCCAACTTCGTGCCAACCGCAATCAGAAGCTGATATAAACCAAAAAAAAGAAGTTTAAGTGGAAGAAGATGAGGTTATTGCTAAAGGAGCCTCGTGTTTAAAAAAAATATTAAGAGTAATTAAGAAAGAAAAGTAATTGAATGTGTGAGAAAGGAAACACCCACATTCAACATGCATCTTAACTCATGAGAAGGTTGATAGGAATCTAGAAATGCTCCAGACTACCCTTAAATTAAATGACTTTTAAATAGAAGGGTACACTTTTGTGGACTTTCTTTTTTACTAAATAAGTGGGATCTAACATAGTTAAAATATTGATTCAGCCACTAAACATTTGACAAATAAAGAAATGTGTCATTTTTTTGGCGACAAACTAAACAGAAAAAGTGTGTCACATAAATTGAGACAGAGGGAGTGATTGTTTTGTTTGAATGGCTATTCTTAAAATTTGAATTAGATCTAGCAGAAGGCTTAGTAAAGATACAACTCACAAAAAAGGAATGAACGCAATCCAGAAGTATGTATACCAACCTGGAGAGTATAAATGAATTAATCAGCTTTCAAATATAAACCAATACCAAATGACCAAACTGAAAAATCAATGAAACTTGTAAAATATCAAAGCCAAGTGAAAGTTATGCAGGCAACACTGTTAAAAGCAGTGTTTGAATAAATCATCTAAAAGAGTGTTCAAAAATGAAAATAGTAACACAAAACCAACAGAATGGAAAATGAAAAGAAAAGGAGAATGTTCAAAGTATCAATACAGATAAGCATGTACAACAAGAAATTAGGTACCCAACCACTAGATTACCAACATATAAATATGTAACAAAACCAACAGAATTCGAACACCTTATTGAATCATAAAATGCATAAGGAGAATCAATTACAACTATAGCATGTACACACTAAGATGCTGGTACCCAACCGCGAAGCACACTTATACTATGTGAGCGAACATCTAAACCCCAACATTTCAACCAAATGAACAAATATAATGCGGAAGACTTAAACATTAACGAAATCAATTAATAACTTCTAATTATCAATCATATCCCCAAAATCTGGAAGTCATCACCACAAGAACATCTATCCTCAAATTACTAAATCTAGAGTATCTAAGAAGCTAAAATAAATAAAAAGCTAGTCCATACCGGAATTTCAAGGCATCAAGATATGAAGAGGAAGATCCATTCCAAGCTAGAAGCAATAGCTCACCCTGAAATCTGGCTTGATGAAGACTGGCTAGAGTTGCGATTGAGTTGAAGACGACGGTACGTTAGCTGCACTCCACAATTTACAAAGAAAAACAAATACAAGTAGGGGTCAGTACAAGGCACAAGTACTGAGTAGGTATCATCGGCCAACTCAAAATAGAAAACAGTATATATCAGATAATAACATAAAATCAACTAATATTCTTAACAGGCGACATTAACAATTACCATAACCCTTGGTCACAACACCAAGCACATCAATGAGGACTCACGCCTCCCCATCATACTCATTAGGGAATTAGTTCTTTAAGATTTAGTATATTATCATAATTAAAGATTCATTATCTTTATTCTTCTTGTGTCGGTACGTGACACTCCGCTCCACTACTACTATCCTGGTGTCGGAACGTGACACTCCGATCCATATACTATCCTGGTGTCAGAACGTGACACCCGATCCATATACTATCCTGGTGTCGGAACGTGACACTCCGTCCATATACTATCCTAGTGCCGGAACGTGACACCCGATCCATATACTATCCTGGTGTCGGAACGTGACACTCCGATCCATATACTACTGGTGTCGGAACGTGACGACACTCGATCCATAATATCCTGGTGTCGGAACGTGACACCCGATTCTCTATTTCTATCCTGGTGTCGGAACGTGACACCCGATCCTCTAATCTCATTACTTTAGTTCATCAAGCCTTCTTTTATACCAAGGCATCATCAATCTCATTACTTTAGTTCATCAAGCCTTCTTTTATACCAAGGCATCATCAATCTCATTACTTTAGTTCATCAAGCCTTCTTTTATACCAAGGCATCATCATTAACAAAGTAAATTTAGGATTCAAGATTCAATAGCCTCATCATGCTAATTCATCACAATTATATAATCACATCATGTAAGCACACAATTAAGCATATTGAAGACTTTATAATACTACCCAACACATATCATTCGCTATTAAGAGTTTACTACGAATAGCATAAACCATAACCTACCTCCACCGAAGAATTGTGATCAAGCAATCTACTTCCCAAGCTGCGTTCTTCTTCGTTTTTCTCTCTCTTGATCGTTCGTTTCTCCCTCTCTTTGTTCTTTCTATTTTTCTTATTCAAACCCTTTTTCTTTTACCCTAATTAGCATATAACTAAGTATAAAAGATGATAAAATAACCCACTAATTATTTCAAGGTTATCTCCTTTAACCCCCAAGAAATTGAATTATTAACATGAATCCACTAACTTTATATTTATAAGCATGAATAGTCCAAAACGCCCCTTAAAACATTTAACAGAAATCCGACCCAGTCAGGGTTACGCAGCCTGTGACAGTCCGTCATGGCTGTGACGGTCCGTCCTGCAGGTCCGTCACAAAGTTCAGAGAGTTAGTTCTGTGGAAAAGTTTGTGACAGTCCGTCGTGCTTGCGAAGGTCCGTCCTGCCATTCCGTCACGAAGTTTAGAGAGTTGATTTCAGTACCCAAATTTCAGAATTCTAAGTGTTTTGGAACGAGACCCCCTCGACGGTCCGTCTTGCCCATGACGGTCCGTCGTGGGATCCGTCGACCAAGACAGTTTTTCCAGAAATAAAATTTGCTGCTCAAAACGACTAAACAGGTTGTTACAATAGATACTAATTTACCCATCATTCGTCCTCGAACGATCACAAGAAGAAAAACAAGGGCGAAAAGGAGTACCCGAATCTGTAAACAGGTGTGGGTATCTCTCTTGCATATCAGCCTCCTTCTGCCAAGTGGACTCTTCCACTGGTCGATTCTTCCATTGAACTTTGATGGATGCAATCTCCCTTGATCTCAACTTGCGCATTTCTCTATTTAGAATGGCAACAGGCTCCTCCTCATAAGACAAATTCTAATCAAGCAGAACTGAATCCCAACGAATGATGTAGTTTCCATCCCCATGGTATCTTTTCAACATGGACACATGAAATACCGGATGCACTCCTGACAGCCCTGGAGGCAAGGCTAATTCATAAGCCACTTCCGCTACTCGCTTAAGTACTTCAAATGGTCCAATATACCTTGGGCTTAGCTTACCTCTTTTACCAAACCGCATCACCCCTTTCATGGGTGAAACCTTCAGCAAGACTTGTTCACCCTCCATGAACTCCAAGTCTCTGACCTTTCGATCTGCATATTCCTTTTGCCTACTTTGAGCCGCTAAAATCTTTTCTTGAATAGATTTCACCTTCTCTAATGAATCCCTCAAAAGATCAGTACCCCAAGGTCTAACCTCAAATGCATCAAACCAACAAATGGGGGACCTACATCTCCTCCCATACAGTGCCTCAAATGGAGCCATATCAATACTTGAGTGATAGCTATTATTGTATGAAAACTCTGCTAAGGGTAAGAAGTTATCCCAATGACCACCAAATTCTATCACACATGCACGAAGCATATCCTCCAATACCTGAATCGTTCGCTCAGACTGACCATCGGTCTGAGGGTGAAATGCAGTACTAAGGTCCAACCTAGTACCTAATTCCGCATGCAATGTTCTCAAAACTTAGAAGTAAACTGCGTACCTCTATCTGATATGATGGAGAGTGGACCTCCATGCAATCGAACAATTTCTGAGATATAGATTTTGGCTAACTTCTCTGCATTGTAAGTCACCTTGACCGGAATGAAGTGAGCAGACTTAGTTAATCTGTCCACAATTACCCAAATAGAATCAAACTTACCCAATGTCTTTGGAAGACCAACCACAAAGTCCATTGCAATTCTCTCCCACTTCCATTCAGGAATGGGCATTCTCTGAAGTGTTCCTCCGGGCCTCTGGTGTTCATACTTTACTTGCTGACAATTTGGACATTTGGCAACAAAATCAACAATGTCGCGCTTCATTATACTCCACCAAAAGTGTGGCTTTAGGTCACGGTACATCTTGGTTGCACCAGGATGTATGGAATATCCGGAACTATGAGCCTCTATAAGAATAGTGTGGATCAAATTATCAACACGGGGCACACATACCCTTCCCTTAATTCTCAAAACACCTTCCTCATCAAGTATTGCCTCTTTAGCCTCTCCTCGCAACACCATATCCTGAATTCGGCTTAGTTTCTCATCATCAAACTGTTTTCCCTTGATCTTGTTAAGAAAAGAAGATCTTGCCTCCACATAGGCCAAAAATCCTCCTTCCTCTAGTATTTCCAGTCTCATAAAGTCGTTAGCCAAGTTTTGGACTTCTCTAGCCAATGGGCGTCTAGAAACTTGCAAGTGGGCTAAACTACCCATGCTCCCTGCTTTTCTACTTAAGGCGTCTGCCACAACATTAGCCTTTCCTGGGTGATACAAGATAGTAACATCATAGTCCTTCAGTAGTTCCATCCATCTCCTCTGTCTCAAATTCAAATCTTTCTGGGTAAAGACATACTGTAGACTACGATGATCTGTGTAGACTTCACACTTGACCCCATATAGATAGTGTCTCGATTGCTTTAATGCAAACACTACCGCAGCCAACTCCAAATCATGGGTCAGATAGTTACGTTCATGCACCTTTAATTGCCTCGAAGCATAAGCAATTACATTCTTCTCTTGCATTAGCACTGCACCCAACCCAGAATAGGATGCATCACAAAAAACAATGAAGTTCTTACCTTCTACTGGCAAGGTAAGGATAGGTGCAGTAGTCAGCAAGGTCTTGAGTTTCTGAAAGCTTTCCTCACATTCATCCGACCATACAAATGGAACATTCTGCTTAGTCAAGTTCGTCAATTGGGAAGCAATAGAAGAGAATCCCTTGACAAATCGACGATAATAGCTAGCTAAACCAACAAAGCTTCTTACTTCTGACACATTAGTAGGTCTTACCCAATTCTTCACTGACTCAATCTTAGAAGGATCCACCATCACTCCATCCTTAGAAACCACGTGCCCCAAGAAGGACACTGAATCTAGCCAAAACTCATACTTGGAGAATTTGGCATAAAGCTTTTTCTTCCTCAACAACTCCAATACAATTCTCAAATGCTCCTCGTGTTCCTTCTTACTCTTGGAGTATATCAGTATATCATCAATAAACACGATCACAAAGAGATCCAGATATGGCTTAAAAATCCCGTTCATCAAGCTCATGAAAGCAGCAGGGGCATTCGTAAGACCAAAAAACATCACTACAAATTCGTAATGCCCATACCTGGTTCGAAAAGCAGTCTTTGGCACATCCGTTGCCCGTATTTTCAATTGATGATAACCGGATCTCAAGTCAATCTTAGAGAAGACACAAGCACCTTGTAACTGATCGAACAAGTCATCAATGCGAGGAATGGGATACTTGTTCTTAATAGTTACCTTGTTGAACTGCCGGTAGTCTATGCACATCCGAAAACTCCCATCCTTCTTCTTCACAAATAACACCGAAGCACCCCAAGGGGATGCACTTGGTCTAATGAAGCCTTTACTTAACAATTCTTGAAGTTGGGCCTTTAACTCCCTTAACTCTGCTGGAGCCATTCTATAAGGGGGTATGTAAATGGGTCGAGTACCCGGCTCCAGATCAATGCAAAAGTCGATATCTCTATCCGGTGGCATACCAGGAAGGTCTGCAGGGAACACATCCAGAAACTCACGGATTATCGAAACCGACTCAATTGAAGGCACTTGGGTAGTATCATCCTTGAGGTGTGCCAAGAACGCTAAACACCCTTTACTAACCATTCTCTTAGCACGAAGAAAGGAGATGATACAAACTGGGGTGGAAGTGTAGTCACCCTCCTACACTAAAGGATCTGTCCCAGGCTTGGCCAACGTTACAGTTTTAGCATTACAATCTAAGATTGCAAAATTTGGAGAAAGCCAAGTCATACCCAGAATTACATCGAAATCAACCATCTCTAAAATAACCAAGTCTACATGAGTATTGCTCCCCACAAAAGTCACGAGACAAGACCTATATACCTTTTCAACTATCACAGACTCACCCACCGGAGTAGAAACACGAATAGGCATGTCAAGCAATTCACAATGTAAATTAAGACCAGTAGCAAATGAGGAAGATACATATGAGAATGTGGAGCTAGGGTCAAATAATACAGAAGCCATGCAATCACAAACCAAAAGATTACCTGTGATGACAGCATCAGATGTCTCCGCTTCAAACCGCCCGGGGAAAGCGTAACAATGGGCCTTGTCACCTGTCTGCCCGTTGCCCCTACCATGTTGTGCTGTAGTGGCTCCAGTTTGCCCGTCACCCCGACCGTTTTGGTGACCACCATTACCTCGGCCACCACGTCCTCCAGAATGACGGCCTCTTCCATGACCACCTCTACCTCTGACTATTGGGGGTCTGTAACTCTGTTTTGGACAATACCTCTTAATATGTCCAGTCTCTCCACATCCATAACACTCTCTGGATTCAAGCATAGGTCTCTGTGAGAATGACGAAGTCTGGGGATAACCTCCAAACTCAGAGAAGTGTTGACCGGTCTGCGGTGGACCCCCAACTATAGTCTGTAGTGAAGACTGAATGGGTCGGGCTGAATAACCTCCTGAACCTTGCCCTCTGGAGTAAGAACCATTAAACTCACCTCCCTTACGAAACCTTTAAGATGTCGATGCCATGGTGAAGTCATCTGGCTTCACTCCCTCAACCTCTATCACGAAGTCTACCACTTCTTGAAACGATTTTGCTGTAGCCGACCTGTAAGGCTGAAATCCGCAAATCTGACCTCAACCCCTTCACAAAACGGCGAATCGTCTCTGTGGACTGAAACAAGCTGGGTGGCATACTAGATAGTGCACGAAACTTAGCCTTACGCGGTATACGCGGTAACCGACATCGTGCCTTGATCTAGGCTCAAGAACTCGTCTCTCCTCCTATCCCTCAAGGTCCGGGGAATATACTTCTCCATAATTAAGTTAGAGAATGATGCCCAAGTAATAGGTGGCGCCTGTGCGGGTTGACACTCAACATGTGACCGCCACCACATTTTGGCATTTCCCTGAAACTGATAGGTTACATACTCAACGCCAAATCGTTCCACTATGCCCATTTTATGTAGTAACTCATGAAAATCAACCAGAAAATCGTAGGCATCCCCAGATTCAGCACCCTTGAAGACTGGGGGTTTCAATTTCAAGAAGTTACTGAAAAGTTCATGCTGATCACTTGTCATTATGGGCCCTGTAGTCAAACGAGGAAACGTGGCCTATTTCCAATGAGGCATCCATGCGGGGAGCCTCAGCAGCAGCCTGTCGTACTTCCGGAACCTGAGGTGCTTGTGGTGCAGAAGAAAACATGGAGGGTCTGGCCTTGATCAGATAACCCGCTAAGATAAGCAAGAACCTGATTAATCATCTCTGGGGTAGGTTGGGGTGGTAATTCCTCATTCTGCACTTGCTCACTTCCCCTTCCTCACCCCTCTTACTACTTCCTCAGCGGTCGGAGGAGTCCTAGTACTAGATGGGCCAGGTGCTTGTCCTTCTTCTCTAGAGGACGCTCCTCCGCCCCGCCCTACCACGGCCTCTTGCCACTACTCCTCTTCGAGCTACAGCCCCAGTGGCTGGCTCAGACGCATCTTGTCTTGCCGGTGTTGGTGTTGGCGTCGTTGTTGCTCTAGTTCTAACCATCTGCGAAATAGAGTGAAGATGGTCAGATACCAATTTGTATCACCTAGATACCAATTGGATCCAAGTAATAGCACGAAAGAAAGAAAGAATGGAATTTTCCTGAAGTCTTATAGCCTCTCAAAGAAAAGTAAAGGCGTCCCCCTACCGTTCCTTAAGACTCTACTAGACTCGTTCTTGTGTGATGAGACCAACGAACCTAATGCTCTGATACCAAGTTTGTCACGACCCAAAACGAGCCGCGAGTGGCACCCACACTTATCCTACTATGTGAGCGAAACAACCAATCTAAACCCCAACATTTCAACCATAATGAACAAAATATAATGCGGAAGACTTAAAACTCATTAACGAAATCAATTAAATAACTTCTAAAATTTATCAATCATTATCCCCAAAATCTGGAAGTCATCACCACAAGAACATCTATCCTCAAATTATTAAATCTAAGAGTATCTAAGAAGATAAAATAAATAAAAAGCTAGTCCATGCCGGAATTTCAAGGCATCAAGATATGAAGAGGAAGATCCAGTCCAAGCTAGAAGCAATAGCTCACCCTGAAATCTGGCTTGATGAAGACTGGCTAGAGTTGCGGTTGAGTTGAAGACGACGGTACGTTTGCTGCACTCCACAATTTACAAAGAAAAACAAATACAAGTAGGGGTCAGTACAAGGCACAAGTACTGAGTAGGTATCATCGGCCAACTCAAAATAGAAAACAGTATATATCAGATAATAACATAAAATCAACTAATATTCTTAACAGGCGACATTAACAATTACCATAACCCTTGGTCACAACACCAAGCACATCAATGAGGACTCACGCCTCCCCATCATACTCATTAGGGAATTAGTTCTTTAAGATTTAGTATATTATCATAATTCAAGATTCATTATTTTTATTCTTCTTGTGTCGGTACGTGACACTCCGCTCCACTACTACTATCCTGGTGTCGGAACGTGACACTCCGATCCATATACTATCCTGGTGTCGGAACGTGACACCCGATCCATATACTATCCTGGTGTCAGAACGTGACACTCCGATCCATATACTATCCTAGTGCCGGAACGTGACACCCGATCCATATACTATCCTGGTGTCGGAACGTGACACTCTGATCCATATACTATACTGGTGTCGGAACGTGACACTCCGATCCATATACTATCCTGGTGTCGGAACGTGACACCCGATCCTCTATTTCTATCCTGGTGTCGGAACGTGACACCCGATCCTCTAATCTCATTACTTTAGTTCATCAGCCTTCTTTTATACCAGGCATCATCATCTATTACTTAGTTCATCAAGCCTTCTTTTATACCAAGCATCATCAATCTCATTACTTAGTTCATCAAGACTTCTTTTATACCAAGGCATCATCATTAAACAAAGTAAATTTAGGATTCAAGATTCAATAGCCTATCATGCTAATTCATCAAATATATATAATCACATCATGTAAGCACACAATAAGCATATAGAAGACTTTTATAATACTACCCAAACACATATCATTCGCTATTAAGAGTTTACTACGAATAGCATAAACCATAACCTACCTCCACCGAAGAATTGTGATCAAGCAATCTACTCCCAAGCTGTGTTCTTCTTCGTTTTCTCTCTCTCTGATCGTCGTTTCTCCCTCTCTTTGTTCTTTCTATTTTTTCATTCAAACCCTTTTTCTTTTTAACCTAATTAGCATAAACTATGTATAAAAGATGATAAAATACCCACTAATTATTTCAAGGTTATCTCTTTAACCCCCAAGAAATGAATTATAACATAATCCACTAACTTTATAAATTATAAGCATGAATAGTCCAAAACGCCCCTTAAAACATTTAACAGAAATCCGACCCAGTCAGGGTTACGCACCCTGTGACGGTCCGTCCTGTAGGTCCGTCACAAAGTGAAGAGAGTTAGTTCTGTGGAAAAGTTTGTGACGGTCCGTCGTGCTTGCGACGGTCCGTCCTGCCATTCCGTCACGAAGTTCAGAGAGTTGATTTCAGTACCCAAATTTCAGAATTCTAAGTGTTTTGGAACGAGACCCCCTCGACGGTCCGTCGTGCCCATGCTGTCGTGGGATCCGTCGACCAAGACAGTTTTTCCAGAAATAAAATCTGCTGCTCAAAACGACTAAACAGGTCGTTACAATAAGTATACCATTGAAACATTTCAAAGCAGCTGCAAGGTAAAAATGACTATTCCAAGTTTGAGTTGGCATACCATTAACATTCAGAAACAAGAAGAGGACAACAAATACCCAGAGATACTAACTGCAAAAAAATAAACACAGGAAAATGGCAACAAGTAGGAAACACACTGCAAATTCTTCCCGGTGGCAAGGGCTCCTTATCCCTCACCTTCTTCAAACTCCGATTCATATTTCTCATAGAGAAATCTCCGATGTGGCAGAGGAGGTAAGGAGAATGGACACTAACCTAATACCAACGACAGTCTTAAAATCATCTTCCAGAGCACGAATCATGTACTTGTGAAAATTAAATTTTGGGTTTTGTTTGCAATGTGTCTGCCAAAGAGAAGAAACTTAATACTAAATGATCAATTAAACACCTAAAGATGGGAAAACACTAAACAATTATCTCAGACAAATAACATAGTGAATTTACCATAATGAACCCCAAACGCAGAGTAGCACAATCTGACTTGCTGACAGAACCATAAAATTGCTTTAAGAAAGAGTGTTGCAAGTTTTGTGGAAACCAAATAAAATTATGAGATACTTATGTTAATGTAAAGGCACTATAAAACCACGTGATTACTCTACTATAAATTCCCAATTTCTACACTTTCTGTCTTACTCATAAATAAATTGATATTTGTTCAGCATGTTTTAAATTTTTTGTTAGTGCCAGCTTATCATATTTGTTGAGAATAAGAACTAGTACTTGCTTGTATGGAATTCTCAGGTAACAGGGCCCTAACACAACAGTAAATAAAACTTGCTAATAATATAAATTCTTTCAACGCACTGAAGTAGTGAACCATATATTAGCTTAACTAGATATATGATGGAGTTACTGGAGACAGGATCCAACATTTGTCTCTCTCACAACATAAACGGATAAAAGAAAGTGATCATATCTGTCCATCACATATTCCCCTGTCATTTGAAAGCATATGCACCTTTCCCATCTTTAATAACTTAAATTTAATGATCTTTCTTTTCTCTCCACATAAATGTGTTGTAAGAGCAGTTCCCAAGGTAAGTTTTACCATACATAGGAGAAATATATGATAGGGAAAGAATGATTGCTTATTGAGGAAAGAAACTGCTTACGAACCAACCAAAATGGCTGAGCATTTGCCCATACCCAAAAAATCGATCCCTGATGAAATCGTGTTGCTGGACATGTGTAACCCGTGGTTTTAAAATTGCAAAAGAAAGCATCAAACTGTTTTAGTTCTAAGATCAGCTTGATCTAGATATAATGCATGAGGGGAGTAACTCCATATTGCTTCTTACTTATCTTTCCTCTCATTGGTTGCAGTATGTCAACAGTTCACTACCTTAAAGACTTGGTTAAGATAGTAACTAGTTTTACCGTCGCAGTCGTTTGAGCAGCAGATTTATTTCTGGAAAATTGGCTGAGGCACGGACCCCGCGACGGACATCACAGAGGCACGACGACCGTCGCAGGGTCTCGTTTCAATATACTTAGGAATCTGAAATTGGTACTGAAAATCGACTCTCTGAACTTCGTAACGGACTTGCAGGACGGACCGTCACAGGTGTGACGGACCCTCACAGTGTCCTTGGTGAAAAATGGAATTTTGGTCCTTGCGACGACCTTGGTGACGGACCGTCGCAGGCACGACGGCCCGTCACAGGTTGCGCAAATCCCAGACAGAATCGGATTTCTTCACACGTTTTAAGGGACGCATTGGACTATTCTTTCCTTAATTATAAAGTTAGAGGGTTAATATTAATAAGTCTAATTACTTGGGGGTTAAAAGAGGTAACCTTAAGTTAATTAGTGGGTTTTATTGTCCTCTTCCACACTTAATTATATGTTAATTAGGGTAAGAGAAAGAGGGTTTTGAATAAAAACAAACAGAAAGAACAAAGAAAAAGAGAGAGATAGATTGATCGAATTGAGGGAGATTGAACGAGAAGAAGAAAGCTTGGGAAATTGCTTGTTGATTCCAATTCTTCGGTGGAGGTAGGTTATGGTTATTTTACGATATTCGTAGTGAACTCTTAATAGTGAATGATATGTATTTATAGTATTGTAAACCCTGCTATGTGCTTAAATTGTATGCTTGCATGATTGCGATTATGAAATTGTGATGAATTAACAAAGCATGATGAAGCTATTGAATCTCAAATCTTGAAAGAACCCTAATTCACTTGTTAATGATGATGCCTCAGTATAAAAGAAGGCTTGATGAATTAGGGGATCGGGTGCCACGTTCCGGTACCAGGATAGAATGAATATGAGGATCGGAGTGTCACGTTCCGACACCAGGATAGAATATGGATCGGGTGCCACGTTCTGGTACCAGGATAGAATGAATATGAGGATCGGAGTGTCACGTTCCGACACCAGGATAGAATATGGATCGGGTGCCACGTTCCGGTACCAGGATAGTATATGAGGATCGGAGTGTCACGTTCCGACACCAGGATAGTATTTGGATCGGGTGCCACGTTCCGGTACCAGGATAGTATATGAGGATCGGAGTGCCACGTTCTGGCACCAGGATAGAAATAGAGGAGCGGAGTGTCACGTACCGACACAAGAGGAAGAAAGATAATGAATCTTGAAAGATAAGGAATATACTCAATCTAATGAACTTAACTCCCAAATGAATATGGTATTGAGGCTTGAGTCTTCATGTGTGAACTCGGTTGTATTTATTGATGAATTAATATTGTTGTTGCTACATGTTAAGTATTGTAGTTGATTTACATTATTATTGATATATATTGTTCCCTATTTTTGAGTTGGCCGATGATATCTACTCAGTACTTGTGGTTGTACTGACCCCCTACTTTTATGTCTTCTTCTTTGTTATTTGTGTAATGCAGCAAACGTTCCGTCAACTTCAACTCAACAGTAGATCTAGCCAGTCTTCACTACCTTCGGAAATTCAGGGTGAGCTAATGCGTCTAGCTTGGACTGGGTCTTCTTCTTCAAGTCTTGATGCCTTGAACTTCCGGCATGGACTAGCTAGTATTTGTTTAGCTTCTTAGACAGTTTTAGTTTAGCAATTTGAGATAGATGTTCTTGTGATGATGACTTCCAGATTTTGGGGATAATAATAATAGTTTTGAATTGTTTTATTAATGAGTTTAAGTCTTCCGCATTATTTCTGTTGATATGTCTTGAAATGTTAAGGTTTAGATGGGTTGGTTCGCTCACATAGGAGGGTAAATGTGGGTGCCAGTCGCGTCCCCGATTTGGGTCGTGACAAACTTGGTATCAGAGCCTTAGGTTCGTTGGTCTCATCACACAAGAACGAGTCTAGTAGAGTCTTAAGGAACGGTAGGGGGACGCCTTTACTTTTCTTTGAGAGGCTATAAGACTTTAGGAAAATTCCATTCTTTCATTCTTTCTTTCGTGCTACTACTTGAGTCCAATTGGTATCTAGGTGATACAAATTGGTATCTGACCATCTTCATTCTATTTCGCAGATGGTTAGAACTAGAGCAACGACCGCACCAGCAGCAACAACAAAAAGATAAGAAACGACTGAGCCAGCCACTGGGGCTGTAGCTCGAGGAAGAGCAGCGGCAAGAGGCCGTGGAAGAGGTCGTGGGAGGACGTCCTCTAGAGAAAGAGGACGAGCACCTAGTCCATCTGAGGCTAGGGCGGTGACTCCTCCACCGACTGAGGAGGTAGTAAGAGAGGGTGAGGAAGGGAAACTAAACAGGGCAGAATGAGGAAATGCCACCCCAACCCTACCCCAGAGATGATCAACCAGGTACTTGCTTATCTTAGCGGGTTATCCGATCAGGGTCAGGCACCTCCAGTGGTTTCTGCACCAACACCTCCGGTTTCAGAGATACGACATGCGGCTACTATGGCTCCCCGCATGGATGCATCATTAGGAATAGGCACATTTCCACGTCTGACTACTGGGCCTATTATGACAAATGATCAGCATGAACTTTTCAGTAAGTTCTTGAAATTGAAACCTCTAGTCTTTAAGGGCGCAGAATCAAAGGATGCCTACGATTTTCTGGTTGATTGTCATGAGCTACTACACAAGATGGGTATAGTAGAATGGTTCGGTGTTGAGTTCGTGAGTTATCAGTTTCAAGGGAACGCCAAAATGTGGTGGCGGTCACATGTTGAGTGTCAACCAACAGAGGCACCACCTATGACTTGGGAATCATTCTCTACCCTGTTTATGGAGAAGTATAACCCAAGGACTTTGAGAGATAGAAAAAGGGATGAGTTCTTGAGTCTAGAGCAAGGAAGGATGACGGTTAACGCATATGAGGCCAAATTCCGTGCATTATCCAGGTATGCCACCCAACTTTGTTTCAGTCCACAAGAATGGATCCGCCGTTTTGTGAAGGGGTTGAGGTCAGAATTGCGAATTTCAGCCTTACAGATAGCGGCAACGGCAACATCCTTCCAAGAGGTGGTAGACTTTGTGATAGAGGTGGAAGGAGTGAAACTAGATGACTTCACCACGACATCGACATCAAAAAGGTTTCAAAAGGGCGGTGAGTTCAACGGTTCGTATACTAGAGGACAGAGTTCTGGAGGCTACTCAGTTCGACCAATTCAGTCTTCACTACAGACTGTAGTTGGGGGCCCACCTCAGACTGGTCAACATTTCTCTGAGGGGCCGATGCGTGAACCCAGAGAATGTTATGGATGTGGGGAGATTGGACATATTAAGAGATATAGTCCAAAACAGAGTTATCGGCCCCCAATAGCTAGAGGTAGAGGTGGTTACGGAAGAGGTCGGCATTCTGGAGGACGCGGTGGTCGAGGTAATGGTGGTCACCAAAACGGCCGAGGTGATGGGCAAAACGGAGCCACTACATCACAACATGGTAGGGGCAACAGACAAACTAATGAAAGGGCCCATTGTTATGCTTTCCCTGGGAGATCTGAAGCGGAGCGTCTGATGCTGTTATCACAGGTAATCTTTTGGTTTGTGATTGCATGGCATCTGTATTATTTGAGCCTGTCTCCACGTTTTCATATGTATCTTAATCATTTGCTAATGGTCTAAATTTACATTGTGAATTACTTGACATGCCTATTCGTGTTTCTACTCCGGTGGGTGAGTCTGTGGTAGTTGAAAAGGTATATAGGTCTTGTTTGGTGAACTTTGTGGGGAGAAACACTTATGTAGATTTGGTTATCTTAGAAATGGTTGATTTTGATGTAATTCTGGGTATGACTTGGCTTTCTCCGAATTTTGCGATTTTGGATTGTAATTCTAAAACGGTGACATTAGCCAAGCCTGGGACAGACCCGTTAGTGTGGGAGGGCGACTACACCTCCAATCCGGTGCGTATCATATCCTTCCTTCGTGCTAAGAAAATGGTTAGTAAAGGGTGTTTAGCTTTCTTGGCACATCTCAAGGATGACACTACCCAAGTACCTTTGATTGAGTCGGTTTCGATAGTCTGTGAGTTTTTGGATGTGTTCCCTGCAGATCTTCCTGGTATGCCACCAGATAGGGATATTGACTTCTGTATCGATCTTGAACCGGGTACTCGCCCCATTTCTATACCCCCGTATAGAATGGCTCCCGCCGAATTAAGAGAGTTAAAGGCTCAACTTCAAGAGTTGTTGAGCAAAGGCTTCATTAGACCAAGTGCATCTCCTTGGGGTGCTCCAGTTTTGTTTGTGAAGAAGAAGGATGGGAGTTTTCGAATGTGCATAGATTACCGGCAGTTGAACAAGGTAACTATTAAGAACAAATATCCTCTTCCTCGCATTGATGACTTATTCGATCAACTACAAGGTGCTTGTGTCTTCTCGAAGATCGACTTGAGATCCGGTTATCACCAACTGAAAATACAGGCAGCGGATGTGCCAAAGACTGCTTTTCGGACTAGGTATGGGCATTATGAATTTGTAGTGATGTCCTTTGGTCTTACAAATGCCCCCGCTGCTTTCATGAGCTTGATGAATGGGATATTTAAGCCGTATTTGGATCTCTTTGTGATCGTATTTATAGATGACATACTGGTATATTCTAAAAGTAAGAAGGAACATGAGGAGCATTGGAGGATTGTTTTGGAAATGTTGAGGGAGAAAAAGCTTTATGCCAAGTTCTCTAAGTGTGAGTTTTGGCTAGATGCAGTGTCCTTCTTGGGGCACGTGGTTTCTAAAGATGGAATGATGGTAGATCCTTCTAAGATTGAAACAGTGAAGAATTGGGTAAGACCCACTAATGTGTCAGAAATACGGAGTTTTGTTGGGTTAGCTAGCTACTACCTCCGATTTGTCAAGGGATTCTCTTCTATTGCTTCCCAATTGACGAACTTGACTAAGCAGAATGTTCCATTTGTATGGTTGGATGAGTGTGAGGAAAGCTTTCAGAAACTCAAGACTTTGTTGACTACCGCGCCTATCCTTACCTTGCCAGTGGAAGGTAAGAATTTCATTGTCTATTGTGATGCATCCTATATGGGTTTGGGGGCAGTGCTAATGCAAGAAAAGAATTTGATTGCTTATGCTTCAAGACAATTAAAAGTGCATGAACGTAAATATCCAACTCATGACTTAGAATTGGCCGCGGTAGTATTTGCATTGAAGCAATGGAGGCATTATTTATATGGGGTTAAGTGTGAAATCTATACGGATCATCATAGTTTACAGTATGTCTTTACTCAGAAAGATTTGAACTTAAGACAAAGGAGATGGATGGAACTACTGAAGGACTACGATATCACTATCTTGTATCATCCGGGGAAGGCGAACGTTGTGGCAGATGCCTTGAGTAGAAAGGCGGGAAGCATGGGAAGTCTACCTCATTTGCAAGCTTCTAGACACCCATTGGCTAGAGAAGTGCAGATTTTGGCTAATGACCTCATGAGGTTAGAAGTAAATGAGAAGGGAGGATTGTTAGCTTGTGTGGAGGCAAGATCCTCCTTCCTTGACAAGATTAAGGGGAAGCAGTTTGATGATGAGAAATTGATCCGGATTCGAGATAAAGTGTTGCAAGGAGAGGCTAAAGAAGCAACACTCGATGAGGAAGGTGTCTTGAGGATTAAGGGAAGGGTATGTGTACCCCGCATCAATGATTTGATCAACACTATTCTGACAGAGGCTCATAGTACAAGGTATTCTATACATCCGGGTGCAACCAAGATGTATCGCGACCTAAAGCAACACTTTTGGTGGAGTAGGATGAAGCGTGACATAGTGGATTTTGTTGTCAAATGCCCAAATTGTCAACAAGTAAAGTATGAACACCAGAGGCCCGGAGGAACACTTCAGAGAATGCCCATTCCTGAATGGAAGTGGGAGAGAATTGCAATGGACTTCGTGGTTGGTCTTCCAAAGACATTGGGTAAGTTTGATTCCATTTGGGTGATTGTTGATAGGTTAACTAAGTCTGCTCACTTCATTCCTGTCAAGGTGACCTACAATGCAGAGAAGTTAGCAAAAATCTACATCTCAGAAATCGTTCGATTGCATGGGGTTCCACTATCCATCATATCAGATAGAGGTATGCAGTTTACTTCTAAGTTTTGGAAAACATTGCATGCCGAATTGGGTACTAGGTTGGATCTTAGTACTGCATTTCACCCTCAGACCGATGGTCAGTCTGAGCGAACGATTCAAGTGTTAGAGGATATGCTTCGTGCTTGTGTGATAGAATTTGGTGGTCATTGGGATAACTTCCTACCCTTAGCGGAGTTTTCATACAATAATAGTTATCACTCAAGCATTGATATGGCCCCATTTGAAGCATTGTATGGTAGGAGATGTAGGTCTCCCATTGGTTGGTTTGATTCATTCGAGGTTAGACCTTGGGGTACTGACCTTTTGAGGGATTCGATATAGAGAAAAGTGAAATCTATTCAAGAAAAGCTTCTAGCGGCGCAAAGTAGGCAAAAAGAATATGCAGATCGAAAGGTTAGAGACTTAGAGTTCATGGAGGGTGAACAAGTCTTGTTGAAGGTTTCACCCATGAAAGGGGTGATGCGGTTTGGCAAAAGAGGTAAGCTAAGTCCAAGGTATATTGGACCATTCGAGGTAATAAAGCGAATAGGGGAAGTGGGTTATGAATTAGCCTTGCCCCAGGGCTGTCCGGAGTGCATCCGGTATTTCATGTGTCCATGTTGAAAATACCATGGAGATGGAAACTACATTATCCGTTGGGATTCAGTTTTGCTTGATGAGAATTTGACTTATGAGGAGGAACCGGTTGCTATATTAGATAGAGAAGTTCGCAAATTGAGGTCGAGAGAGATTGCATCCATCAAAGTTCAATGGAAGAATCGACCGGTTGAAGAGGCTACTTGGGAGAAGGAGGCAGATATGCAAGAAAAATACCCACATCTGTTTACAGATTCAGGTACTCCTTTTCGCCATTGTTTTTCTTCTTTTGATCGTTCGGGACGAACGATGGGTAAATTGGTATCTATTGTAACGACCTGTTTAGTCGTTTTGAGCAGCAGATTTTATTTCTGGAAAATTGGCTGAGGCAACGGACCCCACGACGGACCGTCACAGGCACGACGGACCGTCGCAGGGTCTCGTTTCAATATACTTAGGAATTCTGAAATTGGGTACTGAAAATTGACTCTCTGAACTTCGTAACGGACTTGCAGGACGGACCGTCACAGGTGTGACGGACCGTCACAGTGTCCTTGGTGAAAAATGGAATTTTGGTCCTTGCGACGACCTTGGTGACGGACCGTCGCAGGCACAACGGCCCGTCACAGGTTGCGCAAATCCCAGGCAGAATCGGATTTCTTCACACGTTTTAAGGGACGCATTGGACTATTCTTTCCTTAATTATAAAGTTAGAGGGTTAATATTAATAAGTCTAATTACTTGGGGCTAAAAGAGGTAACCTTAAGTTAATTAGTGGGTTTATTGTCCTCTTCCACACTTAATTATATGTTAATTAGGGTAAGAGAAAGAGGGTTTGAATAAAAACAAACAGAAAGAACAAAGAAAAAGAGAGAGATAGATTGATCGAATTGAGGGAGATTGAACGAGAAGAAGAAATCTTGGGAAATTACTTGTTGATTCCAATTCTTCGGTTGAGGTAGGTTATGGTCATTTTACGATATTCGTAGTGAACTCTTAATAGTGAATGATATGTATTGATAGTATTGTAAACCCTGCTATGTGCTTAAATTGTATGCTTGCATGATTGCGATTATGAAATTGTGATGAATTAACAAAGCATGATGAAGCTATTGAATCTCAAATCTTGAAAGAACCCTAATTCACTTGTTAATGATGATGCCTCAGTATAAAAGAAGGGATCGGGTGCCACGTTCCGGTACCAGGATAGAATGAATATGAGGATCGAGTGTCACGTTCCGACACCAGGATAGAATATGGATCGGGTGCACGTTCCGGTACCAGGATAGAATGAATGAGGATCGGAGTGTCACGTTCCGACACCAGGATAGAATATGGATCGGGTGCCACGTTCCGGTACCCAGGATAGTATATGAGGATCGGAGTGTCACGTTCCGACACCAGGATAGTATTTGGATCGGGTGCCACGTTCCGGTACCAGGATAGTATATGAGGATCGGAGTGCCACGTTCCGGCACCAGGATAGAAATAGAGGAGCGGAGTGTCACGTACCGACACAAGAGGAAGAAAGATAATGAATCTTGAAAGATAAGGAATATACTCAATCTAATGAACTTAACTCAAATAAGTATGGTATTGAGGCTTGAGTCCTCATGTGTGAACTCGGTTGTATTTATTGATGATAATATTGTTATTGCTACATGTTGAGTATTGTAGTTGATTTACATATTATTGATATATACTGTTTCCCTATTTTGAGTTGGCCGATGATATCTACTCAGTACTTGTGGTTGTACTGACCCCCTACTTTTATGTTTCTTCTTTGTTATTTGTGTAATGCAGCAAACGTTCCGTCAACTTCAACTCAACAGTAGATCTAGCCAGTTTTCACTTCATCGGAAATTCAGGGTGAGCTAATGCGTCTAGCTTGGACTGGGTCTTCTTCTTCAAGTCTTGATGCCTTGAACTTCCGCATGGACTAGCTAGTATTTGTTTAGCTTCTTAGACAGTTTTAGTTTAGCAATTTGAGATAGATGTTCTTGTGATGATGACTTCCAGATTTTGGGGATAATAATAATAGTTTTGAATTGTTTTATTAATGAGTTTAAGTCTTCCGCATTATTTCTGTTGATATGTCTTGAAATGTTAAGGTTTAGATGGGTTGGTTCGCTCACATAGGAGGGTAAATGTGGGTGCCAGTCGCGTCCCCGATTTGGGTCGTGACATAACTACAGGGACGACATAAACTTTTATATCGGGCATTTAATTTCTTTCATCTTTGATTATTATCATTTCGAACCGTGTAAAGCGATTCCCAATTATTATGTAAAATTAAAGTTTTCCACATAAGCTTTTCATTAGGTCATTTACTTTATTTCTTCTTTGCTAATCGTCATTTATAACAGTGTTAAGCGGCTCCAATTATCATGTAAAATTAAGCTCCTCATAGAGAAAATAAAACAAATTATATCTGTTTTTTTTTTTGGCGATATGGATCAAAAAGTTTGATAAAAGACCTCACAGGTAATCAATCATACATACCTTGTGCAGTCTCATAATTAACTTTTGCAATACTGTCCTCACAGTGCTTCCATTGACGTATCTGAACCATCAGTAAATTACAAACACTCAATTCAAACAACAAACAAAGTTGAAGAGAAAAAACGAGGAACAAGTTAATAAAGTAGAGACCTTGGCTCCTCCAAATACAATAGTCAGAAGAGAGAAAGTCACGTGAACAATTGCAAGGACAAAGATGAAAATGTGAAGGTGATGCAAGGATTCAAGAGAGAGTAATGGTACCTTATGCTGAAACAAAAAAAAGGAATAATGATATTAGAAGTCAGTATGTAGTGAAGTAGAGTAATCTAACTAACGAAAAATGATGAGAATGAGATACTGGAATTCAACTCAAGAGTTAGGAAACTTAAGAAAATAATTCAAGTAAAACAATTTGATTACTTTAGCAGTGCAATCGCCAGCAACTTCTTCTTCTTCAGCTAACAGACGGCGAAGATGTTGTGATTCATGAGATAATGAACAAGGTAGCAAGTGCAAGACCACATGTTTAGGCACACAAATTTTGACTATGCTACTTTGAAGAACCGTCAATAAAAGGGATATAAACCCCAAAAGAATCAACTCTGCATATTCAACATTACAAATTAACTATAACAAGAAATAAAAATTTAGAGATCTTGGTTAAAAGAAAAGAAGGAAAATGGACCTTCTTTAACTTTCTGTAGCGCTTCATATAAAGGCTTCTGATTCTTCTTCTTCAGATACTGTGAAGAGATAGTATGTGAGTTGAATGTGAAATTGAAATAAAAAAAGAATAATTTATATACATACCTTTCCAGTATAATGGATGAGACACTCAACAGCAAGAGAAATGGCAGCGATGACGGTGCAGACGCTGGCCACCACCCAAGTAGGGGTAAATTCCAATGTTTACCGTTCTGCTTCTCCTTCTCCACCACTCATTTCTCTTCCCTTTAATCTACCTAAATTCAAAACTCTTCTTCTTCTTCATAAATGTAACTCAAAAATGGATTTTTTTATTTCTTTTTTTTTTCTTTATAAACAATATTTAAGATTATGACAATTTTCTTTTCTTGAATAGTTATATATTACTTTATATATACTAATTTCTATTATATAGAAGAGTAGAAGACTAAAGTGGGAGGACGACCAAGGGCGAAAATTAATTTCAAGCTAACAAAAATCTATTAAGAAAGATAATTAATAATTCTAGAAACATCTTTTTATATATTAAGTGAATAATGATCAAGGGCAAAATGTAATTTCATGCTAAAAAATATCAAGAATGATACTAAAAAAATTAAATAATTTTAGAAACATCTTAAGTTATTGTTATTACCATTAACTTATTTTGTTATTACTTCACTTTCTTTTCTTGAATGACTTATTATGATATCTATTTTATTATTACTCTATTTTTCTATTACTTTAATTTAATTCTTAATATTTTTTTTATTCATCGTGCTTGTAAAAATGCCTACTTTTATATAACAATTTATCATGAATTAATTATTTTCATCTTTATTTTGGTTCTAATAATATACTTGAAAATAAATAAGTGTGATCAAATTAATAATATATATTTGATTGAAATTAAAGAAAAATATGTTGAAAAGTAACTTTACAAATAAAAATGAATATGATGATACATTTGTATTAAAGACGACTAAATATATAATTTCATTTTAACAAAAATCTAACAAGAATAAATAGTTCTAGAAACATCTTTATATATATGAAGTGATTGATGATCAAAGGTAAATATGTAATTTCATGCAAGCAAAAATCTACCACGAAAGATAACAACAAAATTAAATAGTTCTAGAAACATATTTAGTTATTATTATTAGTATTACCTCACTTTTGTATTTTCTTCATTTTTTTATGAGTTATTGTGATATCTGTTTATTATATGAAATTAAATAAATAATGATTACGCTTAGCTCTTAATAATTATATATCAATTATATTATTAGGTGGAATCAATCAAAATTAAAATTAGAATTTATATGTATATTTAAATTTTGTGTATTGAAATATTTTTAATTTTCTGATTTTAAATATGCTATATAAAAAAATAATTCAGAAGTTAATTTTCTTTTCGAAATAAAATAAAACAATAAATTCATATAAATCAAAAAGGAGGGATACATATATCTACTACTATATAGAAGAGTGAAGCGGGAGGACGACCAAGGGCGAAAATGGAATTTCAAGCTAACAAAAATCTATTAAGAAAGATAATTAATAATTTTAGAAACATCTTTTTATATATTAAGTGAATAATGATCAAGGACAAAATGTAATTTCACGCTAAAAAAATATCAAGAATGATAATAAAAAATTAAATAATTTTAGAAACATCTTAAGTTATTGTTGTTACCATTAACTTATTTTGTTATTACTTCACTTTCTTTTCTTTTATGAGTTATTATGATATCTATTTTATTATTACTCTATTTTACTATTACTTTAATTTAATTCTTAATATTTTTTTAATTCATCGTGTGTCACGACACAAATTGGGGCCGCGACTGGCACCCACATTTACCCTCCTATGTGAGCGAACCAACCAATCTAACCTTTAATATTTTAATACAATATCAACAAAAGAAATGCGGAAGACATAAACTCATTAATAAAACAATTCAAAACTATTATTATTATCCCCAAAATCTGGAAGTCATCATCACAAGAACATCTACCTCAAATTACTAAACTAAGAATGTAAGAAGCTAAAACAATAAAAGCTAGTCCATGCCGGAAGTTCAAGGCATCAAGACTTGAAGAAGAAGATCCAGTCCAAGCTAGACGCATTAGCTCACCCTGAATTTCCGATGAAGTGAAGACTGGCTAGATCTCTGTTGTGTTGAAGTTGACGGAACGTTTGCTGCATTACACAAATAACAAGAAGAAAACATAAAAGTAGGGGGTCAGTACAACCACAATACTGAGTAGATATCATATCACGGCCAACTCAAAATAAAGGATAATATATATCAAGCAATATTGTAAATCAACTATAAACTCAACATGTAGCAAAAACAAGTACCATCAAGTTCATCCATGAGGGCTCAAGCCTCAATACCATACTCATTTGGGAATTAAGTTTATTAGATTGAGTACATTTATCATCTTTCAAGATTCATTATCTTTCTTCCTCTTGTGTCGGTACGTGACACTCCGATCCCCTACCACTATGTGTCGGTACGTGACACTCCGATCCCCTAATTCTACGTGTCGGTTCGTGACACCCCATCCCCTATATGTGTCGGTACGTGACACTCCGATCCCCTATATGTGTCGGAACGTGACACTCCGATCCCCTATATGTGTCGGTACGTGACACTCCGATCCCCTAATTCTACGTGTCGGTTCGTGACACCCGTCCCACTAATACTATGTGTCGGAACGTGACACTCCTGATCCACTAATACTATGTGTCGGAACGTGACACTCCGATCCACTAACCTCATTTATCCGTTCATCAAGCCTTCTCTATACCAAGGCATCATCAATCCCATTAATTTAATTCATCAAGCCTTCTTTATACCAAGGCATCATCATTAATAACGTAGATTTAAAGTTTCTTTCAAGATTTGGGATTCAATGGTTTTCATCATGCTTGTTTTATCAAAATCACATAATCATATCATACAAGCATACAATTAAGCATATAGACAGGTTTACAATACTACCAATACATATCATGCGCTATTAAGAGTCTACTACGAATAGCATGAAAACCATAACCTACCTCCACCGAAGACTAGTGATCAAGCAAGAATTTTTCCCCAAAGCTTTCTTCTCTCTTTCAATCTCCTCAATTCGTTTCTCTTTTCTCTCCTCTATCGATCCCTCTCTTTCTCTTGTTCTTTCTGTTTGTTTTTATTCAAAACCCTCTTTCCTTTACCCTAATTATCATATAATTAAGACTACAAGGGACAATAGAACCCACTAATTAACTTAAGGTTACCTCTTTTAACCCCCCAAGTAATTAGACTTATTAATATTAACCCTCAATCTTTATAATTAAGGAAAGAATAGTCCAAAACGACCCTTAAAACGTGTAGAGGAATCCTATTTGCCTGGGACTTGCGCAACCTGTGACGGGCCGTCGTGCCTGCGACGGTCCGTCACGCAGGTCGTCGCAGCCTCCCAAATTCTAGGTGAGCTGTGACGGCCCGTCACACCAGTGACGGTCCGTCCTGCACCTCCGTCCTGACGGTCAGAAACTCGTTTCTTGTACCAAATTCTCAAAAGTTGAAGTGTTTTGCAACGGGAACTCACGACGGTTTGTCGTGGATGTGACGGCACGTCCTGCAGGTCCGTCACAATTTACAGAGAGTCGATTTTCAGTATCCAATTTCAGAATTTTAAGTATGCTGAAACGATGCACCCTCGACGGGCCGTCGTGGCTGTGACGGTCCGTCGTAGTGCCCGTAGTCATGGCCAGTTTTTCCAGAAATAAAATCTGCTGCTCAAAACGACTAAACAGGTCGTTACAATAGATACCAATTTACCCATCGTTCGTCCCCGAACGATCAAAAGAAGAAAAACAATGGTGAAAAGGAGTACCTGAATCTGTAAACAGATGTGGGTATTTTTCTTGCATATCTGCCTCCTTCTCCTAAGTAGCCTCTTCAATCGGTCGGTTCTTCCATTGAACTTTGATGGATGCAATCTCTCTCGTCCTCAACTTGCGAACTTCTCTATCTAATATAGCAACCGGTTCCTCTTCATAAGTCAAGTTCTCATCCAACAAAACTGAATCCCAACGGATAATGTAGTTTCCATCTCCGTGGTATCAACATGGACACGTGAAACACCGGATGCACTCCGGACAGCCCTGGGGGCAAGGCTAATTCATAAGCCACCTCCCCTATTCGCTTAAGCACTTCAAATGGTCCAATATACCTTGGGCTTAACTTACCTCTTTTACCAAACCGCATTACCCCTTTCATGGGTGAAACCTTCAACAAGACTTGTTCACCTTCCATGAACTCCAAGTCTCTAACCTTCCGGTCTGCATACTCCTTTTGTCTACTTTGCGCCGCTAGAAGCTTTCTTGAATGCGCTTCACCTTATCTAACGAATCCCTCAAGAGGTCAGTACCCCAAGGTCTAACCTCAAATGCATCAAACCACCCAATGGGAGATCTACACCTCCTCCCATACAATGCTTCAAATGGGGCCATATCAATAATGTAGTGGTAGCTGTTATTGTATGAAAACTCTGCCAAAGGTAAGAAGCTATCCCAATGGCCACCAAACTCTATCACGCATGCACGAAGCATATCCTCCAACACTTGAATCGTTCGCTCAGACTGACCATCGGTCTGAGGGTGAAATGCGGTGCTAAGGTCCAACCTAGTACCCAATTCGGTATGCAATGTTTTCCAAAACTTAGAAGTAAACTGCGTACCTCTATCTGATATGATGGATAGTGGAACCCCATGCAATCGAACGATTTCCGAGATGTAGATTTTGGCTAACTTCTCTGCATTGTAAGTCACCTTGACCGGAATAAAATGAGCAAACTTAGTTAACCTATCAACAATCACCCAAATGGAGTCATACTTACCCATTGTCTTTGGAAGACCAACACAAAGCCATTGCAATTCTCTCCACTTCCATTCCGGAATGGGCAATTCTCTCCCCTTCCATCCGGAATGGGCATTCTTTGAAGTGTTCCTCCGGGCCTTGGTGTTCATACTTTACTTGTTGACAGTTTGGACCACTTGGCAATAAAGTCAACAATATCGCGCTTCATTCTACTCCACCAGAAGTGTTGCTTTAGGTCGTGATACATCTTGGTTGCACCCGGATGTATAGAATACCTTGTGCTATGAGCCTCTGTCAGAATAGTGGTGATCAAATCCCCGATGCGGGGTACACATACCCTTCCCTTGATCCTCAAAACACCTTCCTCGTCGATTGTTGCTTCTTTAGCCTCTCCTTGCAACACTTTATCTCGAATCCGGATCAATTTCTCATCATCAAACTGCTTCCCCTTAATCTTGTCAAGGAAGGAGGATCTTGCCTCCACACAAGATAACAATCCTCCCTTCTCATTTATTTCTAACCTCATGAGGTCATTAGCCAAGATCTGCACTTCTCTAGCCAATGGGCGTCTAGAAGCTTGCAAATGAGCTAGACTTCCCATGCTTTCGACCTTTCTACTCAAGGCATCTGCCACAACGTTCGCCTTCCTCGGATGATACAAGATAGTGATATCGTAGTCCTTCACTAGTTCCATCCATCTCCTTTGTCTCAAGTTCAAATCTTTCTGAGTAAAGACATACTGTAGACTACGATGATCCGTATAGATTTCACACTTAACCCCATATAAGTAATGCCTCCATTGTTTCAATGCAAACACTACCTCGGCCAATTCCAAGTCATGAGTTGGATAGTTACGTTCATGCACTTTTAATTGTCTTGAAGCATAAACAATCACGTTCTTCTCTTGCATTAGCACTGCACCCAAACCCGAATACGATGCATCACAATAGACAATGAAATTCTTACCCTCTACCGGCAAGGTGAGGATAGGTGCAGTAGTCAACAAAGTCTTGAGTTTATGAAAGCTTTCTTCGCACTCATCCGACCATACAAATGGAACATTCTGCTTGGTCAAGTTCGTCAATTGGGAAGCAATAGAAGAGAATCCCTTAACAAATCGGCGGTAGTAGCTAGCTAACCCAACAAAACTTCTTATTTCTGACACGTTAGTGGGTCTTACCCGATTCTTCACTGTTTCAATCTTAGAAGGATCTACCATCACTCCTTCCTTAGAAACCACGTGCCCCAATAAGGACACGGCATCTAGCCAAAACTCACACTGAGAGAACTTGGCATAAAGCTTTTTCTCCCTCAACATTTCCAACACAATCCTTAAATGCTCCTCATGTTCCTCCATACTTTTAGAATATACCAGTATATCATCTATAAATACGATCACAAAGAGATCCAAATACGGCTTAAATATCCCATTCATCAAGCTCATGAAAGCAGCGGGGGCATTTGTAAGACCAAAGGACATCACCACAAATTCATAATGCCCATACCTAGTCCGAAAAGCGGTCTTTGGCACATCCGTTGCCCGTATTTTCAATTGATGATAACCAGATCTCAAGTCGATCTTCGAGAAGACACAAGCACCTTGTAGTTGATTGAATAAGTCATCAATGCGAGGAAGAGGATATTTGTTCTTAATAGTTACCTTGTTCAACTGCCGGTAATCTATGCACATTCGAAAACTCCCATCCTTCTTCTTCACAAACAAAACTGGAGCAACCCCAAGGAGATGCACTTGGTCTAATGAAGCCCTTGCTCAACAACTCTTGAAGTTGTGCCTTTAACTCTCTAACTCCGCGGGAGCCATTCTATAAGGGGGTATGGTATAGAAATGGGGCGAGTGCCCGGTTCAAGATCGATACAGAAGTCAATGTCCCTATCTGGTGGCATACCCGGAAGATCTGCAGGGAACACATCCAAAAACTCGCGTACTACCGAAACCGACTCAATCGAAGGTACTTGGGTAGTGTCATCCTTGAGGTGGGCCAAGAAAGCTAAACACCCTTTACTCACCATTTTCTTAGCACGAAGAAGGGATATGATACGCACCGGATTGGAAGTGTAGTCACCCTCCCACACTAACGGATCTGTCCCAGGCTTGGCTAATGTCACCGTTTTAGCATTACAATCCAAGATCGCAAAATTTGGGGAAAGCCAAGTCATACCCAGAATTACATCAAAGTCACCCATTTCTAAAATAACCAAATCTACATAAGTGTTGCTCCCCACAAAGTTCACCAAACAAGACCTATATACCCTTTCAACTACCACAGACTCACCCACCGGAGTAGAAACACGAATAGGCATATCAAGTAATTCACAATGTAGATTTAGACCATTAGCAAATGATGAAAGATACATATGAAAACGTGGAGCCAGGGTCGAATAATATAGATGCCATGCAATCACAAACCAAAAGATTACTTGTGATAACAGCATCAGACGCCTTCGCTTCGGATCTCCCAGGGAAAGCGTAACAATGGGCTCTATCACCAGTCTGTCCATTGCCCCTACCAGGTTGTGTCGTAGTGGCTCCAATGTGCCCATCTCCCCTGCCGTTGTGGTGACCACCATTACCTCGGCCACCACGTCCTCCAGACAAGCGGCCTCTACCATGACCACCTCTACCTCTAGCTATTGGGGGTCTGTAACTCTGTTTTGGACAATTCCTCCTAATATGTCCAATCTCTCCACATCCATAGCACTCTCTGGAGTCTGGCATAGGTCTCTCGGAGTAGTGTTGACCGTTCTGAGGTGGACCCCCAACTACAGTCTGTAGTGAAGACTGAATTGGTCGAACTGAGTGACCTCCGGAGTTCTGTCCTCTAGAGTAAGAACCATTAAACTCACCTCCCCTTCGAAACCTTTTTGATGTCGATGTCGTGGTGAAGTCATCTGGTTTCACTCCTTCCACCTCTATCACAAAGTCTACCACCTCTTGGAAGGATGTTGCCGTTGCCGCTATCTGTAAGGCTGAAATCCGCAATTCTGACCTCAACCCCTTCAAAAAACGGCGGATCCGTTCTTGTGGACTGAAACAAAGTTGGGTGGCATACCTAGATAATGCGCGGAATTTAGCCTCATATGCATTAACCGTCATCCTTCCTTGCTCAAGACTCAAGAACTCATCCCTTTTTCTATCTCTCAAAGTCCTTGGGATATACTTCTCCATAAACAAGCTAGAGAATGATTCCCAAGTCATAGGTGGTGCCTCTGTTGGTTGACACTCAACATGTGAACGCCACCACATTTTGGCGTTCCCTTGAAACTGATAGCTCACGAACTCGACACCAAACCTCTCTACTATACCCATCTTGTGTAGTAGCTCATGACAATCAACCAGAAAATCGTAGGCATCCTCTGATTCTGCACCCTTAAAGACTGGAGGTTTCAATTTCAAGAACTTACTGAAAAGTTCATGCTGATCGTTTGTCATTATAGGCCCAGTAGTCAGACGTGGAAATGTGCCTATCCCCAATGATGCATCCATGCGGGGAGCCATAGTAGCCGCATGTCGTATCTCTAAACCGGGGGTGTGGTGCAGAAACCACTGGAGGTGCCTGACCCTGATCAGATAATCCGCTAAGATAAACAAGTACTTGGTTGATCATCTCTGGGGTAGGTTGGGGTGGCAATCCCTCATGTTGCACTTGTTCATTCTCCCCTTCCTCACCCTCTCTTATCACATCCTCGGTCGGTGGAGGAGTCACCGCCCTAGTATCAGATGGGCTAGGGGCTCGTCCTCTCCCTCTAGAGGACGTCCTCCCACGACCTCTTCCACGGCCTCTTGCCGCTGTTCTTCCTCGAGCCACAGCCCCAGTGGCTGGCTCAGTCGTTTCTTGTATTTCCGTTGCTGCTGCTGGTGCGGTCGTTGCTCTAGTTCTAACCATCTGCGAAATAGAGTGAAGATGGTCAGATACCAATTTGTATCACCTAGATACCAATTGGACTCAAGTAGTAGCACGAAAGAAAGAATGAAAGAGTGAAGTTTTCCTAAAGTCTTATAGCCTCTCAAGGAAAAGTAAAGGTGTCCCCCTACCGTTCCTTAAGACTCTACTAGACCTGTTCTTGTGTGATGAGACCAATTAACCTAATGCTCTGATACCAAGTTTGTCACGACCCAAATCGGGGCCGCGACTGGCACCCACATTTACCCTCCTATGTGAGCGAACCAACCAATCTAACATTTAACATTTTAATACAATATCAACAAAAGAAATGCGGAAGACTTAAACTCATTAATAAAACAATTCAAAACTATTATTATTATCCCCAAAATCTGGAAGTCATCATCACAAGAACATCCACCTCAAATTACTAAACTAAGAATGTTTAAGAAGCTAAAACAATAAAATCTAGTCCATGCCGGAAGTTCAAGGCATCAAGACTTGAAGAAGAAGATCCAGTCCAAGCTAGACGCATTAGCTCACCCTGAATTTCCGATGAAGTGAAGACTGGCTAGATCTACTGTTGTGTTGAAGTTGACGGAACGTTTGTTGCATTACACAAATAACAAAGAAAGAAAACATAAAAGTAGGGGGTCAGTACAACCACAAGTACTGAGTAGATATCATCGGCCAACTCAAAATAAAGGATAATATATATCAAGCAATATTGTAAATCAACTATAAACTCAACATGTAGCAAAAAAAAGTACCATCAAGTTCATCCATGAGGGCTCAAGCCTCAATACCATACTCATTTGGGAATTAAGTTTATTAGATTGAGTACATTTATCATCTTTCAAGATTCATTATCTTTCATCCTCTTGTGTCGGTACGTGACACTCCGATCCCCTACCACTATGTGTCGGTACGTGACACTCCGATCCCCTAATTCTACGTGTCGGTTCGTGACACCCGATCCCCTATATGTGTCGGTACGTGACACTCCGATCCCCTATATGTGTCGGAACGTGACACTCCGATCCCCTATATGTGTCGGTACGTGACACTCCGATCCCCTAATTCTACGTGTCGGTTCGTGACACCCGTCCCACTAATACTATGTGTCGGAACGTAACACTCCGATCCACTAATACTATGTGTCGGAACGTGACACTCCGATCCACTAACCTCATTTATCCGTTAATCAAGCCTTCTCTATACCAAGGCATCATCAATCCCATTACTTTAATTCATCAAGCCTTCTTTATACCAAGGCATCATCATTAATAACGTAGATTAAAGTTTCTTTCAAGATTTGGGATTCAATGGTTTTCATCATGCTTGTTTTATCAAAATCACATAATCATATTCATACAAGCATACAATTAAGCATATAGACAGGTTTACAATACTACCAATACATATCATGCGCTATTAAGAGTCTACTACGAATAGCATGAAAACCATAACCTACCTCCGCCGAAGACTAGTGATCAAGCAAGAATTTTTCCCCAAAGCTTTCTTCTTCTCGTTCAATCTCCCTCAATTCGTTTCTCTTTTCTCTCTCTATCGATCCCTCTCTTTCTCTTTGTTCTTTCTGTTTGTTTTTATTCAAACCCTCTTTCCTTTACCCTAATTATCATATAATTAAGACTAAAAGAGGACAATAGAACCCACTAATTAACTTAAGGTTACCTCTTTTAACCCCCAAGTAATTAGACTTATTAATATTAACCCTCAATCTTTATAATTAAGGAAAGAATAGTCCAAAACGACCCTTAAAACGTGTAGAGGAATCTTATTTTGCCTGGGACTTGCGCAACCTGTGACGGGCCGTCGTGCCTGCGACGGTCCGTCACGCAGGTCGTCGCAGCCTCCCAAATTCTAGGTGAGCTGTGACGGCCCGTCACACCAGTGACGGTCCGTCCTGCACCTCCGTCCTGACGGTCAAAAACTCGTTTCTTGTACCAATTCTCAAAAGTTGAAGTGTTTTGCAACGGGAACTCACGACGGTTCGTCGTGGATGATGTGACGGCACGTCCTGCAGGTCCGTCACAATTTACAGAGAGTCGATTTTCAGTATCCAATTTCAGAATTCTAAGTATGCTGAAACGATGCACCCTCGACGGGCCGTCGTGGCTGTGACGGTCCGTCGTAGTGCCCGTAGTCTTGGCCAGTTTTTCCAGAAATAAAATCTGCTGCTCAAAACGACTAAACAGGTCGTTACATCATACTTGTAAAAAGGCCTACTTTTATATAAAATTTTATCATGAATTAATTATTTTCATCTTTATTTTGGCTCTAATAATATACTTGAAAATAAATAAGTGTGATCAAATTAATAATATATATTTGATTGAAATTAAAGAAAAAGATGTGGAAAAGTAAATAATGATTACGCTTAGCTCTTAATAATTATATATCAAGTATAATATTAGGTGGAATCAATCAAAATTAAAATTAGAATTTATATGTATATTAAAATTTCGTGTATTGAAATATTTTTAATTTTCTGATTTTAAATATGCTATATAAAAAAATAAAAATTCAGAAGTTAATTTTCTTTTCCAAATAAAATAAAAAAATAAGTGTAACGACCTGTTTAGTCGTTTTGAGCAGCAGATTTTATTTCTGGAAAAACTGGCTGATGCGACGGACCCCACGACGGACCGTCATGGGCATGACGGACCGTCGAGGGTGTCTCGTTCCATAACACTTAGAAATTAGAAAATTGGGTGCTGAAATCGACTCTCTGAACTTCGTGACGGAATGGCAGGATGGACCGTCACAGGCGTGACGGACCGTCACAGACTCTTTGGTGGAAATTGAGTCTCTGAACTTTGCGACGACCTGCAGGACGGACCGTCGCAGGCACGACGGGCCGTCACAGGTTGCGTAATCCCAGTCTGGGTCGGATTTCTTTAAATGTTTTAAGGGACGTTTTTGACTATTCCTGCTTTAATTATAAAGTTAGTGGGTTAATGTTAATAAGTCTAATTACTTAGGGGTTAAAAGAGGTAACCTTGAGTTAATTAGTGGGTTATTATTGCCATCTTTTAAACTTAATTATATACTAATTAGGGTAAAAGAAAGAGGGTTTGAATAAGAAAAATAGAAAGAACAAAGAGAGAGAGAGGATTGATCGATCGAGAGATAGAAACGAGAAGAAGAACAAAGCTTTGGGGAAATTGCTTGCTTGATCAAATTCTTCGGTGGAGGTAGGTTATGGTTTAAGCTATTCGTAGTAAACTCTTAATAGCGAATGATATGTATTGGTAGTATTGTAAACCCTTCTATATGCTTAATTGTATGCTTGCATGATTGTGATTATGAAATTGTGATAAAATAAGCATGATAAAGCTATTGAATCCTAAATCTTGAAAGAAACCCTAATCTACTATGTTAATGATGATGCCTTGGTATAAAGAAGGCTTGATGAACTAAAGTAATGAGATTGATGATGCCTTGGTATAAGAGAAGGCTTGATGATTTGATAGAATGATATTAGTGGATCGGAGTGTCACGTTCCGACACATAGTATTAAGGGATCGGGTGTCACGAACCGACACGTAGATTTAGGGGATCGGAGTGTCACGTTCCGACACATAGTATTAGGGGATCGGGTGTCAGGAACCGACACGTAGAATTAGGGGATCGGGTGTCACGAACCGACACGTAGAAGTAAGGGATCGGAGTGTCACGTACAGACACATAGTAGTAGGGAATCGGAGTGTCACGTACCGACACAAGAGGAAAAAAGATAATGAATCTTGAAAGATGATAAATATACTCAATTTAATGAACCTAATTCCCAAATGAGTATGGTATTGAGGCTTGTGTCCTCAAGGATGAACTCGGTGCTACTTATTGATGATTATAGTACTTGTTGTTGCTACATGTTGAGTATTATAGTTGTTTTATGATATTAACTGATATATACTGTTTTCTATTTTGAGTTGGCCGATGATACCTACTCAGTACTTGTGTTTGTACTGACCCCTACGTGTATGTTTCTTTCTTTGTTATTTGTGGAGTGCAGCAAACGTGCCGTCGTCTTCAAATCAACCGCAACTCTAGCCAATCTTCACTACATCGGAAATTCAGGGTGAGCTAATGCTTCTAGCTTGGACCGGATCTTCTTCTTCAAGTCTTGATGCCTTGAACTTCCGGCATGGACTAGCTCTTTATTTGTTTTTGCTTTCTTAGATACTCTTAGTTTAGTAATTTGATCATTAGATGTTCTTGTGATGATGACTTCCAGATTTTGGGGATAATAATAGTTATTGAATTGATTTTAATAATGAGTTTAAGTCTTCCGCATTGTATTTTGTTAATTATGTTCCAAATGTTGGGATTTAGATTGGTTGGTTCGCTCACATAGTAGGTTAAGTGTGGGTGCCAGTCGCGGCTCGATTTTGGGTCGTGACAATAAGTTCATATAAATCGAAAACGAGGGATTCATATATTAAAAATGAAATGTACATGTGTTATTATTGAAATGAGCTTTCATATATTTCTTTTTAATAAAATCGTTTGGCTTCTTTCTATTAATTTGTGCATATATGTGGAGCTTTAAAGATTTGAACATTTTAATATAGAAATATAATGATTTGAAAACTTTAATTTCTTCATTTTAACTTCTAATATGTTATATATTAGAAAATTACATATAAAAGAACCAAAAAACAAAATGTAACAATTTAAGATATTTTTAGAAAACATAGTTAAAAAAACATTATAAAATTTGATTGACTCCCGTATTTTTGTTGAAACAAAAAAAAAGTTGCATATATTGTTTGAAAATAACGTAAGAACTGAAAAGTACTATGAATCACAGTAAAATGACAACTAAAAATATGTGAGAATCATATAAGAAATTTCGTTGACTTTTCTAATATCACTTGTATCATATAAAATAAAACAGATATAGTAACATATATTATTCGAAAATGACGCAAAATATACATAAATTCATAATTTGATATATTTTTTTAAAAAATACATTTAAAAAATTTAGTTCACTTTTTCAAATTTCATTTATTCGCAGACACCTGATATCTAGTAATATATAAAAGAGTCTAGGAAGCAGTTGTTCGTTAACATGCGTGCTTCCTAGACAAGGGTAATTTGGTAAGTTACTCCCTAATCTGCTTTTACTTTTTTGTGATTGTTTATACAATTTGATTTGCGAGTTGTTCCTTTAATGATTTGTTTTCTATAATTCCTTTTCTGTACTTTTGTTGATAATGCAATATTTTTAAAAGTTTATTTGTCCCTTCTTTTGTATCTTTTTACAACAAAACTATTGCTATATATTGGTAAATATATCGAAATTTGAGCCTTTTCAATACCTAAAAGTCATAAAATGGTAATGTCCATCAGTAATATTTGAAAGGAAAAATTAAATGGGATGACAACCATCCCTATGTAATAAGTTAATAATGGTATAGTTTAATTTATTTACAGTCAGTAAATACTGTTTCAGTATTTTTGCCATAATTAATATGATCCACTACCTATTTGTATACTGGATAAAAATAATCATTCAAAGATTTTTATATAATTTTATTCAAAATCAAGTTTATCTCTCCTATTTTCATTCCATATCTTTTCTTAAAATTACTCTTCCCTTCTAATTTGAATTTCCATTAGGGAGATTTTGACCTTCATGTTCTTCCACTTTTCCCAGGTAACCGCCAAATTCATGTCTTTCAATATTTTTCTTCTTGATTCCTTCTACAACAATTGTATATGTAGTATGATTGTTAGTTTTTTCATTTTTTTTAAAAAAAATCTTTATTACTTATCATATTACAAGTCTTTCAAAATCAGAATGGATGATTTCTCTTCATCTATGAGGATTACGAGAGGTATGTCATTTCATGTCAATGTTGTTGATAATCCACCTTCGTTTCAATTGGGTTAAGTCAGGATTTTGGGGTCAATATAGAGTCTATAGAAAAACATAAACAAGTTTAAGTTGAACAATCTATTGAAGAATTGAAATCCATGAACAAAAAATATCCCAATGGCAATTCATAAAGTCATCAACAACGCGAAATCTAGCAGCATTAAGATTGTTAAAGCTGAAAGTAAGAGAAAAGCCATGAACATTGATTCAGAGGAGATTGAATCTGCCTCATAAAAATTGGACAAATCTGAAGAATATTGGGAACATATGGTAGTGTATATACAAATTACAAAGTTATGCATATAGTGGGTTGTATATTAAGGTAATATATACAAAGTATTATGAAACAGTTCATAATTGTATATTCTATTAGTTGTATATCAATTACTAAAGGTAGGTATATAGTTGGTTTTATATTAATGTAACATATACAACGTCTTATGAGGCAATATCTATTTGTATACAATTATTTAATTTTGTATAAAATTTTGTTAAATTTATATACATATACAAAATCATAATACATTATAAAAATTCGTCGATATATACAAAAAATTATGAACCTTAATAAAATATTGTATATATAAACGTCACACACTCAATGTAGAAACAGATTTCAAGCTTACTATATATACAATTAACAAATGATTATTATACAATCGGTTTAATCATTAATATTTTTTTTAAAAAAAATATGAAATCACATATGCACATATATAATTGTAATATATATACCAAATTATTGTACATTCTACAAATTCCTATATATATATATATATATATATATATATATTATATATATTATAATAATAAATAATATGAATATAATAAAATATTGTATACAAACAAATTACCTAAAAAAATAAATTAAAACATACATATTATGATGGTCATATGCAGCTTTAAACATAAAATCATTTTCACACAAATATTGTATAAAAATTACATACAATTTCTCAAATATATACAATATAATCAACACACACACACACACACACACAAATATATATAATATATATATATGTATCTGAGTGTTTCATAGATTTATTTAAAAAAATTGAGAAAATATTTGATTTTGAACTGGTATTGTCTTTCTTTAGCTTTAGATTTTTTTTTTTGGAAAATATTTGATTTTGAATGTTTTGCTTAAATCATGGGATTATGTGAATTTATTGTTACCATCTTTTGTGCTACTGTTACTATTTATCGAAAAAATAATTTTTTGTATAAATTTAATTTAAAAAATGTTTTATACAAATTTTGGTCACCTAACAAACTAACCTATACTAATGCAATGTAATTATGTAAACTATATCCACGAAATGTAATTTCATAAAATCCGTTTGCCATATATAAAATTTTCCCTATTTAAAATTAATTTGTAGTTATTTTAAGCTTTCTATATTATTGTGTTTGAGATCATGCATGATAAAATTAACTAATAAAATTTTATATTTCATATGTCATTTCATTAATAAGGCTAAAATTTAAATGATTATATGAATCTTCATACACTCGACATTCTATTAATGTCACATAAATTAGGATAGAAAAATAATATTTATATTCTCAAAATCCTTTTTATGATATTGTTGATGCAATATCACATTTGAAACATGGAAGTAGTAAGTGACTTTTCCAATATGTCCTCATCTTTTATTGTCTCCCGATATAATTTCAAATACAGCAAAGTTGTATTCAATTACTGTCTTAAAATTTTGAAATCGTAAATGCATCCACTCATAACGAGAAATCGAGATAAAGAGAAAATATTATATAAAACACATCAAATATTATAAATCACAATAATTAATAACTTATATTTAAAAAATAATTAAAAAAATTAATTGACTTAACTTTTAAAATTTTATTTTTATTACATAAATCAACACAAAGTAATATATTATGTGATAATTACGTAAAAATACTGTAAAACAGAATAATTAACAAAAAGTGTAATATATATTGGGTCCCGTAACTACCATTTGAATTTGTGTTTATGTGAAAATTACGTAAAAAATATTATAAACCACAATAATTAGTGAAAAGTGTAATAGATATTGAATCCCGTAGTGGCACGGGGTCCATATCTAGTAGTATATGACATGTCTAATGGGCTTTTACAAAATTAGTAAATCCAACTTTTATTTTGAAAATTAAAATTAAAGCTTTCCATAAGACTAAAAATAAATAAATTTAACATCCTTTTTTTTTTCTTTTGGAGTTCAACACAAAAAAAATGTACATTGGTTATTTAAATAATAATATTTGGATGTTGGATAAAGTAATTAATATTTTTTTTGTTTACGTTTAGCGAGCGTGTAAGAAAACAAATTAGTTAGAATTCAACAAAAACATTACCTACTTTATAATTCTACTTCTCTATTTATATCAAAATATTTGTCACTATTTTTTCTTTTTATTAGTCAAATAATATCAAACTTCAACCAATATTTGAACATTAATTTTTCATCATATTGAGAAAGAGAAATTTCTAAATTCATGCTATTTCTAATATATTTTTGGAATATCTATTATTTAATTTCAAAATATATAGAGTATAAATTTAATATATGAAAATTAGTTAAACCAAAAACAAAACAAAACAAATATTTTGAATCAAAGGGAGTGTCTATATACTCTCCTACTTTTTCTTTTTAGGTATCCGTAATTATTATATGTCCATTTTAACAAATCAAGAAAGAATAAAAAAATTCTCTATTATATCCTCAATTTATTATTTTGAGAACTTTTTGAAAATTTTAATTTTTAATTCATCAATTTCATAATTAATAAAGGTAAAATGATAAGCTCACTATATTAATTATAATTTTCTTAGAAGAGTGTGAATTTAATAGCAAATAAATAATAAATAATATATGGATTAAAAGTAGAAAATTCAAATATGAAATCTAAATTATATATTACGCACTCATTTAAAAGATGTAACTTGAATTACTAGTATTAAATTATATGTCCCATTTTGAGATAGGCGTAAATAATTAGTTTACCTCCTATAAGTTTAGCTAGTGAAAACTTGGCTCCAATCACAACTCAGTTGTTAAAGCATTAATTCCTATATACGTACTATTAATAAAAACTTCGTTATAATAAGGGTACTGTTTCAAGAGTAGTTTGGAGTGAGAAAGAGGTTGATAGAATTATATACTCCTACTTTAAAAAAAGAATGTTTTCATTTCTTTTTTAATTTGTTTAAAAAAAAAACATCTTTTTTTTTATTTGGCAACACTTTAACTTTAACTTTCCACATGACATGCTTAAGACAACAAGATTAAAGTGCATTTTGGTACATTTAATATAACTTTAATTTAGAATCACAAGAATAAATAGTCTTCTTTCTTTTCTTAAACTCTATTCCAAGTAAAACTACGTCATCCTTTTTGAAACGGAGGAAGTAATAGGTGAGAATGAATCTCCAAAAACTTTTCTATGGTTGACCAGAACTAAGCAATGCAATTGCAAAATTCTCTAGGTTTAATTGGTGTAGTAACACATATTAATAATAACATGTCACGACCCAAAACCGAGCCGCGACTGGCACCCACACTTAACCTACAATGTGAGCGAACCAACCAATCTAAACCCCAACATTTCAAACATAAGTAACAAAATACAATGCGGAAGACTTAAACTCATTAATAAAATCAATTCAATCACTATTATTATCCCCAAAATCTGGAAGTCATCATCACAAGAACATCTATCCTCAAATTACTAAACTAAGAGTATCTAAGAAAGCAAAAACAAGTAAAAAGCTAGTCCATGCCGGAAGTTCAAGGCATCAAGACTTGAAGAAGAAGATCCAGTCCATGCTAGAAGCATTAGCTCACCCTGAATTTCCGATGTAGTGAAGACTGGCTAGAGATGCGGTTGAGTTGAAGACGACGGTACGTTTGCTGCACTCCACAAATACAAAGAAAGAAACATACAAGTAGGGGTCAGTACACAACACAAGTACTGAGTAGGTATCATTGGCCAACTCAAAATAGAAAACAGTATATATCAGTTAATATCATAAATCAACTATAATACTCAACATGTACAACAACAAGTACTATAATCATCAATAAGTACTACCAAGTTCATCCATGAGGACTCAAGCCTCAGTACCATACTCATTTAGGAATTAGGTTCATTAGATTGAGTATATTAATATCTTTCAAGATTCCTTATCTTTCTTCCTCTTGTGTCGGTATGTGACACTCCGCTCCCCTACTACTATGTGTCGGTACGTGACACTCCGATCCCCTACTTCTACGTGTCGGTTCGTGACACCCGATCCCCTAATACTATGTGTCGGAATGTGACACTCCGATCCCCTAATTCTACGTGTCGGTTCGTGACACCCGATCCCTTAATTCTATGTGTCGGAACGTGACACTCCGATCCCCTAATTCTACGTGTCGGTTCGTGACACCCGATCCCTTAATTCTATGTGTCGGAACGTGACACTCCGATCCACTAATTTCATTCTATCAATTCATCAAGACTTCTCTTATACCAAGGCATCATCATTAACAAAGTAGATTAGGGTTTCTTTCAAGATTTAGGATTCAATAGCTTCATCATGCTTATTTCATCACAATTATATAATCACATTAAAGCAAGCATACAATTAAGCATATAGAGGAGTTACAATACTACCAATACATATCATTCGCTATTAAGAGTTTACTACGAATAGTATAAAAACCATAACCTACCTCCACCGAAGAATTTTGATCAAGCAAGCAATTTCCCAAAGCTTTGTTCTTCTTCTCGTTTCTCCTCTCTCGATTCGTTTCTCTTTCCCTCTCTTTGTTCTTTCTATTTTTCTTATTCAAACCCTCTTTCTTTTACCCTAATTAGCATATAATTAAGTATAAAAGGTGGCACTAGTAACCCACTAATTAACTCAAGCTTACCTCTTTTAACCCCCAAGAAATTGAGTTATTAATATTAACCCACGAAATCTATAATTATGGCAGGAATAGTCCAAAACGCCCCTTAAAACATTTAAAGAAATCCGACCCAGCCTGGGATTACGCAGCCTGGGATTACGCAGCCTGTGACGGCCCGTCGTGCCTGCGACGGTCCGTCCTGCTGCTCCCTCACAGAGTTCAGAGACTTAATTCCATTAAAGGGTCTGTGACAGTCCGTCGTGCCCACGACGGTCCGTCCTGCCATTCCGTTACGAAGTTCAGAGAGTCGATTTCAGTACCCAAATTTCTAAATTTCCAAGTGTTTTAAAACTAGACCCCCTCGACGGCCCGTCGTGCCCATGACGGTCCGTCGTGGGGTCCGTCACCTCAGCTAATTTTTCCAGAAATAAAATCTGCTGCTCAAAACGACTAAACAGGTCGTTACAATAGATACCAATTTACCCATCGTTCGTCCTCAAACGCTCACAAGAAGAAAAACAAGGGCGAGAAGGAGTACCCGAATCTTTAAACAGGTGTGGGTATCTTTCTCGCATATCAGCCTCCTTCTCCCAAGTGGCTTCTTCAACTGGTCGATTCTTCCATTGAACTTTGATGGATGCAATCTCCCTCGACCTCAACTTGTGGACTTCTCTATCTAAAATAGCAACAAGTTCCTCCTCATAAGTCAAATTCTCATCAAGCAGAACCGAATCCCAACGGATGATGTAGTTCCCATCCCCATGGTATCTTTTCAACATGGACACATGAAATACCGGATGCACTTCGGACAGCCCTGGAGGCAAGGCTAATTCATAAGCCACCTCCCCTACTCGCTTAAGTACTTCAAATGGACCAATATACCTGGGGCTTAGCTTAGCTCTTTTACCAAACCGCATCACCCCTTTCATGGGCGAAACCTTTAGCAAGACTTGTTCACCCTCCATGAACTCCAAGTCTCTAACCTTTCAATCCGCATATTCCTTTTGCCTACTTTGAGCCGCTAAAAGCTTTTCTTGAATAGATTTCACCTTCTCTATTGAATCTCTCAACAGATCAGTACCCCAAGGTCTAACCTCAAATGCATCAAACCAACCAATGGGAGACCTATATCTTCTCCCGTATAAGGCTTCGAATGGAGCCATATCAATACTTGAGTGATAGCTATTATTGTATGAAAACTCCGCTAAGGGTAAGAAGTTGTCCCAATGACCACCAAATTCTATCACACATGCACGAAGCATATCCTCCAATACTTGAATCGTTCGCTCAGACTGACCATCGGTCTGAGGGTGAAATGCAGTACTAAGGTCCAATTTAGTACCTAATTCCGCATGCAATGTTCTCAAAACTTAGAAGTAAACTGCGTACCTCTATCTGATATGATGGAAATTGGAATTCCATGCAATCGAACGATTTCTGAGATGTAGATTTTGGCTAACTTCTCTGCATTGTAGGTCACCTTGACCGGAATGAAGTGAGCGGACTTAGTTTATCTGTCCACAATTACCCAAATAGAATCAAACTTACCCAATGTCTTTGGAAGACCAACCACGAAGTCCATTGCAATTCTCTCCCACTTCAATTCAAGAATGGGCATTCTCTGAAGTGTTCCTCCGGGCCTCTGGTGTTCATACTTTACTTGTTGACAATTTGGACATTTGGCAACAAAATCAACAATGTCGCGCTTCATTCTACTCCACCAAAAGTGTTTTCTTAGGTCACGGTACATCTTGGTTGCAACAGGATGTATAGAATATCCGGAACTATGGGCCTCTGTGAGGATGGTGTGGATCAAATCATCAACACGGGGCACACATACCCTTCCCTTAATCCTCAAAACACCTTCCTTATCAATTATTGCTTCCTTAGCCTCTCCTCGCAACACCATATCCCGAATTCGACTTAGTTTCTCATCATCAAACTGTTTTCCCTTGATCTTGTCAAGAAAAGAAGATCTCGCCTCCACACAAGCCAAAAATCCTCCCTTCTCATTTACTTCTAGCCTCATAAAGTCATTAGCCAAGTTTTGGATTTCTCTAGCCAATGGGTGTCTAGAAACTTGCAAATGAGCTAGACTTCCCATGCTTCCGACCTTTCTACTTAAGGCGTCTGCCACAACATTAGCCTTTCCCGGATGGTACAGAATAGTGATATCGTAGTCCTTCAGTAGTTCCATCCATCTCCTCTGTCTCAAATTCAAATCCTTCTGAGTGAAGACATGGGTCAGACACTTAACCCCATACAAATAGTGTCTCCATTGCTTTAGTGCAAATACTACCGCGGCCAACTCCAAATCATGGGTCGGATAGTTACGTTCATGCACATTTAATTGCCTCGAAGCATAAGCAATCACATTCTTCTCTTGCATTAGCACTGCCCCCAAACCAGAATAGGATGCATCACAATAAACAATGAAGTTCTTACCTTCTACTGGCAAGGTAAGAATTGGTGCAGTAGTCAACAAGGTCTTGAGTTTCTTAAAGCTTTCCTCACATTCATCCGACCATACAAATGGAACATTCTGCTTAGTCAAGTTCGTCAATTGGGAAGCAATAGAGGAGAATCCCTTGACAAATCGACGGTAATAGCTAGCTAAACCAACAAAGCTCCTTATTTCTGACACATTAGTAGGTCTTACCCAATTCTTCACTGTCTCAATATTAGAAGGATCCACCATCACTCCATCCTTAGAAACCACGTGCCCCAAGAAGGACACTGAATCTAGCCAAAACTCACACTTGGAGAATTTGGCATAAAGCTTTTTCTTCCTCAACAACTCCAATACTATTCTCAAATGCTCCTCATGTTCCTTCTTACTCTTGGAGTATATAAGTATATCATCAATAAATACGATCACAAAGAGATCCAGATATGGCTTAAAAATCCCATTCACCAAGCTCATGAAAGCGGCAGGGGCATTCGTATGACCAAAAGACATCACTACAAATTCGTAATGCCCATACCTGGTTCGAAAGGCAGTTTTTGGCACATCCGTTGCCCGTATTTTCAATTTATGATAACCGGATCTCAAGTCAATCTTAGAGAAGACATAAGCACCTTGTAACTGATCGAACAAGTCATCAATGCGAGGATATTTGTTCTTAATAGTTGCCTTGTTCAACTGCCGGTAGTCTATGCACATCCGAAAACTCACATCCTTCTTCTTCACAAATAACACCGGAGCACCCCAAGGGGATGCACATGGTCTAATGAAACCTTTACTCAACAACTCTTGAAGTTGGGCCTTTAACTCTCTTAACTCAGCGGGAGTCATCCTATAAGGGGGTATAGAAATGGGGCGAGTACCCGGTTCCAAATCAATGCAAAAATCAATATCTCTGTCCGGTGGCATACCAGGAAGATCTGCAGGGAACACATCCAGAAACTCACGGACTACCGAAACTGACTCAATTGAAGGTACTTGGGTAGTGTCATCCCTGAGATGTGCCAAGAAAGCTAGACACCCTTTGCCAACAATTTTCTTAGCACGAAGAAAGGAGATGATACGAACCGGAGTGGAAGTGTAGTCGCCCTCCCACACTAACGGATCTGTCCCAGGCTTGGCTAACGTCACAGTTTTAGCATTACAATTCGGAGAAAGCCAAGTCATACCCAGAATTACATCAAAATCAACCATTTCTAAGATAACCAAATCTACATAAGTGTTGCTCCCCACAAAAGTCACCAAACAAGACCTATATACTTTTTCAACTATCACAGACTCACCCACCGGAGTAGACACATGAATAGGTATGTCAAGCAATTCACAAGGTAAATTAAGACCAGTAGCAAATGAAGAAGATACATAAGAAAATGTGGATCCAGGATCAAACAATACAGAAGCCATGCAATCACAAAAAGAAAGATTACCTGTGATAACAACATCAGATGTCTCCGCTTCAGATCTCCCAGGGAAAGCGTAACAATGGGCCCCATTACTTGTCTGTCCGTTGCCCCTACCATGTTGTGTTGCAGTGGCTCCAGTTTGCCCATCACCCCGGCCGTTTTGGTGACCACCATTACCTCGACCACCACGTCCTCCAGAATAACGGCCTCTACCATGACCACCTCTACCTCTAGCAATTGGGGGTCTGTAACTCTATTTTGGACAATTCCTCCTAATATGCCCAGTCTCCCCACATCCATAACACTCTCAGGAGTCAAGCATAGGTCTCTCAGAGAAGTGTTGACTGGTCTGAGGTGGACCCCCAACTACAGTCTGTAGTGAAGACTGAATTGGTCGGACCGAGTAACCACCTGAACCCTGTCCACTAGAGTAAGAACCATTAATCTCACCTCCCTTTCGAAACCTTTTTGATGTATATGCCATGGTGAAGTCATCTGGCTTCACTCCTTCCACCTCTATCACGAAGTCTACCACTTCTTGAAAGGATTTTGCCGTAGCCGCTACCTGTAAGGCCGAAATCCGCAATTCTGAGCTCAACCCCTTCACAAAACGGCGAATCCGCTCTTGTGGACTGAAACAAAGTTGGGTGGCATACCTGGATAATGCACGAAACTTATCCTCATATGCAGTAACCGACATCCTACCTTGCTCTAGGCTCAAGAACTCAACTCTTTTCCTATCCCTCAAGGTCCGGGGGATATACTTCTCCATAAACAAGCTTGAGAATGATGCCCAAGTCATAGGTGGTGCCTCTGTTGGTTGACACTCAACATGTGACCGCCACCACATTTTGGCGTTCCCTTGAAACTGATAAGTCACAAACTCAACACAAAACCGTTCTACTATACCCATCTTGTGTAGTAGCTCATGACAGTCAACCAGAAAATTGTAGGCATCCTCATATTCAGCACCCTTGAAGACTGGAGGTTTCAATTTCAAGAACTTACTGAAAAGTTCATGCTGATCATTTGTCATTATAGGCCCTGTAGTCAGACGAGGAAACATGCCTATTTCCAATGAGGCATCCATGCGGGGAGCCATAGTGGCTGCATGTTGTACCTCCGGAACCTGAGGTGCTGGTGTAGAAAACACTGGAGGTGTCTGGCCCTGATTAGATAACCCGCTAAGATAAGCAAGAACCTGATTGATCACCTCTGGGGTAGGTTGGGGTGGCAATTCCTCATTCTGCACTTGTTCATTCTCCCCTTCCTCACACCCTCTTATCACTTCTTTAGTCGGTGAAGGAGTCACCGCCCTAGTACTAATTGGGCTAGGTGCTTGTCCTCTTCCTCTAGAGGACGTCCTCCTGCGACCTCTACAACGGCCTCTTGCCACTACTCCTCTCCGAGCTACAGCCCAAGTGGCTTGCTCAGACGCATCTTGTCTTGCCGGTGTTGGTGTTAGTGCTGTCGTTGCTCTAGTTCTAACCATCTGCGAAATAGAATGAAGATGGTCAGATACCAATTTGTATCACCTAGATACCAATTGGATCCAAGTAATAGCACGAAAGAAAGAATGAAAGAATGGAATTTTCCTAAAGTCTTATAGCCACTCAAAGAAAAGTAAAGGCGTCCCCCTACCGTTCCTTAAGACTCTACTAGACTCGTTCTTGTGTGATGAGACCAACGAACCTAATGCTTTGATACCAAGTTTGTCACGACCCAAAACCGAGCCGCGACTGGCACCCACACTTAACCTACTATGTGAGCAAACCAACCAATCTAAACCCCAACATTTCAAACATAATTAACAAAATACAATGCGGAAGACTTAAACTCATTAATAAAATCAATTCAATCACTATTATTATCCCCAAAATCTGGAAGTCATCATCACAAGAACATCTATCCTCAAATTACTAAACTAAGAGTATCTAAGAAAGCAAAAACAAGTAAAAAGCTAGTCCATGCTGGAAGTTCAAGGCATCAAGACTTGAAGAAGAAGATCCAGTCAAAGCTAGAAGCATTAGCTCACCCTGAATTTCCGATGTAGTGAAGACTGGCTAGAGATGCGGTTGAGTTGAAGACGACGGTACGTTTGCTGCACTCCACAAATACAAAGAAAGAAACATACAATTAGGGGTCAGTACACAACACAAGTACTGAGTAGGTATCATCGGCCAACTCAAAATAGAAAACAGTATATATCAGTTAATATCATAAATCAACTATAATACTCAACATGTACAACAACAAGTACTATAATCATCAATAAGTACTTCCAAGTATATCCATGAGGACTCAAGCCTCAGTACCATACTCATTTGGGAATTAGGTTCATTAGATTGAGTATATTAACATCTTTCAAGATTCATTATCTTTCTTCCTCTTGTGTCGGTACGTGACACTCTGCTCCCCTACAACTATGTGTCGGTACGTGACACTCCGAATCCCCTACTTCTACGTGTCGGTTCGTGACACCCGATCCCCTAATACTATGTGTCGGAACGTGACACTCCGATCCCCTAATTCTACGTGTCGGTTCGTGACACCTGATCCCTTAATTCTATGTGTCGGAACGTGATACTCCGATCCCCTAATTCTACGTGTTGGTTCGTGACACCCAATCCCTTAATTCTATGTGTCGGAACGTGACACTCCGATCCACTAATCTCATTCTATCAATTCATCAAGCCTTCTCTTATACCAAGGCATCATCATTAACAAAGTAGATTAGGGTTTCTTTCAAGATTTAGGATTCAATAGCTTCATCATGCTTATTTCATCACAATTATATAATCACATTCAAGCAAGCATACAATTAAGCATATAGAGGAGTTTACAATACTACCAATACATATCATTCGCTATTAAGAGTTTACTACGAATAGTATCAAAATAACCTACCTCCACCGAAGAATTTTGATCAAGCAAGCAATTTCCCAAAGCTTTGTTCTTCTTCTCGTTTCTCCTCTCTCCATTTGTTTCTCTTTCCCTCTCTTTGTTCTTTCGATTTTTCTTATTCAAAACCTCTTTCTTTTACCCTAATTAGAATATAATTAAGTATAAAAGGTGGCACTAGTAACCCACTAATTAACTCAAGGTTACCTATTTTAACCCCCATGAAATTGAGTTATTAATATTAATCCACGAAATCTATAATTATGGCATGAATAGTCCAAAACGCCCCTTAAAACATTTAAAGAAATCCGACCTAGCCTGGGATTACGCAGCCTGTGACGGCCCGTCGTGCATGCGACGGTCCGTCCTGCTGCTCCGTCACAGAGTTCAGAGACTCAATTCCATTAAAGGGTCTGTGACGGTCCGTCGTGCCCACGACGGTCCGTCCTGCCATTCCGTTACGAAGTTCAGAGAGTCGATTTCAGTACCCAAATTTCAGAATTTCCAAGTGTTTTAAAACGAGACCCCCTCTACGGCCCGTCGTGCCCATGACGGTCCGTCGTGGGGTCCGTCACCTCAGCTAATTTTCCAGAAATAAAATCTGCTGCTCAAAACGACTAAACATGTCGTTACATAACATCAACTCATCATTAATATATGGTGTCAAAATCTAGCTAGTTACCTCTAATTTAATGACCATTCTGCAGGGATGGAGTTCCTTTCCCGATTTGAAGCCTACTTTAATTCTAGACTCAGCCTAGTTTTGCAAGGTCAAGGTGTTGGTGGATATATAATGAGGCTTCAAATACGTCTAGAGTGGATAAACTGCAGGTCCAAGAAATTATATTAACAAGTCAAGTTGTTCAAATACATGTACTGATATATTGTAGTGCAACAAAGCAATATATATGCATGGGAATTACCTACAAGAAATACTAACAAGTCAAGTTGTTCAAATTAAATGGTACGGTGTTAATTCTAATGCAACACAAAGAAAATGATGCAACATTAGATGGGGCAAATAAGAAACATATATCCACCAAATTAAGAATCGATAAAAAAAATACATTTGGTAAATCAGCAGAGGCAAGAAGATACAAGACAATAATTAATAAGGTTAAAGAAGTTTAACACTTATAAGTCATATATTGAAAAAGTTCAACGCAATGATGGTTCACAACCAATTTATGAAAGCCAAACACCTGCAAATGAAGTGAATAAGCAATTAATCATCAACCCAAGGTCACTGATAACGTACAAGTTCCTACAAAGGACACTGTGATGAATAGTGGTTATGACGATTCAGCTGACAATGAGGACCTATATATTAGCTAGAAAACTCATCATTAAACATGATGAATTATGAATATCAGGAGGAACATTATGAAAGACAACTTACTCTTATCATTGTGTTAAAAAATGCTACATATCAAAAGCTATTGCAGATGATTGCACTTATGGAGGGTAGACTGCAGATAGGTGATCATCCTACGAAAAGACAGGCAGTGGTACCTATTTGTCAAGTTCAGAAATCAACTCCCACTAAATCACTACACGATATTGTATCTCACCATGGACAACATATAGAATCTATAAATTCTAATAAAGCCATCACTAGCGGTTACAAAAGATGGAAGTGAAGATAAGAAGAGGATGATAGTGATAACTATCACAACCCAATTCCTTGAGTGATGATGACCCCTACTATAACCTGCCAGTAGGTAAGCCAACCCGTAATTCAAAACGACAAGTATTGAGTAAAAGAGTAGAACTAATAAATCAAAATAAACCACAAAACAAAATAGAAGCAAACCAAAAACTATATACAAAACATCCCTCCCGGGAAGTCACAAGTATAGAACTGTCTAAAAATAAGAGTACAAGTCCCAAAAGTGGACCCAAAGCAAATCAGTCTCAAAAGCAAAACACTAGATACACAATATACAGAAGGAAACCAGCATGTCCAGGATGCCAAGTGCACACCCACATCTCCGATCCCATGTCACGTGCTTGTCACATCCCGAGAGCACACCCTAGAAGATAAGGTACTCTCGGAGGTCTTGTACAAGCCCTTTGACTCATTCATTGCATACATGTTTGAAAAGTAGTGCGGGATTAAAACTTTTCACATGAAATATCTTAAAACATCTTTCATATTAAAAAAATCATAGAAAACATTAAGTCTCAACATATGCCAATCTTAGACTCAAGAATACTTGGGACACGACCCATACAATACGAATATAAAAGTACTTAGTCTATTACAATAATTTGAATAAAAGAAATCTAAAGATAGTTATGTCCTCCAGTCAAGTGAGGACATACTTCAACTTGCTTGAAAGAATCCTAGTTTCCAAGCTTTGCTTCAAGACGCTTCTCACCTTCCGCCTACACCTTTAGATATGACAAAATGTATGGAATTAGTACAAACACATGTACTAAGTATGACTTAATACATAAAATCATGAGAAACAGACATTTATGAGAAACATGCTCTTTTTTTTTTATTAAAACATCATATTAAAAGTATAAGAACCACATTTAAGCACCAGACATCACATTTAGAACACCATACAAGTCATACAATTTATAACATTTTAGGTAACATTATAGTGAAGTTACCATTACCTTACAGTAAGCCTTTCATTTACTTCACTGTAACTTCATATAGAACTCACACATCAAATAGCATCAATCATACATCAAAACATATAGACATGAGATCCTCCTACCAAAGGTGATTCTAAGACTCACTTGAGTGAGTTATGAAGCGACCGCCAATACAATCCCTTCACACACACCTAAGAGATCTTTTAGACTACCTAAGATAAGATTATTCTCACTACACACAATAGCATACATAATATGACATTCTTCCCAAAGGTTATCAAAAGACTTAAATAATAAAAGAAGAGACCGCCCATACACTCTCTCCAAGCTTACCTAAATAATCCTTAAGACTACCTAAGTTTAGATCATGTCTACTTTATCAATTTACTTTCCTATCTAAAGTTATTCTTAAGACTTCCCTAGGTACGACATGAAGTGACCATTCCTATTCCCCCTTCATACCTTAACTAAGCAACCCTTAAACTACTCTAGGTAAGTACTTAGTCATTAATCTACTTTCCAACTTGAGTCATTGTCACTTTCGGGGAGCACCCCCTAGACGTAACTGGCATCGTCGTCCTCATCGAGGACTAAGACTAAACTCTTAGCTTACATCATAACATTCATAGGTTAAAAATGCAGAAAAAAATTAAACTTTTCTTCTATCTATCATGAGGTTTACATAGACCTCTCGCATACACATAATATATATATTCATATCGAGTATACTTGACCCTTCGTATAAGAAGATTACATAGTCTTAAAACCGGATGTCTCATCTCATAACCATCTAAACAAGAGTATAACAAACAATTGGGCATAACGCATACATTAATACAATAAAAGGCACATATAGGCTATACAATCTTTAGTACTCAATATAAAGAAATAAACATATTGTCTTACGACTAATCAATATCCGAAGTTAGAAAAGGGCATGGTCCTCGAAGTGGCGAGGACCTATCCAACTTGGAGGATGAGAATTCCAAGTCTTCCTTCAAAAGTCGTCACAAGATCTTTAACGACCAGACCCTAAAATATTGGGGAAAAGGGAGAAAATGGGGTTAGCATATCACTTATACTAAGTATAGAACCATATGAACACAAACATAAAATCATGTTAAATCGGGACATTTCATTAAAACATGCAATTTCCTTTGAAAAGCATTATGCACATTTCAAGAACCAATACAAGTCAAGAATACATATTCATTAAGTCATGACCACATTCATCACAAGACAAACAATAATAAGTCTAGTAGAGTCAACATGTATATAAACATAATTGAGCACATAGTCAAGACAACTCTATCATCAAGTCATAACATCAACAAGCACGTACAAGAGTTCATAACATCATAACCAAAGCAAGACTATTACTAATAAAACCTCATTAAGTCTACTAGTGCAATGACTAAGCAAAGCCCCATAACCTTACTCAATCAAGTACCTAACAAGAACCACAACCAATGTCCAACTTCACATACTATATCTTTTAGACAAATCATCATCATACCTTAGTAATATAGACCATAGACATAATCATAAGTGAAACGAATGTCATATAGTGTCATCAACATGTAAGATCATCATATACACATCATTTACATTTATAAGTATATTCATACATAAGAACACCCTTCTATGACTTCCCTCAAGGCTAGCTAGTCCAATGTATAAGTAGAGTCCCATACCCCTACCTAGACTAAGTCAAACCTCTCAAGGAATCCTAGTTAGAGTCCATTTAATTACTTCATTTTACTTTCGGGAGCATCTTGCCTTAGCCGACATAGACCAGAGGAGCCAATGTGGAATTATGTGTCATGGAACCCTACCCCGAAGAAAGGTGGACTACTTACCAAGGTAGTACCAAAACATGAACATATTATCTACGTGGATTCACTAGCTAGTATACCTATGAGGGCAACATAGTTCAAGAACTAGGAGATATAGTTGGGTCCCTCTTTATGCTACATGAATTATAGTCTCGAATCTCATGAGTACAATAGTGAACCTACCTTCCCTATGTGGGAAGGGACACTCCTCACTCTAGTTCACTCGGTGCTAAGATAGAGTCCCTTTTGAAATGTATTTAGTGCCTTTATAATCATCATATCTTAATGTAGGTCATAGGGTCTACCCCTTATATAATCATCATCATCATCATCATAACTTAATAAGAATTGCATGAGTATTGTCCTTTCATTAAAATTCATTCATGTGAGGTTAGGCAATTTACATATCACACCATAATAAGGCACATTGGTAAGTTATTGCCATCCTTATAACATTTACATCTTAGCCAAAAACTCACAAACCATAGTTTAAGACATTTCAATTCAATATCATACCAACCCTATCAATCTTAATGTAAGGTTTACTTCAATACAACATCATCACTTAATCACAAGTTATCATAATTGAAGTAAATAATTGAGATCAGAAGAGTCACCCAATCTCCTTCACAATACCATCATCAAGGTCTTACCATCAACCCTCAAGTTCAACCCATCAATGGGTGTAATATCATTACACAATTGTAACCAACATAATAATAAAGTCAATGGAATCACTATACAACATTCATCACTAGTTCATAACCTAGAATTAGAGACTTAGGTCAATTACTCAAGAACTTGCATAATTGGATTATAGTATATCACAATATACTCATAATTGGCATGATAACAACATTGGATAGCAACTCACACACTAACCTAGCCAATTGTATCAATACTATACAATTCAATTCAAGATCACAACCTAAGGTTAAGGGGAAAATGTCATCTTCCACAAACTAGGAGAACGTATCAAGAATTATTATAATGTAACGATAATACGTGTTAATATACTCACAATAACCAAAAGGAATCATAACCAAGTAATTCACAAGATCAATTTCGTAATAGAAGAAAACCCATCTAAAACTCTTTTTTTTTTTGAAAAAGATTTGAAGGAACCCTTTGGGGAAAGAGACCCCAAAGGTGAAAGGAATCCCATATCTCACTAATTTATGAAGTACGTTAAAGAAACTTTATCTTTTTCAGATTTATAACCCTCCTTTGCTTGGTCATCAATGGGGTTTCTTTGGGACACAGAAAGAAGAGAGAAGGAAGAGCAATTGGGTTGTGCGAATTATGCGGGTTAGATAGAATAATTAGGTTAGAGTCTTTATGTAGGTCACTAACAAACTTAATTACACCTCCCTTAATCCCTAACTAATTAACTAACCACCTAATTAATTAATTTAACTAACCTAAAAATGTGCAGCAAAATAGTGCCTCGACAAACGACACAGCGACCAACGGGCCGTTTGTTAATCGACAGGCACTGTTCATGGCCATCCTGTGAAGTCGTTGTTTTGGTCAAAGAGTTGTCTAAAAGGACATTTAGCAAAAATGGCTAAGTTTCCATCGACTCCCCGTCAATTGTACCACGCCTCATCGATGGGCCACGTTGGTGAACACTCTCCCTTGATAGCTTTTAGCCACTTTTGCAATGGTCCTCCTCAAGGGCCCTTGGTTGGTTCTTGGGTAGTCGTACCCAAAATTTTCAACCATAAACCAACTCTAATACATGTTAGATACCTGACCTCCTAATTTCATCATTTTTCTACTCTTGAAACCAAGTCAAATATGCTAAGGCACACTAACACCTCTTGAACTAGTTTCAGGACGTCTTGGACGTTCTTTGACATTTTGATTCTAGCACTTCCTAAATGACTTAAATACATTATAATTGACTTATAAACAGTGTTATAGCTCTTAGTATCTCATGTTAGGCTCTAAATTAGGCTTTACACTTTTGGAGTATTACATCCCCCCCTTAGGAACATTCATCCCCGAATGACATTAAATTTTTTTAAAGGAATTAATAGTCTCATGACTAGCAGACAAACCAACAAAAACACATCAAAACATGAGTAGAAAATCAAATAAACATAATCTCATGGCCTTTTACACAATGCAACTCCAAACATCCTTTTTAATTCATGGGATTTCGACATTCATTTCATGCTTATTCATTATGCCAAGACTTTTTTCAACACAAGTCAACATGCTCAATACAATTCATGAAGGCACAATATACCAAAATGCACAACATAAACTCAAAAACAATTAAAAAGCAATATTTTCAATGTTAGGCATAAAGTTCATTGTGATTCACTGTAACATGCACTTTTTGCACAACTTTACCAAAAACAAGGCAATTGCAAATAAACTAATTATTTTTATTACAAGTAGGAATAACTTACCTTAGTTATCAAATAGATGGGGTAACGGGATTTCATGTCGGCCTCGGCCTCCCATGTTGCATCCTCAACTAAGTGATTCTTCCATAACACCTTTACGGATTCAACCTCTTTATTCCTTAACTTCATTACTTGTTTACCAAGGATTTGAACCGGAAACTCCTCATAGTTGAGGTTCTCTTGAACACCTAGACCTTCAATAGGAATAATGGACTCGGGATCACCGATACACTTCTTAAGAATCGAAACATGGAACACAAGATGAAACGAAGCCAATTCACTAGGCAACTTCAACTCATATGCAACCTTGAAAATCTTTTGCTAAATTTCATAGGGACCCACATAACAAGGACTCAACTTCCCTTTCTTGCCAAATCTCACCACCCCTTTCATAGGAAAATTTTTTAGATGCACTTAATCACCTTCTTCAAACTCTAATTCTCTTCTCTATAGTCGGCATAAGACTTTTACCGACTATAGGCTATTTTCAAGTGAATCCTTATAATATGAAGCTTCTCCAAAGTCTTGTAAATCAAATCGGGACCCAAAATTGAAGACTTGCCTACTCCAGACCATCCAATTGGAGATCTAAATCTCCTACCATACAAGGCTTCATTAGGAGCCATAACTATAGATGAATGATAAGTATTGTTGTAAGCAAACTCAACCAAAGGCAAGTGTTTATCCCGATTTCCCTTGAAGTCAACTATACAAGCCCTAAGCATATCTTCAAGGGTTTGAATAGTATGCTCCACTTGACCATCCGTTTGAGGATGAAATGCGATACTTAACTTCACGTTGGTACCCAACCCTTTTTGGAATGACCTCCAAAACCTCGATGTGAATTGTGCACCCCTATGTGATATGATGTATAACAGAATACCTGTCACGAGCCAGAAGTACACCCTAGAATTTAGAGCATCCTTGTGTCGGCACACGACAAATGAGACTTCAAGAAGTCTCATCTAAGCCTCTGGTATCATTAATTGCATAATAAACATTCTAAAATGAGTAAAAATTTAAAACTTTTCTTCACACACGAAGAACTCTTTCATATACAATACACAAGCGGAAGACTTTCATTTAAAACATTAAATCTTTACAACATCTACTTGAACCATCTAAATTTTAGAGTATACAGTAGTTGGGACTAATCCCATACAAGACAATAAAATAAAGACTATGACATAAGGGACATGTGGATATTATCCTCGAATCTATGAGGACTCACCAATACTTTATCTTCAAGCCTTAGAAACCTATCCAACCTCCATGGCACATCAAGGCTTCCAATTCCCTACACTTTAGTCAAAAAGGGAAAAGAAGGGGTTAGCACATTAGATGTAGCAAGTATAGAAGCCATGCAAAAACCATGAAAAAGGGACATTTAGTAAATAACATGCTTTTCATGAATTTTTATAAAACATCATACAAAAATCACAAGAACAACATTTAACAACTTAGAAACACATAAGAAATCATTTAAGAAAAAAGTCACATTTTTAGAAAATATTATAGTGAATCCACTTCACTGTATGGTGAACTCAATTCACTGTTACAGTGAAGTTCCTTCACTTCACTTTAGACATCTTCTAGTATGTAATTATCCCACATAAAGCTATCCTAAGACTCACTTAATTCACACAAAGAGAGACCGCCCATACAACCACTCTAGGCATTGCCTAAATGATCCTCAATACTACTTATGATGAGTCACATACACACTTACAAGACATCAACATAAGAACATGAGATTCTCCTACAAAAGGTGCTTCTAAGTCTCACTTGAGTGAGTTGTAAAGCGACCGCCCATACAATCCCTTATACACACACTCAAGAGATCCTATAGACTTTGTAGGATAGAATTATGCTTACATAATACATCAACACATAGATGATATGACATTCTCCTTCCAAAGGCTATCAAAAAACTTACTTAAGTAAATCAAAGAGATAACGTCCATGATTGACCTCTTCAAGATTACCTAAGTAATCCTTAGGACTACCTAAGTCATAGATCATGTCCACATAATAAACCAACTTCCCTAAGTAGAGTCATTCTTAAGACTAATCTAGGTAAAATAAGAAGTGACCATTCCTTTGCCCCCTTCACACCTTAACTAGACAATCCTTCACTACTCTAGATAAGTACTACTTCATTTAACGTACATTCTGCACTTAAGTCATTACATTCATTAGTTCATTTAAGACTCATTAATCATATAAAGGACATTCAAATAATGGTCTTGGACAAGACCTAGGGACTCTCACTAACACCTTCAAAGCCTGTTGTGAAATGTCTAGATAGCGTCCCATACCACCACCTAAACTTGATAGAACTTCTCAAATGCTAGTAGGTATCCCATATGATGAGAACTACAAATAAACGACATACACCATGTTAGAAAACACATGGAATCTGGAGTTCTAACCTACTTCGATGAGGGGTTCTACTTGCAAATGTGTAGAACTTGGGACACATCCCATGTAGGCGCATGGTTAAAGAATATAAAGGGCATGCTTTGTAATCTAGTCTCATCCTTTAACTAGAACTACTTAACTTACCATACATAATCAATGCTAGCCTTCATTCTCATAGAGTAATTTACAATTAAGGTTCATATAAAAGGGTTCCATAACAAGTTCATAACCCAATCACATTTATCCTACCAAAGAGGTCCTTTTAGGACTACCTTCCAATGGCGACAAGAATCTGATGATAACTTTCCTAAGGACGTTCCAGACAATCAACCTTAAGTCCATCATTCCTTTACTTGAAGGATACCATTACGACTTTCGACTTCAACATACATAACCTTACCACTAGGTTCAAGGTTTCACATAAAGGACCCTCTTAACATCATTCAAGGTCTCACATATCATTCAACATTCAAGACTAAGAGATTTTAGCATCCTAAGTCAAGAGATCACATATTCATACTCATACAAATATCAAGTAAGGGACACAAGTCAACCAAGACAAGACACCACATACTTCACCTTAACACATATTACTAGTCATTCTATAAGCACATAGGAATAACCATTATCATCCTTAAGTCATCCTACAAACTACCATTATCATCATCAATATAACAATTATAGACTCATATAGTCAAGTAGGAACAACCATGTATCAACCCTAAGACTACACATAGAGCACATAGTCATAGTCTACATGATTTCCTAACATACATAGAAAGAACACATACTTTCACATTACTTCACATATAAATAGATATATTCATACTTCACATAAATAAACTATACAAATCATCATAATACTTCAAGTACTGCCGATAAGGCCATGATCATCATATTGCATAAAGTAACACCCACAAGGCCACATCAATTCACATAGAACCTCCACCATAAGTGGACCATTCCAATCACAATAGAATTGAAGTCTAATTAACATAAAATAAAAGGAATTAGGGCAGCATATCTCCACTCCATCTTACCACTTCGATTTCAAAGCTAAATCATCCAATTCGATATCTTAAGGCCCTTATTCATCGCCATAACCAACAATTCAACATAAAATTTATGAAACTAGGCCAATTTACTTCACATTAATAAATCTAATACAACCTAGATATCAACTTACTATAATCGTTACATCAATCAAAACCCTATATGAAACTACATTAGAATTCATAAACCTTAAGTCTATATCAATTCAATAAGCCTAATACAATAGATCTAAGAATGTACAATATTAAATTGATTAAATTGAAACAACCTATAAACCAGTCAACCATAATCTATACATGAATCAAAAGCCCATAACGATCTACACATGAATTCATTAATATCAAAGCATGATCACATAACCAATATTTTAGTCAAATTGAGAGATGTGTGAATGTCAAGGGTTCATGGAGAATTTCATTTGAAAAAATCAATTATACATCAATAACATCATATCTTAACGTTTGAAAACCATTATGCAAGAACCCAAGACTTAGAGTAGAAATTGGACTTTTCATCTTTTTGAAAACTTCGAAAATCATCTTTAAAATTGGATCTAAGATGATAGAAAGCCTTAGATGAAGAACTCCCATACCTTATTTTAAGAAACCAATGAAAATTTAAGAAGAAACTCAATTGAAGAACCATCTTCAAGCTCCATCTTCACCTTGAACTCACATGGAAGTTTTAGGAGGAACTTTTGGACGGAATGTGTTTTGATTTAGGTGTTAGGGGTTTAATGAGAGTTTAATGACTTATATACTCTTAAAATACTCATAAAAACTCAAAAAAAAAACCGTCCAAAGACTTAGTGGGGCTTGGGGTGAATTTACAACTTCATCCCTCAACTTAACAGAAAACTGACAGGAAAACTCACAGCCCCATCGACAATCAGCATTGACGGTCCGTGGTCTCACCCACGCCTCGTCAATGGGGTCTCGTGGGTTGCACCTGAAACTCTTCAACCTTCAGGACAAGTGTCTCCATTGATGAGACCCATCGACGGGCCGTCGTCTAGTTGAATGGCCGTCGTTTGGCTCAGTCGACTGCCACTGCCTGGCAATGTTGAGTTCCAAGTTGGGGTCCTTCTTTAGGTCCCCTTGTGGGTCCTACATGGAGTTGTACCCATAAGTTTCCAACCCAAATATGTTTTTATATGAGTTTAGTACGTACCGCATGCGTTTCATGCAAAACAAACACGTAAAACTTGACAAAACATACATAGACACACAAGGTTGTTTCAAGGCAATCCTTTCGAACGTCATGGACGTTCTTGGACGTTTGACCTCCAAACTTCACGAAACTTTACACACTGCCTATATGCACTATAATAACTCTTTTAATGACCTTATAACATTATTAATCACATATAAACTTTACACACTGCCACTCGCGGCTCGTTTTGGGTCGTGACAAACTTGGTATCAGAGCATTAGGTTTGTTGGTCTCATCACACAAGAACGAGTCTAGTAGAGTCTTAAAGAACGGTAGGGGGACGCCTTTAATTTTCTGTGAGAGGATATAAGACTTTAGGAAAATTCCATTCTTTCTTTCTTTCTTTCGTGCTATTACTTGGATCCAATTGGTATCTAGGTGATACAAATTGGTATCTGACCATCTTCACTCTATTTCGCGGATGGTTAGAACTAGAGCAACAACGGTGCCAACACCAACACCGGCAAGACAGGATGCGTCTGAGCCAGCCACTGGGGCTGTAGCTCGAAAAGGAGTAGTGGCGAGAGGCCGTGGTAGAGGTCGCAGGAGGACGTCCTCAGGAGGAAGAGGACAAGCACCTGGCCCATCTTGTACTAGGGCGGTGACTCCTCCACCGACTGAGGAAGGAGTAAGAGAGGGTGAGGAAGGGGAAAATGAGCAAGTGCAGAATGAGGAATTATCACCCCAACCTACCCCAGAGATGATTAACCAGATTCTTGCTTATCTTAGCGGGTTATCTGATCAGGGCCAGACACCTCCAATGTTTTCTGCACCAGCACCTCAGGTTCCAGGAGTACAACATGCAGATGCTATGGCTCCCCGCATGGATGCCTCATTGGAAATAGGCACGTTTCCTCGGTTGACTAAAGGGCCTATAATGACTAGTGATCAACATGAACTTTTCACTAAATTCTTGAAGTTGAAACCTCCAGTCTTCAAGGGTGCTGAATCAGAGGATGCCTATGATTTTCTGGTTGATTGTCATGAGTTGCTACATAAGATGGGCATAGTAGAACGATTTGGCGTTGAGTTTGTGACCTATCAGTTTCAAGGGAATGCCAAAATGTGGTGGCGGTCGTATGTTGAGTGTCAACCAGCACAGGCACCACCTATGACTTGGCTTTCTCCAAATTTTTGCAATCTTAGACTGTAATGCTAAAACTGTAACGTTGGCCAAGCTTGGGACAGATCCGTTAGTGTGGGAGGGTGACTACACTTCCACTCCAGTTCGTATCATCTCCTTTCTTCGTGCTAAGAGAATGGTTAGTAAAGGGTGTTTAGCGTTCTTGGTACACCTCAGGGATGATACTACCCAAGTACCTTCAATTGAGTCGGTTTCGGTAGTCCGTGAGTTTCCGGATGTGTTCCCTGCAGACCTTCCTGGTATGCCACCGGATAGGGATATCGACTTTTGCATTGATCTGGAGCCGGGTACTCGCCCCATTTCCATACCCCCTTATAAAATGGCCCCAGCAGAGTTAAGGGAGTTAAAGGCCCAACTTCAAGAGTTGTTAAGTAAAGGCTTCATTAGACGAAGTGCATTGCCTTGGGGTGCTCCGGTGTTATTAGTGAAGAAGAAGGATGGGAGTTTTCGGATGTGCATAGACTACCGGCAGTTGAACAAGGTAACTATTAAGAACAAGTACCCCATTCCTCGCATTGATGACTTGTTCGATCAGTTACAAGGTGCTTGTGTCTTCTCTAAGATTGACTTGAGATCCGGTTATCATCAATTGAAAATACGGGCAATGGATGTGCCAAAGACTGCTTTTCGAACCAGGTACGGGCATTATGAATTTGTAGTAATGTCTTTTGGTCTTACGAATGCCCCTTCTGCTTTCATGAGCTTGATGAACAGGATTTTTAAGCCATATCTGGATCTCTTTGTGATCGTGTTTATTGATGATATACTGATATACTCCAAGAGTAAGAAGGAACATGAGGAGCATTTGAGAATTGTGTTGGAAGTATTAAGGGAGAAAAGGCTTTATGCCAAATTCTCCAAGTGTGAGTTTTTGCTAGATTCAGTGTCCTTCTTGGGGCACGTGGTTTCTAAGGATGGAGTGATGGTGGATCCTTCTAAGATTGAAACAGTGAAGAATTGGGTAAGACCTACTAATGTGTCAGAAGTAAGGAGCTTTGTCGGTTTAGCTAGCTACTACCGTTGATTTGTCAAGGGATTCTCTTCTATTGCTTCCCAATTGACGAACTTGACTAAGCAGAATGTTCCATTTGTATGGTCGGATGAATGTGAGGAAAGCTTTCAGAAGCTCAACACCTTGCTGACTACTGCACCAATCCTTACCTTGCCAGTAGAGGGTAAGAATTTTATTGTTTATTGTGATGCATCCTATTCTGGCTTGGGTGCAGTGCTAATGCAAGAGAAGAATGTAATTGCTTATGCTTCGAGGCAATTAAAGGTTCATGAACGTAACTATCCGACCCATGATTTGGAGTTGGCTGCGGTAGTGTTTGCATTAATGTAATGAAGACACTATCCATATGGGGTCAAGTGTGAAGTCTACACAGATCATCGTAGTCTACAGTACGTATTTATTCAGAGGGATTTGAATTTGAGACAGAGGAGATAGATGGAACTACTGAAGGACTATGATGTTACCATCTTGTACCACCCAGGAAAGGCTAATGTTGTGGCAGACGCCTTAAGTAGAAAAGCAGGGAGCATGGGTAGTTTAACCTACTTACAAGTTTCTAGACGCCCATTGGCTAGAGAAATCCAAAACTTGGCTAACGACTTTATGAGACTGGAAATACTAGAGAAAGGAGGACTTTTGGCCTGTGTAGAGGCAAGGTCTTCTTTTCTTGACAAGATCAAGGGAAAACAGTTTGATGATGACAAGCTAAGCCGAATTCGGGATATGGTGTTGCGAGGAGAGGCTAAAGAGGCAATAATTGATGAGGAAGGTGTTTTGAGAATTAAGGGAAGGTTATGTGTGCCCCGTGTTGATGAGTTGATCCACACTATTCTTACAGAGGCTCATAGTTCAGGATATTCTATACATCCTAGTGCAACCAAGATGTACCGTGACCTAAAGCAACACTTTTGGTGGAGTAGAATGAAGCGTGACATTGTTGATTTTGTTGCCAAATATCCAAATTGTCAGCAAGTAAAGTATGAACACTAGAGGCCCGGAGGAACACTTCAGAGCATGCCCATTCCTGAATGGAAGTGGGAGAGAATTGCAATGGACTTCGTGGTTGGTCTTCCAAAGACATTGGGTAAGTTTGATTCTATTTGGGTAATTGTGGACAGATTAACTAAGTCTGCTCACTTCATTCCGGTCAAGGTGACTTACAATGCAGAGAAGTTAGCCAAAATCTATATCTCAGAAATCGTTCAATTGCATGGAGTTCCATTTTCCATCATATCAGATAGAGGTACGCAGTTTACTTCTATGTTTTGGAGAACATTGCATGCGGAATTAGATACTGGGTTGGACCTTAGTACTGCATTTCACCCTCAGACCAATGGTCAGTCTGAGTGAACGATTCAAGTATTGGAGGATATGCTTCGTGCATGTGTGATAGAATTTGGTGGTCATTGGGATAACTTCTTACCCTTAGCAGAGTTCTCCTACAACAATAGCTATCACTCAAGTATTGATATGGCTCCATTTGAAGCATTGTATCGGAGGAGATGTAGGTCTCCCATTGGTTGGTTTGATGCATTTGGGGTTAGACCTTGGGGTACTGATCTTTTGAGGGATTCATTAGAGAAAGTGAAATATATTCAAGAAAAGCTTTTAGCTACTCAAAGTAGACAAAAGGAATATGCATATCGAAAGGTTAGAGACTTGGAGTTTATGGAGGGTAAGCAAGACTTGCTGAAGGTTTCACCCATGAAAGGGGTGATGCGGTTTGGTAAAAGAGGTAAGCTAAGCCCAAGGTATATTGGACCATTTAAAGTACTTAAGCGAGTAGGAGAGGTGGCTTAAGAATTAGCCTTGCCTCCAGGACTGTCAGGAACGCATCCGGTATTTCATGTGTCTATGTTGAAAAGATACTATGGGGATGGGAACTACATCATTCGTTGGGATTCGGTTCTGCTTGATGAGAATTTGTCTTATGAGGAGGAGCCTGTTGCCATTCTAGATAGAGAAATTCGCAAGTTGAGATCAAGGGAAATTGCATCCATCAAAGTTCAATGGAAGAATCGACCAGTTGAAGAGTCCACTTGGGAGAAGGAGGCTGATATGCAAGGAAGATACCCACACATGTTTACAGATTCAGGTACTCCTTTTCGCCCTTGTTCTTCTTCTTGTGATCGTTCGGGGACGAACGATGGGTAAATTGGTATCTATTGTAATGACCTGTTTAGTCGTTTTGAGCAACATAATTTATTTCTGGAAAAACTGTCTTGGTCGACGGATCCCACGACGGACCGTCATAAGCACGACGGACCGTCGAGGGGGTCTCGTTCCAAAACACTTAGAATTCTGAAATTTGGGTACTGAAATCGACTCTCTGAACTTCGTGACGAAATGGCAGGACGGACCGCCGCAGGCACGACGGACCGTCACAAATTTTCCACAGAATTAACTCTCTGAACTTTGTGACGGACCTGCAGGACGGACCGTCACAAGTTGCGTAACCCTGACTGGGTCGGATTTCTATTAAAAGTTTTAAGGTGCGTTTTGGACTATTCATGCTTATAATAATAAAGTTAGTGGATTAATGTTAATAATTCAATTTCTTGGGGGTTAAAGGAGATAACCTTGGAATAATTAGTGGGTTATTTTTATCATCTTTTATACTTAATGAAATGACAATTAGGGTAAAAGAAAGAGGGTTTTGAATAAGAAAAACAGAGAGAACGAGCAATAGAGAGAGACGAACGAAGAGGGAAACAAAGCTTTGGGGAATTTGCTTGCTTGATCACGAATCTTCGGTGGAGGTAGGTTATGGTTTATGCTATTCGTAGTAAACTCTTAATAGCGAATGATATGTGTTGGGTAGTATTATAAAGTCTTCTATATGCTTAATTCTGTGCTTACATGATGTGATTATATAATTGTGATGAATTAGCATGATGAGGCTATTGAATCTTGAATCCTAAATTTACTTTGTTAATGATGATGCCTTGATATAAAAGAAGGCTTGATGAACTAAAGTAATGAGATTAGAGGATCGGGTGTCACGTTCCGGCACCAAGATAGTATATGGATCGGAGTGTCACATTCCGACACCAGGATAGAAATAGAGGATCGGGTGTCACCTTCCGACACCAGGATAGTAATAGAGGATCGGGTGTCACATTCCGACACCAGGATAGTATATGGATCGGGTGTCACGTTCCGGCACCAGGATAGTATATGGATCGGAGTGTCACGTTCCGGCACCAGGATAGTATATGGATCGGAGTGTCACGTTCCGACACCAGGATAGTATATGGATCGGGTGTCACGTTCCGGCACCAGGATAGTATATGGATCGGAGTGTCACGTTCCGACACCAGGATAGTATATGGATCGAGTGTCACATTCCGGCACCAGGATAGTATATGGATCGGAGTGTCATGTTCCGACACCAGGATAGTATATGGATCGGGTGTCACGTTCCGGCACCAGGATAGTATATGGATCGGAGTGTCACGTTCTGACACCAGGATAGTATATGGATCAGAGTGTCACGTTCCGACACCAGAATAGTAGTAGTGGAGCGGAGTGTCACGTACCGACACAAGAGGAATAAAGATAATGAATCTTGAATTATGATAATATGCTAAATCTTAAAGAACTAATTCCTAAATGAGTATGATGGGGAGGCGTGAGTCCTCATTGATGTGCTTGGTGTTGTGACCAAGGGTTATGGTAATTGTTAATGTTGCCTGTTAAGAATATTAGTTGATTTTATGTTATTATCTGATATATACTGTTTTCTATTTTGAGTTGGCCGATGATACCTACTCAGTACTTGTGCCTTGTACTGACCCCTACATGTATTTGTTTTTCTTTGTTAATTGTGGAGTGCAGTAAACGTGCCATCATCTTCAACTCAACCGCAACTCTAGCCAGACTTCATCAAGCCAGATTTCAGGGTGAGCTATTGCTTCTAGCTTGGACTGGATCTTCCTCTTCATGTCTTGATGCCTTGAAATTCCGGCATGGACTAGCTTTTTACTTATTTTAGCTTCTTAGATACTCTTAGATTTAGTAATTTGAGGATAGATGTTCTTGTGGTGATGACTTCCAGATTTTGGGGATAATGATTGATAAATTTTATAAGTTATTTAATCGATTTTCATTAATGAGTTTAAGTCTTCCGCATTAGTTTCTGTTTATTATGTTGAAATGTTGGGGTTTAGATTGGTTGGTTCGCTCACATAGTAGGACAAGTGTGGGTGCCACTCGCGGCTCGTTTTGGGTCGACACAACTCGGAGAATCTTCCAATCTAATCCTCAATCTAGCCGACCTATGAACATCTTTCACTAGGTCTTTCTTGTATTCATCTACATGAGGCACACTACCAATGGTCATACGGTTTAGAGCATCCACAACCTCATTGGCGTTTCCGGGATGGTAGAGAACACTTAGTGTCATAATCTTTCAATAATTCTAACCATCTTATTTGTCGGAGATTCAACTCCTTTTGAGTAAAGACATATTGAAGACTCTTATAGTCGGTATACACATCAACATGGAAACCTTCATTTTTTAAAGACAAATACCACGGTCACTAACTCAAGATCATGAGTTGGATAATTGTAACAACCCGAATGACTATGCGAAGTAATGCCTAAACGTACCTAGAATGCCTAGATTAAACTGGGTTCACATGGCTTGATGCGCGCGGAACGAGACCTCAGAACATATGCACCAGCCAAGCCAACCAACTTGGTGAGTTATTTGAGCTAGTCAAGGCTGGGTCCAGCCATGTAGGGCACCCGAATATTAAGATTCATCCAAATAGGTCTTAACCAAACTTGAAAGGGGTAATCTTAGGTTTGGAGGGTCTAGGGGTAAAATGGTCTTTTCTAGGATAAGGATAGTATTGCAATAACTCTAAGTATTCAATTAAGTAATTAATTAGTGTAATTAGGGGACGATTTGGGTCGGGTTGACCCGGATTAACCCGGTTTACGAGTTAGGCTTCGCCCGGTTCAATCCTTGGTGGAAGCTAAATTAACTTAAATTAATTGTTATTTAATTATCAAATTTAAGTAAGGGCATATTAATCATTTCACTTAAGCCTTAGAAAATTAGATTTTTAATTTAAATAACAAAGAGTCCTAGTTTGACTAAGTCTTTACCTAAAACTCCTACTCCTAAACTTACTCTCGCATCTCTCCTCTCTTATTATCACGTCTCTCCACTCTAATTCTCACGCTTCATCATCTAAAAAAAGAACAAAATCAAAATTTCATCACTCTTGAAGAACTTGTACGCAAAAAGTCAAAACAAAAACTAAACTAAAAACAAAAACCAAAAGCATTTTTCTTGATGGGTTGCGCGTGAGGTTTCAGTGGTGAACCATTGTTTTTGTGAGAGTTGGAAGCGCATTGGATCAGGTTTGGAACGGTATTGAATGATGAAAAAGGTATGGGTTTCTCCCTTTTGGTCCCTTTCCCAAGAGACCCCTACGATGTAGTTATATTATAATCTGAAAACTAGGAATTCTATCCCTTTGTATGTCCCTGTCACTAGCTCCCATCAATTGTGGTAGGTTGGGTATGTTTGCTGGTAGAATTTAGGGATGTAACGTGTTTTCCTGATGATTATGTTCATCTATGTATACTTGGATTTATATGATTGTTAAGTATGTCTTTTTCAAAACTATGTGAAAATGGCATGTTAAATCATTACATTTCTATATGCAATTACTTGTAGAAATTGTGATGTGCATGGGAGGTGTAATGTTGATGAATTGAGAGAAAGCTCTTGGCCAAATGTAACCACGAAAAATGCACGTAATAATGTATGAAATATCCACCGAATTGCCTAAGCATCTAATGTATAGATGTTGAGAAACAGAAATCTGAAAATTTTGTCTCCGCATAGGTAGCATTGAGGATTTGGGATTTTTTTAAAAAATGTGTGAGGTCATCAAGGATTGAACCTGAGACCTCAATGTATGTTCGATGTTGAAAATTCAATAATATAAATGAGGTAAGGGGGATTCAAAATGGGGTAAGGCTCAAGTGAAAAAATGAAAGAGGGAAAAATAAATAAAATGAGGTGTGTGGGGATAGAACCCACAACCTCTCAGATAGGTGAGGAAATTGGGAGAATTATTAAAGAAAAGGTAAAAATGAGGTTGTGGGGATCAATCCCACACCCTCTCAACGTCAAAAAAAAAGGAAGGAAAGAAAATAAAGAAAAAAGTGTAGGTGTTGGGGCTCGACGTCGGGTACCCAAGCCAAAATTTTATATCAAAAATTAATATAAGACTAAGTGTTGCTCAAGGTATTTGAAATCGGGTTCCCTTGACCAATCTCGTATTGATACATAAGTCTTACGTGAAAAAATAATTAATGAATGTCGCCTATCAGAATCAAACTCGAGACCTTGGCATACTTACAAGATACATAAGTCTTGTACCACATAATCTTGGGAAAGTATAAGTCACTTTGAAGAATTATGAACGAAGCCTCATGGGTTGTACTTATGGATTCATAAGTCCAACGTACGTTTAAAAATAAGTGAACCTAAGATGTATGTTATGAAATAATGTGACCCAGGACGGTTAAGTAAGAGTGTGAAACACACTAAAAGGCCAAGTGCATTGGCATATGACGAAATGAACATTCATGTAATGGGTGAGTAATTATGAAGAGCTAATATGCTGAAGTTAATGAATGTGGTGAAAACATGATAAGAGGCTAATATGAAAGATGAGATCAATCTCAAATGAGACTAATAAGTGTTACCAAAAATTGTACTCACCTATGAGAGTGTACAACTTACAAAGATACCAGTTTCTAAGAAACACTCTCATGAAAGTATCGAGATTAATGCACACTTAATACTAATGATGAGATGAGAAGTCATCTAATGAGCAATGATGCCCTCATGCTAGAATCCAACTTCTATGATGTGTGAGATGAATATAATGGAACTTTATACGGAGCACCAATAGGCTAGCTATGAGTCACGATTCCTTATTTCGGGAAGGCAGAGGTTCGTGTAAATCTCATGAGATGAGACTATCTGTTTAGGAGGGTATGGGTCTCCTTATATATCCTATTCTTTGAATCTATGCTGCCAACATGGAGTTTTAGCGGGGTTCATTTCCCTATATACGCTAGCATATTTTGGTATCACTTTGGCCAGTGATTTCACCTCTTTTCAGTGTGGGGTGGACACTGGATTAAAGTTAAGTCCCCAAGTAAAGAATGAGGCTAGCCTCATGTAATGCACACAATAAAATGAATGATACGAAAGTTGTTTGGATAGGATAATCAAGATGTGAACTAGACTTAAGTAGTGACACCAGGTCATTCTTGGTCGTTGCACAATGAACTCGATGAGAGTTATAAACAAAAATCCTAGGTATATAAATGGATAAAAATGAAGTACGTATGAATGAATGAAGCAGACTCTGTGTTTGCTAAAGAAGGCTCCCTAGTTGAGGTCCCATATGTTGAGCCCTCATTTGGGAATAACTAATGTTAAGTCCGTGATTACAAGGTCTCACGGAATATGAACGAATGATATGTAATATATGTATGTGCTAAATGAAATATGTGCTGTGTGCAATATGAAAAGAATGATGATGCATGTTACTCTCATAACATGACTTGCCTAATCTTATTTGGCAAGTCCAACTGACTTGGCTTTCCATAACTCATATCCTTAGGAGAGAGCTCTTCTTAATAATGCATGTCCTAGGTGTGTAACTTCATACACCCATACTTAGTACAAGTGTGTACTAATCCCATACAACCCTTTTTTTAGGTGCAGATGCAGGTGGGTGTTAGAGCTTACGAGACTACGTTGAAGCTATCCGAACGTGGAGCATTCATCTGGACTTGGTAGGCCCTCATGCTTTTGAGGATGCTTATCTCTTATATTCTAGCTTAGCTGAGGCATGAGCTAGTAGAGGATGTTCCACTAGCATTTCTTTCTTATAAACTTTCAGACGTCGTATTGGTGCCTTTTTTGCAACCTTATATTAATGCAGTTATGAACTAATTCCTTCATTTGAATATCTTATATTAGATGGTTGGTGTGAACTGATGTGATATAATGCAAGTCTATGTATACTTTAAATCAAACAAAAGTTTGAAGTTTTCCGCTAAAATTAATCTATATGATGTAATGATGATGTATGTATGCTTGTCTGCAACCTCTTAGAGGTCAACGACGCCAGTTTCGGCTAGGTTCTAGACCCTGGTCGTGATAATAATTCTTCTCATACACCTTAAGTGATATATAGCCATAGGCTATTACTTTCCCGTGTTGAATAAGAACACACCCTAAGCCCACTCGAGATGCATCACAATACACAACGAAGCCCTTGGACCGGTAAAGTCAATATCGGAGCGGAAGTAAGCCTATTTTCATGATTTGGAAGCTTCTTTCACATACCTCCAACCACTCATATTTCACACTCTTTTGGGTCAAAGTAGTCAAAGGAGATGCAATGAACGCAAAACCATCCACAAACCTCCTATAATAACCTTCTAAACCCAAGAAACTCCTAATGTCGGTTGGAGTCAATGGTCTAGTCATATTTTTCACCGCCTCAGTTTTCCTTGGATCAACCTCAATACCCTCACTAGATATGATATGACCAAGAAATTCCAGCGACCTCAAATAAAACTCACATTTGCTATACTTGGCAAATAATTGGTTTTCCTTAAGTACATGTAACACCACCCTCAAATGGTCCATGTGTTTACCCTTATTTTTTGAATATACCAAGATGTCGTCAAAGTAGAAAATGACAAATGAATCTAGGTAACTTGAAACACCCTATTCACGAGATTGATAAATGTTGCTGGGGCATTAGTTAGACAAAAGGACATTACGAAGAACTCATAGTGACCATATCTAGTCCGAAATGCCGTTTTTGGTATATCCTCACCTCTCACCCTAAGTTGGTGATACCTTGATCTCAAGTCAATTATAGAAAAGTATCTTGTCCCTTGGAGTTTATTGAACAAGTCGTCAATCCGAGGGAGAGGATACTTGATCTTAACAGTAACTTTGTTGAGTTGGCGATGATCAATGCACATTCTAAGGGACCCATTCTTCTTCTACACAAACATAAACCAGAGCACTCCATGGAGAAATACTAGGTCTAATGAAGACTTTTGTTTAGTAAATCTTTGATTTGAGCCTTCAAGTCTTTCAATTCGTCCAGAGCCATCCGACAAAGAGGAATTGAAATGGGATTGGCATCCGGTAGAAAGTTAATACAAAAATCAATTTCCTGTCTGGGAGGGATTCCAGGAAGATCATTAGGAAACATCTTCGGAAATTCCCTTACTATAGTGACTAACTCAATGGAAGGATTTTTAGAGTCTAAATCTATGACTTTTACAATGTGGTATAAACACCCTTTTGAGATCATTTTACAAGCCTTAAGAAAAGATATGATACGACCTCTAGGAATAGAATTTCCCTCCTTCCACTCTAAAGCGGGTTCATTTTGATAATTGAACTTGACAATTCTTGTTCTACAATCAATGGAAACAAACAATCATGCAATCAATCTATCCCCAAGATGACATCAAAATCAACCATATAAAGTTCTACTAATTCAACATGAGTAACTCTATTGGGCAACATTATAGGACAATTTCTTTATACCCTCTTTGCAACAAACGAATCACCTACCGGGGTAGTTACCACAAAATATTCTTTTAGAATATCAGAAAAATATTAAACTTTCTAGCTATGAAGGGGGTAACAAAAGATAATGTAACACCCGGATCAAGTAAATCATATATATCAATAGCGAAGACTTGCAACATACCACTAACCACATTGGGAGAACTCTCTTGTTCACTCGTTGAGCGAAGAGCATAAAAGCGATTCTTCTTTGGAGGATCCATATCAGAACCACTAGCTTGAGATTTCCTACTACCCTTGTCTTGCCCCTTCAAATATTGACAATACCTAACCTTGTGGCCACTCTTTCCACACCCAAAGCAATTTTTTGTCCAAACAAGGCAATCACCATAATTGTTCTTGCCATACTTTCCACAAGTTGGCTTCTTGTTTGGTGATCTAGTACCACTCCCCTTTTGAGACTTTGGGTTACACACCCTATCATAATGAGCCTTGAAGAATCTGGTAGGAACTTGATTAGAAAAACTATTCTTGAACCTACGCTTATCTTGAATGTCAATCTTACCCTTTGAAGAACCACCATCAAATGATCTTGCCCTCCTGGCATCCCTACTGTTTCTTTTAACCCTTGTCTCTTCCACTTGTTGAGCATGAATCATGAGACGAGAAGTTTTCATATTATTTTGTAGCATAGACGAACAACATTCTTTCTTCAAGTCATGTGATACCTCCATCACAAAGTGTCTCATTTCATCCCTATGATCGGAAACCAAAGAAGGAGCATACTTTGGAAATTTACTGAATTTCAGAAATTAGTCAAGTACACTCATACCTCCTTTATGAAGGTTGATGAATTCCTCCACTTTGACTTCCCTCTTCTCTCTTTGAAAGAACTTATCAAGAAAAGCCTTCTTGAAGATCTCCCACGTCACCGATCAACCTCATAAAGGCATATTATCTCTCTATTGGATGTACCAAGTTTAGGTCACATCCTTGAGTTGGTATGTGGCGAACTCGACCTTCTCACACTAGTAGTCAACCCCATAGCATAGAGAATCTTGTAGGTTTTATCAATGAACTCTTGGAGGTCTTCCTCAACTTTGGACCCATAAAAAGTAAGGGTATTCATCCTTGTAAAATCCCTCAAACGGGAGGCCATGGTGCCAACATGTTGATTTTCTAGGGTTACAACCTCTCGGTTAGCTTGGGCCGTCATAGCTTGTGCTTAAGTGGTGACAACTTGTGTTCGAGTAGTAATTTCTTGGGCCATTTTGAGAAAGGCTGCCCTATTTCCCATCCAATGAGGAGGATAGACCGGAGCTTGGTCATCATTAGAAACTCAAGAGGAGGAAGTTGATTGCCTTTGGAAGGACCTCCCGCATTGGAAATCTCTTCATCAAGTCTTCGAGCGACTTCTCTTTGAGTATTCATTGCCTATAATCATAATAAAAGGATTATATGTTGAGGGAACAAGCACGATATTGGATTTCCAAGAAAAGGAAAATTTCCTAAGCATTTAATAGTTTCCTATTCATAAGTGTGGTGCGCTTCACAATTATGAATAATAATCTACACAGACGTGTTCAAGCGAGACATCAACTCTAAATATATTCAACCTCATGCTCTGATACAAAGTTTGTCACATCTAGGGAGCACCCCTAAACGTAACCTGCGTTGTCATTCTCATCGAGGACTAAGACTAGCCTCTTAGGTTACATCATATACATTCTTAGGTTAAAAATACGGAAAAATGTAAAACTTTTCTTCTATATATCATGAGGCTTACATAGACCTCCCGCGTACCCAAATATGTATATTCATATAGAGTATACTTAGACCCTTCGTATAAGAAGATTACATAGTCTTCTACTTTAATTACGCACACATATATATAAGATATAACATAGTCTGAAAACCGGATGTCTCATCTCATAACCATCTAAAAAAGATTATAACAATTGAGCATAGCCCATACATTGATACATTAAAAGCCACATATAGGCTTTACAATCTTTAGTACTCAATTGAAAGAAATAAACATATTGTCTGAAAGACTAATCAATATATGATTCTAGAAAATGGTATTGTCCTCGAAGTGGTGAGGACCTACCCAACTTGGAGAGTGATAATTCCAAATATTCTTTCAAAAGTCATCACAAGACCTTCAACGACCAGAACATAAAATGTTGGGGAAAAGAGAGAAAATGGGGTTAGTACATCACTTGTACTATGTATAGGACCATATGCACACTCACATAAAATTTTGTTCAAACATGACATTTCATTAAAACATGCAATTTCTTTTTAAAAGCACCATGCACATTTTAAGAACCAATACAAGTCAAGAATACATATTCATCACAAGACCAACAATACTAAGTTTAGTCAAGTCAACATCCATATAAACATAATTGAGTACATAGTCAAGACAACTCTATCATCAAGTCATAACATCAACAAGCACGTACAAGAGTTCAACATCATATCTAAAGCAAGTCTATTACTCATGAAACCTCATTAATTCCACTAGTGCAATGACTAAGCAAAGGCCCAGAGGCCATAACCTTACTCAATCATGTACCTAACAAGTACCATAACCAATGTCCAGCTTCACATACTATATCATTTAGAAAAATCATCATCATACCTTAGCAATATAGACCATAGACATAATCATAAGTGAAACCAATGTCATATAGTGTCATCAATATGTAAGATCATCATATACACATCATTTACGTTTATAAGCATATTTATATATAAGAACATCCTTCTAAGACTTCCCTCAAGTCTATCGAGTGCAATGTATAAGTAGAGTCCCATACCCCTACCTAGACTAAGTCAAACCTCTCAAGTAATCCTAGTTAGACTCCACTTTATTACTTCATTTTACTTTCGGGAACATCTTGCCTTAGCCGACATAGATCTCATGAGCCAATGGGGAATCATGTGTCATGGAACCCTACCCCGAAGGAAGGTGGACTACTTGCCAAGGTAGTACGAAAAGATGAACATATTATCTAGGTGGATCTACTAGCTAGTATTCCTATGGGGGCAACATAGTTCAAGAACTAGGAGATATAGTTGGGACCCTCTTTATTCTACATGAATTATAGTCTCCAATCTCATGAGTACAATAGTGAACCTACCTTCCCTATTCGGGAGGGGACACTCCTTACTCTAGTTCACTCGGTGCTAATCTAGAGTCCCTTTTGAAATGTCTTCAGTGCCTTTATAATCATCATATCTAATGTAGGTCATAGGGTCTACCCTTTATATAATCATCATCATATCTTGATAACAATTGCATGAGTATTGTCATTTCATTAAAATTCATACATGTGAGGTTAGCCCATTTACATATCACACCAAAATAAGGCACATTGGTAAGTTATCGCCATCCTTATAACATTTACATCTTATCCAACAACTCATAAACCATAGTTTAAGGCATTTCAGTTCAAAATCATACCTACCCTAACAATCATAATGTAAACTTTACTTCAATACAACAACATCACTTAATCACAAGTTATCACAACTGAAGTAAAGAATTGCGATTAGAAGACTCACCCAATCTCCTTCACAATACCATCATCAAGGTCTTACCATCAACCCTCCAATTCAAACCATCAATGGGTGTAATATCATTACACAATTGGTAACCAAAATAATAATTAAGTCAATGGAATCACTATACAACAATTCATCACTAGTTCATAGCCTAGAATTTTAGACTTAGGTCAATTACTCAAGAACTAGCATAATTGGATTATAATATATCACAATCTACTCATATTTGGAATAATAACAACATAGGATAGCAACTCACACACTATCCAAGACAATTGTATCAATACTATATAATTCAATTCCAGATCACAACCTAGGGTTTAGGAGAAAAGGTCATCTTCCACAAACTAGGACAAGGTATCAAGAATTAGTATAATGTAACCATAATACATGTGCTTTTATTTGAGGAGACTTCATGAAATTATAACCTTTTTTTATACACTACCCATAGTCCTCAAGATTTGTGATATGTTTAAATAGCCAACTTAGGCCAAAATCATATGTTTGGGGTGTGGTGAAAAGCATATGTAACTCAAGAAGTGCAAAGAAGTTCCTCTTGACCCATGGTTTTGAGAAAGATGGAACCTCTCCATATAAAAAAAGAGACAAAAAGAAGAAAAGAATGAAAAATATTTATAAAAAAAAGTTGTTGAATAAAGTTGTGAAATGTAAAAATAAATGGGGTGTTCAACAGTCCATTGAAATTGGGTGAATTGTGAGTACAAATGTCACGACAGGGAGCATCCTCTAGACGTAACCGACGTCGTCGTCCTCAGAGAGGACTCAGAAAAGCCTCTTAGCGTTCATCATAACATGTCATCAGTAAAAATGTAGAAAAATTATAACATTATACATATTGAGGTTTACATAGACCTCTCACATACTATATATGGTGTTTACTTAGACTCCTCGCATAGGAAGCCTACATATACTTCTCATTTAGACGATATAATTAACATAGAAGGATTTAGTCTAATAATAACGTCTCATATTTAACCATCTAAGATGAAGTATAACATTTGGGCATAGCCCTCTTACAAATATGTAATTGCCACATAGGGCTTACAACAATATCTTCTACAATAGGAGAGAAAAGAATATCTTAAGACTAGGAAATTTGACTAGGCTAGATAGAAGAAATCTTCCTCGAACATTAAGGACTCACTAATCAACTTGGGAAAGATGTACAAGTCTTCTTCCAATTGACCTTGATACATCAACGGCCCAAACCTACATTGTTATGGAAAAAGGGATAGAATATGAGTTAGTACATCCACTTGTAATATGTACGGAAACATATGCACATATAACCTTTGAAATCATGCTTAAGGGGGCATTTTTTCAAAGTCATGCAAAGTTATTTTTGAAAGCCTTAATTCACAGATAAGAACACATACAATCTAATGATCACATATTCATTAAGACAAGTCCATATGCAACACAACACCAACACCATCAATAAAGTCAAGTCAACATAATCATTAGCAACATAAAGTCATATCTACATGTAAAGTAGCATATCAAGAGCATATAGCCAAAGCAATCTCCAACATAATGTCCGAACAACAAAACATGTACAAGAGATCATATCATCATAAATTATAAGACCGTTACCAACAATACCATCCCAAGCATACAAGTGGAATGCACATGTGAAGTCCCATAATCCTCTTAATCAACTAAACAAGGAATAAGATCATAAGTAATGCCTAACTTCGTATAGCATAGCATCATGAGTAGTCATCATCATATTTAGAAATATAGACCAATAACATGTTCATAAGTGAAACTAATATCATGTAAGATCATCAACATGTAAAGTCAACATATGCATATGATTTACTTTATATGATCATAAGAACCACCTCCTAGGACTTCCCTTAAGGCCAATTAGTGCAATGTATAGGTAGAGTCCCATACCCCATGCTAGACTAAGAAGAACCTTTATGTCACCCTAGTTAGAGTTCACTTTATTACTTTCATTTTTCTTTCGGGAATGATCGCCTTAATTGACATAGACCATATGAGCTAAACATGGAATTTGGTGTCATGAAACGCTACACTAAAAGGTGGTGGTCTAGTTGCCAAGGTAGGAACAAAACCTGAACATAGAATTATAGGTGGATACACTAGCTAATATTCCTATGGAGGCAATATACTTAAGAAACTATAAGTTACGTCTTGAACCCTCTTAATTTCCATTAGCAATTTGAGCCCTCATCTCATGAGAATGTTTGGTGAATCTCCCTTCTATGGGGAGTCAACACCTTTCATTTTCAAGTTCACACGGTGCTAATGTAAAGTCCCTTTTTGAAATGCTATTAAGTCATTATTTAACAATCGTAACTTAATTTAGGTTAAGGTCATTTGTGAGATAACATGTCATTATCTTATCACCTAATACACACAAGAGAAACCATCTTCAAAACTTGTATTATCATAGCTTAACCATGATGTAACATTCAACATAATCATATCATGCCATCAGAATTATCATATCATATATTCCTACTCTAATCACATGTAGTACTTCAATTTCACAACATCATCACCAAATATATCCATCATTATTGAAGAGTTTGAAGATCACAATGTCCTACCAAGTAGCTTCCATAGCCTTCATCAAGAATCTCACCCTAAATTCATCATAATTGTTGACACCAAATTTTGGTCCGATGGTTTTGAAATTAATACATTTTTGAGTCAAATACAACAAAAAAAAATCTTCCTATCCCACATCTTTTCTCTAACAATTTTCAATTTTTTGCAAAAGTCCCACATCGGCATTTTATCCCTTTTGAGGATTTTTGGGTCTCTATATAAACCACTTCATTCCATATTTTAGAGGGAGGGGAATACAAAAGAATACTCATACAATTTTGAGAATTCTTGGTTCCATAGTTTAAAAGTTTTAAAAGTGTTTTTGTGGTTTTTTCGAGTTGAGGAGGTGGAGTCGTCTCCTTCAAACTCATAGTTCCGGTTCGCTGCCCAGAACCAGGTAAATGTTTTCTCTTAGTGTTGTTTTATTTTATTCCCAGCTCTTTTATGTTTTCTGTTTATTATATGTAGCTTGTTTTGTTTATTTTTTTTAGTTTAATATAGTTATAAAAGTTAATTAATATTTGTGTTTATTATAGTTTTAATATTAGCATTATTTTATGATTTGATGTTCATTTATTTATTATTATTATTTTAAAATTGTTAGTCAACTATTTGCTATCTTAAATTTTCAGAGTTTTGTTATTATTCTATTTTAATGTTATTTTTAATTTTTATATATTACGTTATCGTTGTTTCCATTTCTAATTATGTTGTTTTAGTTTGGTTGATTGTTTTCCATATTCTCTTGGGATAAGTTTGTTATGTTTTGTTGATGTCCAGGTTATATTATTTTTATTGTTAATTTGGCCGATGAAAAATCTATCCGTCGGGTTTAGAGGCCTCCTCATTTCTAAAAGACGGAAATTTTAATTAAAGTTTATATATTTTGTATGTTGAATGGCCGATAAAAAATCTATCCGTCGGGTTTAGAGGCCTCCTCATTTCTAAAAGACGGAAATTTTAATTAAAGTTTATATATTTTGTATGTTGAATGGCCGATGAAAAATCTTTCCGTCGGGTTTAGAGGCCTTTTCATTTTAAAAGACGGAAATTTTTAGCTTAAGTTCATATAACTAATTTGGTAAATCGTTAAATTGGCCAATGAAAAAACTCTCCGTCGGTTTTGGACGCCTCCCCAATATTAAAAGACGGAAATTTAATTAAAGTTAATATTTTTATTGTTAAATTTTGGCCGATGAAGAAATTATCGTCGATTTCCAAGGCCTCCCATGTTAATAAGACGGATTTTTATTTTAGTTATTGTTTGAGTTATTTATTTTTATTTATATTGTTTTGACACTAACTCTTTTACTAAGTGTCTTTACAGGTACCCGGAGTTGCTTCTCCTTGAAATTATTTGAAAAGTTCGAATTATAATTTCATTCGTTATTTTGTGAATATCGACGTTAGGCAAACTTTAGGCCGATAATTATTGTTTTATTGTGCATATTGTTTGTTTATTATATGTGTTTATTTTATATTTTTCCTCAATTTGAAAAGATAAATGAATTCAGTCGGGAACCACATTTGTGGATTCCGAAGGGTGCCTAACCCCTTCCCTTCGGAATAACTAGAATCCCTTACCTAGAATCGAATTGGTTTCGTATATTAATAATTGGTTTCCTAGTTTTCCTAAAAATTAGGTGGCGACTCTTTTTTAAAACTCGTTTATTTTTAAACTTTGTTAAAATTGAAACAATTAATTATTTTCGAGTTGCCGCGACGTTTCGCCCTATTTCGACAGAGTAGGGATGTAAACAGAATGGCGACTCCGCTGGGGAGTTTTTGAGGTTTTAACCAATATGGATTTATTTGTTTTTCAAATTGAGGAGATTTTTGCTTTATTATTATGTTATACCTTGTATTTTTATATTTTTGCTGATTATTTGTTTATTGTATGTACTCATTATTTATCTTGTTGTGGGTGTATATTATCATTGCATTCATGGCATATCTCCGATATATATGTATAGTATATTAAAGGACGGTTTGCGGAACCGCAACCGGACTTTTTTTTATACTCACCTTTTTCTGGAATGATCGGCAATTTATTGGTTCGTTATGCGTCCAATGGTTGTCGTGAATTCCAGCCTAAGTTGTCCGCTTGGGTTCCCTGTCTTTCAAAAGCCACTCTTAGTCAACTAGGATAGAGCTAAACCAAAACCTCATATTAAGCATGACACAATTGTTTGTATGTTATGTGATATACATGTTGTATATATGTTGTATAATAGTTCATTATTTTAAAATCACTTTTGTTAACCTAGTTTTAAGAATATTCATAATTCAAGTCCAATTTTTTGAAGTTAAATCGTTGGAACTACGTTTGACCTGATTCCTACTTCAACGGGATACGTAGGCGCCATTAAGGCTCGGTCATCTTCCCCGTAAGTTTTCCAAATTTTAAGAATAGAAACTGGGGCAAAATTTTGGGGAAGTCTCCAAAATTTTATAATGGAGATAGTTGTTACAATATTAAATACCGGAGGTTTGTCGAAGCTGAAACAGGGGTAAAAATTTTTAGGAATGCCCTCAAAATTTTCACCAAGATTGTACGCAGACTCCAGTATTTAGGAGGCTTCACTCCGAGTTGGTTTGTATATTTTGCATTAATTTTTTGTACATAATGTCACAATCATTGTATATCTTTGTTTTTATTATATTCCATTGAAAAAATTAGTTTAATTGACATTTTTTAAGTTTGGGTAGTCCGCCCTTCAACGCGACTCATTATTTTCTTATTTTATTTTTGTTACTTTTGTTGAATTTGGGTGGTCCGCCCTTCAATGTGATTCACTGATTTCTTCATTCTTGTTAATTTCATTTTTAAGTAATTAAAAAATATTTTTGTTAAAGTTGGGTTGCCCGCCTTTCAATGTGGCTCATTGGTTTTTATCCTCATTATTTTTCCTTTCAAAAATTAATTTGTTGTTTATGAATTTTATGTCATATTTGGACGAACTACGCAGACCTGATTCTCATCATTGAGATACGTAGGCAGCCCTTTGAGGGTTCGGTATTTCTTTATTCAAAAGATCTTTTATTTTTATTTCTTTTAATGTTTATAATTTTTAAATAATTTTTTTTATGACTTGGTGGATGCCAACACAGTTCAAGTGTGCATGTGAAAATAATTTGTACAATAAAGAAGATTGCCTTCTTGTTAAACCATGGATTCTTTTGGTACCTCTCATTCATACTTTGTTACACTTGCAAATGTTGTCTTGTATAAATTCAAAATTAGAACAAAATCAGATTCATTGTTTCATGTGCATTGTGTGGTGAGTTTTGAATCAAATTCAATTGTTTTGCATTGTTGATCTAGAACTTGACCTAAATGTTATTGAGGCGAAATTCTGAGTAATGTATGATTTGAAAAATGATTGTAGGCCTTCTTTGATCTGTTTGAGCCTTTCAAAGCCTACCAAATGATGTTAATCCTTAGATGTCCCCACTTTGAGCCTTAAGCCTTTTCTTTGGACAACCACATCTTAGCCTATACCTTTCTGAGTGCTTTTACGCACTATCTCTCTTTTGACCAGACTTTCTTGAGCGCACTGAATACATGCAAGTTATAAGAGAAGATACAAAGTTCAAATTTGTCAAAGACAAAAGTTATCAAAGTTTCTGAATGTCAAGAAAACAAAAATGACTTCAGAAGAAAAAAAAAGGGTTCAAAATTCCCCACCAATTTAAGAAAGCAAAATTGAAAAACACTCCAAACAAAAAGGGAGAAAATTCAAAAGGAAGGGACAACAAAGAGAATCAAACGCTAAAAGCGTAATAAATGTTAAAAGCATCTATTTAGTGCAATGCTCAAGAAAGAATAAGTCACTTTAATCCCAAATGACTATCGTACCCGTTCCTAATCCAACATTACAAGCTATTAACAAGCCCTACATGATTTCAATTCAAATATTCCAAATTAGTGGAGATTTACATGAAGGTCAAGCCTATGGTATCACAATTGCATGCATTGAAATTTTTGTTGAGTGTGAGTGTGCTTTTCCAGATATTCCCAAATCAAAACACTTTAAATGTACACCAATTGAAAGTTTCTTTCTTGTGAGGGCACTTGAAACATGATATTAGGTCTAGTTCAAAGATTTTGCTTGTAGCAAGATGAACAAATCTTGTCGTTACTTAAGTACAATTGAGGTACCACTTGAATCCATAGGAATTACCTCGATGTCAATTTCAATCGAAAGAGAAAAATTGTGAGAAATTTTGTACAATACTATTGTTGGCGCTAACCAAGTTAAAATATGTTTCATTGTTGATATTTGTCCAAACAACTTTGTGGACGGTTTCATTGTTGATTTTGTCCATACCAACTTTGTGTACCATTTCATTGTTGATATTTGTCCAAAGAACTTTGTGGACCGTTTCAAAGTTTAAATTGCATTTTCGGTAGTCATACCCTTCAAAATGACATCTTTTATTTTCGGTAGTCATACCCTTCAAAATGACATCTTTTTAATTTGGGTCGTCATACCTTTCAAACTGACATCATTTTATTTTTGTGCCTCATATTTGTCCAAACAACTTTGTGGACCGTTTCAAAGTTTAAATTGCATTTTTAGTCATGTCCTTCAAAATGACATCTTTTTATTTTTGGGTCGTCATATCCTTCAAAATGACCTCTTTTATTTTAGGTAGTCATACCTTTCAAAATGACATCTTTTAAAGTTAGGTAGTCATATCTTTCAACATGACATTTTCTTAAATTTAGGTAGTCAAACCTTTCAAAATGATATCTTCTCAAAATTGATTTGTTATCTCAAATAAAATGATTTATTTCATATTGGTTTGTCATGCCGTTCAATATGACACTTTTTTTTTATTATTCCATTTTAAATTGACATTTTATTTAATTCATGATGCTATTAAGTTTGAATCATTGCATTGGTTAATACCTTGTTCATATGGTCATGTTTGCATAATTTATGTTATATTTGCTACTAACATTGATATTGCAGATTTTGTGATAGACATTTTAAGTTCAAGTTGGGTCGTCCGCCTTTCAAAGAGACAAGATTGGGTCGTCATCTCCCTTCAAATGACATGTTAAGTTCAAGTTGGGTCGTCCGCCTTTCAAAGAGACAAGATCGGGTTGTCATCTCCCTTCAAATGACCTGTTAAGTTCAAGTTGGGTCGTCCGCCTTTCAAAGAGACAAGATCGGGTCGTCATCTCCCTTCAAATGACATGTTAAGTTCAAGTTGGGTCGTCCGCCTTTCAAAGAGACAAGATTGGGTCGTCATCTCCCTTCAAATGACATGTTAAGTTCAACTTGGGTCGTCCGCCTTTCAAAGAGACAAGATCGGGTTGTCATCTCCCTTCAAATGACATGTTAAGTTCAAGTTGGGTCGTCCGCCTTTCAAAGAGACAAGATTGGGTCGTCATCTCTCTTCAAATGACCTGTTAAGTTCAACTTGGGTCGTCCGCCTTTCAAAGAGACAAGATCGGGTTGTCATCTCCCTTCAAATGACATGTTAAGTTCAAGTTGGGTCGTCCGCCTTTCAAAGAGACAAGATCGGGTCGTCATCTCCCTTCAAATGACATGTTAAGTTCAAGTTGGGTCGTCCGCCTTTCAAAGAGACAAGATTGGGTTGTCATCTCCCTTCAAATGACATGTTAAGTTCAAGTTGGGTCGTCCGCGTTTCAAAGAGACAAGATTGGGTTGTCATCTCCCTTCAAATGACATGTTAAGTTTAACTTGGGTCGTCCGCCTTTCAACGAGACAAGATTGGGTTGTCATCTCCCTTCAAATGACATGTTAAGTTCAACTTGGGTCGTCCGCCTTTCAAAGAGACAAGATCGGGTCGTCATCTCCCTTCAAATGACATGTTAAGTTCAAGATGGGTCGTCCGCCTTTCAAAGAGACAAGATTGGGTTGTCATCTCCCTTCAAATGACATGTTAAGTTCAAGTTGGGTCGTCCGCCTTTCAAAGAGACAAGATTGGGTCGTCATCTCCCTTCAAATGACATGTTAAGTTTAACTTGGGTCGTCCGCCTTTCAACGAGACACGCTGGGTTGTCACATTATTCAAAGTAACATGTTATTCGCATCATCCTTCTTTCAAAAAGGTACACCACCTTCATCGTGCAACTTCGCAAGTAACATCAAAGGTATGTGAATTTTCTCAGTTTGCAATCAATCGCCGTCTTTTGTTTATTGTTTTCATCCAGTCGATTAATGTGGAGTCTTGCTCAAAAAGTTCTACTAACGTCTCGATTGTTTTGTTCAACGTTTATCCAATCAAATTTGGTTCGTCAACTTTGTTTGACCAGGACCTCTTTCATCGATCCTAATCAAACAAAGGGGCAAGTTGTTGACACCAAATTTTGGTCCGATGGTTTTGAAATTAATACATTTTTGAGTCAAATACAACAAAAAAAAATCTTCCTATCCCACATCTTTTCTCTAACAATTTTCAATTTTTTGCAAAAGTCCCACATCGGCATTTTATCCCTTTTGAGGATTTTTGGGTCTCTATATAAACCACTTCATTCCATATTTTAGAGGGAGGGGAATACAAAAGAATACTCATACAATTTTGAGAATTCTTGGTTCCATAGTTTAAAAGTTTTAAAAGTGTTTTTGTGGTTTTTTCGAGTTGAGGAGGTGGAGTCGTCTCCTTCAAACTCATAGTTCCGGTTCGCTGCCCAGAACCAGGTAAATTTTTTCTCTTAGTGTTGTTTTATTTTATTCCCAGCTCTTTTATGTTTTCTGTTTATTATATGTAGCTTGTTTTGTTTATTTTTTTTTAGTTTAATATAGTTATAAAAGTTAATTAATATTTGTTTTTATTATAGTTTTAATATTAGCATTATTTTATGATTTGATGTTCATTTATTTATTATTATTATTTTAAAATTGTTAGTCAACTATTTGCTATCTTAAATTTTCAGAGTTTTGTTATTATTCTATTTTAATGTTATTTTTAATTTTTATATATTACGTTATCGTTGTTTCCATTTCTAATTATGTTGTTTTAGTTTGGTTGATTGTTTTCCATATTCTCTTGGGATAAGTTTGTTATGTTTTGTTGATGTCCAGGTTATATTATTTTTATTGTTAAATTTGGCCGATGAAAAATCTATCCGTCGGGTTTAGAGGCCTCCTCATTTCTAAAAGAGGGAAATTTTAATTAAAGTTTATATATTTTGTATGTTGAATGGCCGATGAAAAATCTATCCGTCGGGTTTAGAGGCCTCCTCATTTCTAAAAGACGGAAATTTTAATTAAAGTTTATATGTAACGACCTGTTTAGTCGTTTTGAGCAACAGAGTCCATTTCTGGAAAAACTGGCTGGGACGACGAGGGTCACGACGGACCGTCGTGGTCACGACGGCCCGTCGAGGGAGTGTCGTCCCATGGCACTTAGAATTTGGAAATTGGGTACTGAAAATCGACTCTCTGTAAATTGTGACGGACCTGCAGGACGTGCCGTCACATCCACGACGAACCGTCGTGAGTCCCGTTGCAAAACACTTCAACGTTTGAGAATTTGGTTCGAGAAACGAGTTTCTGACCGCCATGACGGACGTGCAGGACGGACCGTCACAGGTGTGACGGACCGTCACATTGTCCGTGGTGACGATGGGATTTTGGGCAGTTGCGACGACCTGCGTGACGGACCGTCGCAGGCATGACGGCCCGTCACAGGTCACGCAGTCCCAGACAGTTTAGGATTTCTCCACACGTTTTAAGGGTCGTTTTTGACTATTCTTTCCTTAATTATAAAGATTGAGGGTTAACATTTATAAGTCTAATTACTTAGGGTTAAAAGAAGTAACCTTAAGTTAATTAGGGGGTTTTATTGTCCTCTTTTACACTTAATTATATTGTAATTAGGGTAAAGGAAAGAGGGTTGAATAAAACAAAAGAGAAAGAACAGAAAGAGAAGGAGAAATCGATCGAGAGGAAGAAGTAACAAAGCTTGGGAGATTTCTTGTTGATTCCAATTCTTCGGTGGAGGTAGGTTATGGTTTTTATGTTACGATAATCGTAGTGAACTCTTGATAGTGTATGATATGTATTGATGATGTTGTAAACCTGTCTATGTGCTTAAATTGTATGCTTGCATGATTATGATTATGAGATTGTGATTAATTAACAAGCATGATGAAGCTATTGAATCCCAAATCTTGAAAGAACCCTAATTCGCTTGATATATTATATAATAAGATTGATGATGCCTTAGTATGAAAGAAGGCTTGATAAATTATATAATGAGAATGAGGATGCCTTAGTGTAAAAGAAGGCTTCATGAATTAGGGGATCGGGTGCCACGTTCCGGTACCAGGATAGAATGAATACGAGGATCGGAGTGTCACGTTCCGACACCAGGATAGAATATGAGGATCGGGTGCCACGTTCCGGTACCAGGATAGAATGAATACGAGGATCGGAGTGTCACGTTCCGACACCAGGATAGAATATGAGGATCGGGTGCCACGTTCCGGTACCAGGATAGAATGAATATGAGGATCGGAGTGTCACGTTCCGACACCAGGATAGAATATGAGGATCGGAGTGTCACGTTCCGACACCAGGATAGAATATGGATCGGGTGCCACGTTCCGGTACCAGGATAGAATGAATATGAGGATCGGAGTGTCACGTTCCGACACCAGGATAGAATTAGAGGAGCGGAGTGTCACGTACCGACACAAGAGGAAGAAAGATAATGAATCTTGAAAGATAACGAATATACTCAATCTAATATGAGTATGGTATTGAGGCTTGAGTCCTCATGAGTGAACTTGACGGAAATTGTTAATGATAAAGTAATTGCTGTTGCTACATGTTGAGTATTGTAGTTGATTTACATTATTATTGATATATATTGTTCCCTATTTTGAGTTAGCCGATGATATCTACTCAGTACGTGTGGTTGTACTGACCCCCTACTTTTATGTTTTCCTTTTTGTTATTTGTGTAATGCAGCAAACGTTCCGTCAACTTCGACTCAGCAGTAGATCAAGCCAGTCTTCACTCCATCGGAAATTCAGGGTGAGCTAATGCGTCTAGCTTGGACTGGGTCTTCTTCTTCAAGTCTTGATGCCTTGAACTTCCGGCATGGACTAGCTTTTTAGTTATATTTTGTTCTTAGACATTCCTAGTTTAGTAATTTGAGATAGATGTTCTTGTGATGATGACTTCCAGATTTTGGGGATATTAATAATAGTTTTGAGTTGTTTTATTAATGAATTAAGTCTTCCGCATTTCTTTTGTTGATATTGTATTAAAATGTTAAGGGTTATATGGGTTGGTTCGCTCACATAGGAGGGTAAATGTGGGTGCCAGTCGCGTCCCCGATTTGGGTCGTGACAGACTTGGTATCAGAGCATTAGGTTCATTGGTCTCATCACACAAGAACAGGTCTAGTAGAGTCTTAAAGAACGGTAGGGGGACGCCTTTACTTTTCTTTGAGAGGCTATAAGACTTTAGGAAAATTCCATTCTTTCATTCTTTCTTTCGTGCTACTACTTGAGTCCAATTGGTATCTAGGTGATACAAATTGGTATCTGACCATCTTCACTCTATTTCACGGATGGTTAGAACTAGAGCAACGACCGCACCAGCAGCGACAACGGAAAGACAGGAAACTACTGAGCCAGCCACTGGGGCTGTGGCTCGAGGAAGAACAACGGCAAGAGGCCGTGGGAGAGGTCGTGGGAGGACGTCCTCTAGAGGGAGAGGACGAGCCCCTAGCCCATCTGATGCTAGGGCGGTGACTCCTCCACCGACTGAGGAGGTAGCTAGAGAGGGTGAGGAAGGGGAAACTGAACAAGGGCAAAACGGAGCCACTACTACACAACATGGTAGGGGCAACGGACAGACGAATAATGGGGCCCATTGTTATGCTTTCCCTGGGAGATCTGAAGCGGAGGCGTCTGATGCTGTTATCACAGGTAATCTTTTGGTTTGTGATTGCATGACATCTGTGTTATTTGACCCTGGCTCCACGTTTTCTTATGTATCTTCATCATTTGCTAACGGTCTAAATTTACATTGTGAATTACTTGACATGCCTATTCGTGTTTCTACTCCGGTGGGTGAGTCTGTGATAGTTGAAAAAGTGTATAGGTCTTGTTTGGTGAATTTTGTGGGGAGCAACACTTATGTGGATTTGGTTATTTTAGAAATGGGTGACTTTGATGTAATTCTGGGTATGACTTGGCTTTCTCCAAACTTTGCGATTTTGGATTGTAATGCTAAAACAGTGATGTTAGCCAAGCCTGGGGCAGATCAGTTAGTATGGGAGGGTGACTACACTCCCAATCCGGTGCGTATCATCTCCTTTATTCGTGCTCAGAAGATGGTTAGTAAGGGTTGTCTAGCTTTCTTGGCACATCTTAAGGATGACACTACTCAAGTACCATCGATTGAGTCAGTTTCGGTAGTTTGTGAGTTTTTGGATGTGTTCCCTGCAGATCTTCCTGGTATGCCACCAGATAGGGATATAGACTTCTGCATTGATTTGGAACCCGGTACTCGCCCCATTTCTATACCCCCGTATAGAATGGCTCCCGCGGAGTTAAGAGAATTAAAGGCTCAACTTCAAGAGTTGTTGAGCAAAGGCTTCATTAGACCAAGTGCATCTCCTTGGGGTTCTCCGGTTTTGTTTGTGAAGAAGAAAGATGGGAGTTTCCGAATGTGCATAGATTACCGACAGTTGAACAAGGTAACTATTAAGAACAAGTACCCCATTCCTCGCATTGATGACTTGTTCGATCAGTTACAAGGTGCTTGTGTCTTCTCTAAAATTGACTTGAGGTCCGGTTATCACAAACTGAAAATACGAGCAACGGATGTGCCAAAGACTGCTTTTCGAACTAGGTATGGGCACTGTGAGTTTGTGGTAATGTCGTTTGGTCTTACTAATGCCCCTGCTGCCTTCATGAGCTTGATGAACGGGATTTTCAAGCCATATTTGGATCTCTTTGTGATTGTGTTTATTGATGATATACTGATATACTCCAAAAGTAAGAAAGAACATGAGGAGCATTTGAAATTGGTGTTAGAGTTGTTGAGAAAGAAAAAGCTTTATGCGAAATTCTCCAAGTGTGAGTTTTGGCTAGATTCAGTGTCCTTCTTGGGGCACGTGGTTTCTAAGGATGGAGTGATGGTAGATCCATCTAAGATTGAGACGGTAAAGAATTGGGTAAGACCTACAAACGTGTCAGAAATAAGGAGTTTTGTGGGTTTAGCTAGCTACTACCGCCGATTCGTCAAGGGATTCTCTTCTATTGCTTCCCAATTGACGAACTTGACTAAGCAAAACGTTCCATTTGTATGGTCGGATGAGTGTGAGGAGAGCTTTCAGAAACTCAAGACTTTGTTGACTACCGCGCCTATCCTTACCTTGCCGGTAGAGGGCAAAAACTTTATTGTCTATTGTGATGCATCCTATTCGGGTTTGGGTGCAGTGCTAATGCAAGAGAAGAATGTGATTGCTTATGCTTCGAGGCAATTAAAAAATGCATGAACGTAACTATCCGACCCATGATTTGGAGTTGGCCGCGGTAGTATTTGCACTAAAGCAATGGAGACACTATTTGTATGGGGTTAAGTGTGAAGTCTATACGGACCATCGTAGCCTACAGTATGTCTTCACTCAGAAGGACTTGAACTTGAGACAGAGGAGATGGATGGAACTACTAAAGGACTACGACATCACTATCTTGTATCATCCGGGGAAGGCGAATGTTGTGGCAGATGCCTTGAGTACAAAGGCCGGAAGCATGGGAAGTCTAGCTCATTTGCAAGCTTCTAGACGCCCATTGGCTAGAGAAGTGCAGATTTTGGCTAATGACCTTATGAGGTTAGAAATAAATGAGAAGGGAGGATTGTTAGCTTGTGTAGAGGCAAAATCCTCTTTCCTTGATCAGATTAAGGGGAAACAGTTTGACGATGAGAAACTAAGGCGAATTCGAGATAAAGTGTTGCAAGGAGAGGCTAAGGAAGCAATAATCGATGGGGAAGGTGTTTTGAGGATTAAGGGAAGAGTATGTGTACCCCGCATCGATGATTTGATCACCACTATTCTGACAGAGGCCCATAGTTCCGGATATTCTATACATCCTGGTGCAACCAAGATGTATCGCGACCTAAAGCAACACTTCTGGTGGAGTAGAATGAAGCGAGATATTGTTGAGTTTGTTGCCAAGTGTCCAAATTGTCAACAAGTAAAGTATGAACACCAGAGGCCCGGAGGAACACTTCAGAGGATGCCCATTCCTGAATGGAAGTGGGAGAGAATCGCGATGGACTTCGTGGTTGGTCTTCCAAAGACATTGGGTAAGTATGACTCCATTTGGGTGATTGTTGATAGGTTAACTAAGTCCGCTCACTTCATTCCTGTCAAGGTGACCTACAATGCAGAGAAGTTAGCCAAGATCTACATCTCAGAGATCGTTCGGTTGCATGGAGTTCCACTCTCCATTATATCAGATAGAGGTACGCAGTTTACTTCTAAGTTTTGGAGAACGTTGCATGCTGAATTAGGTACTAGGTTAGACCTTAGTACTGCATTTCATCCTCAGACAGATGGTCAGTCTGAGCGAACGATTCAAGTTTTGGAGGATATGCTTCGCGCCTGTGTGATAGAGTTTGGTGGCCATTGGGATAGCTTTTTACCTTTGGCAGAGTTTTCATACAATAATAGCTATCACTCCAGTATTGACATGGCTCCATTTGAAGCATTGTATGGGAGGAGGTGTAGATCTCCCATTGGTTGGTTTGATGCCTTTGAAGTTAGACCTTGGGGGACTGATCTGTTGAGAGATTCTATGGAGAAGGTGAAAGCTATTCAAGAAAAGCTTTTGGCGGCTCAAAGTAGACAAAAGGAGTATGCAGACCGAAAGGTTAGAGACTTGGAGTTCATGGAAGGTGAACAAGTCTTGTTGAAGGTTTCGCCCATGAAAGGGGTGATGCGGTTTGGAAAAAGAGGTAAGTTAAGTCCAAGGTATATTGGACCATTTGAAGTGCTTAAGAGAATAGGGGAGGTGGCTTATGAATTAGCCTTGCCCCCAGGGCTGTCCGGAGTGCATCCGGTGTTTCATGTATCTATGTTGAAGAGATACCACGGAGATGGGAACTACATTATCCGTTGGGATTCAGTTTTGTTGGATGAGAACTTGACTTATGAAGAGGAACCGGTTGCTATATTAGATAGAGAAGTTCGCAAGTTGAGGTCGAGGGAGATTGCATCCATCAAAGTGCAATGGAAGAATCGACCGGTTGAAGAGGCTACTTGGGAGAAGGAGGCAGATATGCAAGAAAAATACCCACATCTGTTTACAGATTCAGGTACTCCTTTTCGCCATTATTTTTCTTCTTTTGATCGTTCGGGGACGAACGATGGGTAAATTGGTATTTATTGTAACGACCTGTTTAGTCGTTTTGAGCAACAGAGTCCATTTCTGGAAAAACTGGCTGGGACGACGAGGGTCACGACGGACCGTCGTGGTCACGACGGCCCGTCGAGGGAGTGTCGTCCCATGGCACTTAGAATTTGGAAATTGGGTACTGAAAATCGACTCTCTGTAAATTGTGACGGACCTGCAGGACGTGCCGTCACATCGACGACGAACCGTCGTGAGTCCCGTTGCAAAACACTTCAACGTTTGAGAATTTGGTTCGAGAAACGAGTTTCTGACCGCCATGACGGACGTGCAGGACGGACCGTCACAGGTGTGACGGACCGTCACATTGTCCGTGGTGACGATGGGATTTTGGGCAGTTGCGACGACCTGCGTGACGGACCGTCGCAGGCATGACGGCCCGTCACAGGTCACGCAGTCCCAGACAGTTTAGGATTTCTCCACACGTTTTAAGGGTCGTTTTTGACTATTCTTTCCTTAATTATAAAGATTGAGGGTTAACATTTATAAGTCTAATTACTTAGGGGTTAAAAGAAGTAACCTTAAGTTAATTAGGGGGTTTTATTGTCCTCTTTTACACTTAATTATATTGTAATTAGGGTAAAGGAAAGAGGGTTTGAATAAAACAAAAGAGAAAGAACAGAAAGAGAAGGAGAAATCGATCGAGAGGAAGAAGTAACAAAGCTTGGGAGATTTCTTGTTGATTCCAATTCTTCGGTGGAGGTAGGTTATGGTTTTTATGTTACGATAATCGTAGTGAACTCTTGATAGTGTATGATATGTATTGATGATGTTGTAAACCTGTCTATGTGCTTAAATTGTATGCTTGCATGATTATGATTATGAGATTGTGATTAATTAACAAGCATGATGAAGCTATTGAATCCCAAATCTTGAAAGAACCCTAATTCGCTTGATATATTATATAATAAATTGATGATGCCTTAGTATGAAAGAAGGCTTGATAAATTATATAATGACAATGAGGATGCCTTAGTGTAAAAGAAGGCTTGATGAATTAGGGGATCGGGTGCCACGTTCCGGTACCAGGATAGAATGAATACGAGGATCAGAGTGTCACGTTCCGACACCAGGATAGAATATGAGGATCGGGTGCCACGTTCCGGTACCAGGATAGAATGAATACGAGGATCGGAGTGTCACGTTCCGACACCAGGATAGAATATGAGGATCGGGTGCCACGTTCCGGTACCAGGATAGAATGAATATGAGGATCGGAGTGTCACGTTCCGACACCAGGATAGAATATGAGGATCGGAGTGTCACGTTCCGACACCAGGATAGAATATGGATCGGGTGCCACGTTCCGGTACCAGGATAGAATGAATATGAGGATCGGAGTGTCACGTTCCGACACCAGGATAGAATTAGAGGAGCGGAGTGTCACGTACCGACACAAGAGGAAGAAAGATAATGAATCTTGAAAGATAACGAATATACTCAATCTAATGAACTTAATTCCCAAATGAGTATGGTATTGAGGCTTGAGTCCTCATGAGTGAACTTGACGGAAATTGTTAATGATAAAGTAATTGCTGTTGCTACATGTTGAGTATTGTAGTTGATTTACATTATTATTGATATATATTGTTCCCTATTTTGAGTTAGCCGATGATATCTACTCAGTACGTGTGGTTGTACTGACCCCCTACTTTTATGTTTTCCTTTTTGTTATTTGTGTAATGCAGCAAACGTTCCGTCAACTTCGACTCAGCAGTAGATCAAGCCAGTCTTCACTCCATCGGAAATTCAGGGTGAGCTAATGCGTCTAGCTTGGACTGGGTCTTCTTCTTCAAGTCTTGATGCCTTGAACTTCCGGCATGGACTAGCTTTTTAGTTATATTTTGTTCTTAGACATTCCTAGTTTAGTAATTTGAGATAGATGTTCTTGTGATGATGACTTCCAGATTTTGGGGATATTAATAATAGTTTTGAGTTGTTTTATTAATGAATTAAGTCTTCCGCATTTCTTTTGTTGATATTGTATTAAAATGTTAAGGGTTATATGGGTTGGTTCGCTCACATAGGAGGGTAAATGTGGGTGCCAGTCGCGTCCCCGATTTGGGTCGTGACATTATATATTTTTTATGTTGAATGGCCGATGAAAAATCTATCCGTCGGGTTTAGAGGCCTTTTCATTTTAAAAGACGGAAATTTTTAGCTTAAGTTCATATAACTAATTTGGTAAATCGTTAAATTGGCCAATGAAAAAACTCTCCGTCGGTTTTGGAGGCCTCCCCAATATTAAAAGACGGAAATTTAATTAAAGTTAATATTTTTATTGTTAAATATTGGCCGATGAAGAAATTATCGTCGATTTCCAAGGCCTCCCATGTTAATAAGACGGATTTTTATTTTAGTTATTGTTTGAGTTATTTATTTTTATTTATATTGTTTTGACACTAACTCTTTTACTAAGTGTCTTTACAGGTACCCGGAGTTGCTTCTCCTTGAAATTATTTGAAAAGTTCGAATTATAATTTCATTTGTTATTTTGTGAATATCGACGTTAGGCAAACTTTAGGCCGATAATTATTGTTTTATTGTGCATATTGTTTGTTTATTATATGTGTTTATTTTATATTTTTCCTCAATTTGAAAAGATAAATGAATTCAGTCGGGAACCACATTTGTGGATTCCGAAGGGTGCCTAACCCCTTCCCTTCGGAATAACTAGAACCCCTTACCTAGAATCGAATTGGTTTCGTATATTAATAATTGGTTTCCTAGTTTTCCTAAAAATTAGGTGGCGACTCTTTTTTAAAACTCGTTTATTTTTAAACTTTGTTAAAATTGAAACAATTAATTATTTTCGAGTTGCCGCGACGTTTCGCCCTATTTCGACAGAGTAGGGATGTAAACAATAATTATCAAATAACTCACTCATCATCATCATAATATAGTGAATTGAACAATAACATAACCAATTCTAACTAACCTAATCATCTTCAAGTCCAACTCAGATAGGGTTAAGGCAAATGGTCGAATTCATATATTCTATCATCAAACTAAGACAATGAATAAGAAATAGAACAATTAACCCACAAACAATCATATTCTATCATTAATAATAAAATGAAATCAACATTAAATCCAACTGAAAGAAAAATCACGAAATTTGAAAGAAACTCATGTTTTTGACATCTTTAGAAATCAATTTGAAAGAGCATCTTGGAGAAAAGAGTCCCAAGAGTGAAGAGTTTTCATACCTTAACAATCCCTAAAGATTGATGTAATGAAATTTGAAATATTTCACCCCTAATAACCTTGAACCTTAGTCTTCAATGGTGTTCTTTAGGGAAAGAGACAGAAAGTAGAGAGAAGTTACCGAGAGTTTGAGTTTGGGAATTGTGGGGTGTTGGGTTAGTTTAATTAGGTTTAGGCCTTATATAGTGCCCCTACTAACTTAATTAATCACCTTTAACCCCTAATTAATTAACTAACTAACTAAATAATTATGTCCTAACTAAATATCTTAACAGTAAAACAGACCCTCAAACGACGACTCTTCGACCTACGGACCATAGGTCCATCGACGGCCCGTGCTGGCAAGTCTTAGTTCGCGAGAGAGAGTGGTATTTTTGACCATATTGATGTTTTTTTCTAAGTATGGACCTACGACTTCATTGATGGGCTGTTGACCCATCAATGACTCATCGTTTGGTCCGTCGTTTTTGACAACTTTTTGTCATTTGCAAGGGACCTCTCCATGGACCCTAAGGGTGGTCCTTGGGGAGTCGTACCCGGACGTTTTGACCCTACATACACTAAAATACTTGTTTAACACATTTATACCAATTTTCACAAATGTTTGACTCTTAAAACCCCATGAAACATGTCAAGGCACACTAGTGCAAATTTCACAATTAACCGGACGTCATGGACGTTTCTTGACATTTTCACTCTAACACTTACCAACTAGTTTAAATAAATTATTTTAGGCCGTTAAAGAGTTTATAAATCTTAGTTATTCATGTGAGGCTCTATATTAGGTCTTGGACGAAGTGTTACATTACCCCCCCTTAGGAACATTCCTCCCCGAATGACACTATAATCTTTTTATAGGAGGAGGATGACTCAAGAGTAGAAGCCCAACCAACAACAACGTAAATCATTTGAGACACAAACCATATGAGTAATTCATAACTCAAATCAACATACCAACATGGTATTTGCACATAGTAATTCAAATCATAGTTTACCACATATAAGAGCTCAACATCACATCATGAGGAACTACCTTCTTAATATCAGCATGAGCTCAACAGGATCATCAACTCACTTATGCCAACCTTCTTTCAGAAGTCATTAACGTGCTCAATACTATTTCACGATAAAAATACAAATAAGTGCAAAATAATCCCAAGAGCATTTTCACATGTAAACTCATTTTAGCATGAACCTTTACCATAAATATACATATTTAGCAAATCAAGCCGAATTCAAATTTATTCATTATTTTTAAGAGGATTATTACTAACCTAAACTTAAGCTAGAATTTTGAGGAAAAAATGAGGATGATGAGAATTCTTGTCGGACTCGTCCTCCCATGTTGCTCTCATAACTAGGTGGTTTTTCCATAGGATATTTACGGAGTCCACCTCTTTGTTCCTCAACTTCTTGACTTGGCGATCTAGAATTTCCGCTTGAGCCTCTTCATAGGAAAGACTCTCATCCAAACCTAACCCTTCAATAGGAAGAATGGACACGGGGTCGCCAATATACTTCATAAGCATGGAGACATGAAATACCGGATGAACTAAAGCTTTTCATTAGGTAGTCTCAACTCATATGCAACCTTTTCGACCCGCTGCAAATCCTTATAGGGACCCACATACAGTGCACTTAACTTCCCCCTTTTTCCAAATCTCATCACCCATTTCATAGGTGAAATCTTCAAATACACCATATCACCTACTTCAAATTCAAGAACTCTTATTCTATTGTCGGCATAAGACTTTTGCTGACTATCAGCTATTTTAAACCTATCCCTTATCACCCGAACCTTCTCCAAAACATCATACATTATTTCAAGACCAAGGAGTGAAGACTCACCAACCTCAAACCACCCAACCGGAGACCTACATCGCCTACCATAGAGTGCTTCAAAAGGTGCCATGGAAATACTCGAATGGTAGCTATTAATATAGGAGAACTCAATTAACGGTAGCTGATTGTCCCAATTCCCTTTGAAATCTATCACACAAGATCTTAAAATGTATTCTAGGGTATGAATAGCTGCTTGACCATCCATTTGGGGATGAAAAGCGGTGCTAAGATTCACTTAAGTACCCAACCCTTTTTGAAAATACCTCCAAAATGAGAACTTAATTGAGCACTTGTATCCAATATGACAGACAAAGGAATCCCATGAAGACTCACAATCTCATCAATGTACATTTTTGCATAATCCTCCGCCAAATATGTAGACTTGACGGGGGATAATGTGAGCAGATTTTGTCAATCTATTCACTATACAACAAATTGAGTCTTGCCTCCGGGTTTGAGGCAACCCAACAACGAAGTCCATATTAATTTCTTTCCACTTCCAAGTAGGAACATCTATTTCTTGGACTAGACCACTAGGCTTTAGATGCTTGGCTTTAACTTGTTGGCAATTTGGACACTTTGATACAAACTCCACTATGTCCCTTTTCAATCCATCCTACCAATATACCTCTCTAAGGTGACGATACATTTTGGAAGCACCCCGATGAATAGAATATGGGGAACCATGATCTTCTTCTAATGTCTTTCTCCTTACTTCATCAACATCCGGTACACACAATCTACCTTGGTACCTAAGCACACCATCCCTCCCTTGGGAGAATGACTCATTGAACTTAGTAAGTACCGATTTCTTCAACTCCATCAATAGATGATGAATATATTGCTTAGACTTCACCTCAACCACTAAAGAAGAATTGGAGTTATTATGAATCATAAAACGACCATTTGGGGAATCTTCAAACTGAACACCCAATCAAGCTAACCTATGAACATCTGTCACTAGATCTTTCTTACCCTTCATGTCACAATTGGGGAGCAACCCCTAGAAGTAACTGGTGTCGTCGTCCTCGGAGACGCTTAAGACTAACCTCTTAGAATTCATCTTTAAACATCATAGGTTAAATTACGGAAAATTAAAACTTCTCATCTACTTCTACATTAAGAATTACGTAGACCTCTCCCTTACACATAATATATACATAGGGGATTTACATAGACTCATCGCATAGTAAGCACTACATAGGCTTCTACTTTTATTTTACGTATAACCCTTACTTTATTACAATAAAAGCCCCATATAGTATATACAACAATCATCTTTAGTTGAAAAGGGAAAGAACTAAATGTGTTTAAACTAGAAAAAATCAAATAGCTAGATAGTGGCATCGTGTTTGGAAGGTGAGGACATGCACATAAAACATTTGAAATCATGCTAAAAGGACATTTGTTCAAAGTCAGGCTAAGTTACTTTGAAAAGCCTTATGCACAATCAAGAACGCTTATGAGGCAATAATCACCTATTTCTTAAGACAAAGCCATATAAAACACATGAACAACATCATAAAGTATATTAAAGTCAACATGTTTAATAGCATATTTGAGTGCGTAGTCAGTACAACTCTAACATCATGTGATAACAACAAGATGTTTATAAGAGTTCATAGCATTACAAAGAGTAGAAAACCCTTACTCATAAGCCACCATTAAGTCCACAACTGCAATGACCAAGTAAAGCCCCATAAACTTACTCAATCAAGTGAACCCAACAAAGGACCATAAGCAATGTCTAGACTAAAATAACATAATCTTAAGAGTAATCATCATCATATCTATTAATATAGACCAATAGCATGTTCATACCTGAAACTAATATCATATAGGATCATCAACATGTAAAGTCAACCTATACATAACATTTACTTTATAAAACATAAGAACAACCTCGTAGGACTTCGTTTAAGGCCAACTAGGTGCAATGTATAGGTAGAGTCCCTTAACGCTATCGAGACTTAGTCAAACCTCTGAAGTCACCCTAGTTAGTGTTCACTTTATTATTTCATTTTATTTTTGGGAACACATGCCTTAACCGACATAGACCACAAGAGATAAATGTGGAATTCGGTGTCATGAACCCTACACCAAAAGAAGGTGGACTACTTGCCAAGGTAGTACGAATACATGAACATATCATTCTAGGTGGATCTACTAGCTAGTAAATCAATGATGGCAACATAGTTCGAGAACTAGGAGATATACTTGGGGCCCTCTTTATGAAAATTGCATTATAGTATCCAATCTCATGAATACAATAATGAACCTACCTTCCCATATTGTAAATTAACACTACTAGTTCACTATGTGCTAAGATAGAGTCCCTTTTTTGAAATGTCATTAAGCAATCTTTTAACAATCATAACATAGTATAGGTTTTAGGATCCTAACCCCTTGTATATTCATAGTCATTATCTCATTCAGAATTTCATGAGAACGTCCTTTCAATAAACTCGTTATAGGTGAGATCAACACATTATCATCATCATGTCATAATAAGGAACATAGGCAATTCATAACCAACCTTATATCATTTCATCATAAACATAATCTCACATCTTCATAAAATAAAGAAATTTCAATTACATCATAATACCAACACCTACTTAATCAAATCACAAGATATTCTTCAATTTAACTTCATCACCAAGTACAATTCATCACAATTGAAGTAAAGGTTAAAGATCACAAAGTCTTACCGATTCTCCTTCAAAAGCCATCATCATTGGTCTTACCCTCAACCAATCAAATTTTATCCATAAATAGGTTTAATAACATCATTCAATAGTAATTAATACAATAACTGAGTCAATTGAATCAATAATAACCAATTCAACATGCGTTCATAACCTAGGGTTAGAGAATTTGGGTCAATTCATGATCTATTCCACATACTAGATTAAATCGTCAAGAAATATCATAATTTTACAATAATACATCATAATATAATCATAATTATTAGAAGAAAACATTAAAAAAAAATACAATTTTGAAGATCAATTTCGGATTAGGAAGAAACCCATATGAGAACATCTTTTTGAAACCTATTTAGGAAGATGCCTTTGGGGAAAGGAATCCCAAAGGTTAAAGGTTACCATACCTTGATATTTTTTTAAGATTGATGGTCAAAAGTGATATTATTGAAGCCCTAAAACCCTTAGACCTTGGTCTTCTAAGGTGTCTTCTTTGGGACAGTGAAAGTAGATAGAAGGTAGATTGATTTGGGTTTGGGAATTGAGGGGTGTTAAGTTGAGTTTAGGCTTTGGGTAGGTTATATAGTCACTTAACTAAATTAATTAACCACCCCTTAACCCCTTATTAAAACCCTAACTTATTAAATAATTAAATGAACCCCATAATAATTAGACTGTGAAAATACAGGGTGACCTACGAGACCCCGACCTACGCTCCGTAGGTCAGTCAACGGCTTGGTCCCCTAACCATCCTGCAGGTCCGTAGTTATGTTCAGAGACTATCTTGTTGTCCATTTTGAAAAAGTGTCTAAGTGTTGGTCGGCGGAGGCATCGACGCCCTGTCAATTGACCTACACCTCGTTTTCTGCAACCGTAGTGGACACTGTCTTGTGATAACTTTTTGGCCGAAATGGAAGGGTCCTCCTCAAGGACCCTTAGGGTGGTCCTTGGGGAGTCTTACCCATACTTTTTGACCCTAAAAAACTCTAATATATTTTTAACACCTTTTTACCAAATTTTATCAATTTTCAACTTCTAAAACCTCGTGAAAAAGGCTAAGGCACACTAATACCTCTTTAACTAGTCTCCGGACGTCATGGACGTTTATTAACATCTTGACTTTAAAACTTCCTACATGAATTATAAACATTATTTTTTACCTTAAATTTTTTTTCCAAACCTTAGACACTCATGTGAGGATTTAGACTAGGTCCTGGAATTTCATAGTGTTACATTATCCCCCCTAGGAATATTCGTATCCGAATGACTCTAAAATTCTTTCGAAGGGAAAAGATAGACTAAAAACTAAATGCCTAAGAACAACAACATAATCAAAACATGTGTTACAACTAAAGTCAACATAACAATATGACATTTACACATAGCAACTCAAAACATCTTTTAACATATATAAGAGCTCAACATCACAACATGAGGAGTTTTCTTCTTAAACACAACATGAGCTCAACAACACATATAGATTCACTTATTCCAAAAACTTTTTTCAAATCACATAAAGATGCTATATATAATTTTATCAAGGCAACAACATACCAAATACACAAATAAGTGAAAATCAAGCAATAGATCATCTTTTCATGAAAATTTAATTTTAGTAAAAATTTTACCATTTTTTATGAACATCTTTTCCAATCAAGTCAAGTTCAAATTTACTCATTATTTTAGTTATTAATAGGAACAACTAACCTTAATTAGCAAAGAGATGAGAATAATGGGACTTAATGTCGACCTCGGCCTCCCATTCTGCTCCCTCAACTAGGTGGTTCTTCTATAACACCTTCACGGAATCCACCTTCTTGTTCCTCAGGTTCTTCACTTGTCGGTCAATGATTTCTACCAGAACCTCCTCATAGCAGAGATTCTCATCCACATCTAGACCTTCAATAGGAAGAATGGACTCAGGGTCAATAATGCACTTCTTAAGCATGGATACATGGAATACCGGATGAGCCAAAGCTAGATCACAAGGTAATCTCAACTCGTATGCAAACTTATTGACCCTTTGAAAAATTTCATAGGGACCCACATAACGAGGACCTAACTTCCCTTTCTTGTCAAATCTCATCAGCCCTTTCATAGGTGAAATTTTCAAATACACCTTATCACCTTCTTTAAACTCTAACTCTCTTATCTTATTGTCGGCAGAAGACTTTTGCTAGCTATAGGCTATTTTCAGCCGGTTCCTTATGATATCAACTTTCTCCAAGGTATTATAGATCAATTCGGGACCAAAGAGTGAAGACTCGCCAGCTTCGAACCAACCAATTGGAGATCTACATCTCCTACCATACAAGGATTCAAAAGGAGCCATGGATATAGTTGAATGATAACTATTGTTATAAGAGAACTCAACCAAAGGCCAGTGTTTGTGCCAACTTCCCTTGAAATCGATCACACAAGCTCTAAGCACATCCTCAAGGGTTTGAATACTACGCTCCCCTTGACCATCCGTTTGGGGATGAAAAGATGTGCTTAACTTCACTTGTGAACCTAAACCTTTTTGGAACGACCTCCAAAAGAGAGATGTAATTGAGCACCTCTATTTGATATGATGGATAAAGAAATCCAGTGAACACTCATAATCTCGTTGATATAGATCCTTGCATACTTTTCCGCCAAATAATTAGAATTAACGAGGACAAAGTGTGTGGATTTCGTCAACCTATCCACAACCATCCATATAGAGTCTTTTTAACTTCGTGCTCGAGGCAAACCCACTACGAAGTCCATATTAATGTCTTCCCACTTCCATGAAGGAACTTGTAAATCTTGAAGTAAGCCACCCAAATTTTGGTGCTCGGGTTTCACTTGTCTATTTGGACACTTTGGAACAAATTTCACTATGTCCCTTTTCAGTCCATCACACTAAAATACTTCTCTAAGGTCATGATACATCTTTGTAGAATCTAGATGAATCAAATAATGGGAACCATGAGCTTCCTCTAGGATCCAGTTTCTCAAATCATCCACATTGAGAACATATAACTTCTCTTGGTACCTCAAAACACCATCCCCCCTAAGGAGAATGACTCATTAAGCTTGCAAAGAACTAATTCCTTTAACTCCATCAATGAGGGATAAAGGTGTTTCTTAGACTTCACCTCAAACACCAAAGATAATTTTGAGTTATGATGGACCATAAAACAATAATTAGGAGAATCTTCTAATCTCACACCCAAATTAGCCAACCTATAGACATCTTTCACTAGGTCTTTCTTGTATTCTTCAACATGAGAAAAAATACCCATAGTCATACGACTTAGTTCATCCGCAAACACGTTGGCCTTGCCAGGGTGGTAGAGAACACTCATTTCGTAATCTTTCAATGATTCTAACCACCTCCGTTGTAGGAGATTTAACTCTTTTTGGGTGAAGACATATTGAAGACTCTTATAGTCGGTATACACATCAACATGAACATTATATAGGTGATGCCTCCATATTTTCAAGGAAAATCTCATGACCTCTAACTCAAGATCATGAGTTGGGTATTTCTTCTCATGAACCTTGAGTTGCCTAGAAGCATAGGCTATAAAACCTTATCGTGTTGCATAAGGACACAAAACAAATCCCACTCGGGATGCATCACAATATACCACAAAAACCTTAGTACCCAGCGGTAAAGTCAACACTAGAGCAGTGATAAGCCTATCTTTTAAGATTTGGATGCTTCTTTCACATGCCTCTTACCAATCAAATTTGAGATTCTTTTGGGTCAAAGTAGTCAAAGGAGATGCAATGGACGCAAAACCATCCACAAACCTCATATAGTACTCGGCTAGACACAAGAAACTTCTTATACTTGTTGTAACCAAAGGTCTAGGCCAATTTCTAACCGACTCATTTTTTTGGAACAACCTCTACATCCTCACTAGAGCTGATATGATCAAGAAGCGCCATCGACCTTAACCAAAACTCATACTTGCTATATTTGGCAAATAGTTTGTGTTCCTTCAAGACTTGTAACACCACTCTCCAATGCCCCATATGATCACCCTTATTTTTCGAATACACCAAGATATCATCTATGAAAACAATCACAAAGAAATCTAGGAGTTTCGAAACACCCTATTCATTAGGTCCATGAATGTCGCCGGGGCATTAGTCAACCCAAAAGACATCACCCTAAACTCATAGTGACAATATATTGTTCGAAAGGTTATTTTGGAAATATCTTCATCTCAACTCTAAGTTGGTGATATCCCGACCTCAAGTCAGTATTGCAAAAGTAGCTTTCCCCTTAGAGTTGATCAAAAATGTCATCAATCCATGGAGAGGATACTTATTCTTAATGGTCACTTTATTGAGTTGCCGATAGTCAATACACATCCTAAGCGACCCATCCTTATTTTTCACAAATAGAACAGGAGCACCCCTGTAACGACCTGTTTAGTCGTTTTTGAGCAGCAGAATTATTTCTGGAAAAACTGGCTGGGACGACGAGGGTCACGACGGACCGTCGTGGTCACGACGGCCCGTCGAGGAGGTGTCGTCCCATGGCACTTAGAATTTTGAATTTGGGTACTGAAAATCGACTCTCTGTAAATTGTGACGGACCTGCAGGACGTTCCGTCGCAATCACGACGAACCATGGTGAGTTTCCGTTGCAAAACACTTCAACGTTTGAGAATTTGGTTAGAGAAACGAGTTTCTGACCGTCAGGACGGAGGTGCAGGACGGACCGTCACAGGGGTGACGGGCCGTCACAGCCACCTGGAACCTGGGGAGGTGCGACGACCACCGTGACGGACCGTCGCAGGCACGACGGCCCGTCACAGGTCACGCAATCCCAGGCAAATTAGGATTTCTCCACACGTTTTAAGGGTCGTTTTTGACTATTCTTTCCTGAATTATAAAGATTGAGGGTTAACATTAATAAGTCTAATTACTTAGGGGTTAAAAGGGGTAACCTTAAGTTAATTAGTGGGGTTTATTGTCCTTTTTCACACTTAATTATATGATTAATTAGGGTAAAAGAAAGAGGGTTTGAACATAAGAAAACAAAAGAGAAAGAACAAGAAAGAGAGAAAGGGCAGTCGATCAAAGGGGAGAATAACAAATCTTGGGAATTTCTTGTTGATTTCAATTCTTCGGTGGAGGTAGGTTATGGTTTATGTTACGATATTCGTAGTGAACTCTTAATAGTGAATATTATGTGTTGATAGTATTGTAAACCCTGCTATGTGCTTAAATTGTATGCTTGCATGATTTGATTACGAAATTGTGATGAATTAACAAAGCATGATGAAGCTATTGAATCCCAAATCTTGAAAGAACCCTAATTCGCTTGATATATTATATAATAAGACTGATGATGCCTTAGTATGAAAGAAGGCTTGATAAATTATATAATGATAATGAGGATGCCTTAGTGTAAAAGAAGGCTTGATGAATTAGGGGATCGGGTGCCACGTTCCGGTACCAGGATAGAATGAATATGAGGATCGGAGTGTCACGTTCCGACACCAGGATAGAATATGGATCGGGTGCCAGGTTCCGGTACAGGATAGAATGAATATGAGGATCGGAGTGTCACGTTCCGACACCAGGATAGAATATGGATCGGGTGCCACGTTCCGGTACCAGGATAGTATATGAGGATCGGAGTGCCACGTTCCGGCACCAGGATAGAGTTAGAGGAGCGGAGTGTCACGTACCGACACAAGAGGAAGAAAGATAATGAATCTTGAAAGATAATGAATATACTCAATCTAATGAACTTAATTCCCAAATGTATGGTATTGAGGCTTGAGTCCTCATGTGTGAACTTGACGGTAATTGTTAATGATAAAGTAATTGCTGTTGCTACATGTTGAGTATTGTAGTTGATTTACTTTATTATTGATATATATTGTTCCCTATTTTGAGTTAGCCGATGATATCTACTCAGTACGTGTGGTTGTACTGACCCCCTACTTTTATGTTTTCCCTTTGTTATTTGTGTTATGCAGCAGACGTTCCGTCAACTTCAACACAACAGTAATTCGGGCCAAAATTCGTCATACCGGATCTCAGGGTGAGCTAACGCTTCTAGCTTGGACTGGATCTTCGTCTATAAGTCTTGATGCCTTGACTTCCGGCATAGACTAGTTTCTTATGTATTTTTAGCTTCTTAGACATTCTTAGATAGTTTAGTTAGCAATTTGATCATAGATGTTCTTGTGATGATGACTTCCAGATTTTGGGAATATTAATAATAGTTGAGTTGTTTTATTTATGAGTTTAAGTCTTCCGCATTATTTCTGTTGATATTATATTGAAATGTTAAGGTTTAGATGGGTTGGTTCGCTCACATAGGAGGGTAAATGTGAGTGCCAGTCGCGTCCCCGAATTGGGTCGTGACAGACTTGGTATCAGAGCATTAGGTTCGTTGGTCTCATCACACAAGAACAGGTCTAGTAGAGTCTTAAGGAACGGTAGAGGGACGCCTTTACTTTTCTTTGAGAGGCTATAAGACTTTAGGAAAATTCCATTCTTTCATTCTTTCTTTCGTGCTACTACTTGAGTCCAATTGGTATCTAGGTGATACAAATTGGTATCTGACCATCTTCACTCTATTTCGCAGATGGTTAGAACTAGAGCAACGACCGCACCAGCAGCGACAACGGAAAGACATGAAACTACTGAGCCAGCCACTGGGGCTGTGGCTCGAGGAAGGACAACGGCAAGAGGCCGTGGAAGAGGTCGTGGGAGGACGTCCTCTAGAGGAAGAGGACGAGCACCTAGCCCATCTGATACTAGGGTGGTGACTCCTCCACCGACTGAGGAGGTAGTAAGAGAGGGTGAGGAAGGGGAAACTGAACAAGGGCAGAATGAGGAAATGCCACCCCAACCTACCCCAGAGATGATCAACCAAGTACTTGCTTATCTTAGCGGGTTATCCGACCAGGGTCAGGCTCCTCCAGTGGTTTCTGCACCAACACCTCCGGTTTCAGAGATACGACATGCGGCTACTATGGCTCCCCGCATGGATGCCTCATTGGGAATCGGCACATTTCCACGTCTGACTACTGGGCCTATCATGACAAACGATCAACACGAACTTTTCAGTAAGTTCTTGAAATTGAAACCTCCAGTCTTCAAGGGTGCAGAATCTGAGGATGCTTATGATTTTCTGGTTGATTGTCATGAGCTACTACACAAGATGGGGATAGTAGAGAGGTTTGGTGTCGAGTTCGTGAGCTATCAGTTCCAAGGGAACGCCAAAATGTGGTGGCGTTCACATGTTGAGTGTCAACCAACAGAGGCACCACCTATGACTTGGGAATCATTCTCTACCCTATTTATGGAGAAGTATATCCCAAGGACCTTGAGAGATAGAAAGAGGGATGAGTTCTTGAGTCTTGAACAAGGAAGGATGACAGTAAACGCGTATGAGGCTAAATTTCGCGCACTATCCAGATATGCCACCCAACTTTGTTTCAGTCCACAAGAACGGATTCGCCGTTTCGTGAAGGGGTTGAGGTCGGAGTTGCGGATTTCAGCCTTACAAGTAGCGGCAACGGCAACATCTTTCCAAGAGGTGGTAGACTTTGTGATAGAGGTGGAAGGAGTGAAGCCAGATGACTTCACCACGACATCGACATCAAAGAGGTTTCGAAGGGGAGGTGAGTTTAATGGTTCCTACTCTAGAGGACAGAACTCCGGTGGTCACTCAGTTCGACCAATACAGTCTTCACTACAGACTGTAGTTGGGGGTCCACCTCAGAACGGTCAACACTACTCCGAGAGACCTATGCGTGAACCCAGAGAATGTTATGGGTGTGGAGAGATTGGACACATTAAGAGGTACTGTCCAAACCAGAGTTACAGACCCCCGATAGCTAGAGGTAGGGGCGGTCATGGTAGAGGCCGTTTTTCTGGAGGGCGTGGTGGCCGAGGTAATGGTGGTCACCAAAACGGCAGAGGTGAAGGGCAAAACGGAGCCACTACTACACAACATGGTAGGGGCAACGGACAGACAAATAATGGGGCTCATTGTTACGCTTTCCCTGGGAGGTCTGAAGCGGAGGCGTCTGATGCAGTTATCACAGGTAACCTTCTGATTTGTGATTGCATGGCTTCCGTGTTGTTTGATCCTGGATCCACATTTTCTTATGTATCTTCCTCATTTGCTAATGGTCTAAATTTGCATTGTGAATTACTTGACATGCCTATTCGTGTTTCTACTCCGGTGGGTGAGTCTGTGATAGTCGAAAAGGTGTATAGGTCTTGTTTGGTGAATTTTGTGGGGAGCAACACATGTAGACTTGGTTATTTTAGAAATGGGTGACTTTGATGTAATTCTGGGTATGACTTGGCTTTCTCCGAATTTTGCGATTTTGGATTGTAATGCTAAAACGGTGACGCTAGCCAAGCCTGGGGCAGATCCGTTAGTGTGGGAGGGCGACTACACTTCCAGTCCGGTGCGTATTATCTCCTTTCTTCGTGCTAAGAAAATGGTGAGTAAAGGGTGTTTAGCTTTCTTGGCACATCTCAAGGATGACACTACTCAAGTACCTTCGATTGAGTCAGTTTCGGTAGTCCGTGAATTTTTGGATGTGTTCCCTGCAGATCTTCCCGGTATGCCACCGGATAGGGATATTGACTTCTGTATCGATCTTGAACCCGGTACTCGCCCCATTTCTATACCCCCGTATAGAATGGCCCCCGCGGAGTTAAGAGAGTTAAAAGCACAACTTCAAGAGTTGTTGAGCAAGGGCTTTATTAGACCAAGTGCATCTCCTTGGGGTGCTCCGGTTTTGTTTGTGAAAAAGAAGGATGGGAGTTTCCGAATGTGCATAGATTACCGACAGTTGAACAAAGTAACTATTAAGAACAAGTACCCCATTCCTCGCATTGATGACTTGTTCGACTAGTTACAAGGTGCTTGTGTCTTCTCTAAAATTGACTTGAGATCCGGTTATCACCAATTGAAAATACGAGCAACGGATGTGCCAAAGACTGCTTTTCGAACTAGGTATGGGCATTATGAATTTGTGGTAATGTCTTTGGTCTTACTAATGCCCCTGCTGCTTTCATGAGCTTGATGAACGGGATTTTCAAGCCATATTTGGACCTCTTTGTGATTGTGTTTATTGATGATATATTGATATACTCGAAGAGTAAGAAAGAACATGAGGAGCATTTGAAAATGGTGTTAGAATTGTTGAGAAAGAAAAAGCTTTATACGAAATTCTACAAGTGTGAGTTTTGGCTAGATTCAGTGTCCTTCTTGGGGCACGTGGTTTCTAAGGATGGAGTGATGGTGGATCCATCCAAGATTGAGACAGTGAAAAATTGGGTAAGACCCACTAATGTGTCAGAAATAAGGAGTTTTGTTGGGTTAGCTAGCTACTACCGCCGATTCGTCAAGGGATTCTCTTCTATTGCTTCCCAATTGACGAACTTGACTAAGCAAAACGTTCCATTTGTATGGTCGGACGAGTGTGAGGAAAGCTTTCAGAAACTCAAGAATTTGTTGACTACCGCGCCTATCCTTACCTTGCCGGTAGAGGGTAAGAACTTCATTGTCTATTGTGATGCATCCTATTCGGGTTTGGGTGCAGTGCTAATGCAAGAGAAGAATGTGATTGCTTATGCTTCGAGGCAATTAAAAGTGCATGAACGTAACTATCCGACCCATGATTTGGAGTTGGCCGCGGTAGTATTTGCACTAAAGCAATGGAGACATTACTTGTATGGGGTTAAGTGTGAAGTCTACACAGACCATCGTAGCCTACAGTATGTATTCACTCAGAGAGACTTGAACTTGAGACAGAGGAGATGGATGGAGCTACTGAAGGACTACGACATCACTATCTTGTATCATCCGGGGAAGGCGAATGTTGTGGCAGATGCCTTGAGTAAGAAGGCCGGAAGCATGGGAAGTCTAGCTCATTTGCAAGCTTCTAGACGCCCATTGGCTAGAGAAGTGCAGATTTTGGCTAATGACCTTATGAGGTTAGAAATAAACGAGAAGGGAGGATTGTTAGCTTGTGTAGAGGCAAAATCCTCTTTCCTTGATCAGATTAAGGGGAACAGTTTGATGATGAGAAACTAAGGCGAATTCGAGATAAAGTGTTGCAAGGAGAGGCTAAGGAAGCAATAATCGATGGGGAAGGTGTTTTGAGGATTAAGGGAAGAGTATGCGTACCCCGCGTCGATAATTTGATCACCACTATTCTGACAGAGGCTCATAGTTCCGGATATTCTATACATCCTGGTGCAACCAAGATGTATCGCGACCTAAAGCAACACTTCTGGTGGAGTAGAATGAAGCGCGATATTGTTGACTTTATTGCCAAATGTCCAAACTGTCAACAAGTAAAGTATGAACACCAGAGGCCCGGAGGAACACTTCAGAGAATGCCCATTCCTGAATGGAAGTGGGAGAGAATCGCGATGGACTTCGTGGTTGGTCTTCCAAAGACCTTGGGTAAGTATGACTCCATTTGGGTGATCGTTGATAGGTTAACTAAGTCTGCTCACTTCATTCCTGTCAAGGTGACCTACAATGCAGAGAAGTTAGCCAAGATCTACATCGCAGAGATCGTTCGGTTGCATGGAGTCCCACTCTCCATCATATCTTATAGAGGTACGCAGTTTACTTCTAAGTTTTGGAGGACTTTACATGCCGAACTAGGCACTAGATTGGACCTTAGCACAGCATTTCACCCTCAGACCGATGGACAGTCTGAGCGAACGATTCAAGTGTTGGAGGATATGCTTCATGCATGTGTGATAGAGTTTGGTGGCCATTGGGATAGCTTTTTACCGTTGGCAGAGTTTTCATATAATAATAGCTATCACTCCAGTATTGACATGGCTCCATTTGAAGCATTGTATGGAGGAGGTGTAGATCTCCCATTGGTTGGTTTGATGCCTTTGAAGTTAGACCTTGGGGGACTGATCTATTGAGAGATTCTATGGAGAAGGTGAAAGCTATTCAAGAAAAGCTTTTAGCGGCTCAAAGTAGACAAAAGGAGTACGCAGACCGAAAAGTTAGAGACTTGGAGTTCATGGAAGGTGAACAAGTCTTGTTGAAGGTTTCACCCATGAAAGGGTGATGTGGTTTGGAAAAAGAGGTAAGCTAAGTCCAAGGTATATTGGACCATTCGAGGTGCTAAAGCGAATAGGGCAGGTGGCTTATGAATTAGCCTTGCCCCCAGGGCTGTCCGGAGTACATCCGGTGTTTCATGTGTCCATGTTGAAGAGATACCACGGAGATGGAAACTACATTATCCGTTGAGATTAAGTTTTGCTTGATGAGAACTTGACTTATGAAGAGGAACCGGTTGCTATATTAGATAGAGAAGTTCGCAAGTTGAGGTCGAGAGAGATTGCCTCCATCAAAGTTCAATGGAAGAATCGACCGGTTGAGAGGCTACTTGGGAGAAGGAGGCAGATATGCAAGAAAAATAGCCACATCTGTTTACAGATTCAGGTACTCCTTTTCGCCATTGTTTTTCTTCCTTTGATCGTTCGGGGACGAACGATGGGTAAATTGGTATCTATTGTAACGACCTGTTTAGTCGTTTTTGAGCAGCAGAATTATTTCTGGAAAAACTGGCTGGGACGACGAGGGTCACGACGGACCGTCGTGGTCACGACGGCCCGTCGAGGAGGTGTCGTCCCATGGCACTTAGAATTTTGAATTTGGGTACTGAAAATCGACTCTCTGTAAATTGTGACGGACCTGCAGGACGTTCCGTCGCAATCACGACGAACCGTGGTGAGTTTCCGTTGCAAAACACTTCAACGTTTGAGAATTTGGTTCGAGAAACGAGTTTCTCACCGTCAGGACGGAGGTGCAGGACGGACCGTCACAGGGGTGACGGGCCGTCACAGCCACCTGGAACCTGGGGAGGTGCGACGACCACCGTGACGGACCGTCGCAGGCACGACGGCCCGTCACAGGTCACGCAATCCCAGGCAAATTAGGATTTCTCCACACATTTTAAGGGTCGTTTTTGACTATTCTTTCCTGAATTATAAAGATTGAGGGTTAACATTAATAAGTCTAATTACATAGGGGTTAAAAAGGGGTAACCTTAAGTTAATTAGTGGGGTTTATTGTCCTTTTTCACACTTAATTATTGATTAATTAGGGTAAAAGAAAGAGGGTTTGAACATAATAAAACAAAAGAGAAGAACAAGAAAGAGAGAAAGGGCAGTCGATCAAAGGGGAGAATAACAAAGCTTGGAATTTCTTGTTGATTTCAATTCTTCGGTGGAGGTAGGTTATGGTTTATGTTACGATATTCGTAGTGAACTCTTAATAGTGAATATTATGTGTTGATAGTATTGTAAACCCTGCTATGTGCTTAAATTGTATGCTTGCATGATTTGATTACGAAATTGTGATGAATTAACAAAGCATGATGAAGCTATTGAATCCCAAATCTTGAAAGAACCCTAATTCGCTTGATATATTTTATAATAAGACTGATGATGACTTAGTATGAAAGAAGGCTTGATAAATTATATAATGATAATGAGGATGCCTTAGTGTAAAAGAAGGCTTGATGAATTAGGGGATCGGGTGCCACGTTCCGGTACCAGGATAGAATGAATATGAGGATCGGAGTGTCACGTTCCGACACCAGGATAGAATATGGATCGGGTGCCACGTTCCGGTACCAGGATAGAATGAATATGAGGATCGGAGTGTCACGTTCCGACACCAGGATAGAATATGGATCGGGTGCCACGTTCCGGTAACAGGATAGTATATGAGGATCGGAGTGCCACGTTCCGGCACCAGGATAGAGTTAGAGGAGCGGAGTGTCACGTACCGACACAAGAGGAAGAGATAATGAATCTTGAAAGATAATGAATATACTCAATCTAATGAACTTAATTCCCAAATGAGTATGGTATTGAGGCTTGAGTCCTTATGTGTGAACTTGACGGTAATTGTTAATGATAAAGTAATTGCTGTTGCTACATGTTGAGTATTGTAGTTGATTTACTTTATTATTGATATATATTGTTCCCTATTTTGAGTTAGCCGATGATATCTACTCAGTACGTGTGGTTGTACTGACCCCCTACTTTTATGTTTTCCCTTTGTTATTTGTGTTATGCAGCAAACGTTCCGTCAACTTCAACACAACAGTAATTCGGGCCAGAATTCGTCATACCGGATCTCAGGGTGAGCTAACGCTTCTAGCTTGGACTGGATCTTCGTCTATAAGTCTTGATGCCTTGACTTCCGGCATGGACTAGTTTCTTATGTATTTTTAGCTTCTTAGACATTCTTAGATAGTTTAGTTAGCAATTTGATCATAGATGCACTACTAGAAATTTGATCTACTGTCACGGTTCATTTACCGTTGCAATAGACATTACTACCGTAGCCATAGATCTAAGGCTACGATTACGTTAACCGCTACAACAGATCGCGTAGCAATAGCTCTATTGCTACGATTTGGTGCGACGGGTCATATAACCGTAGCCATACATGGACCTATTGCCACGGTTCTCACTTGAATTAATTGCCAACGGTTATGGTCGTATTGGTACGGTTTTAAACCGTTGTAATAGATGTTTATGCATCAGTTCTATAGAGGTTATGGCTACAGTTTTTCTTTCGATTCAACACATCGATTCATTCTATTGCGACGGTTGTTATAGGGTAATGCAACACTTTTAAACAACTATAGAACTGTTGCTTAATGGCTATCACAACGGTTATTACATGGTATTGCAACAATTCTAATGCAACAGTAATTTTATAACATAAAAATACACATAAATCGTTCACGAGAATAAATGTTCATTACCAAAATTAGAATTCAAGATCCGTAATTCTAATATCAATAAAAGAAAAATATACAAATCTTTTTATAGCATTCAAAAAAATTGAAACACATGCACCACACAATTTTCAATCTTCAAAAATATATGATTTCTAGAACATCTATACTTCAGCTCCTATGTCAACTCTTCGCTACTGCTTTCATCGCCTTCTTCAATTTCATCACCTACATACAATTAAAAAAATATATAAATAATTTTGCAAATTTTTCACAAAATCTTAATAGATCCACAATAGTGATATAGTATAAGTTATTACTCTATAAATAATACATACATATATAAACTCAATAAACTCAAATAATATACTATTTGGAATATGGAATAATCTAATTATGAGTATTTCATGTTTTACTGTGATGAGTGTGAGATGGGAGGCTTTGGAAATTATGTACAATAACAATTGTTAAATTAAATGTTGTCTGCCATTGATTTAACTTTACTCTTACAAACAAGTTGGCAAACTTCTCACGTTCCTCAACATGTCTCATATCACAAACCATCAAAAACTTCAATTCTCTTTACAAATCTTGATTCAACAATTCTTTGTATATCTACATACAAATCTCAAATTTTGATATTTCATTATGTTAAGTTGTTGGAAGAAATGACTGATTTTTATTCTGTTTTTTAGCATTGTTATTTCAGAAGGATCAAGATTGAAAAAGTCTTCTATTACTTGGGAACAAATGTTGCCTTAGAAATTGCCTTCCCCTTCTTCAACACCATCTAAAGGCACAAACTCAGTCACTACTTCATCTACAACGATGAAAATAAATCGAAAATTCTCTTCTGATGATGGGAGATCAGTGTAACAATTGGAGTAACATTAGATCAATTTGAATGTGCACAAATATGAAAAGTTGATTAAGAATTTCTTGTCTACTATATTGGCTCGGCTAAACATACTCGTCAAGCTGGGATTCAACACTATCATGCTAGATATACAGGTTCTTATATCTAGTCAGCTGTCTTATAACTTCTGTAGCAGATAGGCCGATAAGCCAGACCCCACCAAAAAGGAGCAACATTTAGATAAAAGGAAAAATATAAAAAGGAAGAAAAAGAGACATGTTTAATTAGCAGAAACAAGAAACCAGACTACAAACAACAAGTACCAGAAAACTCATGAATCTACGACTGGTCTTCCACCAGACTACAAGCAGCAAGTACCAGAAAACTCATGAACCAGATTACAAGCAGCAACTCAGACATTAAACTATCATAGAATAAGCGTGCATTAATTGAACAAGCATGCATGCTAGAACAAATATCGAAGCAATATGAATAGATTTCTCACCTTAGAAATTCCACATGCAGAAAGTGTACAAAACTTAAGTAGTCACACCACACTAGAAGAGACTGCATCAAGAAAATCAAATAACTATCAGTACATTTATTTTGATTCTAGCAAACAATTTCATGTATTCTAAAATAGTAACATAGTTGATTGTTCACATGGAAAACCTGATTAGAAAAAACAGTAACAACTGCTATTTAATTATACAAAAACACACAAGGGTGTTGGCTTATCAGTTTAACAATTACTGTACATAGAAAAGCATTCGGTGTAGTACAGATCCTAGAGCTAGTGAAAATAGTAGAATAAATCTAGTTTTAACATCTATTGAGTGGTTTTTTACAATTACAGCACAAACCAAACTACTGGAAGATCAAACTAAATAATTTCCGGTATTTAAAAGAAAGCATGCGCACAAGCTGAACTATTGGAACAATAAAAAAAACTAAACGAGAAACCATGCTAACCAAATTTAAAGAAAATCGATTGATAACTCCTAAACATAATTAACTAAATAATTCCACGGACAAGATTAAAGCCATATCACTCACTACAAAAAACAACAAACACAAGAGCATAGCTTAGACCTCCAACAAATCAGACACACACAATTTACAGGGGAATCTGCTGCAGCAACAGGTGCAAATTGATTATCATATTATTAATATATGGGTTACTTCTATGTCGGCATGTTCTTCCCTCGAAATTGCCTCTCACATCATACAAAATCTTTTAGAAATAATCGTATTATACAAAATATCTATTTCACATAAGAGCATCACACTTCATAGACCTCCCACACAGAAAAACACAACTCCAAATTAAAGATGTTTGGAAGGATCCCAACTCCAAATCATTCTTCTAAAGATTGATGTTTTCTTACTTTTTTTGGGGGGGGGGGAGGGGACTAGATTAATCATTCATCTAAAGCTTGATGTCATTTTAATAGAATGCCTAACTTTGTCTTTAAAAAGGTCTAACTAGGATACACCAATCAGAAAGTATTAATTTTTCGTAGATTCTAAGCTAACAAAATTTTCTCAACATTTAAGATGCGGCAATAAGGAGAATGAGACATATTGTACAACAACTGATGCCACACACAACACACATTAATCCCTTGGAATTAAGACCTAGTTGATCTAACGATAAATTTCCAGGGAACTAACCACAAATCAAACTATGGGAAGATCAATCAAACTAATTTTCAATAATGAAGAAAGAACAAAATATTTATGGGGGAAGCCAAAGTCAAATCTTAACATCAAAATAAGTCCCATCCAAAATGGAAACAATACTTCCAAGACCACATAAACTTCTAATCCAAAGACAATTAAATCAGTCATATAAAATGAGAAAATAGGTCAAAGATTATTGAGATGAGTACGGAAATTACAAGAACTAGATGGATAGTCGCAGCCTTCCTGTTCTATGCTCTTTAAACTCATCAAAATTTATTAAAGATGAAAGATGAAGCTCTAAATATCACAAACAAACATGAGAAATATAACAACTCAAATTAGTTCGATAAGTAAAAGGAAGCAAGCACACAAGCTGAAATAGAGGAACATTAAAGCAACCAGACAACTAGAAACCATTCTAACCAAACTTAAATAAAGTCGATAGATAACTCCTAAAACATACTTGATAAAAATCATTCAAAGGAACAAACCAATGATTGAAGCCATATCACTAGCTAACAAAACAACAATAAACACAAGAGCACTGATTATACCTCAAACAACTAACACACACTCAATTTGAAGGCAAACTGTCCATCACTAGGCACCCATAGTATATGAAAGAAGAAGAAAAGCATACGAACAAAGGAGAACAAGTTGAGGTCTTAAGGATTATCTTTTTGAAGCAGCGACATTGAAATGAGAACACAAAAAGTTTTCTAACGATTCTTCTACAGTTCTACTTCACCAAGTGATGACTTAACCCTAAATCATCTTCAAGTTTAACCTTAAATCCTCTGCAACTTAAATTTAGAAGTGTTTTCTTTTCCTTTTTCAGTATACATCAGAAATTCAAACAAAGAAAGTTTATACACTACATAGATTAGAATAAAAAAACATAGATTTAAGACTAACCCATTGTTTACTCTTTAAGATTTTTATACAAATAATCCAACGGAGACTTAGAAATCATAAACTAACATAGAAAACTTACACATTATTCACCTTTATATGGAAGAATTATAGTTGGCCCTAGCTGTCCAATAGAACCAACGAGCTCCACCAAAAGCTTCGTTGTCCAAGAGCCTGTAATCAAGAGCTTAGAAATCGTTCCCTCTTGTTTTCATCACCAAAAGCTCGCAAAAACTTCTGAATAACTGCTTCAATAGTTTCCTGTTGCTTCGTCGTTCCTCGCCATTTCGTAGAGAGCGGAAATAGGGTTTTTTTTCTTTTAGATTTTTTTATGTGAGACAATATTGTTTAGGAGGGAAGTATATTGTTTAGGAGGGAAATGTATTTCTACTGATAAAAATCAGAACCAAAATATTTTTTCTAAAATAACTGTTGCCATATATTTCGCTAACTGTTGTCATAGAGTTAGCTATTGCAACAGTTCTGAATTTGTAGCCATAGAATCTCTATAGGGACGATTATAAGGATGACGCCACAATTTATTTAAAGAATTGTTCTATTAGATTCAAGGATATTTGGCCACGGTTATAAGTGTTGTAATAGGTGAGCTATTGCTACGATTAAATAACCGTTGCTACATAAGCGTTGGTGTAAGTCAAATTTCTAGTAGTGATGTTCTTGTGATGATGACTTCCAGATTTTGGGAATATTAATAATAGTTGAGTTGTTTTATTTATGAGTTTAAGTCTTCCGCATTATTTCTGTTGATATTATATTGAAATGTTAAGGTTTAGATGGGTTGGTTCGCTCACATAGGAGGGTAAATGTGGGTGCCAGTCGCGTCCCCGAATTGGGTCGTGACAACCCCATGGGGAAATATTATGTTGAATGAAGCCTTTATCTAATAAATCCTTGAGTTGAGCCTTAAAATTTTTCAATTCGGATGGATCCATCCGATAAGTAGGAATTGAAATGGGATTTGTATTCGGTAGCAAGTCAATACCAAAATAAATTTCCCCTTCGGGAGGAATTCTTAGAAGATCATTAAGAAAGACCTTTGGAAATTTCCTCACTACATGGACTAACTCAATGGGAGAAACTTCAGAGTCTAAATATTTGTCACTCTCAATATGGTATAAGGACCCTTTAGAGATCATCTTACAAGCCTTTAGACGAGAAATGATACGACCTCTAGGAATATAACTTCCCCCCTTCCACACTAAGACCGTTTTATTATAAAAATTAAACTTGACCACTCTTGTCCTACAATCAATGGAAGCAAAACAATCATGGAATGAATCCATTCCTAAAATGACATCAAAATCAACCATATCAAGCTCTACTAATTCAACATGAGTAACCCTATTGGGCAACATTAAATGACAATTTCTATACACCCTTTTTGAAACCACCGACTCACCTACCAGGGTAGTCACCCTAAAAGGTTTATTTAAGATATCAGGAAAAATATCAAACTTTCTATCTGCCAAAGGAGTACCAAACGACATGGTCGCACCAGGATCAAGTAAAGCATAAACATTTATAAAGAAGACTTGAAACATACCGGTCACCACATCGGGATAAATCTCGTCTTCACCCCTAGAGAGGAGACCATAAAAGTGATTCTTTATTGGAGCATCAACATTAGAACCACTTTCTTGAGATTTCCCACCAATCTTGTCTTGCCCCTTCACATTAGGGAAATCCCTAACCTTGTGACCCTCTTTTCAACAACTAAAGCAATTTCCTCTACCAACTAGACATTCACCCCAATGATTCTTACCACACTTGAAGAAAGTTGGTTTATTACTTGGTGACTTTCCAATTTTAGTCTTTTGGGACTTAGGATTAGATTATCTATCATCATGAGCTTTGAAAAATTTGAAAGGTACTTTATTCGAGAACGTCTTATTGAATCTATGCTTATCTTAAATTTCCAACCTCCCTTTTTAAGGAACCATTTTCAAAAGACTTGGCCCTCTTGGCCTCTCTATTCTTCCTCCTTAACCTACTGTCTTCCACTTGTTGAGCATGAACCTGTTAACGAGAGATATTCATATTATAATAAAGCACAGACAAACAACATTTTTCAATCAAATTATCATACACTCCCATAAGAAAATGACTCATCTCATCACTTGGATTAGACACCACGGATGGAGCATACTTAGAAAATTTTGTAAATATCAAGGAGTAATCAAGTACACTCATACCTCCTTGACGAAGGTGGATGAATTCTTATACCTTAGATTCTCTCAACTCTCTAGGAAAGAACTGATCAAGGAAATCTCTCTTGAAAATCTTGCAAGTCACCGGACCACCTCTTAGAAACCTATTATCTCTTCATAGGGCGTACCATGTTTTTTCCACATCTTTCAGTTGATAGGCTGACAACTCGGCCTTTTCATCCGTAGTCACGCCCATAACAAATAGAATCTTATAGACTTCATATAGGAAATCTTGTGGGTCTTCCTCCGCTTTTGACCTGTGGAACATAGGAGGGTTCATCCTCGTAAAGTCTCTCAAACGAGATGCCATAGTGCTACTCACAGACTGCCAAACCATATATTGCTACAATAATTCTATAGGAGTCTTGAGTCGGTGAACAAAGGAGTTGCTGATCAACTTGTTCCTTGAGGTATAATGCGAAAATCATATTAAGTAGCGTCTCAACTCCTTGATTGTATGACCAAGATAAATAGAACATGGTACACTCGTGAGGACCAGATGTCCCCTCTCACTTTTGGGATGACTAGTTTTGACACATGTAGGTTGCACGTGAATATAAAACAATTTACCACTACACAATTTTAAAAATAATGTGAATGTTATTAACAAAAAATTGTCACTCTTAAAATTTCTTAGTTACATCTCTTAAATATCATTACACTTCCCTTTCCCATAGTTAAAACATTGGAGGCAACCCCTCTTTTTATAGCCAAGAAAGGGTAGTGTATGGAAAACTTCATATTGTGGCTTATCAAAAAGAAGTGAGAACCCTTCAGAAAACTCACAACCCTTTAAAATGATAACAACTCATCGAAAAAGTCATAACTCTTCGGTAAAGTCGCCACCCATCGAAAAAGTCACAATTCTTCGAAATAGTCGCAACCCTTTAGGAAAGTCACAACCCTTCAAAAAGGTCGCAATTCATCAAGAAGTGATAACTCTTCGAATATGAACCAACCCTTCAATGTGAAAACATCATTTTCTTTAATATAGTATAATTTAATATAATACACATAAATAAAAATAGTACAATTTAAAATGTAGAAAATCTACTATATTTGGTGTTTTAAGTTGGGGGGTACTATGATAATTTAACATTTAAGTTAAACTATTATATTTTTTTAAGGTAGTATTGATCAATAAAAAAATTATAGATATAGATTGATCTAATTTTATTTTGATATAAAGTTTTAAAAATAAAGAGAACTTTTATTTTAATGATCATACATAGATAATATATAAAAATGTATTTTAACTTTGCAGTCTTAAAGATGGGCGGCACCACAAAGAAAAAATAATATTTGATATTAAACAGAACAAAAATAAAAGTACAATGAATAAGTTTGTAACAAAAGAGTACTTATTACATGTAATTTGGACTTTTCATACAAGTATTTGATTAAATATTTTTTCTCCAATAGATTGAGACTTTTTTAGATTCTGAACACCATGTTATTTTTTGTGCAACAAAAAAAAGTTGAACTTCTTATCAAGTAGAAGGTGCTGCAAAACTATTTTTTATGGTAATGAAAATAAGTATATATTAGTTATCAAGATAATCTTCTCATTTGAAGTTGAGTTATTTCTAGATTCATTTTGTTGCTTTAATTTCTGTTGAAATATCTAATTTACCCACAAAATTATTATAATTGCACAATTAAACAACTCTCAAAACCTTCATTGTTTTAAGCAGAAGAAAATAAAACTTATAAAATTTGTAGTTTATAGTTTGAGAAACCCCCTCTATGTATAGACAATAATTGATGGTATGAAAAGGTGTTTATCATGTCTTTTCATATAAGTCACAATCTTTCAGAAAAAATCACAACTTTTAAAAAATGTCATAACTCATCAAAAAAGTCACAACTCTATAAAAAAATTTACAACCCTTCCGAAAAGTAACTACCTATCAATGTGAAAAGGTGTATGCTTTTAATATAGTATATCATAAATAAATATAATATTTAATATAGGAATATACTAAATTGAGTGTTTTAAGATGGGGTATTATAGTAATTTAACATTCAAGTTAGGGAGTTCGTGCTTTAAGGTACTATAGATGAAAGATTAGATCGAAAAGGATCATGAGAGAGAACAAAACATGGCCAAAATGATGATCTAGTTTGATCTTTTGTTGATAAATTTGATGGGTAGTAGGTTGAAGCGTGTAAAAGTTATGGGTGTTTGTGTAGAAAACCCTGAAGAAGAACAATTTCAAACGTTCTATAACGAGGAAGTGAACTTCCTTGAAAATCAAGGAGGAGTATTTTATTCAATCTATCCATGGCCGGGTGGAAATCCGGTTGGAATAGAGATTATGGAGGGAGAGATCGTGATAGGGAATAGCGTGACCACACAACTACTTAGAAGGAAAGAAATGGTGAAAAAGAGAGATACATCCACCTCACGAATACGAATAGCCTATAGATCAAACAACTGACCCGGAGAATACTTTATAGAAGACATGGTTGCACACATTCTCAATAAGGTTAAAGGGTTGGACAAAGTGTTAAAAGAAATAAAAGGATGTCTCAACGCTCAATTAGAAGGTGAGGTCACACTTACTGCACACCAAGAACCTAGAGACAAAAATGGGTAAAATTTCATCTCATTTGAACCAAAGGCTAAATGGGGGGTTGCCTAGTTAAACAATGGTTTATCCCGAAAAGTGAAGCTTGATTGGTATTTCAATCATCCCACATATTAAGTAAGACACTTATTGGGAGGCAACCCAAGTTTTTGATGTTTTAAATTTTTTTTATAATGGGTGTTAATTTTGCAGGTTGAAATGTGAAAAGTGTTGGAAAACATGGGTAATTAGGCAATCCAAAAGTCGGGTCGACGACTTGCCAAAGAGGTTGGCGAGCTCGATTTGGACTACTGTTGGAACCAACTAGCTAGATTGGAATTTTGTAAAACTCGGCGAGCCAAAAAGTCAGTCAGTGACTCGCCAAACATGTTGTTGATCCCATTTTTTCCACCATTTGAACCCCCAAATTTCTAGGAGTTCTATAAGACTTGGTGATCCAAAATACCACTCGGCGCATGGCTGAGTGGTTCAGCGGGCTCGACTTACTCTACCGACTAGTGCACGAATTGAAAGGTTTTAAAGGGCCAAACAATTTTGAATTCAAAGGTCCTTTATTTTCTCATCTTTTAAACTCCCGTACTCTCACCCTGATATTAATCTTTCATATTGTTGCATTTTACCTTTGTTTTATTTGGGTTATTTTCTTAGAATTGATTTTTGAATTATTTGCCGCCTAATATTTCAAATATATTTCAACAAAAAAGGTTGGTTTCCAAACTCAAACTCTATATGTGTTTGAACTCGAACGAAATCAGTATTTTGTCTTTGAATATCACTGGGTAATCATCGTGTGACTATTTCTTTGCCTAATTTTAAGTGAAATCATTATTTATCGATCTTTAATCATGATTCCCTTTCTTTTGTTGTTCAAATTGAGTCAAAATTATTGCATTGTGTTGAATATTTGTTTGGTCTAGTAGGGTGAAGTCTGAGTAACCCCGTATTGTGCCAAATGTCATATTTTCCTCTATTATGGAGCGATTGACGTCATTCTTAAGGATAAAAGACATCAACATGCCCATTTCGGCCAAATCGGAGTAAGTCTAAGTGCTCCAAGGGCCTGGGTAGTATGGATCTTGCTTCAATTTCATAGTGTAAGTGTTTAATTTAAATGTCGTGGGCTACGAGTTTGATTTCAAAGAGTGGACTAGTGGGGGTGAAAAACGGCACAAAGGGCCATTTGGCGAGCTGGGTCGAGTTCATCGATTGTTCGTCGGTACACTTAAGCCCCCCTAGATCTCCATTGATTTCCCTAAATTATTGAGTTTGATTCTATAACTTTCGGAGATACACTTGAGATCGTCAGTTCACTCGGTGAAAGACTAAAATTTCTACTTGATCACTCTTCCACGCCCCTAATTCCTTAAAATATACTGTAACTTTTGGTGAGCAATTGATTTCGGTGATCCGTTCAATGGCCCTAGAAATCACCGACCTACTTTGAAATATTGAAATTTTTGTTTCGAAACATTTGTCGAGGTTGACCTGGCTCATCAAAGAGGTTTGTCGACTCGCTCATTGGTGTAAGCATTCTTCCTGTAATTATTTTGTGAAGTTTTTATTGAATGTTATTAACACATTTCATGTTGTTTTGCAGGAATGGCTAGACCCAAGGTAGTCGGTAAAAACATGGCGCCCCTGAAGCGAGAACTAAGTTTGGCAGCGGAACAGGTAACAGCACAACCATATCAAGATTAATCCGAACCGGCACAAAATCGAGAATCACTAAATGGAAACATATCGGAATAGGGACGGACCGGTAGCAGTAATTCCAGATTGAAATGGTAATACCCAACCTGGTCCGCTAGCAAACCGGTACGGAACTGGACCGAATTCTGGTAAAACTGCATTATTTCAAAAAAAAAATTATTAAAATTAATTAATTATTAAAACTTTAATTTTTTAAAGTTAAAATTTATACTTTTCAAACTTTTAAAGTTAACTATTTATATTTTTCAAACTTTTAAACTTTAAAGTTTAAAAGTTTGAAAGTTTGCAAATCTTTTAAGTTTTAAAGTTTGTAAAATTCAAACTTTCAAATTATAAATATATGATTTAAATATTAGTTTGAATTTAAATTTAAAATTTGTATTTCTAGTTTAAACTTTTTAACTTTAAAAGTTTGAAAATTTAAGTTTCAAACTTTAGAAGTTTGAAAATTTAAAATTCAAACTTTGAGGTTATAAAAAATTAAATTTCACAGTATTAAAAAAAATTAAGGCGAATAGCCTTGTAACGACCTGTTTAGTCGTTTTGAGCAGCAGATTTTTATTTCTGGAAAACTGGCTGAAACGACGGACCCCACGACGGACCGTCATGGGCACGACGGACCATCGCAGGGTCTCATTTCAAAACACTTAGAAATTCTGAAATTGGGTACTGAAAATCGACTCTCTGAACTTCGTGACGAACTTGCAGGACGGACCGTCACATGCGTGACAGACCGTCACAGACCCTTGGTGGAAATTTGGGTCTCTGAACTTTGCGACGACCTGCAGGACGGACCGTCGCAGGCACGACGGCCCGTCACACGGTGCGTAATCCCAGACGGAGTTGGATTTCTTTACACGTTTTAAGGGACGTTTTGGACTATTACTTCTTTAATTATAAAGTTAGAGGGTTAATATTAATAAGTCTAATTACTTGGGGGTTAAAAGAGGTAACCTTAAGTTAATTAGTGGGTTGTTATTGCCATCTTTTATTCTTAATTATATGCTAATTAGAGTAAAAGAAAGAGGGTTTGAATAAGAAAACTAGAAAAAACAAAGAGAAACAGAAAGAGAGAGAATCGAACGAGGAAGAGAGAGACAAAGCTTGGGAAATTGCTTGCTTGAATTCAATTCTTCAGTGGAGGTAGGTTATGGTTTTTACGATATTCGTAGCGAACTCTTAATAGCGAATGATATGTATTGCTAGTATTGTAAACCCTGCTATGTGCTTAAATTGTATGTTTGCATGAATATGATTATATAAAATTGTGATTATATGAGCATGATGAAGTTATTGAATCCCAAATCTTGAAAAACCCTAATCTCTTGTTTAATGATGATGCCTTGGTAATAAAGAAGGCTTGATAAACTAAAGTTATGAGATTGATGATGCCTTGGTAATAAAGAAGGCTTGATAAACTAAAGTTATGAGATTGATGATGCCTTGGTAATAAAGAAGGCTTGATGAATTGATAGAATGAGATTAGGGGATCGGAGTGTCACGTTTCGACACATAGAATTAAGGGATCGGGTGTCACGAACCGACACGTAGATTTAGGGGATCGGGTGTCACGAACCGACACGTAGATTTAGGGGATCGGGTGTCACGAACCGAAACGTAGATTTAGGGGATCGGAGTGTCACGTACCGACACATAGTATTAGGGGATGGGGTGTCACGAACCGACACGTAGAATTAGGGGATCGGAGTGTCACGTACCGACACATAGTTGTAGGGGATCGGAGTGTCACGTACCGACACAAGAGGAAGAAAGATAATGAATCTTGAAAGATGATAAATATACTCAAGTTAATAAACCTAATCCCCAATTGAGTATGATATTGAGGCTTGAGTCCTCATGTGTGAACTTGACGGAAATTGTTAATGATATAGTACTTGTTGTTGCTACATGTTGAGCATCATAGTTGATTTTATAATATTACTTGATATATATTATCTTCTATTTTGAGTTGGCCGATGATATCTACTCAGTACTTGTGGTTGTACTGACCCCCTACTTTTATGTTTTCTTCTTGTTATTTGTGGAGTGCAGCAAACGTGCCGTCGTCTTCAACTCAACAATGATTCTAGCCAGTCTTCGTCACACCGGATCTTCACGGTGAGCTAATGCTTCTAGCTTGGACTGGATCTTCTTCTTCAAGTGTTGATGCCTTGAACTTCCGGCATGGACTAGCTTTTTAGTTATTTTAGTTCTTAGACATTCTTAGTTTAGTAATTTGAGATAGATGTTCTTGTGATGATGACTTCCAGATTTTGGGGATAATAATAATAGTTTTTGAATTGTTTTTAATAATGAGTTTAAGTCTTCCGCATTACTTTTTGTCGATATACATTGAAATGTTAAGAGATTGATTGGTTAGTTCGCTCACATAGGAGGGTAAATGTGGGTGCCAGTCGCGGCTCGGTTTTGGGTCGTGACAAACTTGGTATCAGAACATTAGGTTCGTTGGTCTCATCACACAAGAACAGGTCTAGTAGAGTCTTAAGGAACGGTAGGGGGACGCCTTTACTTGTCCTTGAGAAGCTATAAGACTTTAGGAAAAAAAATTCCACTCTTTCTTTCTTTCTTTCGTGCTACTACTTGAGTCCAATTTGTATCTAGGCGATACGAATTGGTATCTGACCATCTTCACTCTATTTTCGCAGATGGTTAGAACTAGAGCAACGACCGCGCCAACAGCGACAACGGCAAGACAGGATGCGTCTGAGCCAGCCACTGGGCTGTAGCTCGAGGGGGATCAGTGGTAAGAGGCCGTGGTAGAGATCGTGGGAGGACGTCCTCTAGAGGAAGAGGACAGGCACCTAGCCCATCTGGTACTAGGGCGGTGACTCCTCCACCGACTGAGGAAGTGATAAGAGAGGGTGAGGAAGGGGAGAGTGAACAAGTGCAAAATGAGGAATTGCCACCCCAACCTACCCCAGAGATGATCAATCAGGTTCTTGCTTATATTAGCGGGTTATCTGATCAGGGTCAGGAACCTCCAGTGGTTTCTGCACCAACACCTCCGGTTTCAGAGATACGACATGCGGCTACTATGGCTTCTCGGATGGATGCCCCATTGGACATAGGCACGTTTCCACGTCTGACTACTAGGCCTATAATGACAAGTGATCAGCATGAACTTTTCAGTAAGTTCTTGAAATTGAAACCTCCAGTCTTCAAGGGTGCTAAATCTGAGGATGCTTACGATTTTCTGGTTGACTGTCATGAGCTACTACACAAGATGGGTATAGTAGAACGGTTCGGTGTTGAGTTCGTGAGTTATCAGTTTCAAGGGAACGCCAAAATGTGGTGGCGATCACATGTTGAGTGTCAACCGACAGAGGCCACACCTATGACTTGGGCATCCTTCTCTAGTTTGTTTATGGAGAAGTATATCCCCCGGACTTTGAGGGATAGGAAAAGAGATTTAGTTCTTGAGCCTAGAGCAAGGTAGGATGTCGGTTAATGCATACGAGGCTAAGTTTCGGGCATTATCCAGCTATGCCACCCAACTTTGTTTAAGTCCACAAGAGCAGATTCGCCGGTTTGTGAAGGGGTTGAGGTCAGAATTGCAGATTTCGGCCTTACAGGTAGCGGCTACGGCAAAATCCTTCCAAGAAGTGGTAGACTTTGTGATAGAGGTGGAAGGAGTGAAGCCCGATGACTTCACCACGACATCGACATCAAAAAGGTTTCGAAAGGTAGGTGAGTTTAATGGTTCTTACACTAGAGGACAGGGTTCCGGAGGTTACTCAGCTCGACCCGTTCAGTCTTCACTACAGACTGTAGTTGGGGGTCCACCTCAGACCGGTCAACACTTCTCTGAGAGACATATGCTTGACTCTAGAGAGTGTTATGGATGTGGGGAGACTGGATATATTAGGAGAAATTGTCCAAAACAGAGTTATAGACCCCCGATAGCTAGAGGTAGAGGTGGTCATGGTAGAGGCCGTTATTCTGGAGGACGTGGTGGTCGAGGTAATGGTGGTCACCAAAACGGCAGAGTTGATGGCCAAACTGGAGCCACTACAACACAACATGGTAGGGGCAACGGACAGACAAGTAATGGGGCCCATTGTTACGCTTTTCCTGGGAGATCTGAAGCGGAGGCATCAGATGCTGTCATCACAGGTAATCTTTTGATTTGTGATTGCATGGCTTCTGTATTGTTTGATCCTGGATCCACATTTTCTTATGTATCTTTCTCGTTTGCCAATGGTCTAAATTTCCATTGTGAATTACTTGACATGCCTATTCGTGTTTCTACTCCGGTGGGTGAGTCTGTGGTAGTCGAAAAGGTATATAGGTCTTGTTTGGTGAATTTTGTGGGGAGCAACACTTATGTAGATTTGGTTATCTTAGAAATGGTTGACTTTGATGTAATTCTGGGTATGACTTGGCTTTCTCCGAATTTTGCAATCTTGGGTTGTAATGTTAAAACTGTGACGTTAGCCAAGCCTGGGACAGATCAGTTAGTGTGGGAGGGCGACTACACTTCCAATCCGGTTCGTATTGTCTCCTTTCTTCGTGCTAAGAAGATGGTTAGTAAGGGTTGCTTAGCTTTCTTGGCACACCTCAAGGATGACACTACCCAAGTACCTTCGATTGAGTCGGTTTCGGTAGTCCGTGAGTTTTTGGATGTGTTCCCTGCCGATCTTCCTGGTATGCCACCGGACAGGGATATTGACTTTTGTATTGATCTTGAACCGGGTACTCGCCCCATTTCTATATCCCCTTATAGAATGGCTCCCGCGGAGTTAAGAGAGTTAAAGGCACAACTTCAAGAGTTGTTGAGCAAAGGCTTCATTAGACCAAGTGCATCTCCTTGGGGTGCTCCGGTATTATTTGTGAAGAAGAAGGATGGGAGCTTTCGGATGTGCATAGACTACCGGCAGTTGAACAAGGTAACTATCAAGAACAAGTATCCCATTCCTCGCATTGATGACTTGTTCGATCAGTTACAAGGTGCTTGTGTCTTCTCTAAAATTGACTTGAGATCCGGTTATCATCAATTGAAAATACGGGCAACGGATGTGCCAAAGACTGCTTTTCGAACTAGGTATGGGCACTACGAATTTGTGGTAATGTCGTTTGGTCTTACTAATGCCCCTGCTGCTTTCATGAGCTTGATGAATGGATTTTTAAGCCATATCTAGATCTCTTTGTGATCGTATTTATTGATGATATACTGATATACTCGAAGAGTAAGAAGGAACATGAGGAGCATTTGAGAATGGTGTTAGAGTTATTGAGGAAGAAGAAGCTTTATGCCAAATTTTCCAAGTGTGAGTTTTGGCTAGATTCAGTGTCCTTCTTGGGACACGTAGTTTCTAAGGATGGAGTGATGGTGGATCCATCTAAGATTGAGACAGTGAAGAATTGGGTAAGACCTACAAACGTGTCAGAAATAAGGAGTCTTGTTGGTTTAGCTAGCTACTACCGCCGATTTGTCAAGGGATTCTCCTCTATTGCTTCCCACTTAACGAACTTGACTAAGCAGAATCTTCCATTTGTATGGTCGGATGAGTGTGAGGAAAGCTTTCAGAAACTCAAGACCTTGTTGACTACTGCACCAATTCTTACCTTGCCAGTAGAGGGTAAGAACTTCATTGTTTATTGTGATGCATCCTATTCTGGGTTGGGTGCAGTGCTAATGCAAGAGAAGAATGTGATTGCTTATGCTTCAAGGCAATTAAAGGTGCATGAACGAAACTATCCGACCCATGATTTGGAGTTGGCCGCGGTAGTATTTTCACTAAAGCAATGGAGACACTATTTGTATGGGGTTAAATGTGAAGTCTATACGGACCATCGTAGCCTACAGTACGTCTTTACTCAAAAAGATTTGAACTTGAGACAGAGAAGATGGATGGAACTACTGAAGGACTACTACATCACTATCTTGTATCATCCGGGAAAAGCGAATGTTGTGGCGGATGCTTTAAGTAGAAAGGCCGGAAGCATGGGAAGTCTAGCTCATTTGCAATCTTCTAGACGCCCATTGGCTAGAGAGGTTCAGATTCTGGCTAATGACCTTATGAGGTTAGAAATAAATGAGAAGGGAGGATTGTTAGCTTGTGTAGAGGCAAGATCTTCTTTTCTTGACAAGATCAAGGGAAAACAGTTTGATGATGAGAAACTAGGTCGAATTCGAGATAAAGTGTTGCAAGGAGAGGCTAAGGAAGCAATAATTGATGACGAAGGTGTTTTGAGGATCAAGGGAAGAGTATGTGTGCCTCGTGTTGATGACTTGATCCACACTATTCTTATAGAGGCTCATAGCTCTGGATATTCTATACATCCTGGTGCAACCAAGATGTACCGTGACCTAAAACAACACTTTTGGTGGAGTAGAATGAAGCGCGACATTTTGATTTTGTTGCCAAATGCCCAAATTGTCAACAAGTAAAGTATGAACACCAGAGGCTCGGAGGAACACTTCAGAGAATGCCCATTCCTGAATGGAAGTGGGAGAGAATTGCAATGGACTTCGTGGTTGGTCTTCCAAAGACGTTGGGTAAGTTTGATTCCATTTGGGTGATTGTTGATAGGTTAACTAAGTCTGCTCACTTCATTCCTGTCAAGGTGACCTACAATGCAGAGAATTAGCCAAAATCTACATCTCAGAAATCGTTCGGTTGCATGGAGTTCCACTCTCTATCATATCAGATAGAGGTACGCAGTTTACTTCTAAGTTTTGGAGAACATTGCATGCTGAATTAGGTACTAGGTTGGACCTTAATACTGCGTTCCACCCTCAGACTGATGGTCAGTCTGAGCGAACGATTCAAGTGTTGGAGGATATGCTTCGTGCATGTGTGATAGAATTCAGTGGTCTTTTGATAGCTTTTTACCTTTGGCAGAGTTTTCATACAATAATAGCTATCACTCCAGTATTGACATGGCTCCATTTGAAGCATTGTATGGGAGGAGGTGTAGATCTCCCATTGGTTGGTTCGATGCATTTGAGGTTAGACCTTGGGGTACTGACCTCTTGAGGGATTCGTTAGATAAGGTGAAGTGCATTCAAGGAAAGCTTCTAGCGGCTCAAAGTAGACAAAAGGAGTATGGGGACCGAAAGGTTAGAGACTTGGAGTTCATGGAGGGTGAACAAGTCTTGTTGAAGGTTTCGCCCATGAAAGGGGTGATGCGGTTTGGAAAAAGGGGTAAGCTAAGTCCAAGGTATATTGGACCATTTGAGGTACTTAAGCGAGTAGGGGAGGTGGCTTATGAATTAGCCTTGCCTCCAGGGCTGTCCGCAGTGCATCCGGTATTTCATGTGTCCATGTTGAAAATATACCATGGGGATGGAAACTACATCATCCGTTGGGATTCAGTCTTGCTTGATGAGAATTTGACTTATGAGGAGGAACCGGTTGCTATTTTAGATAGAGAGGTTCGCAAACTGAGGTCGAGAGAGATTGCATCCATCAAAGTTCAATGGAAGAATCGACCGGTTGAAGAGGCCACTTGGGAGAAAGAGGTAGATATGCAAGAAAAATACCCACATCTGTTTACGGATTCAGGTACTACTTCTCGCCCTTGTTTTTCTTCTTGTGATCGTTCGAGGACAAACGATGGGTAAATTGGTATCTATTGTAACGACCTGTTTAGTCGTTTTGAGCAGCAGATTTTTATTTCTGGAAAACTGGCTGAAACGACGGACCCTACGACGGACCGTCATGGGCACGACGGACCGTCGCAGGGTCTCGTTTCAAAACACTTAGAAATTCTGAAATTGGATACTGAAAATCGACTCTCTCAACTTCGTGACGAACTTGCAGGACGGACCGTCACAGACCCTTGGTGGAAATTTGGGTCTCTGAACTTTGCGACGACCTGCAGGACGGACCGTCGCAGGCACGACGGCCCGTCATAGGGTGCGTAATCCCAGACGGAGTCGGATTTCTTTACACGTTTTAAGGGACGTTTTGGACTATTCCTTCTTTAATTATAAAGTTAGAGGGTTAATATTAATAAGTCTAATTACTTGGGGGTTAAAAGAGGTAACCTTAAGTTAATTAGTGGGTTGTTACTGCCATCTTTTATTCTTAATTATATGCTAATTAGGGTAAAAGAAAGAGGGTTTTGAATAAGAAAACTAGAAAGAACAAAGAGAAAGAGAAAGAGAGAGAATTGAACGAGGAGAGAGAGACAAAGCTTGGGAAATTGCTTGCTTGAATTCAATTCTTCGGTGGAGGTAGGTTATGGTTTTTACGATATTCGTAGTGAACTCTTAATAGCGAATGATATGTATTGCTAGTATTGTAAACCCTGCTATGTGCTTAAATTGTATGCTTGCATGAATATGATATATAAAAATTGTGATTATATGAGCATGATGAAGTTATTGAATCCCAATCTTGAAAAACCCTAATCTCTTGTTTAATGATGATGCCTTGGTAATAAAGAAGGCTTGATAAACTAAAGTTATGAGATTGATGATGCCTTGGTAATAGAAGGCTTGATAAACTAAAGTTATGAGATTGATGATGCCTTGGTAATAAAGAAGGCTTGATGAATTGATAGAATGAGATTAGGGGATCGGAGTGTCACGTTCCGACACATAGAATTAAGGGATCGGGTGTCACGAACCGACACGTAGATTTAGGGGATCGGGTGTCACGAACCGATACGTAGATTTAGGGGATCGGGTGTCACGAACCGACATGTAGATTTAGGGGATCGGGTGTCACGAACCGACACGTAGATTTAGGGGATCGGAGTGTCACGTACCGACACATAGTATTAGGGGATCGGGTAATACGAACCGACACGTAGAATTAGGGGATCGGAGTGTCACGTACCGACACATAGTAGTAGGGGATCGGAGTGTCACGTACCGACACAAGAGGAAGAAAGATAATGAATCTTGAAAGATGATAAATATACTCAAGTTAATAAACCTAATCCCCAATTGAGTATGATATTGAGGCTTGAGTCCTCATGTGTGAACTTGACGGAAATTGTTAATGATATAGTACTTGTTGTTGCTACATGTTGAGCATCATAGTTGATTTTATAATATTACTTGATATATGTTGTCTTCTATTTTGAGTTGGCCGATGATATCTACTCAGTACTTGTGGTTGTACTGACCCCCTACTTTTATGTTTTCTTCTTGTTATTTGTGGAGTGCTGCAAACGTGCCGTCGTCTTCAACTCAACAGTGATTCTAGCCAGTCTTCGTCACACCGGATCTTCAGGGTGAGCTAATGCTTCTAGCTTGGACTGGATCTTCTTCTTCAAGTCTTGATGCCTTGAACTTCCGGCATGGACTAGCTTTTTAGTTATTTTTGTTCTTAGACATTCTTAGTTTAGTAATTTGGGATAGATGTTCTTGTGATGATGACTTCCAGATTTTGGGGATAATAATAATAGTTTTTGAATTGTTTTTAATAATGAGTTTAAGTCTTCCGCATTACTTTTCTGTCGATATACATTGAAATGTTAAGAGATTGATTGGTTGGTTCTCTCACATAGGAGGGTAAATGTGGGTGCCAGTCGCGGCTCGGTTTTGGGTCGTGACAAGCCTAGACTTTTATCAATATTAATTTGATAGTACAATTTGATCTACAAAAATATTAGTAGAGTATTAAAAGACCTAATCTACACAGTCACCTTCTAGGAAGGGTCCTGCTTGAATTATACCTATTATACTCATACGACAATTACACATTTAAATTTAATAGTTTGTGCTACTATAGAGATTTTTCCTTAAATCATTTAACGTTTCTCTAGTAACATGATCGGGAATCGGTTGAATAGATAAATTTTCCATTGCTTCAATGCCGTTGTCACTATAATCTTGCATTAATTCATCAACGCCATTTTGAAATTTGGTCGGTTGTGGTCCACGACCCAAATTTATTTTCTTGGCATTAATCTAATATCTAAATAATACCGATAATTTAGAGTTATCTACTGCTAATGAATGCCTATGCTCTCCAATTTGAAACCTTGCTGCACTAAAAACACCTTATGTAGCTACTGAAGATGCTTGAATAGATAATACATCTCGAGCAATCGGTTGAACTCTTGGAAATCTTTTGCCGCAATTTCTCCACCATTCTAGAATATATTTAGTAGGTTTTTTATTTTGATTAACGTATGCATCAAAATCATTTCTATTATTGTGAGAAAGTTCAAGATAAGAATCTAAATAAGCATCAATATCCTCTTCATTAAGTCTACTCCTAGAACTTTGAGGTTCTTGATTAATTGATACATTTACATTAGAATTATATTAGGTCATACAATTTTCTAGCTTCAATTTTTATACTATCTTTAACTCCTTTAGAACTAGGTATTTCATCATTTTCACTATCAAATCTAAGTTAAAATATATTTATCAACCACCTTAGATGCACCTACATCATTGTAATGAGGGTTTAACAAACAGTCGGTTAAATAAATTTGAGGAATAGGAATAAAATAATTTTGAAAATTTTCAATCATTTTGTTAATAGATTGTTCAAATCTTGGTTTATTTTTAAATTTATAAAATTTAGAATAAATCAAACAAATATTAGGTAAAACAGAGTAAATGGTTGGATTTTAAAGTGCAAATAATTTTTTGTAGTTGAATAAAAAACTTTTAAGAAATCTATGGGTTTACGTATGTCATTCCAATCACTATCGTCAAGTCTATAAGCCATTTTAATTTAGAATTCCAAACCATTTGTAAAGGTTTTCTATATTCATATGAGATTACAAACATTCCATATAAAGGATTCCATCTAGTAGATACTGCTTTTGAAATTTTTCTAGGTGGAAGATTATATTTAAAACAACAATTTTAAAAATCTCTAAGCCTAGATTTTAAAAATTCTTGAATAGGTTTCTTGGAGGCCATTGTTAAGATCTTCAAGGTTATGAACATGTTATTGTAGTATTGTTGGCTTACCTTTGGTAATGTTTATTAATTAAAGTATAAATGATGAATTTATGAATGTGTGATCATGCTATGAATATTATGGTGTGAGATGATGATAGGTGTGTTATTATTAGGGCTTGAAGGTAATCTTCATGTACATCTTATAAATATGATTATGAAGTAATGTATTGCATGATGTTCGGTTGTGATGAAATGGCTTCTCATCCTATAACCTATGAGCTATGGAAATATTATGTGAGGGATTAAACTCCTAAGACCTATGTTACGAATAAATGTTAATAAAGACTTAAAGATAGTTCCAAAAGGAAATGTAACTTAACAGAATGTGAATATGACATTGAGAGGTTTTCCTTAACAAAGGAAGAGAGGTTCATACAACGTTCACTCATGATTTGGAAACTACAATACTAGTTAGCCTAAAGAGGGGTTTTAGTAATAAACCCCTTAGCTAGTGGATCCACCTAGATGCTATAAGAATGTATATGTCTTACTTTGGCAAGTAGGACACCCTACTTTTGGTGTGTGGGGATGACACTAGATTCTGTGTTAGCTCGCAGTCTATGATGGCTATGGCGAAGGTTCCCAAATATTAAAATGAACAATTTATAGTAAGAATATTAATACTAACTATGACTACCAAATAGATGTTGCTTAGTGTAGGTAGGGTAATGTGACTTTACCTATATATTGCACAAGTAGGTCTTGAACAAAATTCTAGGGTGAGTTATTTATGTATATGTATAATCTTATGAATGAAATTATGGTTATAATATGCTTGTTATAATGATATGCATGATGTAGTCTCATTTGATATACATGATGATGGTTTCATTTAGTTCACATGTTATTGGCTATACTTGTCATGATGGTGTATGAGGTAAAGGGCCATGCTTGTGATCTCTACGTTGGTACATGTGTGGTTATGGGGATTCACATACACATTGGACTAGTGGAATTGGATAAGGTCTTGTTAAATATTGATGAAGTGGACTGTAAACATGAAATGTTGACTATGGCTTTATCATGATGTTACTCTTGAACATGAATATGTATATTTGTTATTTTTGTTGTGATATGGACTTGTATATGTTATTGAGTATGCATAAAGTCTTTTAAGTGAACTAAGCATGCTTATAAACACATTTACCTTTGTGCATGTTTTCAAATGATTTACTTGCATATGTTTCCATACATAATTCTTGTGGTTTGTACTAATCCATATTTCTCCTATTTTCTACATAAACTGTAGGTTCGGGCTATTGAGGTGATTTCCACTCCTTTGTTGAAGAAACATGGATTGCTATCCAAAGTTGGTGCATCCTCAAGTCCGAGGATGGAGATGCTTGACTCTAGTTCTAGTTTCATTTTCCTCATTGACAGACTCTATATAATGCGTATTATAAGATTTTTGTTGACTTGAGGTCTAAGTCCCAATTATCATATGTGAGACAAGTATATATTCTATTTTGATATATCTGAAGTGAAGTTAAACTTCAAATGAAAAGTTCAAAAATCTGTGCATCATTATGATGCAATTGTGAATGCCAAGGGCTTGTCTATGACCTCTTCAAGGACGAAGGGGCCGGTTACAACTAAGGGGTGCTCTCGAGTCATAACAAACTTGGTATCAGAGCATGATGTTGAATAATATTATGAGTGATTTCTCACAAAAACCACATCTACGTAGAGTCTTGTTCATAATTGTGAAGTGTGTCACTCTTACGAATGGGAGACTCTGCGATGTTTAAATTATCACTTCTTGGTATTCTTAAGTCCTGCCTCATGAGTCTTAACTCTATGTGTCCTTTTCTTTTAATCCTTTTCTTGTGGATATAGGCTATGACTACTAGAAGGGCAGCCGCAAGAAGGGTTTAAGAGGATATTGCAAATGAAGGAGTTCCTCCCCAAGACAACCAAGCTCCTTCTGTTGAGCAAGTTCATCTAGGTGGCCAAGATCTGATCGATCCTCCAGTCATGTCGGATGGAGAAATAAGAGTGGATTTCCTACACTTGACTCAAGTCATGGCTACTCAAGCTCAATCAATAACTACTCAAGCTCAAGCTATGATGTCCTAAGCAAATTAGGAAGTTGCACTCCGTGTGAATCAAAATGTTAGTACCATGGCTTCACATTTGATGGATTTAACTAGGATGAACCCTCCAATATTTTTTGAGTCAAAGGTATATGAAGATCCTCAATACTTTGTAGATGAAGTTTATGAGATCTTGTATATTATGGGAATGAGTTCAAATGAGAAGGCCGAGCTAGGATTTTATCAACTTAAGGATGTGGCTCAAACTTGGTACATAAGTTGGGATGTTTTTAGGAGGGCCTTTCTTGATAGGTTAATCCCAAGGGAGAAATGAGAGGCAAAAGTGAAATAGTTCATCAACCTTCATCAAGGATGTATGAGTTCTCACAAATATTCTTTGAGATTCATCAAGTTGTCCAAGTATGCTTTATCTTTGGTGTGTAATCCTTGAGATGAAATGAGTTGTTCTGTTATGGGTGTATCCGATGATAGTATAGAAGAGTGTCGTGTGGCAATTCTTCATGAAAACATGGACCTTTCTCGTTTGATTGTGCATGCTCAACAAGTTGAGTAGACTTGACTTAAGAAAAAGAATAGGGATGCCAAGAGGGTAAGGCCCTATGATGGGGGTAATTCTAAGGGTAAGGTTGAGATCCAAGAAAAACAAGGCTTAAGAAGATATTCTCCAACCAAGTTCCTCCTAATGTACCAAGAGATAACAAGGAGAAAGTGTAAAACCATAAGCCTCAAGGGGGAAAAGGTGGTGGTTCACCAAGTGAAAGACCAAATTGTGCGAAATATTGAAGGAAGCATGTGGGTAAATGTTTAGTGGGTACAAAAAAATGATTTAGTTGCGGAAATAGTGATCACATGGTAAAGGATTGTCCTATGGCAAAGACTCAAGGAAGGGAGAGAAATCGAGCACAACTAAGTGCTCTTAATTCTGATGCTCCTAAGAAGAACCACTTCTATGCTCTCAAATCTAGGGGTGATCAAGAGGATTGTCCTGATGTTGTTACAGGTATGTTGCAAGTATTTTAAATTAATGTTTATGCATTGCAAGATCCCGGTGCAACTTTATATTTTGTAAGTATTTTAGTGGCTATAATGTTTGATATGATCCTCGATGTCTTTGTTGAGCCTTTTTTGGTTTCTACCCTGGTGGGTCACTCCTTTGTTGCTAAAAGAGTCTATAGGAGTTGTCCCATATTATTATCCAAAAGAGTTACATTGGTTGATTTGGTAGAACTGCAGATGTTAGACTTTGATGTCATATTAGGGATGAATTAGTTACATGCTTTTTTTTCTTCAATTGAATGTTAAAAAAAAATAGATAACTTCTAATTTGCTAATAAACCCGTTTTAGAATGGAAGAGAGAAACTTAATTACTAGAGGTCAAATTATTTCATGTTTAATAGCTTGTAAGATGATTTCCAAGAGATGTCTATATCATATTGTGAGGGTCAAAGACCTTGGGTCTGAAGCTCCTCCTTTATAGTTGGTCCCCGTAGTGAAGGATTTTGTGGAAGTCTTCCCTGATGACTTACCCAAAATTCCTCACAAACAGGAAATAGATTTTTGCATATATTTGATGTCGGATATTCAACCCATTTTAATTCCTCCTTTCCGGATAGCTCTTGTTGAGTATAAAAGATCAACTAAAGGATTTTCTAGATAAAGATTTTATATAACCAGTCATATCTCCATGGGGTTCTCCAGTATTATTTGTTGAAAAAGAAAGATGGGTGTCTTAGGATGTGTATTAACTTTCAGAAACTAAATAGGGTCACTATAAAGAATAAGTATCCTCTTCATAGAATCGATAACTTATTTGACCAACTCCAAGGGGAGAGTTACTTTTCGAAGGTTGATTAGAGGTCGGGATATCACCAACTTAGAGTAACAGGAATTTACATTCCTAAACGTCCTTCCAAACAAGATATGGTCATTATGAGTTCCTAGTCATGTCTTTTAGTTTAACTAATGCCCCATGGACTTTCATGGACCTTATGAATAGGGTGTTTCAGAATTATCTTGATTCATTTATAATTATTTTATTGATGATATCTTGGTATATTCCAAAGTGAGGATGAACACATGAGTCATTTGAGGAAAGTATTGCAAGTCCTCAAGGGGCACAAACTCTTTGCTAAATATAGTTAGTGCAAATTTTGGCTAAGATCATTGGCTTTTATTGGTCACATTGTATCTAGTGTTGGTATTGAGGTTGATCCGAAGTAGATGGAGGAGGTTAAGAACTGGCCTAGACCTCTAACTTCCACCGATATTCATGTTTTTTTGGTTTAGTCGGGTATTTTAGGAGGTTTGTTGACAGATTGTAATCTATTACTACTCCATTGACTACCCTAACCCAAAAGAAACTTAAGTTTTAATGGACGGAATCTTGTGAGCAAGGCTTCCAAAAGTTGAAGGATAAGCTTACTTATGCTCCGGCTTTTACTTAAGCGAAGGGTATCGAAGGGTTTGTTGTGTATTGTGACGCTTCTTTAGAAGGTTTGGGTTGTGTCCTCATGCAAAATGGTAAGGTGATACCATATGCATCTAGGCAACTCATGGCACGATAAGAACTATCCGACCCATGATATTAAACTAGCGTCTATAGTATTTGCTTTGAAATTATGGACACACTATCTATATATAGTGAATGTGTAACAACCCTAAAAATTGATATGATAAGTAATGCTTAATGTGTCTAGAATGCGTACGATTTGACTAGGGTTCAATGATTGATGCGCGCAGAACCAGACCTCGGAACCCTTACGACAACCAAGACAACTGAGTTGGGGATTTAGTTGAGCTAGGATAGGTTGGGTCCAGCCATGTAGGGATCTCGAATACGAAGATTTAATCGAAGAAGTCTTTACCGAACTTAAAAAGGGAAAATCATAGTTTTGGAGGGTCTAGGGGTAAAATGGTTTTTTTCAGGCTAAGGGTAGTATCCTAATGACCCTAAATATATAATTAATTATTTAATTAATAAGGTGGAGGGGCATGATACGCTCAAACTTACTTCTCAAATAAGAAGCAAAGCGGTTGTGTCAAGTAAATAACCCAACTAGTGAGGTTGGGATCGTTCCCACGAGGAAAATAGTTTAGACTTAACTTTAACCTATTATTACTATTGTTCGGTCAATTACTTCCTTGGAAAGAAAAACTAATAAAAGGGGGTTTCTATTTCTAAATGAATGAAAATAACTAACGAAATTGAAAGAGACACTTAACATCTTTGAATGTTGGAGTTTAATCAATTAATCAAAGTAACTAGGGTTTACGTGTTCCCCACAGGTTCATAACTTGATAATTCTAACTATAAAAATTCTTTTCTAGTATCTTTCATGCAAAGTGATAAGTTATGTATTTCTAAATCCTTGGTCCGGCATCAAGAAAATCTTACTCCGCACCTTGGTCCGACTATGTGTGTTGCTATCCTAACCCTTATCTTTACCTCATATCAAGCATCGTATTCGATATTTGACTAAGTTATTACCTCGTACCACTCAATACTAGCCTATTAGATAGTATACACTAAATCTATGTTGATAATTCTTTTCCTATTATCTACCTCCTTGGTCCGACAAGTAGCATTAAGGCGAGTTCTAATGTTGGCCATTTGTTAAAAAGACTTCTAAGCGAAAGAATTATTAATACATGCAAGACACTTCTAGAATTGTTATTTTCGTTAGTTTTTATCTCATTATTTGCATATGGTTCCCACAACCCTAGTTATGGAGTTTAGTTACCCATAGTCATAATCACAATATTCAAATATATTATATAACAATTCATGTATTTACTTCAATGAGAAAGAATAAACTCCGAAAGTTTTCTTCATTAATCACCAAAAATCACCAACAATCACTTGCAAGAATCTCAAAGTAATCAAGAATCTCACAAAAAGTCTAATGATAATCAAAAGTCTAACAGTAATACACAGAGTCTAATAATGATCCAGAGTCTAACCTCAAAAATGAGGTTTTTCGAAGTAATTATAGAAAATAAAAACCTTATTAAACAAGGACTCTATTTGCTGGAAATCTGTCAAAACGCGGCTTGGTCGACAGACCGCGCGACGGATCGTCGTGGTCACGACAAACCATCATGGACTCCGTCGTCCCATACTTGATGAAATTTCATATGCTGCTCTCTTCATTACCCTCGATAGCAATTATGACGGACTGTCATAGGCACAACGGTCCGTCGAGGGTCTTCGTTCCAAAAAACTTAAACTCTTGGAATATAGGTACTGGGATTACTTCTCTGAACTTCATGACGAACCTGGAGGACGGACCGTCATGGAATCCGTAACCCCACACTTGGTCATACTTCCCCATTTTTCTTCAGCAGCTGCACTTATGTGTGGCAGCGGAACCGGTACCTACCGGTTCCCGGTCCGGTTCGGTACCGGTTAGTACCAATTAGGACAAGAAATTTCCAGTTCTGGGACAGGAATCGGGACGGAATTAGGTAAAATCCGGAATTTACCGGTTCCGGTAATTACCGGTCCGGTCCGGTCCGGTTTAATTTTTTTTAATACAGCCGTTACTAGCCGTTGGGCAACGGCTAGTGGCCCCCCCTAACGTCTAGTTGTAGAGAAATTCATCCAATAGGGCCCCTACCCCACCCCTAACTTTTTTAATACCCTAAGGTTTTAAAAGTTACACTTTAACCCATTTTTTTACTTATAAATACCCCTAAATTTCATTCTTTTATACTTATAAATACCCCTAAATTTCATTCTTTTAAATCACAATATCATCTATTCATCTTCTACTCTCTCAACTCTCTACTCTCTATCTCTAATCTCTAATTCTATAATATATATAATATCTTAAATTCTGGTGTTGCCTTACTTGGTCTTTGGAAATTAGATTTGGAGCTTCAAAATTCAATTTCAACTTTCCACGTTCGGCTTTCGGCGGTCATAAACGTCTACTTTTTTAAGTAGACGTTCGGTACATTCGTTCTAACTTTTACTTTACGTTTCATTTATATTTAAATAATTATTTTTATTTGTGATTTTATATTTGGATAATTGCATAACATTTTTCGTATTATATTTAATCTCACGTTTAATTTTTTAATATGGATTTCGGAAAAAAATATTGTTCAAAAAGGGAAGGGGAAAAAAAAAGTGCATTAGAGCTGTGTAAGAAATGTTTGTAACTTTGCATTCTCCGATAATGCAAAAACCGGTAGTTCTTCTAAATCAAAAACTAAAAAATCTACTATATTAAGAATAAATACGGATGATTATACACATGTTGATGATACGGTTTTTAATATTGATAGTAATTCAGGATTAGATCCTTATCATGAACATTTACAACGTCGCTTTGGTAATTTTAATGAGGATTTGCCTAGTGATAATGATAATGATAATGATAATGATATTGATAATTATACTGATACGCCTATTTTTTATGATGATGATGATGATGAAACTCAGCCACCTACGGCTACTACTACTCCTAGTCCCGCTCCTTTTCGTTGTCCTGCCCCAGTTCCCCCAGTACATCCTAGGCCTAAGGTAGAACGTGTTAAAAATTCGGTTGTTTGGCAATTTATGACACAAAACAAAGATAAAACACAAGCTATTTGTAATAAATGTAAACATATATTAAATCATAAAATTGTGGGCAAATCTGGCGGGACGGGACATTTGAGTAGACATTTAATGTCTTGTTGTAAAAATGAATTTTTGCATGCTAAAGCGGTAGCGGAAGCTAAAAAAAACGGTACCCCGCTTCCTGAAAATGTAGGAGTAGGCGGCTCTAAAATGGTACAAACACAATTAAATCCGTCTGATGTTTCTGGATCTAGTTTACTACCTTCATATAGTAGAGAAAAAGATCTTGAAGAACTAGCTAAAATGATATGTGTTATGGGTTTGCCATTTAGTTTTGCTGAAAATCCGGTTTTATACATTATATTCAAATTGTATATAATCCAAATTTTAATGGTTTTGCTAGAAATACAATAAAAAAGGCTGTTTTGTATTTGATTATCATGCACAACATTTTGAATATCTTCGTTGTTTATTTTATTATAATCCTTGTAAAATAGCTATTACTTCTGATATGGGTCGTAGTGTAAATGGTAACGATTATTTGGCTGTTACTGCACATTGGATTGATAAAAATTGGTATATGCAAAAAATAATTTTAGGTTATAAATGTTGTCAAATGCAAAAAACCGGTAGTTATATTGCTCAAACTATTTTAGATATTTTACAAAGTTATGGGATATGTGATAAAATAAGTAGTATAACCTTAGATAATGCTTCAAGTAATAATTCTGCTGTTCAATATTTAAAAACTACACCTTGTCCTTTCTATGGTGATAATTATCATATTAGGTGTACTGCACATATATATAATTTGATGGTTAGAGATGGTGTAAATATGTATGATAACGGATGTACGAAAGTTGAAAATGCATGTCATTTTATATTTAAATGTCAAGTTAAGTCTCAGCGTAAAGATTTTCAAAATCGTTGTTCTGAAAATAATCTTCCACCTAGAAAAATTCCAAAAACAGTGGCTACTAGATGGAATACTTTATATGAAATGCTTGTAGTCGCTTATGAATATCGAATACCCTTACAAATGGTTTGGAATGCTCATAATTCTGATATGACATATAGACTAGATGATAATGATTGGCGTGATATAAATGAACTTATAGATTTCCTAAAAGTTTTTTACTTAACTACAAAAAGAATTTCTGTACTTTATAGTCCATCAATTTGTACTGTTTTGCCTGATATTTGTATGATTTCTTCTAAATTATATAAATTAAAAAATAAACCAAGATTTCAACAAACCTTTGAAAAAATGATTATAAAATTAAAAAATATTATATTCCTATTCCTCAAATTTATTTAACTGCATGTTTGTTACACCCTAAGTATAAAGATTTCGGTTCATCAAGAATGGGTGAAAATGAAAAAATAAATTTTAACTTAGATATTAATGATGAATTAGAAGAAATTCCTAGCTGTCAACAAGTTAAAGATAGCATAAAAATTGAAGCAAGAAAATGTGTATGATTTATATAATGCTAATAAAAATTTATCAAGTGAAAATGAACCTGAAAGCTCTAGGGTTAGATTTGATGAAAATAATATTGATAATTATTTAGAGGATTATCTTGAACTTTCTCACGATAATAGAAATGATTTTGATGCATATATTAATCAAATTACAGAACCTACTGAAGATGTTCTCAAATGGTGGAGAGATCGCACCAAAGGATTTCCAAAACTAGTACCGATGGTTCGAGATATATTAGCAATGCAAGCGTCGTCGGTAGCTTCGGAAGGCGTCTTTAGTGCAGCAAGGTTTCAACTTGGAGAACATAGGCATTCACTAGTAGCCGACAGCTTGGAGATATCGGTATTATTTTGAGATTGGATTAATGCCGAGAGAAGAAATTTGAGTTGTGAACCACTACCGACCAAATTTAAAGATGACGTTGATGAAGTAATGCAGGATTGTAGTGACGACGGGATTGAAGCAATGGGAGACCTTTCTATTTACCTATTCCCAAACATGTTACTAAAGAAATGTTGAATGATTTACGAAGGGATTTATATGGTGGCACCAACTATAATTTCAAACTAATATTTTTGTAAAGTAATTGTAATATCAAATATAATTAATAAAAATATAGGCTATTCGCCTTAATTTGTTTTTAATATTGTTGTATTAAATTAAATTTTTGATATAGTCAATTTTAAATTTTATAACATAAAAGTATAAATTCAAAAATTTCAAACTTTAAGAGTTTGAAATTTAAATTTATAACTTTAAAATTTGAATTTAAAATTTTCAAACTTTAAAAGTTTGAATTTAAGTTTGAAAATTTAAATTTGAAACTTTAAAATTTTGAAATTTTAAATTAAAAAATTTAAAGTTTATAACTTTAAAGTTTGAAATTTAAATTTAACTTTAAAATTTGAATTTAAAATTTTCAAACTAGTTTGAATTTAAAGTTTGAAAATTTAAATTTATAACTTTAAAGTCAGAAATTTAATATTTTAAATTGCTTAATTATTATAATAAAAATTAGATTCAATTATTATTTTTTTTAAAATCCGGTTCGTCCCGGATACCGGTCCGGTATACTACCGGTTTACTACCGGACCAGGACGGAACAATATTTATTTTACCTGTTTCCCGGACCGGTCAGGTTCCGATTCCAGAACTTTACCGGTACACACAGTACCGGTTCCGTACCGGTTCCGGTAATTACCGGTCCGGTTTTCCCGGTTCCGGTACCACTGCCAGCCATAGCTGCACTACGCTGCCACCTACGGACCTTCACAAGAATGACGGACCTTCACAAGCTCCGTAGGTGGTCTCTTCTGCATTTCTTCGCCCAAAAACCTCCGCATACATCTTTGAACAGATTTCCTGCAAATAAGGAGAAACTTATTTAAAAATTAGCACAAAAAGGCTTTTGGACACACTAAAATTAAGGAAAAAGTGTTAATAATACTGTGAAACCACGGTATATCAACACCCTCAACTTAAATTCGTTGTTTGTCCTCAAGCGACTCACTATGACTCAATACAAAATCTTTGTACAATAGTATCCATGTTTTATCCTTTGCAATCATTTGGCTATCAATCCCGATTAATCTCATCATATCTATGCATGCTATCACTATTAGGCTTGAATTATGTGGGATCAGAACATTACACAGACTCACCATGCACTAACACCTATCATCTTCAATTTCTCACCGAGATGCTTATATTTCCGGTATTGCAACTAGTGTCCTCACTTTGAAAAAAAATTCTCATTTTTCACACAATGATTTCAGTTTGAGTATAAGGATTACTTTTCAAAACTCGCTCTCAGAATAAAGTCACACTCATTCATACCTATTGCCATAAGCTTGCCCTTATTTTCACTGCCTTAAGTTCGCTATTCAACCCTTAGGATCACAATAGGACTTTCTTAGCTTGTAACATAGGCTCAGGGTCAGGTAGGGTATATTTAGGTATACTTTAGTGACTTTTTGCCCTCCTTAACATATCGTCTAAACATACCATTTTTCTATCATTTTATCTCTCCCAGTTTCTCATATTCTTTCACCTTGTTATTTTCTCTTCTTTCTTCATTTGTGTACGTGACTCTCTCCTTTCTTGCTTGTATTTCTTGTATATTTTTCTTTTTCTTTACTTATCTTTCAACTAATTCTTGAGTCACTTTACTTTTGTTCTTTCTTTATCTTTGTTCTTTCAACCCCACTTTCCAGAGCATTCCTCATAATAGCCACCCTCAACTCATGGCTTTGCCATGAGTCAAGATACACAATACCCAAAGTTGGTCAGGGCCATAACGAAGGTTGTTTAATGCATTAGCCACCCTAAACTTATGCTTTTGGCATAAGCTGAGGTGCACATGTCCAAGGAGGGACCAGGGCCAACACATTGTTCTTAGAAAAGATCAGCTGGGGTAAAAAAACAAAGGTCTAATTTAAGCTCAGATCATTTGGATCAAAGAAGGATAAATTTCATTTGCTTTTCTTTTATTTAGCCTAAAAATGAGCTACATTGAATAAGGGCCTATGATCCTTTCCTAATTGTCTATTACAACTTACTTTTAGTAGGACTAACCAGACAAGTTCTAGCTCAGTACAAATAGTGGACTATTCAAATCTTCCTCACACTCACTTGACATCTCATCACTCTACCAGATTATCAGACACCTAGTTCGAATTTTAGACTTAGGATAATGCAGTGGTGTACATCTATGTCATGCTTAGAGCCACACACTTATAAATTTCTATGCCTAGTCATGCATCATTTTCTATTTTATCAGGATATCATTTTAGCCATCATGCTCCAGAATTAAACTCTGTACACAAGATATAGACATGCCAGTTCAACAGAAAAAGTAATCACTCTCTTGGGGAAAAAGAACACAGGCAAGAAAACCCCAAAAGAGGATAGTGAATTGGGCTACTCAGGCTTTACCCTAGCACTCACTTTACATTTACCCCACCCTCAACACGAAAGACATGCAATTGTCCCCAATGCATAAAAAAAAATTGAAATACAAGAGTGGTAGGTGAAGCAAACCTTGGGCGCAAAGCGCTGACAATCAGCACGGACCGTTGTGATTATGACGGTCCGTTGTCGATGTTTGTCGTGAGACACTTAAAAAATGGAGACCCTTAAGAGAGGGGTCTCTTACCGTCATGACGGTTATGCAGGACGGACTGTCGAGAGTATGACAATCCGTCGTAGATGTCCGTTGGAGGACACTTAGAAAATGTGGGAGACCCTTAGGAATAGGGTCTTTGACAACCAGAATGGTTGTGCAGGACGAACCGTTGAGAGAAGGACGGTCTGTCGCATGTGTCCGTTGGTGACTGTTGTAGAGTGATTTTCTACAGAATTTCCTGGTGATGTGCCTGCAAATTTAAAACCCATTAGTAGAAAATGCTACCATTACTAGAAAGAATGAAAGGGAAAAAAACTATAAGTATTGGGTTGCCTCCCAACAAGCGCCTGATTTAACGTCGCGGCACGACTAAGGACACTTGATTACTCAGCCTTCATCAAGATGGTATGCCTCTATTATTTCATTCACCGATGCAGTATGCCCAAAATAGAGTTTTATTCATTCTCTATTCACCTTAAACCGCACTCCCTCCTTGGTTTTTAACTCTACTGCTCCATGAGGGAATACTTGGGTGATCAAGTAAGGGCCAGTCCGTTTGGACTTGAGCTTGCCCGGAAGACAAGGCAACCCAGATTTATCTAAAAGCACCAAATCCCCAACCATAAACTCTTGTTTTGCACTTTTTTCTTAATTCTCCTTCTTCGTCTTTTCTTTGTGGGATATGACTGATACCGATTGGAGCTCACCACTCTGCCTCATGGTCCTACAAATGTTGAAGGTCGCTTCTTCATTGTTCAACCGAAATTTCATCTTCCCCTTTTCCATATCAACTACGTCTCTACCTGTAGCAAGGAATGGCCTCCCAAGAATAATAGGCACTTCAAAATCGACTACACAATCAAGAATAACAAAATCTGCCGAAAATATGAATGACTCCACTTTTACTAGCACATTATAGAGTATCCCTATAGGCCTTTTTCACTGTTCGATCAGCCATCATTAGCCGCATCACAGTGGCTTTTGGGTCACCCAAACCCAACTTCTTGTAAATCGAGAGGGGCATGAGATTTATACTTGCCCCCAGATCACATAATGCTTTCGCAAAATGTAAAGACCCTCCTGTACAAGGAATAGTGAACGCACCCGGATCTTCTTTATTTTGTACGAGAGATCTTGTAGCAATAGCGCTACAATGCTGCAGTCTATCATCATCCTCGAAAGTGACCGATCTTTTCTTTGTAACCAGATCTTTCATAAACTTGGCATAACCGGGCATTTGTTCAAGAGATTCTACCAAAGGGACATTGATAGAAAGCTGCTTCAGCGTTGTTATAAAACACCGATATTTACCATCCTCGGTCTTTTTCACTAATCTCTGAGGGAAGGGTGGTGGTGGTCTAGGCATGGGAATTACCTTCATAGGGACTTCTGCATCTGTTCCAGTGCTCTCTTCTGCTTCACCACTACCCTTTACCACCTTATCATCATCCTTTCTCACCTTTTCCTCATTAGAAGGAATAGGTGGGTCAATGGTTTGCTTACCACCCCGAGTAGTGATTTCGATACAGTGCACATCATTTTTTGGATTTTGGACAGTGTTGCTAGGAAGAGTCCCCGGTTGCCGTGTGTTCACTGTCGCAGATAATTGGGCCATTTGCAACTCGATCTGCTTAATCGATATTGCATGTGTATCAAATTTTTGCCCAATACTTGCTAATTCACACCTTAACTCTTTAATGTGCTCATCACTAGCATCAAACCTCTTCATCATTTTGTGCAACATTTTCTCAACTCGCGCCATACTATCTCCACCATCCCTAGGAGTAACTTCACGATTTTGAGGAGGGACATAGGGCCCATTCCTATCATTTCTATTACCGTAGTTACCCCTGTTGAAGTTGTTATTGCGGTTGTAGTTTTCATCTCGGACATAATGAACCTCATAGTTGTAGTTACCATAGATCCGACCTTGGTTCCCTTGACCTTTGCGCCAATTTTCATGATTTGAGCCTTCGGCGCTCGGTCGGAAACCCCCCATCTGCTCATTTACTGCATTGGTGTCCTCCGCATAATAACATTCATCATTAGGTGGCGGTGGTTTCGACAAGTAGTTGACTGCATTTATCTTTTCTGCACCCCTAGTGACATGTTTTAGTACCAACCCAAGATCAGTTCTCATTTGAGCCATTTCTTCACGAATCTCATTTGTGGCTGGGTTGTGAGAGGACTGCACTGCGAAGGTATTTCTCCCGATATTTGACTTCCTAGTACTCCAAGCTTTATTATTCCGGGAGATTTTCTCTAATTTTTCGGCAATCTCAACATAAGGTCATTCCCCATAAAATCCACCTGCTATAGTGTCCAACACCGCTTTATTATTATCATCATGTCCCCAATAGAAGTATTCCTTCAGTGACTCATCATATATACGGTGATTTGGGACACTTCTCAAGAACGAGGTGAATCTATCCTAAGAACTACTAACTGACTCTCCTGGTAGTGCCACAAAGTTGTTCACTCTGTCTTTGTGGTTTAGTTTCTTGGAGACCGGATAGTAGCGTGCTAAGAAGACATCCCTTAGTTGGTTACAAGTGAAAATTGAGTTATGAGGGAGCTAAGTGAACCATATAGCAGCCTCTCCCGTCAGTGAGAGAGGAAACACTCTGAGACCTATTACGTCTAAGTCCAAGTCAGGCCTCCCTACACAGCTTTTACACACTGCCCTTACCTTAGCTATATGGGCATGTGGATCCTCAGAAGGTAGCCGTTAAAACAAACCTCTGGTAGTGAGCATTTACATCAGGCTACTAGTTACCACAAAGGTGTGGCCTGTGGGTAGAGGAGGAAAGACAAGTGGCCCATCGGAGTCTGCTATGTTATCATAGCCTCTGTAGTATGCTTTGGGCCGTGGAACGGGATTTTTTCCCCTCTGTTGGTGTTCACCCGGAGCATCAGGTAACAACTAACCATGAACATCAACCGGAGCTGGGATGTTCTGGTTTGGATCATCATCATTGATCCCAAGTTTTGATTCATGTTGCGCAGTGTACGCTCTAATTCGTGATCGAAGGGAAACAAAGGTTCTCTTCCTCTCCGTGTATTTGGCATACAAGGAGGTTGGTTCTCTACAAATCAAAAACAATAAAACAAAGTAAAATCAAGAAAATATCAACTAAACTATAGTAATAAGTTTAAGTTAATCTAAAAGCTATAATCCCCGGCAACGACGCCAAAATTTGATACACTCAAACTTACTTCTCAAATAAGAAGTAAAGTGGTCGTGTCATGTAAATAACCCAACTAGTGAGGTTGGGATCGTTCCCACGAGGAAAATAGTTTAGACTTCACTTTAACCAATTATTACTATTGTTCGGTCAATTACTTCCTTGGAAAGCAAAAACAATAAAAGGGGGTTTCTATCTCTAAATGAATGAAAATAACTAACGAAATTGAAAGAGACACTTAACAGCTTTGAATGTTGGATTTTAATCAATTAATCAAATTAACTAGGGTTTACGTGTTCCCCACAGGTTCATAACTTGATAATTCTAACTATAACAATTCTTTTCTAGTATCTTTTATGCAAAGTGATAAGTTATGTATTTCTAAATCCTTGGCCCGGCATCTAGAAAATCTGACTTCGCAACTTGGTCCGGCTACGTGTGTTGCTATCCTAACCCTTATCTTATCCTCATATTAAACATCCTATTTGATATTTGACTAAGTTATTACCTCGTACCAATCAATACTAGCCTATTAGATAGTATACACTAAATCTATGTTGATAATTCTTTTCCTATTATCTACCTCCTTGGTCCGACAAGTAGCATTAAGGCGAGTTTTAACGTTGGCCATCCGTTAAAAAGACTTCTAAGCGAAAGAATTATTAATACATGCAAGACACTATTCTAGAATTGTTATTTTCGTTAGGTTTTATCTCATTATTTGCCTATGGTTCCCACAACCCTAGTTATGGAGTTTAGTTACCCATAGTCATAATCACAATATTCAAATATATTATATAAGAATTCATGTACTTACTTCAATGAGAAAGAGTAAAATCCGAAAGTTTTCTTGATTAATCACCAAAATTCATCAACAATCACTTGCAAGAATCCAAAGTAGTCAAGAATCTCACAAAACGTCTAATGATAAATAAAAGTCTAACACTATTACACAGAGTCTAATAATGATCCAGAGTCTAACCTCAAAAACGAATTTTTTGAACTATTTATAGAAAATAAAAACCTAATTAAACAAGGACTCTATTTGCAGGAAATCTGTCAAAACGCGGCTGGGTCAACAGACCGCGCGACAGATCGTCATGGTCACGACGGACCGTCATGGACTCCGTCGTCTCATACTTGATGAAATTTCATCTGCTGCTCTCTTCATTACCCTCGACGGCAAGTATGACGGACCGTCATAGGCACAGCGGTCCGTCGAGGGTCTTCGTTCCACAACACTTAAACTCTTGGAATATGGGAACTGGGATTATTTCTCTGAACTTCATGAAGAACCTGCAGGACGGACCGTCATAGACACGACGGACCGTCATGGACTCCGTAACCCCACACTTGGTCAGACTTCCCCATCTTCCTTCAGCAGCTGCACTACGCTGCTACCTACGGACCGTCACAAGCATGACGGGCCGTCACAAGCATGATGGACCGTCACAAGCATGATGGACCGTCACAAGCTTCGTAGGCCGTCTCTTCTGTATTTCTTCGCTCAAAACCTCCGCATACATCTTTGAACAGATTTCATGCAAATAAGGAGAAACTTATATAAAAATTAGCACAAAAAGGCTTTTGGACACACTAAACTTAAGGAAAAAGTATTAATAATACCATTAAATTATGGTATATCAGGGCATTTTGGGGAAGCAATGAATTAAAATTGTTTTTAATTTAAGTTGGTAAATTAATGAAATTATTTATATTTAATATTTATAATCTGATTTAAAATAAAAGGAAATCAGATTTTTAATAATTAAATAAAATCTTATTTGACTAAGTCCTAAACCAGACTCCTAAGCCAAAGAAAAGTCTTCTCTCCCACGCTCATCTCTCTCTCACGTCTCTATCACTCTCATTCACGATATCTCTTTGCCAAATTAAATTTCAAGAATATAATAATAAACCAAGTTCTTCACACTTGAATAACTCACACAAAATAACAAGAAAACAAACGTTAAACACACATTAGTCATAGGGAGATTGTCTGTCGAGTGGTCTTGACATTGAGGGGACTTGGACGTGATCTTGGGTGAAGTTTTTGGGAATAAAGTCAAGGGTTTAACGTAATAAAGGTATGAGTTCTCTTCTCTCTTGGTACCTTTCCCAAGAGACCCCTTAAGGTTCAGATTATTCAGTCTGAAAACTAGGGTTGTTCCCCGTTGCATGTGTCTGTCACTAGCTCCCAATGATTTGTAGGTTGTGTATGATTGCTGGTAGATTAGGTGTATAATGTGTTTTCGTGATGAATATGTTTATGTTGGTGTATTTGAAATCGTATGAATGACAACATATGTGTTTTCAAAACTATGTGCATGTGTGCAAGAATGTTACTATGACTAGGGTCTCGGCTTGACGCTCCAAAATGTGTAACGTTATGGTTGTTATTTTATGTGCATAAATCTATGTAAATCAGGATGTTCATAAAAGATGAAATGTGGCTGATATAGGTAACAATCTCTTTGATAAACGAATCTATGAAAGATTCACCCCAAAATTTGTTAAATGGTCTACGAATTACTCTATGAGTTCAAGTGAAAATATTGATGAAAGTGAGACGAAATGTGACTAAATTTCTAGCAACTTACATGTTTAGTTTAGGCTAAATGTAAATGAACAAATCTGGAAAATTAATTGAGTGAAAAGTGAGGTGAGGTCACCAGGATTCGAACCCGCGACCTCACCTATATAATGCCTTAAAATCACAAAAGGGAAATAGGGGTCAAGGGGATTCGATCTCGGGTGTGGTGGCTGAAAATTGAAGTACAAAAAAATTAATAAAAATAAATATGAGGCGAGGGAATCGAACCCACGGCCTCTAGGCCACGAATAAGAGTCAAAGAAAAATGAAAGAAAACGCAATGCAGGCGTGGGAATTGAACCCACGACCTCCTAGGAAGATTCAAGGGGGAAAATTTAAAAGAAATTAAATTGAGGCTGTGGGGGTTCAATCCCACAACCCCTCGGCCAAGGGAGAGAGAGTTTCAATAAAAGAAATTAAAAGAAAATGAGGTTGTGGGGGTTCGATCCCACATTCTCTAAATATCATGCGCGAAAAATGAAGAGAAAAACAAAAGGAAAGTTAAAATGAAGGTGTTGGGGCTCGATCTTGGGTCCCCTAGCCGCGTGGACCAAAATAAAATAAATTAAAAAAATGTAAGTGTTGTCTAAGGGATTCGAAATTGGGTTCCCTTGCCTAAATTCTGTATTTATACGTCAGCCATACGTGAATTAAATATTCAAGAATAATGCTGCCTAGTTATATCGAAATCGCTATCTTGGCATATATTCAATAGACATAAGTCTTGTACCACATAATTTTTGGAAGATATGAATCATTTAAAGCGAACGATGAATGAAGCCTCATGGCTTGTATGTATAGTCCTATAAGTCTAGCATACATTTAAAATAAGTGAACCTAAGATGTATGTAATGAAATGATGTAACCCTAGAAAGGTTAAGTAAGAGTGTAAAACACACTAAATGGCCAAGTGCATTGTTATATGATGAAATATTCATTCACGTAAAATGGGGTGAGTAATTATGAATGCAAATGTGCTAATGTTAATGAATGTTATGACAACATGATATGATGCTAATGTAAAAGATGAGAGCAATCTCAAATGAGCCTAAGTAAATGTTACCAAAACATACTTACTTATGAGAGTGTGAAGTTATTGAAAAGACCAATCTCTATGAACAATCTAATTAGATTATTGATATTAACACACTTAATACTAATGATGAGATGAGAAATCATCTATTTAGCTATGGTGTCCTAATACTTGACACCATCTTCCATGAAGTATGAGTTAAATGTAATGGAACTTTATAATGAGCATCAATAGACTAGCTATGAGCGGTGATGCCTTCTTTCGGGAAGGGCAGAGATTCACGTAACTCTCATGAGATGAGACTGTTCGGCATGCAGGGAATGGGTCTCTTTATATCTCCTTGTCTTCGACCTATACTGCAAATATAGGGATATGGCGGGGTTCAATTCCCATGTGCGCTAGCATGTTTTTGGTCACTTTCGATTGTGATTCCACCTCTTTCCGTTGTGGGCGAGAAACTGGATTTCATGATGCTTACATGATTTATGTCGGTTCAATTCAAAGTTCCCCATGAATGAATGAGGCCAACCTCAAATGATGCACATAATGAAATGAATGATATCAAAGGTGTTAGCATAGGATAAATCAAGAGGTGATATAGACTTAATTAATGACACTAGGTCATTCTTGATCATTGCACAACGAACCCGAGGAAAGTCTTAAACTACAACGTAGGTATACATGATGTTTACACTAGCCTATGAATAAAATGAAGTGAAGTACGTATGAATGAATGAAGCAGACTCTGTGTTTGCTAAATAAGGCTCCCTAGTTGAGGTCCCATATGTTGAGCCCTCATTTTTGGTAAGTCTTGATGTCAAGTCCATGATTCCAAGGTCTCGTGGCATATGAACGAATGATATGAAAAATGTTATATGCTATATGCAATATGTTATGTGCTATATGCAATATGTTATGTGCTATGTGCAAGATGTCATGTGCTGTGTGCAATATGATAACTATTATAATGCGTGTTACTCTCATTGCATGAATTTACTAATCCAAATTTGGAAAGTTCACTCACTTTCCCAACCCAAATTTGGAAAGCTCACTAACTTTCCTAATCCCAATTTGCCAAGTCCACTGACTTGACTTTCGATAATCATGTTGTTAGGAAAGAGCTATTCTTACTAATGCATGTCCTTGGTGTGTATTTGCATATACCCAGACTTAGTACAAGTGTGTACCAACCCTATACAACTCTACAATTTTAGGTGCAGGCACTGGTGGATGCTAGAGCTACAAGTTGACGCTGAAACCATCCGGACGTGGAGCATTCATCTGGACTTGGTAGGCCCTCATGCTTTCGAGGATGCTTGCCATTTTATTCTAGATTAGTTATAGGATTGAGCTAGTGGAGTATGTTCAACAAGCATTTCTTTTCGCTTTTGTTCAGACATTGTATTGGTGGCATTTTGGCAAGAATACATTTAATGCTATATTAAACTACTTCTTTCATTTGATGATCTTAATCTTAGATGGTTGATGGTGAACAATTATGAATCAAATAGAATGATTAGTATGTAGTTAAGTAACAAAAAGTTTCAATTTTTCCGCTAAAATTAACCTAGGCGAAGTAAGAATGACATAAGTAGGCTTGTCTGGGACCTCTGAGAGGTCAACGACGCCGGTCTCGTCCTGGGTCTACACTCCGGTCATGACAGAATGTATAGGTGTTAACCGATCATTATAGTCTCCAATATGTGCTCTCCCAGAATGATTTAAATCTCGACAAAGAAGGTGGTTATAGCTCTTGAAAGATTATGATATGAGTGTCCTTTAACACCTCGAGAAATCCAATGTGGTTGCGGATGCTTCGAGTCGGATGTCTATGGGTAGTGTAGCCCATGTTGTGGATACTGAGAAGGCATTAGTAAAAGTTGTTCATAGGTTGTCCGGGTTGGGTGTTCGGCTTGAAGATTCTCCAAAATGGGGTTTCATGGTTCATCATAACTCCAAATCATCTTTAGACCATCTCCAAACCCAACATCATTTTTCACACCAAATAGTATATTAGGTGTAAAATTTGGTGTTTTGAGCTCCAACCTGCACCAATTTTCACACCAAATTTGGTGTCTGGACAGTGTTACACCAAATTTGGTGTAACACTATTCATCAGACCAAATAACTTTTTAAATATTATAATATTATTTCACTATACAAACAATTAATTAAAATGATATAAATTGTATATTTAATGAAATATCTTGTATATTAAGTTATTTTTATGTAATATTTCTATAATATGAATTTTAGATATAAAATAAATATTTTTATAAATTAATTTTTTATGTATGACTTTTTTTAGAAAATAAATTTATATTAATTCTAGTATAAATCATATAAACTACAATTAACTTTCATAAAAATAAAGAAGTGTTTGATACGCTCAAACTTTCTTCTCAAATAAGAAGTAAAGCGGTCGTATCAAGTAAAGAACCCAACTAATGAGGTTAGGATTGTTCCCACGAGGAAAATAGTTCAGACTTAGCTTCAATCTATTATTACTATTATTTAGTCAATCATTTAGTTGGAAAATAAAGTAAATAAAAGGGGGGTTTTTATTTCTAAATGAATGAAAATAATTAGCGAAATCAAAATAGACAACTAACAGATTCAAATGTTGGAGTTTAATCAGTTAATAAAAGTAACTATGGTTTACGTGTTCCCCACAGGTTCCTAACTTGATAATTCGAACTATAACAATTCTTTCCCAGTATCTTGCATGCAAAGTGATAAGTTATGTATTTCTAAATTCTTGGTCTGGCATCTAGAAAATTTCACTACGCACCTTGGTCCGGCTACGTGTGTTGCTATACTAACCCTTACCTTTACCTCATATTAAGCATTGTATTCGTTATTTGACTAAGTTATTACTTCGTACCGATCAATACTAGCCTATTAGATCGTTATACTAAATCACTGTTGATAATTCTTTTCCTATTATATACCTCCTATGTCCGGCAAGTAGCATAAAGGCGAGTTCTAACGTTAGCAATCCGTTAAAAAGACTTCTAAGCAAAAGAATTTTCAATACATGCAAGACACTATTCTATAATTGTTATTTTAGTTAGGTTTTACCCAATTATTCGCCCATGGTTCTCACAACCCTAGTTATGGAGTTTAGTTACTTATAGTCATAATCACAATATTCAAATATGTAATATAATAATTGATGTACTTACTTGAATGAGAAAGAATAAAATCCAGAAATCACTTAATTAATCAACAAAATCACCAACAATCAATTACTGAAAAAAGTGTAACAATCCAAAGTGTAATAATCAAAATAATCTCCTCACAATGAATATAACATAAAAGTGTCTAATAACCAATAGTCAAACCCCCAAAACGAGGTTTTTCAAACTATTTATTAAAAAACAAAAAACCTAATCAAAGAAGGACTCTATTTGCTAAAAATTTGTCAAAACGCGGCTGGGTCGACGGACCTCACGACGGGTCGTCGTGGTAACGACGGGCCGTCATGGACTCCATCATCCCATATTTTGCAAATTCTTCTACTGCTCTCTTCATTACCCTCGACGGGAGGTAAGACAGATCGTCACCGGTACAACGGTCCGTCGAGGGTCTCTGTTCCATAAAACTTGAACTCTTAGAATTTGGGTACAGAGATTACTTCTCTGATATTCATGACGAACCGTCATGGCTACGACATTTCGTCACGCACTTCTTAGCCCCACACATGGTCATACTACCCCATCCTCCTTCAGCAGCTTCACTACGATGCCACCTACGGACTGTCATAGGCATGACAAACCGTCACAAGCGTCCTAGGTGGTACTTTTCTTTATTTCTTGCCCAAAAACTTTTGCGTTCATCTTTAGACAGATTTCCTACAAATAAAGAGAAACTTACATAAAAATTAATAAAAAAAGACTCTTTTACACACACTAAACTTAAGGAAAAAGCATTAACAATACCATGAAACCACGGTATATCAACACCCTCAACTTAAATTCGTTGTTTGTCCTCAAGCGATACACTATGACTCACTACAAAATCTTTGTACAATAGTATCCATATTTTATCTTTCGCAATCATTTGGCTATCAATCACAGTCAGTCTCATCATATTTATGCAGGCTATCACTATTAGCCTTGAATGATATGGAATCAGACCATGACATAGACTCACCACGCACTAACACCTATCCTTTTCAATTTCTCACCGCGGTGCTAATATTTCTGGTATTGCAACTAGTGTCCTCACTTCAAAACAATATCCTCATTTTTCACACAATGATTTTAGTTTGAGTATAAGGATTACTTTTCAACACTCACTTTGAGAACAAATTCACAACTCATTCATACTTATTTCCATAAGCTTGCCCTTATTTTCACTGCTTTAAGTTCGCTATACAACTTTTAGGATCACGATAGGACTTTCTTAACTAGTAACAAAGGCTTAGGTAGGGTATATTTAGGTATACTTTAGTGACTCATTTCCCTCCTTTACATTTCGGCTAAGCATACCACTTTTTATCATTTTATTTCGCCGAGTTTCTTATATTCTTTCACATTGCTATTTTCCCTTCTTTCTTCATTTGTGTAAGTGACTCTCTTCTTTTCTTGCTTGTATTTATTGTATATATATATATATTATATATATATATATATATAATATATATATATTATATATATATATATATATATATATATCTATATATATATATATATATATATATATTTAAATATATATATTTATTTAACTTTTTTTTCACTGATTCTTGAGTCACTATACTTTTGTTCTTTCTCTCTCTTTGTTCTTTCAACCCCACTTTCCAGAGTGTTTCTCATAATAGCCACCCTCAACTCATGTCTTTGCCATGATTCAAGGTACACATTAACCAAAGTTGGGTCAGGGCCATATAAATGTTGTTTACTGCATTAGCCACCCGCAACTTATGCTTTTGGCATAAGCTGAGGTGCACATGTCCAAGGAGGGACCAGGGCCAACATATTATTTCCAGAAAAGATCAATTGGGGTGAAAAAGAAAGGTTTAGTTTAAGCTTAAATCATTTGGATCAAAGAAGGATTAAATTTTTTTTAGGCTAAAAATTGGCTATATTGAACAAGGGCCTTTGATCCTTTCCTAATTGTCTATTACAACTTACTTTTAGCAGGACTAACCAGTCAAATTCTCACTCAGTACAAATATTGGACTATTCAAATCTTCCTCACACTCACTTGAAATCTTATTACTCTATCATATTATCAGACACCTAGTTCGAATTTTAGACTTAGGGTCATGCAGTGGTGTATCTCTATGTCATGCTTAGAGCAACACATTTATAAAATACTATGCCTAGTCATGCATCATTTTTATTTCATTAGGATATCATTTTAGCCATCATGCTTCATACTTAAACTATGTACACAAGATATAGACATGCCGGTTCAACAGTAGAAATAATGAGTCTCTTGGAGAAAAAGAACACAGTCAAGGAAACCCCAAAAGAGGATAGTGAATTGGGCTACTCAGACTTCACCCTAGCACTCACTTTCCATTTACCCCACCCCCAACAAAAAGACATGAAATTATCCCGAATGCTTAAAAAAATTGAAATATGAGAGTGGTGGGTGAAGAAAACCTAGGGCGCAAAGCGACGACGACCAGCAAGCTGGTGGGTCCAGTTCCCCGAAACCCACTACCTCTGTAATCTGGAACCCTCAGTAGTGTCCTCATCAGCAACAACACTATCAGCAGTACCTCCCGATATCTCCACATTTTTGGAGTTAGATGCCCCAACAGCTAACTCTACACCCCTCATCCGACGCGCCTCCTCATCTGCAAGCAAGGCTCCCCTCGCAGCCTCCATCTCATGGCGCTCCTTATTCCGTGCTCTATCCTCATCCTTCTCGCAACCCTACGCCTCTTGGCATGCTCTCGAGGGGGAGGTGATGGAATATCAGAAGTGGCGAATAAGGCCACTATCACTGTGTCCTCAGCAGTCTCTGCAAAGGGGGCCTCAGACTCAGGAACCCTAGCCTCTAGGATCATATCTATGTGTGTGCGAAGACTCTTGACCGCAGCCTGAAGGGTCCACATCCATCTGAGTGGCTGTCGAGGCTAGCATCCGCAACTCAAAAGCGTCCAAGCGCTGATGAACCACAGTGACCTTCCGCGCTGTGTGCTGGACCATTCTCCGCTCCAAGCGCTCTTCTGCCTCAGCAATAGACCTTTTGCATTCAAGGCTGGATGTGATGCAGAAGTGTAGACATATGTGCCTCTAGTTTCTGGACCCTAGCAAGTGGGACCAGAGCGGGGAAAGGGGCTGAGCGAGAGGAGCTTGGGGCAGTGCTACTACCCAGGATAGACTCGACCGGCATAGTGTCAGTGGAAGCAGCCTGCGTAGCCGTGCAAGCCTATGCTACCATTTTAGCCAAAGTGTCACAAAGTGGAGGCAACTCGGGACGGGGCCCTCTGCATGGAGCCAACTTATTGGCCTCATCCCTGATGAGGTCGATATAACTAGTGCCCAGCAGGGTCTTGAGCTAATCAATGTGCCAGATGGGCACACCTGCGGACCTGCATAAAAAAAATATCATGCACGGGAAAGGGTAAGTAGTTGTGACCTTACAAGCCCTGTTGTGCATGACCGCCTGTAGAAGCTAAGCGAAGTCAACCTCAAACCCGACTATCATCGCTGACATCAGTACTGCACGATCCCATGTGACTATATTGTGAGCGATTGTGGGGGAAACGCAGTGGCGGACAATCAACCATAAGAACTTCGCTGTGAAGGTTAGGTTACTTGATGGATCCCTTCGGCTCAGTTCCCAGTCATGACCCTCTCCATCAACAGACAAGTGCAGGGCCATCCACCTCTTGGTGGTCTCTCTCAGCGATGGCTCACGCAAAAATTGGTCATCTTTGACAATTTTCAACCGGTAGTCAGCTCGGTCGTAAGAGGGGTCCGGTTAGCATCAACATCCTCGACGTATAGCTACCGGCGGATGGCAGGCAGGGAAATATTAACCTGAATTTCACGTACTCGGACATGCTCTTGTGGGGCCTGTTTTGTGGGGCAGCCCACCTATCAAGTCTGTGATCTGAGAGTAGCCACGTAGGAGGCCTAGAATTCTCGGACCAACTCTTCACTATAACTGACCAACAAACGCGCTATCCACTCCAATAGGTGTCTAGAGAAGAGGCTGTGGATCTATGGCATAGTAGGGAGAGTTCCCGTAAGGACCCGCCTCTCCAATGTAAGGGTCCTTGTCATGACTCCTTTATCATTCAGAAACTTTCCCTCTGCATAAATTTGATATTTCCCGTCGACACACCACAGGTTGGGCTGGTTGGTAACCGGGGTGAGAGCATGAGTCGGTGAGCTGGGTGTGGATTCAGAACTTTCAGCCTCATCAGATGAGGCAGATTGTTCAGCTGTGGTGGGTGTAGGGACCTCAGCAGACCTGGAGGCTTTCTCCGACCACGAAACTCCTAAGGAGCCAGACGCTCCTTCTTCATGAGTAACTAACCAAGAAGGTGTGTCGGTCAGTGTGCGCGTCTCATCAGAATGAGAGGCAGTGACTACACCGACACCCCCTTTTTGCGCGTAATTCTGGCTGCACGTGCAGCTCGGGATGGGGTGGAAGTGCCTGGGGGCACGTATTCGGGGTGACGCTCATCATCAAAGACAATGACCAGGCGGGCAGATGGGGCGACGACTTCGATCGCCCACGTGTGTAGACTCGATCTTGTTTTGGTGCCACAATAGATAATACCTGTAAAGAATCAATATTAGTACTAGAAGGAGCAAACAAAACAAGCAAAACGACACAAAATAAATAATAGAGTCAAGATGTAATGACATTTCTATAGTAATAGTGAAACACGACGGACCTGGTGACGGCTCATCGTGAGTACGACGGACCGTCATGGGGTCCGTAATGCCTTACTTAAACTATGTTTATGTGGAGACCCCTGAAAGAAAGTCTCTGACAGTTATGCAGATAAGCAGGATGGACCATTGTGATAATGACGATCCGTCATCGATGTCCATCGTGGGATACATAGAAAAATTATGGAGACCCTCAGGGGATGGGTCTCTTATCATCACGATGGTTGTGCAGGACGGACCATCGAGGGTATGACGGTCTGTCGTAGATGTCCGTAAGACGACACTTGGAAAAAGTTGGAGACCCCTATGAAAGGGGTCTCTGACCGTCATGACGGTTATGCAAGACAGACCGTCGAGGGTATGACGGTCCGCCGTAGATGTCCATAAGAAGTCACTTAGAAAAAAGTGAGAGACCCTTAGGAATAGGGTCTCTGACAACTAGAACGGTTGAGCAGGATGGGCCGTCGTGGGAACAACGGTCCGTCGCATGTGTCTGTTGGAGGACACTTAGAAAGAGTGAGAGACCCTTAGGAATAGGGTTTTTGACAACCAGAACGGTTGTTCAGGACGGACCATCGTGGGAACGACAGTCCATCGCATGTGTCCGTTGGAGGACACTTGGATAAAATTGGACAGTCGGGTGTTAGGGATGTAGGGACGGATCCTATGACGGTCCATCGTTGGTACGATGGTTCGTCATTGGGGTCTCGTTCTATCATTCTGTGACAGAACTGGGGATGCCACAATCATCCCCAATGACCCAAATGGAATTTTTAGTGTTTTAACCTACATATTTCTAACCCAAATACGTAGTAAACTAGCAATGCTAAAGCACCTATTTCTAGAATTTTAAAAAGGAAATTTTGAGGATTCTCAGCCTAAGTCAGACAAAATATGTATTAAAGAATGAACCCATCAATAAGAAATAAGCTAATACTAATTGATAAACAAAAATGCAATGTAAATGGGTAGAAATCAAAGATACATACCTGAGAATTTGAGAAAAACAAGTGAGGAAGGTACTTGGTTATCAAGAAGAGAACCACAGCGCAAACTCCGACTAGTAGAGAGTGGATTTTAGGAATTTTGGAAAATGATCGGTTGATAGGAAATTGGAAGTTGAAAAGGGATAGAAATCGGAGTAAGAGGGAAGGAAAGGGGTGAAATGAAGGGGTGGGGTTTACAAATGTTAAGAATTTAAAAAAAAACCCCAGCCGGGTCGGTTCGGGTACGCTTCATTAATGACGCTACGAGTCCCTGACGATGGTCCGTCGCAGTGTTGACGGATCGTCGTTTGTTCCATCACGTGTGTCCTAGTTTTGAAAATAACATAAAGAGGTACTTGGCATGACGGATTTATGCAACGGTAAATCGAGTTCATAACGGGCCGTCGATGGGTCCGTCAGTGACTGCTGCGGAGTGATTTTCTACAGAATTTCTTGGTGGTATGCATGCAAATTTTAAAATCCATTAGTAGAAAATGCTACTTTTACTAGAAAGAAAAACTATAAGTATTGGGTTGCCTCCTTACAAGCGCCTGATTTAACGTCGCGACACGACTGAGGACACTTGATTACTCAGACTTCATCAAGATGGGATGCCTCGATCACTTCATTCGCCGATTCAGCATGCTTGAAATAGATATTTATGCGTTGTCCATTCACTTTGAACTGCACACCCTCCTTAGTTTCCAACTCAACTGCTCCCTGAGGGAATAGTTGGGTAATCAAGCAAGGAAAAGTCCATTTGGACTTGAGCTTGCCCGAAAACCAACGCCACCTAGAATTGTATAAAAGCACCAAATCACCAACCATAAACTCTCGCTTTTCACTTTGTAGGTCATGGTGATTCTTCATCTTTTATTTGTAGGATATAGCAGATACCGATTAGAGCTCACCACTCTGCCTCATGGACCTAGAAATGTTGAAGGTCGCTTCTTCATTGTTAAACCAAAATTTCATCTGCCCTTTTTCCATATCAACTAACACTCTACCCGTGGCAAGGAATGGCCTCTCAAGAATAATAGGCACTACAAAATCAACTTCACAATCAAGAATAGCAAAATAAGCTGGAAATATGAACGACTCCACTTTTACTAGCACATCGTGAAGTATCCCTATAGGCCTTTTCACTGTTCGATCGGCCGTTTGTAGCCGCATCGCAGTGGGCTTTGGGTCACCCAAATCCAACTTCTTGTAAATCGAGAGGGGCATGAGATTTATGCTTGCCCCCAGATCACATTATGCTTTTCCAAAAAGTAATGACCCGACTATACAAGGAATAGTGAATGCACCTGGATCTTCTTTATTTTGTATGAGAGATCTTGTAGGAATAGCACTACAATGCTGCATTCTATCATCATCCTTGAAAGTGACCGATCTTTTCTTTGTAATCAGATCTTTCATAAACTTGGAATAATTGGGCATTTGTTCTAGAGCTTCTTCCAAAGGGACATTGATAGAAAGCTGCTTTAACATTGTTATAAAACACCGATATTTACCATCCTCGGTCTTTTTCTCTAATCTTTGAGGAAAGGGTGGTGGTGATCTAGGCATGTGAATTACCTTTATAGGTACTTCCACATCTTTTCCAATGCTATCTTTTTCTTCACCACTACCCTCTACCCCTTATAATTATCCTTTCTCACCTTTTCCTCTTTTGACAACATAGGTGGGTCAATGGTTTACTTACCACCTCGAGTAGTGATTGCCATAAAGTGTGCATCATGATTTGAAATTTCAGAAAGAGTTGCTAGGAAGAGTGCCCGGTTGCCGTGTGTTGACAGTCGCAAATAATTGGGCCATTTGCAACTCGATCTGCTTAATCAATATTCCATATGTATCGACTTTCTGCCTAATACCCGCTAAATCACTCCATAACTCTTTAACGTGCTCATCATTAGCATCGAACCTTCTCATAATTTTGTGCAACATATCCTCAACTCGCGCCATACTATCTCCACCATCCCTAGGAGTAACTTCAAGATTTTGAGAAGGGACATATGGCCCATTCCTATCATTTCTGTTACCATAGTTACCCCTGGTGAAGTTGTTGCCGCGGTTGTAGTTTTGATCTCATACATTATGACCCTCACGGTTATAGTTACCATAGATCAAACCTTGGTTTCCTTAACCTCGGCACCAATTCTCTTGGTTTGAGCCTAAAGAACTCGGTCGGAAACCTCCCGTCTGCTTATTTACCGCATATGAATCTTCCGCATAATAGCATTCATCATGTGGTGGTGGTGGTTTAGTCAAGTAGTTAACTGCATTTATCTTTTCTGCACCCCAGTGATATGTTTTAATACCAACCCAATCTCAGTTCTCATTTGAGCCATCTCTTCACGAATCTCATCTGTAGGTGGGTTGTGACTGGATTGCACTACGAAGGTGTTTCTCCCAGTATCTGACTTCCTAGTACTCCAAGCTTTATTGTTCCGAGAGATTTTCTCTTACTTTTCATCAATCTCAGCATAAGATACACCCCTTAAGAAAACGTCCCTTAGTTAGTTCCAAGTGAAAAATGAGTTATAAGGGAGCTGAGTAAACTAAATAGCAGCCTCTCCCGTCAGTGAGAGAGGAAACACTCTTAGCCCTATTACATCCAAGTCCAAGTCAGGCCTCCCTGCACAACTTTTACACACTGCCCTTACCTTAGCTATATGGACATGTGGATCTTCAAAAGGTAACCCTGAAAATAAACCTCTGTTAGTGAGTATTTGCATCACGCTACTAGTTACCACAAAAGTGTGGCCTGATGGTAGAGGGGGCAAGACATGTGGCCCATCAGAGTCTGCTATATTGTCATAGCCTCTGTAGTATTCTTGGGGCCGTGGAGCGAGATTTTGTTCCCTCTAGTTGATTTCACCCGGAGCATCGGGTAGCAACTGACCATGAACATCAACCGGAGCTGGGATGTTCTAGTTTGGATCATCATCATTAATACCCAAGTTCCGATTCATGTTGCGTAGTGTACGCTCTAATTCGTGATCATAGGGAAACAAGGGTTCTCTTCTTCTCCGTTTATTTGGCATACAAGGAAGATAGTTCTGCAAGAATCAAAAACAATAAACAAAGTTAAATTAAGAAAATATTGACTAAATTTTAGTAATAAGTTTAAGTTAATCTAAAAGCTACTTCCCCGGTAGCGGCGCCAAATTTTCATACACTCAAACTTACTTCTCAAATAAGAAGTAAAGCGGTCGTATCAAGTAAAGAACCCAACTAATGAGGTAAGGATCTTTCCCACGAGGAAAATAGTTCAGACTTAACTTCAATCTATTCTTACTATTATTTAGTCAATCATTTCCCTGGAAAACAAAAACAATAAAAGGGGGGTTTTTATTTCTAAATGAATGAAAATAATTAGCTAAATCAAAATAGACAACTAACAGATTCAAATGTTGGAGTTTAATCAGTTAATAAAAGTAACTAGGGTTTACGTGTTCCCCACAAGTTCCTCTCGCTCAGCTCCTTTCCCCAACAGCGGCACCAAAATTTGATAGGCTCAAACATACTTCTCAAATAAGAAGTATGACGGTCGTATCAAGTAAATAACCCAACTAATGAGGTTGGGATCGTTCTCACGAGGAAAATAGTTCAGACTTAGCTTAAATCTATTATTACTATTATTTAGTCAATCATTTACTTGGAAAACAAAGTAAATAAAAGGGGGGTTTTTATTTCTAAATAAATGAAAATAATTAGCTAAATAAAAATAGACAACTAACAGATTCAAATGTTGGAGTTTAATCAGTTAACAAAAGTAACTAGGGTTTACGTGTTCCCCACACGTTCCTAACTTGATAATTCTAACTATAACAATTCTTTCCTAGTATCTTGCATGCAAAGTGATAAGTTATGTATTTCTAATTCCTTGGTCCGGCATCTAGGAATTTTCCGTCCGCACCTTGGTCCGGCTACGTGTGTTGCTATACTAAGCCATACCTTTACCTCATATAAAGCATTGTATTCAATATTTGACTAAGTTATTACTTCATACCAATAATTACTAGCCTATTAGATAGTATACACTAAATCTACGTTGATAATTCTTTTCCTATTATCTACGTCCTATGTCCGACAAGTAGCATTAAGGCGAGCTCTAACGTTGGCCATCCGTTAAAAAGATTTTTAAGCGAAAGAATTATCAATACATGCAAAACACTATTCTAGAATTGTTATTTAGTTAGGTTTTACCTCATTATTCGTCTATGGTTCCCACAACCCTAGTTATGGAGTTTAGTTACCCATATTCATAATCACAATATTCAAATATGCAATATAAGAATTCATGCACTTTTTTCAATGAGAGAATAAAATCCAGAAATTCACTTGATTAATCAACAAAATCAACTACAATCAATTACTGAAAAAAGTGTAATAATCCAAAGTGTAATAATCAAAATAATCTCATCACAAAGAATATATCATACAAGTGTCTAATAACCAAGAGTCTAACCCCCAAAACGAGGTTTTTCGAACTATATATATATAAAACAAAAAACAAAACAAAGAAGGACTCTATTTGCTGAAAATCTGTCAAAATGCGGCTAATTTCACGGACATCACGACAGGTCATCGTGGTCACGATGGGCCGTCATGGACTTTATCATCCCATACTTTGCAAATTCTTCTGTTGCTCTCTTCATTACCCTCGACGACAGGATGACGGATCATCACAGGAACAACGGTCCATCGAGGGTCTCCGTTCGCTAACACTTAAACTCTTGGAATTTGGGTACTGGGATTAGTTCTCTGATCTTCATGACGAACCAACAGGACAGACCATCATGGCTACGACGGTCCATCACGCACTTCTTAGCCCCACACTTGGTGAGACTTCACCATCTTCCTTCAACAGCTTCACTACTATGCCACCTACGGACCGTCACTGGCACGACGGACTGTCACAAGCTCCGTAGGTGGAACTTTTCTGCATTTCTTGCTCAAAAACTTCCGCGTTCATCTTTAGACAGATTTCTAGCAAATAAAGAGAAACTTATATTAAAATTAATACAAAAGGGCTTTTGGACACACACTAAACTTAAGGAAAAAGCATTAACAATACCATGAAATCACGGTGTATCAGTGTTACATGATATCAACTTCATGTATTTTAAAGAAACTTTGCAATTTCATTTTTCAATTATCGGCGGATCATCACGTTTTTAGAGAAAATAACTGTTACATGATATATTGACTTTGTGTATTATAATGCACAATGATATTTGAGGATGCGCGTGATCTTAATTCACCAATTAAAGATGGTTCAGAAGGTCCAACGTCAACCATAGAAATGATAATAGATGAAAAATATTAATTTCAACTGTTTCTAGCCCAATATAAAAAAATAAAGAATCTCATTGCGAACTACGTAATGCATTAATAGAGCATTTATGTGACCATCTTAGTGATCTTAAAAGTTGAATATTTATGCAAAATTTAAAATATTTTTTTTTGATTATGTAATGTTTATTTATTTGTATTTCTGTAATGATTCACTTTTTTTTGTATTATACATTATTATGTATAATCTATAATATCTGCTAGCAATTTATATCATTTAAAAAATTATGGTACAAAATAATTTTATGATAAAAGATTATGTACGAAACTAATATGAATTATATATGATGATTATTTTAGAAAGAATTTGTTTCATGAAAATAAGAAAATATATATGAAATAAATAATAATAATATAATAATTAAGAGATAAAAATATTCCTTTTTGGTGTAAAATTTGGTGTAGTGGGTTGGAGTTGATTACACCAAATTTGTTATTAATGTAATACCTCAAAAATGACTTAGGTTAAACTAGAGCCTAAAATGTTTTTGATGAGGGTATAAGGTTATAAAAAGGTTCATAATATGGTAATGAGTCAGTGTCTAAAGATTTAGATAAATTGGAAGTGAAACGTCAAGGGATGACCAAGACATTCGACGACTAGTCACCTATATGCCTATTGTGTTGTTTTATGCGCTTATGTATGTGTCATGAGCTTATGAGGTTCTTATATGAGTAATAACAGCTTTTATTGGAAGTTTTTTAAATTTTCATGAAGTTTGGAAGTCAAATGTCCAGGAATGTCCATGACGTTTGAAAGGTTTGCCTTGAAAAGACCTTGTTTCTCTTAGTATGTTTTGTCAAGTTTTATGTGTTAATTTTCAATGAAATTAATATGAGAGGTCATAAAATCATATAAAAACATATTTGGGTTTGAAACGTCTGGTCAAACATCCCCAAGGACCAACAATGGGTCCTTCATAAAGGACCCTTCACAAGAGCCAAAAGTTGTCAAACCAGCCCAACCTACGGTTGGCAATCAACGACCAGTATTTCAGTCCACGCCCCATAAGTGAGGGGAGTAGGTTGAAACATAGGATTGAGAGGATTTTCACCCTTTCGATCAGTCTCTGACCCAAACAATGGATCAATACGACGATCTATTGGTTGGGTGAGGGTCCGTAGGTTACCAGGCGCTGATGGTGCCTGCAACTCGCCTGCTTCACTATTAAGTAAAGGGGTGAATTGCTAAATTCACCCCACATCCAAATAAAAGTTTGGGAAGTTTCCTAAGGGTATTATAGGTATTTTAAGTGGGTTTATAAGTCCTAATTACCTAGATGAATTCATTATTCTAAAATAAAAACCCAAAACATCTAAAGAGCTCTCTAGAACTCCATTGAAGCTCCACGGGAGATTAAAGCTTGAAGGTTGATTTCTACACCAATTTATATCAATTTTAGTGGATTAAAATCATGTAAGGTATGATTTTTCATCCTTGAACTTCTATCATCAAGGAGCCAATCTTTGAAGTGATTTTCGAAGACTTTCTCAAAAGATAGATTTCTAATTTGTGATCTAGCCATGGGTTCTTGCATTGAATGTTTTGAATTTTTGAATATTTATTGAATTGATGTTAATGTTATGATTTTAACATAAAATGTTCATGAACCCATTGAAAACATAAACACTTCAAATTGGCTATTATTGGTGTGTTATGATCATGTCTCAATGCTTATGAATTCTAGTATAGTTTTCCTTGGGCTATTGAATGATGTAAGAATTGTATTATATTGATGTATAGGCTTTGTTAGATTGATAAATATATATTTAATTGATTTAGATTCATTGATTATTTTGATTTTTGTATTGAATTAATGATCATGGCCATGCGTAAGGGCCTTTTGGTATTGTATTGGATGATTTAGCAATGGATTGAAGTGGTGAGAATGGATTGGTGGTAAACTGACCTAATTATATTTATATTATTTAAATTAGGTTTTGAATTATTTTGAGATTGGTACGGTCAACTTATGGTGGCGGTGCTATGTGCTTTACTTGTGAATTATGCGGTTTCGTCGGTGTTACTTTATGTATTATAATGGTCATGGACTTGTCGCATTACTTGGTATATTATGATTATTTGTATAGTTGATTTATGTGGATTATGATCATAACTATCAACTTGTGATTGAGGTGAATGTATATGTCTTTCTATTGATGTTGTAAGGTGTTCATGTTAGACTTTCACTATGTCCTTATATATGTAGTCTTAGAGTTGATGCATGATTCTTCCTAGTTGGCCACACGATTATTATAATGGTTATACTGATGTTATTATATAAGTTGATTGGGTGACCTAAAGATGATGTTAGTCATGCTTATGTTCTTCTAGAAAGATATGTTATATGTGAAGTATGTTGTGTCTTGTTTTGGTAGACTTGTGTCCATTACTTGATACATGTATAATGAGAATATGAATTATTAAATTACGATGCTAAAGCCTCTTAGTCTTTTATGTATGAATGACATGTGACCTTGAATTTTACTAAGAAGGTCCATTATGTGGAGCCTTAATCCTATTTGCAAAATTATGATATCCTTGAAGTCGAAAGCCGTAATGGAATCCTTCTTCTGTGGATGGTGTACTTAGGGATTGATTGGATGGAACGACATGAAATCATCCTTAGGAAAATCATTAATCTATTCTTGACCATTGTACAACCTTAAGGGACCTCTTTGGTAAGGTCAATGTGATTGGGTTATGAACTAGATATGCAACCTCTTCATGTGATCCTTTATGTGAATTGCTCTATGAGAACAAAGGATAACACTAAGTGAGTATGTCTAGGAGAGTAGATCTAGTTAAAGATGAGACTAGAGTACAAAGAAAACCTTCATATTACTTAACCATGTGCCTACATGGGATGTGTCCAAGTTCCACCATTGGCAAGTAGAACACCCTCCATCAGAATAGGTTACAACTCCGGATTCCATGCTTAGCTACCATGGTCTAAGTAGGTTATTGTCTTTTCTCAGCATATGGGATACCGACTAGTGTTGGAGAAGTTCTGTTAAGTTTAGGTGGTTGTATGGGACGGTATCTAGACATTGCACAATGGTCTTTCAAGATGTTAGTGTTTGAGTCCGCAGGTCTTCTCTAATACCATTACTTGAATTTCCTCATGTGATGAATGTATCTTTAATGAAATAATGAAGATAATGACTTAAGTTGGAAAGCATATAGATGAATAAGTACTTACCTAGAGTAGTTAAGGGTTGTCTAGTTAAGGTGTGAAGGAGACATCGTAAAGGTCACTTAATGTCTTACCTAGGTAAGTCTTAAGAATGAATCGATACAGGAGAGTTTGTTGATACATTAGATATGATCCAAACATAGGTAGTCTGGAGGATTATTTAGGTAAGCTTGGAGAGGGTGTATGCGTGTTCTCTTCATGCATTTTTTAAGTAATTCTTTTGATAACCTTTGGGAGGAGAAAGTCATTATACATATATATTATATATATATGCATATATATATATATATATATATATTATATATATATATATATATATATATATATATATATGTGTGTGTGTGTGTGGGGGGGGGGTGTATGTGAAGTGAGAATGATCTTATCCTATGTAATCTAAAGGATCTCTTAGGTGTGTGTGAATGGATTGTATGGACGATCGCTTCACAACTCACTCAAGTGAAACTTAGAATCACCTTTGGTAGGAGATCTCATATTTATGTGTTTTGGATGTACTTTTATGCGATAATGTGGAGTGTGAATTTCAAGGGAATTTATAGTGAACTTACAGTGATCCACTGTAATGTTACTGTAAATTTCATGTAATATGGCTATAAACTGTAATTTCTTCTAATTGTGTTTTTATTTGTTTAAATGTGATTCTTATGCTTATACTCTGATTTTTTTTATTTATAAAAAGAGCATATTTCCAATAAATATCCAAGTCCATGATTTTATGCATTATGTTATACTTAGTACAAGTGTTTGTACTAATTCCATACATTTTGTTATATCGAAATGTATAGGTGGAAGGTGAGAAGCGTCTTGAAGCAAAGCTTGGAATCTAGTTAGTGTTCAAGCAAAGTTGAAGTATGTCCTCACTTGACTTTGGGGAATAATCGTCTTTAGACTTCTTATTTCAAAGTATTGTAATAGATATTAGATTGTTATATTTGTATTGTATGGGTCGTGCCCCAAGTATTCTTGAGTCTAAGATTGACATATGTTGAGACTTAGTGTTTTCTATGATTTTAATATGAAAGATGTTTTAAGATATATCGTGTGAAAAGTTTTAATTTCGCACTACTTTTCATACATCTATGCAATGAATAATATCAAAGGACTTGTATAAGACCTCCGAGATCTCAAGTACGCCGGTCGCACTCCGAGAGTGTCATATCTTCTAGGGTTTGCTGTTGAGACGTGACTGTCCACACAAAATTTTGTGTAACATTTGGCGTTTGGGTTGGAGTTTCCCTTAGTGGTTGAGGTATAATCTATGAAACATCTTTATCCTCTATTAATGGAGTTGAAGGAACAGTCCTTAGTAAGTCTGTTGAGTCTTTCTACAGGGGGGATGCGTTACTTAGGTATCAAGGTAGCTTGTGCATTCCGGATGTGGATGCCTTAATAAAACAAATTTTTGAAAAGGCTCATGGTTCCGGATATTCCATTTATCTGGGTTCCATCAAAATGTATTGTGATATATATGAGATATATTGGTGGATTGTTGGAAGAAGGATATAGCGAAGTTTGTGGACAAATATCCTAATTTTTAACAAGTAAAGGTCCAACATCAAAGACCGTGAGGGTTGATTCAAGATATAGCTAACCCTACTTTGAAGTGGGAAGATGTCAATATGCATTTTTGTTGTGGGTTTGCCTCGTAGACGAAGGCAAAATGATTTGATTTATGTTATTATTGATAGGTTGACCAAATCAACACATTTTATTCCCGTCAAAGCTACTTATTTGGTAGAAGATTATACTAAATTATATCTTAATGAAATTGTGAGAACGCAGGGGCTCCTCTGTCTGTCATTTCGGATAAGGGTACCCAATTTACTTCCTATTTTTGGAAATCATTCCAAAGTGGGCTTGTTACCAAAGTGGAACTTAGTAACGCATTTCATCCAGAAGTGGATGGTTTGGCAGAGCGAACCATTGAAACGATGGAGGATGTGTTGATTTCATGTGTCTTTCACTTCAAGGGTAATTGGGATGACCGTCTATCATTGATTTAATTTGGGTACAATAATTGCCATCACTCAAGTATCGCCATGGCACCCTTTGAGGCACTTTATTACAAGAAATATAGATCTCTGATTCGGTGGTATGAGATAGGTGAGTTTTCTCTTATAGGCCTCAAAGCAATTTATGAGTCTTTGGAGAAATTCTAACTTATAAGGGATAGATTCAAGACGACCCAAAGTCGGCAAAAAAATCTTATGCCGACAATAAAAAGAGGGACCTTGAGTTTATGGTAGGGTACTTGGTTGATTTGAAGATATCACCCATGAAGATGGTGATGAGGTTTTGAAACGCATAAGGAGTGTTGCCTATGAGCTTAAATTACCTATTGAGCTGGCTCCGGTACCTATGAGCTTAAATTACCTATTGAGCTGGCTCCGGTACATCTAGAGTTCCATGTATCAATGCTCAAAAAGTGCATAGGCGATCCAATGTCTATCTTTCCTCTAGAAGGGTTAGAAGTTGATGCTAAGCTTTTCTATGAAGAGGTACTAGTTGAGATTTTAGTTCAGAAAGTGAAGAAGTTGAGGTATAAGGAAGTATCTTCCATAAAGGTTCTTTGAAAGAATCATCTCATGGAAAATAGTACTTCGAAGGCCGAGGCTAATATGATGACTCGATATCCTCATCTTTTTCCTTCTCTTCTATTCAAGGTTGAGGATAGTAATCCATACTATTTTTGGTTATAAAGGGTCATGAGGTTATGAAAAATTCATTTTTCATGTGTCATGAATTATGTAACTTCAAACTTGCTGACACTTGATTATATGATTGGTGTAGTTGAGTTATGTAATATTTCTTATTATGAAATTTCTCAAGTGTGAATTGATGAAATGATGTATTGGCTTCTTGTTGTATATGTAGAGCTATGTCAGAAGGAGAAAAAAATTCTTCCTTTCATAATGAGAAATTATGAAATATGTGCATAATTGATAGTTGATATAGTTTCTACCTCACAATGATGCATTGTTGTGTTTGAGAATGGAGTTAATCTCTATTCCTTTGTTAATGAATAATAATTATAAAATATGTGTTGGTTGGGCTACTAGTCTTGATTCATTAATTCCAAAAGATGGTTAAAGTGTCATTCGAGGACGAATGTTTCCCAAGGGGGGATAATGTTACACCTCGGAAATCCAATGACATAAGCTAGAGACTTGAATGGACTCTAATAAACTAGAAATGATTATAATTATGTTTCTAGACCTAAAATAATGTAATTAACTTGTTTAGGAGGTATTAGACTCTAACTCTCAAGAAACAAGCATGACGTGCAGAAGATTGAAAAATTGAACTAGTATGTTCTTAGGTGTTGTAAGGGGCTTTGAAGTGTCATATGAGGATGTAATGTCATAAAATGCTTTAAATATATATATCAATCAAGGGGTAAGGGTCAACACTTACGTGTACGTCTCACCAATGACCACCCTAAGGATCCTTGAGGAGGACCCAACCATTTGACCCAAAAATTTGCCCAATGACAACTTGACCTACAGAGGCAGTGACAAGCCATCACTAGGATTACGATCCATAAGTGAGGCTCGTGGGTTGAGACTTAGTATCCCCACTAAGAATTTTCCTATCCCCTTCTCTAAAAAGACTTACGACAAGCAGGACGGGCCGTATCACCACCTGTTGTCTGAAGGTGGTGTCCATAAGTCACTGCTAGGTAAAAGAGTTTTCATTTTTATTTTCGAGTCTTATTTGGAATTAGTTATTTTAGGGGTTACGAGAGGTGGTTATGGATTTAATTACCTGACTAAAACTAATTATAAGACCCCAACCCTAAGACCCAAGTAATTCTAACTAAACTCACATAACACAACTCAAAACTCAACTTCTCTCTAAAAACACTCTCAAATAGAGACTTCACTAATGTATGAGTGAATTGATGTATTAATTTAGGTTTTTGACCTAATTCCCTAAAGACACATGAATGTCCCTCTTCTCCAAACCCTAACACTTGAATTGTGTTGATTAATGAGTAGATGTGATGTAATTGAGTGTGTTCTCGCACAATTGTCTATTTCATGATAATAATTATTGAAATTTTGGGTAAATATCATTGATTTGGGGGTAAATTCTTTAATGGGATTCTTGGAGGTTATTAGTAAGATCCTCAAGGTAATGAACATGTTATTGTAGTATTGTTTGCTTACCTTTGGTAATGTTGGTTAATTTTCAAGAATGAATGATGAAGTTATGAATGTATGATTATGCTATGAATATAATGGGTGTGATATGATGATAGGTGTTCTATTATGAGGGGTTTAAGGTAATCTTTATGTACATTTTAGAACTATTATGATGAAGTAATGATCTCACATGATGTTGGTTTGTGATTAAAAGGCTTTCTTATCCCATAACCTATGAGCTATGGACATGTTATATGAGGGGCTGAACTCCTAAGACCTATGTTATGATTATTGTTGAGAAAGTCTTAAAGATACTTCAAAAAGGGAATGTAGCTTAGCACCGACAAAAGTTGACATTGAGAGGTGTTCCGTGAGAATGGAAAGGAGGTTCTCACTATGTTATCTCATAAGGTGAAAAGTAGAATACTTGTTAGAATACAGAGGGATTCTAGTAAAAATATCCAAGTTCTTTAACTATGTGCTCCCATAGGAACCTTAATTAGTGGATCCACCTAGATTATATATTAATATATATGTCTTACCTTGGAAAGTAGGACACTCTCCTTTCGGTGTGAGGGGATGAAACCATATTATATGTTAGCACACATGGTCTATGTCGGTTATGGCGAAGTTTCGCAAATGTTAAAATGAACAAATAAAGGTACGAAGATGAACAATAACTAGGACTATCTACTAGAAGTTTCTACGTGTAGTTAAGGGAATGAGACTTTACCTATACATTACACAAGTAGATCTTGAAGGGAATTATAGGATGAGTTCTTTATGTATATGTATATATATCTAATGAATGGCATTATGGTGATAATATACTTGTTATAATGATATGCATGATGTAGTATCATTTAATATACATGGTGATGGTATAATTTAGTTTACATGTTGTGTGATACACTTGTCATGATGATGTATGAGGTAAAAGGAAATGCTTGTGATCTGCTTTTTAGTTTACTTGGTATGTGTGAGGTTATGGGGCTTCACATACACATTGCACTACTGGACTTGGATTGAGGTTATGAGTAAGGTCTTGTGAAGTATTGGATAAAATTGACTCTAAAGATGAAATGTTGACTATGGATTTATTATTGTGATATTTATATTATGTACTTGTATGTTCTCTTGAGATGTGCATAAAAACTAAATGGTATGTGATGAAATGGAATAACTTACTTTAGGTAGTCTTAGAGTAGCCTTAGGTAGGGAGTTTATATGATGTAAAGACTTGTGTATTGAATATGAACTATATGGTATGTTATGAAATGGAATAACTTACTTCAGGTAGTCTTGATGATCATCTAGGTGTGTGTGTGAAGGGGTTATATTGGCAGCCGTTTGATATCTTACTTAGGTGGGTATATGGATAACTTTTAGTAGTGGGTCTGTGTGAATACAGTTATGTGACTAATGATACTTGAAAGTGTTCTTTATGTGATTATTGACTTGGATTATGTCTCTTAAATTATTTTGTGAATGTTTTTATCAAAATATCCTGAAAGCATGTTTCTATACTAATTGTCATTTTTCATTGTTTTTGCATGACTTCCATATTTAGTGCATTCAATGTGCTAACCCCTTCTTTTCCCTTTTTTGATGAAAGTGTAGGGAGTTAGATGTCTTGATATGCCATGGATGATGGATAGGTTTCTACGGGTTGAAGATGAAGTAATGGTGAGTCCTCATTGATTCAAGGACAAGACCCACATGTTTCTTTTGTGTCTTTACTCTTTATTTTAAGTCTTGTATGGTCTTAGTCCATATGTTGTACATTCCAAGTATTAGATAGTTGAAAGAGATATTGTAAGTATAGATGTTTATAAACAAAGTTTCCGCTTGCGTATTAATTAAAGTTTTCTTCATGTGTGAAGAAAGTTTTAAATTCTTGCTTATTTTTGGGAGTATATTATGCAATGATTGATATGTGAGGCTTGTGTTAGACTTCTTGAAGTCTCATTCACTTATTACGTCTAGGGGTGATCCCAGGTCGTGACAAAGTTGGTATCAGAGCATAAGGTTTGGGAGTGTGTTAGAATGTCTCATAAACAACATCTCGTAGATTCTTGTTCATAATGTGAAGCGCACCACATTATGAATAGAAGGCTATTGGGTGCTAAGGAAGTTTCACTTATTCATTCTTCTAATCGTGCCTAAGAGTTTTGTTATATGTTGTCTTTCACTTATTCCTTCTATGATGGCCCCTAGAGTGTGGCCTTCGAGAAGTTTGGGTTGGGGGAGATAAAAATATTATGTTTGACTTCTGAGATGGGATATGGAAGGTCGTGATGATGACCTTATGTTTGTTGAGTTAACTTCTAAAGGGTGGTATAGTTGACACAAATGGTGGAAAATAATGTTAAAAAGGCGGGGTAGTGATAGTTGAGATTGTTTGAAGTTGGTTTAGATCCGACCTTAAAAAGGAAGGACGTGGTGTTTTAAATATTAAAAGGTGAGTTTTGTCCTAGGAAAGGATGTTGATGTTCAAGAGGTTTAGTGAGTAGAAGGGAGGGTCAGAATGATCTTGGTAAGATTGATGTTTCCTTGAGGGAGATCCTTGTAGTATGATTATGTTGTTCTTAGATTAGATTTCTCCTAAGTGTGGAAGTATGGTGAGAAGTATGGTTGTTGGGAATGAAATATCCTTCTCTTTTCCTTATGTGCTTATTCAAGCCTAAAACTTAGAGTTCATAGGAACTTGGTTTATGTTGGATTCTTTTGTGAAAAATGAATTTCCAAATATTCTCCTTGTGATATGCATGTTTTTATTAAATCCTTGTTAAATGAGAAAAACCTAAATTATTATATGAAGTTGAATTGTTGAGTATTCCATCGTGTTGTAGGGAAAGTTGAATGTTGAGCCTTTATGAGAATTTATTTAAAGGTTCCTTATTGAAAATTTTGCTTGAATTTTCTTTGATGAGAAATTGCATAATGTTCAATATGATGTTTAAATGATCATTGTGTAGTTGATTCAAAAAGAGTTTGTAGGTGTAGTTTTATTTGCTTAAATTACATGAAGTAGTTTTGTATGGACCCAAAAGTGAATTAGGTTAAACTAGAGCCTAACACATGTGTCATCAGCTTATAAGTTCCTAAAATTACTAATAATAGTTTTTAGAAACAGTGTATAATATTTGAGAGATTTTGGAGGTGAAACGTCAAAGAACGTCCAGTGACGTTTTAAAGTTAGCCTTGAGATGTGCTAGAGCGCTTTAGTATGTTTCATAGAGTTTTATGTAGGATTTGCAGATAAAATTGACAGGGAAGGTTCCTAACATGTAGATTGACATATTTAGAGCGGAAACATCAGGGCACGACTCCCCAAGGACCGCCATAGGGGTCCTTGAGGATGACCCAACCTTGGGCCAAGAAGCTGCCCAAGGCAGCAAGACTTTGCTCTTGGGTGAAATGAGTCCGCGTCGCGTACTAGGTTCTCCTCAGGCAATAATTTCGATCCGGGTTGCAAACACAAGGCGGACTTTATGGTCTTGGGATATATTTTCAAAAATCATGCGGTAGCAGCTACGCATCACGTACTTGTTCCCCGACGAAAGTTCCAAAATTTTAGGTTAATAATGACTTGTATAAAAGGGTCAAATTGATGTTGGGGTAATTAGGTAATCTGGGAGACGGTTAGAAACAGTTTTTAGGACTTATTTAACCCCTTTACCAAGCCAACATCCCAATACCCAATTAGAAATAACAAATCAAAAACATTTCTCTCCCAAAGTTCTCACAAAACCACCATTGAAGAAGAAGGGGAATTGCAACAGATTTTAGGACGAATTCATCAACGAATCAAGCCGGTTTAAGGCTATAATATTAGGTATATGAACCTCATTCTTTCATGGATTCTTCAATCCATGAAGCCCCGTAGTTTTCTAATCTAGAAATGGTCGTGATTGCATTGTTTGTAAGACTTGATTGTGATCCCAATCTAGTGGGTAGCATTTAATGATTTTTATATGATGATTATATACTATTTTTATGGAGTTTTCATGGTGAATTATTGTAATTGAATTTGAAGTGATCATGATTATCTTAGGCCATTAGAAACTAGATAAAGGTTTTGTATTGATTCTACTTAAATTTATTTTATTCTATATTAATTGATCATGATTGAATCACTAAAGAAGGAATTATGACTATATTCACCTAACATTGAAGAATTTGAAAAGAAACATAATACTAAAAGACTCTATAATCTACCTATGAATGAAGATAGAATGAATTGATGAATAATGAACATTAGGGTGGTTGTGTTGACAGTAGATTTAGGATTATTGATTTAAACTGCTAGAATTCACTTAAGCATTGCGAGATTGTCAAGGACATCCATCCATGAGAGAAGGTTGAGCAAGGCTTGGCAAGTAAACCTTGGAGTACATTCTTGACTCTAAGTGGATATGCAAAGTGAGACGGATGGTCTAGCAAGGGTCTGGACTCCAAGTAGAAGGGAGAGACACACCTAGTAGTTGTGATGACCATCAATGTAGGTTCATGATAAGGGATTCCTTCATGTAGTATAGTCAATGTATCCTAATAGAGATCTCCCTATCCTATGAACTTAGACATGCTTGAGAAGCATCTCATAGTGTTCATAAGCAATGAATGAACTTAGACATGCCCAAGGGGTATCTCCTAGTGTCTATAATGTGTGAATTGAACTTAGACATGTCCAAGGGGTATCTTGTAGTGTTCATGATTATAAGGGATCAAGACATACCTTAAATAACTTAGACATGCTTAAAGAAGTATCTCATAGTGTTCAATATATAAAGATAGGGGCTAGTCTCCAATGTAAGAAGTATAGAAAAGGATCCAAAAGTAGTACCTTGCTTGAATGGTGCTATGGGGATCATAAGTGCATTTCACAAGGTATAAGCTAGGGTCATTAAAGAAGAAGAGATTGAACAAAGTATTGGACTAGAGTTGCCTTTCCTAGTAACATAGACTAAAGATGAGAGAATCTCAATAAGTGAAGTTAAGTAGTGATAGGACAATGGAGAGTGAACATGTTAAGGATAACTTCAAGATAGGCTTAGTCCGTGAAGTAGTATACGCTGCCTTATGTACATTGCACAAGCATGTTTGAGGAAATCATAATGGCATAGTTCTCTTTAGTATGAAGTAGGACTACTAGAGAATTGATGAAATATGATAAGCTGACTTCAAGATATGCTTATTATGTGACGTAGTATGGGATGCTTCACATGCATTGCACAAGTGTGATTTGATGTGGCCTAGGGGCATAGTGATCATATTATATGATGAACTTAGGTCTTAATTATCCAAGTGGGCTATGATAAAGAATGACCAAAGAGATGTACTTAGCTTTGGTAGTAGTATGGTATGCTACCTTAGCCTTGCACTAGAATACTCCAAGGTGGCTTGTGATGTAGTTCATTTAAGTAAGAAATACATTGAGCTTAGAAACAACCCTTATATGCTTTATTGATTCGTTAATATGCATAATATGTTCATGTTATGCTTATTGTTTTATCTCTTATGATTATGTCTATTATTGACTAACCCTTTGAGATATCCTATGTTTGATCATAGTTTGCTTACTTAATACATATCGTACTAGCGCATATTGCCTGCATGTTGTCCATGTAGGGTCTTGATAAGATTGAGTTGCTTTGAAGGGTGGAGTTCCAAGGTTTCCAAGAAAGAATATTTGTAAGTCCTCACAGTATCCGAGGACACCACCACTATGATGTTTTTTGATGTTCTTTTTTATATTTAGACTTATGGGCTGTGACCCAAGACTATACTCATGATGTCATGGATGATTTTTGAGACATATATTAGATGTTTTATGAAATGACTTTCGCATTACGTAGTGAAAGAACGTTTTAAATTCCATATTACTTTTCGTATATATATGCAATGAAAGATGTCTAAGAGGCTTGTACAAGACCTTTGAGAGGTCAAGTACGCCGTGTTGTGACCTAATGATGCCTTAACTTATAGGGTATACATGCGGGTTATGACAGGTTAATGTCTTTTTTGTTGAGTGATATTCCTCCTTGATCAGTGTATGGTTTATAATATTATATGCTTGTATAAGGGATATTACTTTGGTCTTTATCCCTTTAAGTGTTTAAGTGTCATTCGAGGACAAATGTTCTTAAGTAGGGGAGAATGTAACGACCCTAAGATGAACTAGGATTATCTAGAGTTTCACTAGTTATTGAAGGGCTTCTAATTACCATAATTTATGTGTATTTGAGTTTTAAAGTCAAACGTCAAGGGACGAACAACACATTCGACGACAAGTCCCTTGTGTGCTTGCATGTGTTCTAGTGTGCCTTTGCATATTTCGTGTTGAAATTGATGGGAGGGGTTTTTATTACCTAGAAGTGCATGTTTAGGGGTTTAACATCGGGGTATGACTCCATATAGGATAAAAAAAGGGGCTAGAGGATGACCCCAACTCAAGGATTGAAACTGGTTGTAGTGGCAATCAACGACCCCCAATGTGAGCCAGTAAACGGAACTCTCACGATTGGGGAGCACCCTTTTAAAGAAACAAGCTTCATCGTCCTCGGAGAGGACTTAGACTAGCCCTTAGAATTCGTCATAACATATCATACGTCAAAATGCAGAAAAATTTGAACTTTTTACATATTGAGGTATAAATAGACCTCTCACATATCATATATGGAGTTTACATAAACTATTCCCTTAGTTAAGCTTACATAGGCTTCTCGTTTAGTCAACATCACCAATACGTAATAATTTTTCTAATAAAACCGTCTCACATTAAACAATCTAAAGAAAAGTAAAACCTTTGGGCATAGACCTTATACAAATTCATATTTGCCACATAGGGCATACAACAAATGTCTTCAAGAATAAGAAAAATATGAATGTCTTTATACAATAACAATGCTACTTAGGTAGAACACGACACAATCCTTGAACTATATGACCTACCAAAACTTGGGGAAAAGTCCAAGTCTTCTTACAAAGAGACCTTGATACTTCAATGGCCCGAACCTACATTGTTTGGGAAAAGGGAAAAAATATGGGTTAGTACAACCACATGTACTATGTACGGAAACATATGCAAATAAAACCATTGAAATAATGTTTGAAATGAGATTCATTTCAAAATTAAGGTAAGTGATTTTCCAAAAGTCTTTATGTACAAAAAGAATATATACAAGCCAATAGACATAACATTACTATACACAAGTCCGTATTACACACAAGACCAATACCATCACAAAGTAATGTAAAAATGGATACTATCAACATAAGGTCATATCAACATAAATGACATCGTATAAAGATCATATAAGCATAAAATCTCCAACATAATGTCGTAGCGACAATTCATGTACAAGAGTTCATAACATCACATCATATAAGACCCTTACTCACAACCTTTTCCCTACCCTACAAGCGCAATAGACCTATGAGTTAAACATGGAATCCGGAGTCACATACCCCTACCAACCTAAGTATAACTTATTAAGTCACCCTAGCTAGTGTTCACTTTATTACTTTCATTTTATATTTGGGAACAATAGCCTTACCCGAAAATAGACCATGTGAGTTAAACATGGAATCCGGTGTCATGAAACCCATCACCGAAAGAAGGTGGTCTACTTGCCAATGTAGAAGCAAAACATAAACATAAAATTCTAGGTGGAGCCACTACCTAGTATTCCTATAGAGGCAACATAGTTAAGGAACTAGGAGATATGTCTTGAACCCTCTACAGGCCCATTAGAAATTGGAGTTCACATCTCATGAGAACACTTGGTGAATTTCCTTCTATGGGGAGTCAACGCCTCTCACTATCAAGTTCACTCGGTGCTAAGCTAAAGTCCCTTTTTTAAATGTCTTTAATTCATTATTAATCATCATATCTTAATTTAGGCCATAGGATACTAACCCCTTGTATATCATATAATTAGCTCATTAGGTATTGGTGAATATGTCCTTTCTTAACAACCTTCATTTGTGAGATCAACAGACCACAATCATATCATAGTAAGGCACACAAGTGATTCTTATTCAACCTTTTATCTACATACCCTTAACATGATCTCACAATTCACATAGTCAACACATTTCATCATAATCATCATATCATCATCGTCTTAATCTAATCAGAGTTAATACCTCAATTTATTGCCATTAATAAGTATAAACAATCATCATTGAAGTAAAGAACTCAAGGCTAGAAAGTCTTACCAATTCACCTTCATAAGACTCATCTAAGATCATACCCTTAATTCATCACAATAAACCAATGATCCACTCATCATCATATTAATATAGTGAATTTAACAATAATATAATGAATTCCAACAACTCTAATCATCTACAAGTCTGATTCATAGATATGGTTAAGGAAAATGGCTCATCCATGAATTCTTCAAGAACTAGATCTAATCCTAACAATACATGACCATAGGCAGTGCATGAATGAATTAGAATAGTGAAAACAAGTCTAACAATCAATACATTTATCACTACCCATCAATTCAAGCAAGATCAAAGATTTGGGGAAATTGGGGAAAGGAAATGAACCACACGAAAATACCATTAATCAACATCAATTACTCAACAATCTACACTTCATTAGCCATAGGTAATCAAAATTCTTCATAATTATTCATCAATTTCAAGTTTAAAAGAAAACCCATTTGTACATAAAAACCCTTAAAATTGGGTGATTTTGAAATAAACTTTGAATGGACCTCTTGGGGAAAGGAATCCCAATATTGAAATAATCCATACCTTATGAAGACTTTAGTCACAATTTTAGTAGAAAATGTGGGGGATTAGGTCTTCTTCTTCAAGCTTCTTTGTTCCTTCAATGGAGGGTGAATAGAAATAAAATGTAGAGAGAGGTGAGAGCTTTTGGGTTTTGATTTTGAGATTTGATTTGAGTGCGTCAATGTGAGGTAAAACTGATTGAAAATAAATACATAACGATCCCCTAAAATACCTAAAAGACCCCTTACTTAAGTTGACCTTTTAGTGTAGTCAAACTTGAATTCTAATTTCAGATTTTTTGTTGGGAAACAAGTCCGTGTCGCGGAGCTGTTCTAGCAATATTTCCAAAATTAATTTTTGAGACTGTAGAGTCTACGAAGTGGACCAAGATTTTTGGTCGATGGTGAACCAAGTCCGCAACGCGGACTTGTTTCTTGGCAGGTGCTGCCTTTGGCAACTTGTTTGGCCAAGGGTGGGTCCCCTTCAAGGACCCCTAGGGCGGTCCTTGGGGGATCGGACCTGGATTTTTTGACCCATATATACATTATTTTACCTATTTAAAGTATTTTTACAAATTTTAGACTACATCAAAATATTTTCAAATCTAAGGACATTTACTAGTTCAACTGCACTAGTTTCCGAACGTTACAGTCGTCCCTTGACGTTTATGCTCTAATACTTCCTCCTTGGTTTCAATAAATTATTTTAGGCTTAGAAACAATGTTTTGGAGTTTAGTTCATCACGTGAGGCTCTAGACCAAGTCATGGACTTCAAGAATGTTACATTATCCCCCCTTAGGAAAATTCGTCTCCGAATGACACCTAATCTTTTTGTAGGGATAATATGACTCAAGACTAGCAAACTAACCAACAACAACAACGTAAAATCATCATGACCCACAACTCATAGGATTAATTCACAACTACATTCAACGCATAACCATAACACTACACATAGCAACTCAATTCTCAATTTACCATACATAAGAACTCAATGTATCAACATGAGAAAGTACCTTCTTAATATCAACATGAGCTCAACATGAACATCAAGAGTCACTTATGCCAGCCTCCTTTTGAAAAACATTAATCAGTCAATACTATTTCACGAAGGAAACAATATACAAAACACAAATAAGCGCAAGTTAAGCAAAAGAGCATTTTCACATGAAAACTCATTTTAGCATGAGCGTTTACCATAATTATGCACATCTTAGCAAAGCAAACCAAATTTAACATTATTCATTACTTTAAGAGGATTGTTACTAACCTCAACTTTGTCTAGAGTTTTGAGGGAAATGATGAGAATAATACGACTTCACGTGGGCCTCGGCCTCCCATGTTGCTCCCTACAATAGGTTGTTTCTTCATAAGACTTTTACGAAGGCCACATCTTTGTTCCTCAACTTCTTGAATTGGGGACCTAAAATTTCCACCAGAACCTCTTCATAGGAAAGTTTCTCATCCACTCCTGACCCTTCAATAGAGAGAATGGATATGAGGTCGCCAATACACTTCTTTATTATGGAAATATGAAATACCGGATGAATCGAAGCTAGTTTACTAGGTAGTCTCAACTTATATACAACTTTTCTGACCTATTGCAAAACCTCATATGGACTCACATACCGGAGACTTATCGTTCCCTTCTTTCAGAATCTCATCACCCCTTTCATACGTGAAATCTTCAAATACACGATATCATCTACTTTGAATTCAAGGTATCTTCTTCTATTTTTATCATAGGATTTTGGCAATCTAGAGGTTGTTTTCAACCTAGGTTTTATCACCCTAACCTTCTCCAAAGCTTCACCGATTATTTCAGGACAAAGATGTGAAGACTCACAAACTTCAAACAACCAAACCATAGACCTACATCGCCTACCATAGAGTTCTTCAAAAGGTGTCATGGAAATACTCGAATGGTAGCTATTATTATAGGAGAACTCAATCAAGGTAGGTGATTGTCCCAATTACCATAAAAATCTATTACACAAGATCTTAAGATGTCTTCTATGGTTTAATTAGTATGCTCCGCTTGAGTATCCATTTGGGGATGAAAAGTTGTGCTAAGCTTCAGTTGAGTACCCAACCCTTTTTGAAAAGACATCCAAAAATGAGAAGTGAATTGAGCACCTCTATGCGATATGATGGACAAAGGGATCCCACGTAAGATCATTATCTCATTAATGTATATTCTTGCATAATCATCCGATGAATTAGTAGACTTGACGGGGACAAAGTGAGAAGATTTTGTCAACCTATCCACAAAAACCCAAATTGAGTCATTTCACCTCCGAGTTCGAGGCAACCCAACAACAAATTCCATATTTATTTCTTCCCACTTCCTGGTAGGAACATCCATTACATGGGTTAGGCCTCCTGGCCTTTGATGCTTGACTTTAACTTGTTAGCAATTAGGACACTTAGCTACAAACTCCATTATGTCCCATTTTAAACCATCCCACCAATAGACCTCTCTAGGATCATGATACATTTTGGTGGCACCCGTATGAATAGAATATCTGGAACCATCAGATTCTTATAAAATTTTGCCCCGCATATTATCAACATTTGGTACACACAATTGACAATAGTACCTAAGACACCAACCCCCTTGGGAGAATGACTGATTGAACATTCCAAGTACCAATTTTTTCAACTCCATCAATAGAGGATCAATATGTTGTTTAGACTTCACCTCAACCCCTAAAGATGACTTAGAGTCATAATGAACCATAAATCCACCTTTCGGAGAATCTTCTGACTGAACACCCAACCGAGCCAACCTATGAGCATCTTTCATTAGATCTTTCTTACTTTCCTCAACATGAGACATTGTACCCACGGTCATACGACTTAAATCATCCGCAACCACATTGGCCTTGCCGGGGTGGTAGAGAACAATCATGTCATAATACATCAATAGCTCCAACCATCTTTTTTGTCGCAGATTCAACTACTTTTGACATAGTGAAAACTCTTAGGTCAGTTTACACATCAATATGAACACCATATAGGTGATGTATCCATATTTTTTAAGAAAACACTACGGCCGCTAATTTTAGATCATGAGTTAAATCATTCTTGTCACAGAACTTGAGTTGTTTAGAGACATAGGCCACTGCCTTCCTATGTTGCATGAGGAAACAACCAACATCCACTCGGGAAGCATCATATACCACAAAAACCTTGGTACCCTTATATAAAGTCAACATCAGAGCGGAGGCAAGCCTATCTTTCAACACTTCAAAGCTTCTTTCACATGCCTTTGACCACTCAAATTCAACACTCTTTTGGGTCAAGGTAGTCTGAGAAGAAGCAATGGATGTAGTACCCGGATAAACCTAAGAAACTTCAAATGTCGGTTGGAGTCAATGGTCTAGGTCAATTCTTAACCGCTTCGGTTTTCTTCTGGTCGGCCTCTATACCGTCACTTGAGAAAATATGACCATGAAATGCCACCACCGATCACCACCTAAACTCACATTTACTATACTTGGAAAAGAGTTGATGTTCCTTGAGGACTTCCAATAAAACCCTAAAATGACCCATGTGATCAATCTCACTCTTAGAATACACAAAGATATCGTCAATGAAGACAATCACAAATTAACAAAGGTAATTCCCGAACACTTGATTCATAAGGTCCATAAAAGTAATTTGGGCATCAGTGAGTCCAAAAGACATAGTAGGAACTCATAATGACCATACCTAGTTTGGAATGTCATTTTTAGGTACATCTTAACGTATTACTCTAAGTTTGTGATACCCCAACCTCAAAACAATCTTAGAAAAGTAGCTTGCCCCATGGAGTTGATAAAAAAAGTCGCCAATCCGAGAGAGAGGATATTTTTTTTTAATGCCGAACTTATTGAGATGAAGGTAATCAATGCACATCCTATGACCTAGAGACTCCTCCTAACACCCTCAAAGTATATTGTGCAATGTCTAGATAGTGTCTCATACCACCACCTAAACTTCATAGACCTTCTCTAATGCTAATAGGTATCCCATATCATGAGAATAGACAATAACCGACATAAACATAATGGTAGCAAAGCATGAAATCTGGAGTTCTAACCTACTCCTATGAGGTGTTCTACTTGCAAATGGTAGAACTTCTACGCAACTTATGCAAGCACATGGTTAAGGAATATGAAGGGCATGATTTGTAATCTAGTCTCATTCTTAAATAGAAATACTTACCTTACCATACTCACTCGGTGCTAGCCTTCGTTCTCATAGATTAATTCATATTAGTACAAAACAGAAGAATTTAACATGCATATTACACACTTCAACCCATGACCTAAGACACAACATACATAATGCCTACACACACGTTTAACACATAGTTTTGGAAGCATGCTTATTACTTACATAAATCCGAACATAAATCATTGAAATACTCATCATGAAACAAATAAATTCAATGTTACATCACGAACATAACATCTCTAAATTCTACCAACAAAACATACCCAACCAAATAAATTCAATGGGAGATAGTGACAGGGCAAGCAAAGGGGAACATTCCTAGTTTTCGGAATAGAATTTGATTGAAACTTAGGGGTCACTTGGGAAAGGGACCAAGAGGAAGAAAACCGATACCTTTATTCGTCGTTTAACTCCTTTCAAATATGATCTCAAGTGATGCCAACTCCCACAAAAAACAGATTCTTCTCCAACAAACTCACGCGCAAACCGTTTGAAAGATTCTTTCGCTTTTCGTTTTTTGTTTAGGTTTCTTTTGATTTTTTGGGTGCAAGTTCTTCAAGTGATGAACTTTAATTATTTTGTTCTTTTTGTTTATAAATAACGTGAGAAGAGAGTGTACAAAGACATGATTAAGAGAGTTGAGCGAGATGAGAGTAACTGTAGGAGTTTTAGTTGAAGACTTAGTCAAACTAGGACTCCTTGTTACTTATTAATTAGACTTAGTCAAACTAGGACTCCTTGAAACTTATTATTTAAAAATCTGATTTTTTTAAGGTTTATGTACTCATCATTCCCTTACTTAAATCAGATAATTAATATTAATTAATTCAATTTAATATTGCTTCCACCAAGGATCGAACCCAGAAGAAGCCTAACTCGCGAAATGGGTCAATTCAGGTCAACCCTACTCGAATTGTCCACTATTTTCATTAATTAATTACTTAATTAAATATCTAGGTTAATTACAATACTACCCTTAGACTGTAAAAGACCATTTTACCCTTAGACCCTCCAAACTTAAGATTACCCCTTTCAAGTCCGTTTAAGACTCATCCGGGTGAATCTTAATATTCAGGTGCTTTACATGGCTAGACCCAACATTGCCTAGCTCAACTAAATCACTAAGTTGGTTGGCTTGGCTGATGCAGAGGTTCAGAGGTCTTGTTCCACGCGCATCAATCCATGTGAACCCGGTCTAATCTAGGCATTCTAGGTACGTTAAGCATTACTTAGCATAGTCAATTTCGGGTTGTTACATCTCATTACGCAAATTTTTCAATATTAGATATATCTATGTACACCTCTCTCTCTCTCTCTCTCCATATCTATATATATATATATATATATATATATATATATAATATATATATATATATATATTATATATATATATATATATATATATATATATATATATATATATATATATATATATAAAAGCATGAACTCCTAGCTTTAATGTTCAATTCCTATCATACCCCTAACTTAGGTTGTGAATTATACGATGAGTTGTGATTTTTATGATAATTTGTGAAATTTTTCAAAGGGTTGTTACTTTTTGATAAATCGTGACTTTTTCAAAGAGTTGTAACTTTTTTAATAAGTTGTGCCTTTTCCAAAGAGTTGCATCTTTTTTGATAAGTTGTGATTTTTTCAGTAAGTTGTGACTTTTCTAAAGTATTGTTACTTCTCGGAAAGCTCGTGATATTCAAGGTAAGAAATATCCATTTTTTAATATTACCCTCTATGACTATAAATAGAGGGACTTTCTCTCATTTTACGACCACAATTTTTTATAATCTTCTACTCTTCTTCTTCTTGCAGTTTAAATTTTTATATGTAATTTATTTTCGTGTGAGTGAGTTCGAATTTTAACGTAATTTGAGGTACCACTATTCTAATAAAGTAAGTGTTTCTATCCTAAGAGGGTGTATTTCATAAAATCAAGTAATTGAGGAAAATAATATAATTTTGATGATATCACAATTATTTTTTTGCTTAATATACACATTTGTATGTTATGGTTCAATATATGAAGTTCGAATGATTTAATCTAAATTCATTTGCAAAAATTTCTTGTGATATATATATTCTTCTGAATATCTTTTTTCGAAAATTTAGGAATTGTCATGATATATTTTTTATGCTCGAGACAAAATAATTTATGTGATTTAGATTCCCATTAAGATTTCTTCAAAGTAGTTATTATTATATAAACAATGCCATTTTGTTTTACTTATTCTCTATTTCTTAACATTTCATTATTTAACACGAAGAAAGGTTATAAGACTTGTAAAAACGCTAATTGAAGCTTCTATTCGTTTATTTTTTATTACTTTTTTAGTAGCTAATTTTATGAGATAAATATTTCATTAATGCAAATATATATTTATAGTTTGAAATATTTTTGTATTAAAATTAAAGTATTACATATGACGCAAATGTATTATCAAGTTAACGAGATTTTCTAACTTGAAAATATATTATTTTGAAATGTTCCGAGATATTTTTTCTAAGAAAAAAAATCATAACAAATTTGAAAAATTCATATGATGTCTAAACATTTTAACGTAGAATATACATGCAAAGAACATCTAATTAGATGAATAGAAAAATATTAAACACATATTGTCTATAAGGTAATATTTGTGAGATACACCTAATTACATGATTGAACCTGATCGAAGTGAAACAAAATATATACGTAATTACATTTAATTAATATAATTTCATTTACTATCTTCATAGGTTTGTGTGAATATGAGATATATAAAACGATCCACATTCAACATTCACAAAAAAAATCTGCAATATAATTTTTTGCAAAGCTTATAATCCAAATCTTCTCTTCAATAAACAATACTATTTCCCATAATATATATTTTCAAAATTGGTAATCACGTGCAACACACGTGTTAGAAAACCAGTATATATGTATATGTGTGTCTATATATATATATATATATATATATATATAATATATATATATATATATATATATATATATATATATATATATGAGTTCGTGCAATGATCACTTGTGTGTTTGGAATGAAGGACAATATGGAGAACATTTTCTCATAAAATAAGTTTATTTCTAACTTATTCTTTCATGTTTGATAAGTTATTAGAAAGCATTGATTTCATGTATCCATATTGGTGTATTTTTATATACAAGGGTTGGGGCTAAGAAGGACGACAAACTAATGTCCTAATGGGCTTATTCACACAAACATATGGGTGGACCAACCCAATAGATATTTCCAATAATAACTATTTTAAGTAAATAGAAACAGAAGAAGAAAAAATCAACTCAACAAATATGTTTTGATCTTTGTCTGCTAACGTTTTATCAACTCTAAATAAGTTTAGATGAAGTGCTAATTAGTGACTTTTTCTGCAAAATCAGAATTAAAAATGGGTTCTTAAGATATGGATGCAAACTATAATGAAGAATTCTCTCATTATGCCCATTTATTTATATTTTATATATCTATTTAAAAAATTTATACTAATTTGAAGGGCACAAATGAAACACACATGTACGAAAACTAGTTACACTAAATATGAGTTTTTAAATTGATTAATTTTTTTTTTTGTATGAAGGAAAATATTTGTCATAAAATGATTTTCCAAAAAATGTTTGTTTTCAGAAAACAAGTTAAATTCAAACTTATTTTCTGATGTTATCTTGGTGAGTGGAAAAATTTGTCTTCGTAAATTCATAATGTTGTATTTATATATTAAGAGTAAGGGTCAAGAAGAGGAAAAACTAATTGGTTAATTGTCTTGTTAAGATCCCTTGTGGGATGAACTGACGTAATAGATATTTTCAACAATAACTATTTCACAAAAACCAAAAAATTAAGAAGAAAAATCTACTCAAGAAAGAAGATTTGAGCTTTGTGTTATAAGGTTAGAGATGTACTATGGATTTACGGTACTTTTAATACTTTTTTGTTAAGATTGGTGTGTGTCTAGAGCCTTTTTGTAGAAGTTTTAAAATATTTTTATCTTTGTTTTGCTGGAAAGGTATCCAAAAGCAGAAGGCATCTGAGATTTAGTTCAGTGGTGACCGACAAAGGCCATCGACAGCCCCTCGTTCCATTGAAGGACCGTAGATGGTGATCGTCGACTGAAAGTTCACGCATCTAGAGAAAATCAAGGAAATATGACTAAGTGTGGGGATACGGAAGGATCGACGCTCCGTCGATTGATCGATAGACCGTCCTATTGAATCGTCAATTGGATCAGATGTAGTACAAGTACAAGTTCAAGAAAGTCTAAGTATGGAATGACGGAAGGCATCGATGGACCGTAGACGCATCGATAGATCGTGCTATTTGTCCGTCGATTGATTCAGAAAAGATGCCAGATGAAGGAGAAAAAAATGATAAGTCTTGACTGACAAAACTAGACGACCATCAACAGACTGTTTGTAGGGGTCATCGATTACAACAGTGTTTTTGGACAACTTCCTTCTTTCAATTCCTTTTAATTTAGGAAAATATTTTCAATAAATAGGGTGTAAAACCTCCCTTTTGGGGATGGATTCTATTACTACTATTATTTGTTTGTCATTGGAGATTGGGTTTTTGAAACTTTGGCATTAACTCAAATTTTTCGATTTGGATTTAAGTGATTTCTTGTTGTTTCAAGTGGATTTTCTGGATTTTCATTGAATTTATCAAAGGAAGTTCATGATTTATTGTTTATCCACTATGAACTGTGTTATTTATTGCATGTGTAACTAAATCCACATCTAGTGTTGTGGAAACCATGAGTGATTAACAAAGTAAACCTAGCTTAATAACAATTCTCAAATAGGTTGTCACATCCGGGTTTATCACCTAGACATAACCGGCATCATCATCCTTTCGCAAGAACTAAGACTAGCCTCATAGTCTCATGTCAATACATTCACAGGTTGAAAATGACAAAAAACATAAAACTCTTCATCACATCTACTTGGAGGTCTACAAAGACCTCAACATACACATAATATATATGTATCGAGTATACATAGACCTTTATATAGGAAGGTTACATAGCCTTTTACTTTTATTGCACATAGATGTATTTAAAATAGAAAATAGTCTTAAAGATTGTCTCATCTCATACCATCTAAACTATCAAAACAATTTGGGTATAACCCTAATTCAAATGTAAAGAAGCCACATGTAGGCTTATACAAGTCGTACACTAATGGAAGTTGAATGTACATAATTAGAAAAACAAAGGAACATCATAGACAAGATATTGGCATCGACTTCGAAAGTGAGGATTTACCCACTTGAATGATAGAGAATATCCGAGCCTTCTTCAAGTCGTCTCGAATGAGCCTTCAACGACCGGAACCTAAATGCTTTGGAAAAAGGAAGAACATGGTTTTAGTACTCCATCTGTACTAAATATGAGACCATATGCACATATAAGAACAAAAACTGCTAAAAATGGACATTTATTCAAAACATGTCATTTTACCCTTTTAAAAGTCTAATGCAAAATCAAGCAAGCCATATCAATCAACTGAACAAGCTTACTAAATCAAAAAAATAATATGCATCCCAACATACTTGAACCCATGATTTACAACCCTATTATTAAGGAATAACATCACAAGCATAAATAAGAGTTAACCATATCATAATAAGTAAGACAACTACTCATGAATCCTTATAGAGTCAACAAGTACAATGACCAAACAAATCCCCATAACCTTACTCAGTCAAGAAGCCTCAACAAGAAACCATAACCAATATACAACTCCACATAATATAACATTTTGATATATATTTTATCTCATTTTAACACTACGACCCAACACATACTCATAAGTGAACTAATTAACATGTATTATCAACAATGTACAAAGTTCATCATGTACATATGATATATCATTATAACATAATCATACATAAGAACATCCTCCTAAGGCTCCCGTCAAGGCTAACTAGTGCAACACTTAGGTAGAGTCCTACACCCTACCTAGACTAAGCTAGACCCTTAAGTTATCCTAGTTAAAGTTCAATTCTTTCATTCATTTTACCTTTTGGGAACATCTTCCCCTAACCGACATAGACCACATGAGCTAGTGTGGAATCCGGTATCATGAAACTCTATATCCGAAGAAGGCGGACTAATTGCCAAGGTAGTACAAAAACATGAAACATTGCAACTATGTGGATCCACTAGCTAGTATTCCTATGGGGGCAACATAGTTAAAGAACTAGGAGATATAGTTGGCACCCTTTTTATGCTCCATGGATTATAGTCTCCAACATCAAGAGTAATTTAGTGATCCTACCTTCTCTATGTGGGAAGAGAAACTCCTCAATCTAGTTCACTTGGTGCTAAGCTAGAGTCCCTTTTTGAAATGTCTTTAAGCCTTTAATTATCGATCATAGCTTTATTTAGGTCATAGGGTCTACCCCTTGTATAATAATCATTATCAATAGCTCAATAAGAATTGTATGAGTATAAATCTTTTCATCACAATTCATATATGTGAGGTTAACAAATTACGTATCAATTCATAATAAGGCACATTTGTAGTCATCACCATCCTTATATCACATACACCTTAATCAACTTTACAACATAGTCAATACATTTCAATTCAACATCATACCACCCTATAATCCTAATATAAGGCATACTACAATATAACATCATGACTTAACCACAATTAATCACAATTGGAAGTAAAAATAGAGAGTCTAAAACATACCAAGTCTTCATCATAGTTCACTATTTATGTCTTACCATAAACCTCAATTCAATCCCATTTAGATGTTCAACATAATAATTCAATATTCAACATGTAAAAATGCTAGAAGAGTCACTACACCATATTTCAATACCAAATCAATGCTTAAAACTAGGTTACTTAGGCCAATTGTCATAACCTAGATCATTTCTGAAGATTAGAATGAAAGACAACAATTCATTCTAATTTGTTAATGAATGGCTAAACAACATCATCTAATAGCGATTTAACCCATACTCAAGACAATTGAATCTATCACAACCTAATTTACATCAAGATCAACCTAAGGTTTATTGTTAAGGACAATACTGTTTAATTTAGGTCAAACCATAACCAATTAACATAATCATGTTTAAATACATATTAATCTATCCAGTATACCCTAAATAAAACATAAATTACCCAGTTCACGCTATCAATTCGTAATTGGATGAAACCCACATGAAAACTCAACTTTTGAAATACATTTTGAAGGAACCCTTTGAGGAATGAGTCTCAATTGTGAATTAGATCCATACCTTAACGTTTGATGAAGATTTGATGATGAAATCGTCCCTTTCCAGCTCCCAAAACCTCCCCCTAGCATTTCTTCAATGGTGACTTCCAAATATAAAGAGAAAGCAGAGAGAATGAAGAGAGTTTATTTTTAGAGTTGTGTTTACATTAATGAGGGTTGGGGTCTTTATGTGGGGGGTTAAATTAGTTAATTAATCTTCCTTCAATCCTTAAATAACCCCTAATCCCCTTAATTATTTTAATTATACTTAACTTAAGTTGTGCAGAAACCTAACCCCGTCAACGGGCCGTCTGTGAGTCGACGGCGCACACTGCCTTCCGTGCTGCACAACCGCCATTGAGTTCAGAGACTTTAAATATGAGGTCCTCCAAAATTTTGGGTAAGTGTGGAAAAACGGTGGGCATCGACGCCTTATTGGTCCACACACGAGCTGATGATTGGTTCTCGTGGTTTAACACTGCCTAGGTAGTGTTGCCTCCTACGTGCTAGGGTCCTCCTCAATGGCCCTTGGATTGTACTTGGGGTGTCGTACCCAATTGTTTCGATCACGATTCACCCGAAACATATGTTATACACCCTTCCACTTAATTTCATGGATTTACGACTCCTAAAATCTAGTCAAATAGGCTAAGGCACACTAGTACCCCTTTAAACTACCTTCCGAATGTCATGGTCGTTCTTGGACATTTTGGTTCTTAAACTTCCTAAATGACCTATATTCATTAAAATAGTTCTTAAAACAGTTTTTAGACCCCATGTCACCTATGTTAGTCTCTAAGACTCGTCTTGGATTTTCAAGGTGTTACATTGTCCCTTTTAAGGAACATTCATCCCCGAATGACACTAAAACTCTTTTGAAGGAAGAAATAGACTCAAGACTAGCATCCCAACCAATCAATAATATCAAATCAACACAAATCGTATCATTTCAAAAAGGCAAGATTCAAAACTCCAATTATCAGTCATAAGACTCAAAACACTTCATCCTAAAGTATTTTACTTCTCTTAATACACATGATCTAAACATACATTACATGAGTCAATTAGCATAAAGTTAAACTTATCAATAGTTCACACAACTTTTCATTAAGACTCACCATGTCAAAATGGGCAACATAACACAAAAAAAAAAACCAAAAAGACAAAATTTCAAGTTTCAAAGGTACTACTTCACTGTCATGCAACCCGAAGACTTCACCAAAAACAATGAAACTTCAATTTATAGTCATATTTATATTATTAAAAAGAATGAATAACATTAATTATCAAAAAGATGAGGGTAACAGGACTTCATGTTTTCCTCGGCCTCCCATGTTGCACCTTCAACTAGGCGATTCCTCCATAACACCTTTACAGAAACCAATCCTTGTTCCTTATCTTCTTGACTTGCCTATCAAGAATTGTAACCGGAACTTCCTCATAATAAAGGTTATATTTGACACCAAAACCCTCAATAAGATGACTGGACTCAGGATCACTGATACTTCTTCAACATAGAAATATGGAAAACTGGATGAACCGAAACCAATTAGCTAGGAAGTTTCAATTCATAGGCAACCTTACCAACCATTTGCAAGATTTCATAGGGACTCACATAACGAGGACTCAACTTCCTTTTATTGTCAAATCTAACCACCCCTTTCATTTGTGAAATTTTCAAATGCACCTTATCACCTTCTTAAAACTCTAAATCCCTTTTCCTATGATAGGCATAAGACTTTTGCGGACTATAGATCATTTGCAATTGATTCTTTATGATATGAACCTTATCCAAAGTCTTATAAACAAAACCGGGACCTTGAAGTGAAGGCTCACCCACTTTAAACCATCAAATAGGATACCTACACCTCCTACCATACAAGGCTTCATAGTGAGCCATGAAAATCGATGAATGAAAATTAATTTTATAAAAAAACTCCACCAAAAGAAAATGCTTATTCCCATTTCCTTTAAAATCAATAATGCAAGCCCTAAATATATCATCGAGGGTTTGAATATTGCATTCCGATTTACCATCCGTTTGGGGATGAAAATTGTTACTCAACTTCACCTTAGTACCCAACCCTTTTTTGAATGACCTTGAAAACCTAGGTGTGAGTTGTGCACCCCGATCTGATTTGATGGATCATAGAATACCATGGTGACACAGAATCTCATATATGAAGATCCTAGCATAATATTCCGCCAAATAAATAGGCTTGACGGGAATAAAGTGAGCGGACTTAGTCAACCTATCCACAACCACCCATATAGAATCATATGACCTTTGAATCCCAGGTAAATCCACTACAAAATCCATATTAATGTCTTACCACTTCCAAGTAGGAACTTGGATCTTTTGTAGTAAGCCACTCGGATTTTGATGTTTGGCTTTTACTTTTTGGAAATTTGGACACTTAGCGACAAACATTACTATGTCCTTCTTCATATTTCCACCAATAAATTTCCCTAAGGTCATGGTACATTTTTGTCGAACCCGGATGAATTTAGTAGCGGGACCCATAGGCTTCTTCTAGGATCCGGTCCCTCAACCCATCTACCTTTGGAACACATAGTCTCCATTGGCACCTTACAATACCATCCCCCTAGGCAAAATGCCTCATTGATCTTGACGAGGAACGTTTCCTTGAACTCCATCAATGATTAGTCGAGGTATTGTATGGACTTTACCTCAACTACTAATGATGACTCAGAGTTGTTACCAACGAATACACCATCTGAAGAATCTTATAACCTAACCCCCAACCTAGTCAACCTATGTGCATTCCTCACTAGGTCTTTTTTGGCTTCATCAATATGGGAGACACTACCTATAGTCATACGACTTTTGGAATCCGCAACCACATTATCCTTGATGGGGTGATAGAGGACACTCATGTCATAATCTTTCAACAATTCTAACCACCTTCTTTTCCATAGATTCAACTCCTTTTTGGTAAACACATATTGGAGACTCTTATGGTCGGTAAAGACAACAACAAGTACACCGTACAAGTAATGCCTCAAAATTTTCATAGCAAACACCACGACTGCTAACTCAAGGTCATTAGTGGGATAGTTTTTCTCATGTACCTTAAGTTTACTAGAGGCATAGGCTATCACTTTACCGTGTTTCATAAGCACACACCCCAAACCCACTCTATATGCGTCACAATACACAACAAAAACCTATGTACCCTCCGGTAAAGTTAATCCCGGAGCCAAAGTGAGCCTATCTTTCAACAATTGGAAACTTTTATCACATGCCCTCGACCACTCAAATTTATTACTCTTTTGGGTCAAAAGAGTCAAGGGGGATGCAATGGATGCAAAACCATCCAAAAACCTCTGATCATAACCCGCTAGACCCAAGAAACTCCTAATGTCGATTGGAGTCAATGGTCTCGGCCAATTCTTCAACGCCTCTGTTTTCCTTATGTCTACCTCAATTCCCTCACTAGAGATTATGTACCAAAGAAATGACACCGACCTCAACCAAAATTCTCAATTTCTATATTTGGAAAACAATTTATATACCTTAAGGGTTTGCAATACCACCCACTAATGATCCATGTGATCACCCTCATTTTTCCAATATACGAAGATATCATCAATGAAGACAAGGACAAATGAAACTAGGAAATTTGGAAACACTCTATTCATTAGGTCCATACAGGACGCCGAAGCATTAGTGAGACCGAAAGACATTACCAAGAACTCATAGTGACCATATTTAGTTTGAAAGGCCATCTTTGGTACATCTTCACTTCTCACCCTAAGTTGGTGAACCTCGATCTCATGTCAATTTTTAAAAAAGTAGCTCGCCCATTGGAGTTGATCAAACAACTCATCAATCCGAGGGAGATGATACTTATTCTTAATGGTGACCTTGTTGAGTTGGCGGTAATCAATAAAAACTTTCAAGTACACATCCTTCTTCTTTACAAACAAAACTGAATCACCCCACAGAGAAATACTAGGCCTTGCAAAACCCTTATCTTGTAAATCCTTGAGTTGAGCCTACTACTCTTTCAATTCGGCCGGGTCCATCTAATAAAGAGGAATTGAAATAGGATTTGAATCCAGTAGAAAATAAATACCGAAATTAATTTCCCGTTTGGGAGGAATACCGGGAAGGTCTTAGGAAAAATCTCCGAAAATTCACACACTACAGGGATAGACTCAATGGTAGGTATTTAGGAGTCTAGGTATTGTAGTCTTAAAATATGGTTTAGAAAACCTTTAGAGGTCATTTTTCATGCTTTTATACAAGAGATGATACGACCTCAAGGAGTAGAGTTTCCCCCCTTCCACTCTACAACGGGTTCATTTGAAAAGTTAAACTTCACCACCCTTTTCCTACAATCAATAGAAGCAAAGCAAGCATGCAACCAATCCATACCCAATATAATATCAAAATCTAGCATATCTAAATTTCTACTAGATAAACATAAGAAGATCTATTGGGAAACATTATTGGAAAACTTTTATATATACCATTTTTGCAACAATCGACTCACCCACCAGAGTAGACACTATAAAATGTTCATGCAAACTATCGGGTAAAATATCAAAATTTTTTGCTACTAGAGGAGTAACAAAGGATAAAGTAGAGCCGGGATCAAATAAGGCATATACATCAATAGAGAATACTTTCAACATACCAGTCATCACATTGGGAGAAGCCTCTTGCTCACCCCTAGTGCGGAGAGCATAAAATCGGTTCTTCGTTGGTGCCTCATTAGAACCACTTGATTGATCTTGACAACTACCCTTGTATTGACTCCTCACATTAGGGCAATCCCTATCCTTGTGCCCACGGTTGCCACATTCAAAACAATTATCCGTCCCCTTAAGGCAATCACCATAGTGCTTCTTGCCATACTTCCCACAAGTTGGCTTCTCAGTTTGTGAATTTGTATCTTTTCCCTTCTTGAAACCCGCTTCTTAAATCTAGGCTTGTCTTGTATCTTAAGACTATTCATTGAAGAACCTTCATCAAAAGATCATGACCTCTTAGAATATTTACTCTTTCTCCTGGACCTTGCCTCCTCTACATGTTTAGCATAGACCATTAGATGATAAATGTTCATGTTGTCGTGTAGCATAGCCAAATGACGCTCCTCTTGCAAATTATCCTACACCCCCATCACAAAGCGACTCATTTTCAGTCTAGGTCCGTAAACCAAACAAGGAGCATATTTTGACAACTTAGTAAATTTCAAGGAATATTCATTAACACTCATACCTCCTTGGCGAAGGTTCATGAACTCCACCACTTTTTGCCTCCCTCATATCCCTAGGAACGAACCAATCAAGTAAAGCCTTCTTGAAAATCTTCCAAGTCAAAGGACCACTCTCAAGGGCCTATTATCCCTCTATCGCAAAAACCATGCTTGAGCCACGTCCTTGACTTGATAGGTGGCCAACTCGGACCTCTCACTTGTGGACAACCCCATAGACAAAAATATCTTATAGACTTCATCGATGAATTCTTGGGGGTCTTCCTCAACCCTAGACCCGTAGAAAGTCGGAGGGTTCATTTGAGTGAGGTCTTATAGACGGGAAGCCATAGTAGTGACTTGTTTATGAGGACAGGGTACAACCTCCCGGTTGGCTTGGGACATCATAGCTTGGGCTTGGATAGTGGCGTATTGAGCTAATTTAATGAGAGAAGACCTTATATTTCTATCCGTAAAGGATGGAGGATTGACCGAAGCTTGGTAAACATTAACATCTTCTTCAAGTGGAGGAACTTGCTCACCACGGGGAGGAGCTCTCGCATTGGTAATTTCATCTTCAAGTCATCGTGGTGCATTCCTTTGAGGGTTCATTCTCTTAATAAGCACATCAATAGAATTATATGCAAAGCACACCATAAGTTTACTCTAATGGCACGATATAGGATTTCCAAGATATAGAGTGATTCCTAGGCATCACATATGTTCCTATTCATAAGTGTGGAGTGCCTCACAATTATGAATACAAACCTACATAAACGTGGTAGAGAGAGAGACACATAATTCAACGATATTCAACCTCATGCTTTGAAACCAAGTTTGTCACATCCGAGTTTACCCCCTAGACATAACCGGCGCCGTCCTTTCGCAAGGATTAAGACTAGCCTATCAGTCTCATGTTATTACATTCATAGGTTGAAAATGCGTAAAAATTTATAACTTTTCATTACATGTACTTGGAGGTTTACATAGACCTCTACATACACTTAATATATATGTATCGATTCTACATAGACCCTTCGAATAGGAAGGTTGCATAGCCTTATACTTTTATTGCACATACATATATTTAAAATAGAATATAGTCTCAAAGATTTTCTCATCTCATACCATCTAAACGATCATAACAGTTTGGGCATAGTCCTATATCAAATGTAAAGAAGCCACATATAGGCTTATACAAGTCGTACAAAAATAAAAGTTGAAAGAACATAAAAATATTAGAAAAACAAAGGAACTTCATAGGAAAGATATTGGAATCGCCCTCGGAAAGTGACGACCTACCCACTTGGATGATAGAGAATATCTAAGCCTTCTTCAAGTTGTTTCAAATGAGCTTTCAACGACCGGAACCTAAAATTCCTGGGTAAAAGGAAGAAAATGTGGTTAGTACTACACATGTACTAAGTATGACACCCTATGAACATATAAGAGCAAAACATTCTAAAAGGGGACATTTAGTCAAAACATGCCATTTTACCCTTCTAAAAGTCTAATGCAAAATCAAGCAAGTCATATCAATCAACCAAGCATGCTTACTAAGTCAAAAAACTAATATGTATCCCAACATACATGAACCATGATTTACTACAACCCTATCATCAAGGAATAACATCACTAGCATGAATAAGAGTTAACCATATCATAATAAGCAAGACAACTACTCATGAATCTTATCTAGTAACAAAGTGCAATGACCAATACAAGCCCCATAACCTTACTCAATCAAGTAGCTTTAACAAGAATCCTTAACCTATGTCCAACTCTAAATAATATAACATTTAGATATACATTTCATCTTATTTTAACAATAGAACCCAACACATATTCATAAATGAACTAATCAACATATATTAACCACAATGTGCAAAGTTCATCATATACATATTGTATATCATCATAACATAATCATATATAAGAACATCCTCCTAAGACTCCCCTCAATCTTACTATTGCAATTCTTAGGTAGAGTCACATACCCCTACCTAGACTAAGCCAGACTCCTTAGGTTATCCTAGTTAGAGTTCAATTCTTTAATTCATTTTACCTTTTGGGAACATCTTGCAATAACCGAGATAGATCACATGAGCTAGTGTGGAATCTAATGTCATGAAACCCTACACAGAAAGAAGGCGTACTAATTGCAAAGGTAGTACCAAAACATGAAACATAGCAACTACGTACATCAACTAGCTAATATTCCTATGAGGGAAACATACTTCAAGAACTAGGAGATATAGTTGGGTCCCTATTTATGCTCCATGCATTATAGTCTCCAATCTCAAGAGTAATTTAGTGTTCCTACCTTCCCTATGTAGGAGAGACACTTCTCTATCTAGTTCACTCGGTGCTAAGCTAGAGTCCCTTTTTGAAATGCTTTTAAGCCTTTAATTATCGATCATAGTTTGATTTAGGTCATAGGGTCTACCCCTTGTATAATCATCATCATGATAGCTTAATAAGAATTGTATGAGAATAAATCCTTTCATCACTATTCATATAGGTGAGGTTAACACATTACATCTCAGTTCATAATAAGTCACATTGGTAGTCCTCACCATCCTTATATCACATACACCTTAATTAACCGCACAACATATTCAATACATTTAAATTCAACATCATACCACTCTATAATCCTAATATCACTCATACTCCAATATAACATCATGACTTAACCACAATAAATCACAATTGGAAGTAAAGATAGATATTCTAACACTTACCAAGTCTTCCTCAGAGTTCATCATTTAGGCCTTACCATAAAACCTCAATTTAATCCCATATAGATGTTCAAGATCATAATTCAATAAAAAACATGATAACAATAATAGAAGCACCATAATTCAATACCAAATCAATGCTTAAAACAAAGTAACATTGGCCAATTTCCATAACCTAGGTAACTTCTGAAGATTAGCACGAAAGACAATAATTCATTATAATTTGATAATTATTTGTTAAACAACATCATCTAACATATAGTCAAGACAATTGAATCAATCAGTACCCAATTTACATAAAGATCAACCTAGGCTTAAGAGCTAAGGACCATATTCTTCAATTTAGGTCAAACCATCACCAGTTACCATAATAAAGTTAAAATACATGTTAATATATCCATTATACCCTAAATAAAAGATAAACAACTCAGTTCACAACATCAATTTCATAATTGGATGAAACCCATATGAAAATTCAACTTTTGAAATCAATTTTGAAGGAACCCTTTGAGGAAAGTGTCTGAAAGGTGAATTAGATCGTATACCTTAATATTTGATGAAGATTTGATGATTAAATCATACCTTTCTGGCCCCCAAAACCTCCCCCTAGCTTGTCATCAATGGTGACTTCCAAATAGAGAGAGAGAAAAAAGAAGGAAGAGAGTTTATTTTGTGAATTATGTTTAGATTAATAACGGTTGAGGTCTTTATATTGGGGTTTAACTTAGTTAAATAATCTTCCTTTACTACCTAAAAACCCTAAACCCCTTAATTATTTTAATTGGACTTAACTTAAATTGTGCAGAAAAATGGATCCTCATAGAAGGAACCCCGTCGATGGGCCGTCTGTGAGTCGACGAGCACTGTGCGTTCCGTGCTACACAACAGTCATTAAGTTCAGAGACTTTGCATCTGAGGGCCTCCAATATTTTGTCTATGTGTGGGACGATGGTGGGCATCGACGCCCCATTGATCCACACTCGAGCCATTGATGGCTTCTTGTGGTTGCACACTGCCTAGGCAATGTTGTCTCCTACGTGATAGAGTCCTCAAGGGCCATTGGTTTGTCCATGGGGAGTCATACCCGGACGTTTCAACCAATAATTACCTTAAAACATGTTATCCACTCTTACACCTCATTTCATGGATTTCCAACTCCAAAAATCTAGTCAAATTGGCTAAGACATGCAAGTACCCCTTAGAACTAGTTTCTGAACGTCATGGATGTTTTTTGATATTTTGATTCTTAAACTTCCTAAATGAACTATTTTAATTAAAATAGGTCTTAAAATAGTTTTTAGATACCATAGAACCTATTTTAGGCTCTAAGATTCGTTTTGGATTTTCAAGGTGTTACATAGTTTATTGCATGCATTGATAATTCTTTCGCTTAGAACTCTTTTTTACGCGTGCACACATTATAACTAGCATTTTTGCTACTTGACTAACCAAGGAGTTAGTTAACAATAAAAAAATTATCAACATAGATTTAGTTGGATACTTTCTAATAGGCTAGTTTCGATTGGTGAGAAATAATAACTAAGTCATACATCGAATATGATGCTTAGTATAAAGTAAAGGTAAGGGCTAGTAGATTAGACACATGTAGCCGGACCAAGGTACAGAGTGAAACTCTCTAAGTGTCGGACCAAGTACTTAGAGATACCTAACTTATCACTTTGCATGAAAAACACTAGGGAATAATTGTTATAGTAAGGGATATGGCATTAGGAACCTCTGGGAACACTTAAACCCTAGTTTTTCTCACAACTTGATAAAAACTACAGATTTACTCCTGTTAAATGTTTCACTTAGAGATATTAAAAGACTTTTGTTTCATAAATCCTCCCTTTAATTTCCTATTTTCAAAAAGGACTTGACTAAATAGAATTAATCGTACATTAAGTTAAGTCTAAAGCAGTTTCCTCATGGAATCGACCCCAACATTATAGTTGGGTTCTTTACTTGATGCGACCGGTTATACTTCTTTATAAAGGTGTAATTTGAGCGTATAAAATTTTGGCGCCGCTGCCGAGGAAAGTGGTATTTAGATTAACCTTGATAACATTAGTGAAATTTAGGCCAGAATTTTTTTTTTTACTATTTCTTTTGCTTTTGTTTCTTTAGGTCTAGCTCTAGTGTATGCCAATTAGATGGAGTTGAGGAGAACCAATAATTCCTTTCGATCTTAAAATGAACTTTACGCTTCGTAGAATGAATAATCAGCAGAACCCAGCTAATATAGGTGATGGGATCAATCTCCGTCTCTCACCACCGGTTGATGCTCAAAATCAAGTTGTTGCGAGAAATAAGGCTGATGATGCTTTGAGGACGCAACCTCTCATCCCACGCCCTCAAGCGTTCTATAGGGGCAACGTCAATCTCACTAATTCTGCTAGGTCTCTTGTCCTACCTTCTCTACCACAGTGGCACACGTTCGTGGTAACTAGTATCTAGATGCAGATGCTCACTGCAATGGGTTTGTTTTTAGGGATAACATTTGAGGATCCCCATTCTCACATCGTCAAACTGATGTCGGTGTGTAAGAGTTGTGTGGGAAGGCCATACATAGACATCAACATCATCGGGTTGAGAGTATTTCCTCTATCACTGATGGTAGAGGATGCAATATGGTTTACTAAGTTGCCAATTAATTCTTTCTATATCTTGGAGCAGTTGAGGGATGTGTTCCTAGCACGGAACTACCCGATGTCAAAAAAGCTCAACAACAAAGATAGATTGAACAATTTTATGGCACTACCTGGGGAGTCTGTAAGTACCTCTTGGAACTAATTTACTACTTACGTGAGAGGTGTCCCAAACCACTACATTGATGATGAGTCATTGAAAGAGTACTTCTATTAGGGACAAGATTATAATAATAAAGCAGTGCTCGACACTATTGCATGTGGTTCTTATGGGTAGTGCATACATGCAGAGATTGCAAAGAAGTTGGAGAAAATCTATCGCAATAATAAGACTTGGAGTACTATAAAGTCTAACACTGGGAAAAACACCTTTGCAGTGCAAGCTACACACAACCCAAACGCAGATGAGATTACTGAAGACATGGCTCAAATGAGAACTGGGCTTGGGCTGGTATGAAACATGTCACTGGAGGTACAGAAAAGGTAAATGCAGTGATTACATGATTAAACCACCATTGACAACGGATGAATGCTATTATGAAGAGGATACTTATGCTGTGAATGATCAGATGGGGGGGTTTATGATCAAACTCCCAAGACTCTAATCAGGAAAATTGGCGTCAAAGTCAAGGAGAGCAAGGTCATAACAATGGGAATTACAACAGAGAGGGCCAATATGTTAGAGATGGAAACTACTACCATGACAACAACTTCAACCGGGGTAATTATAGTAACAGAAATGATCGAAGTGGGTCTTATGTTCCACCTCAAAATCGGGAAATTTCTCAAAGAAATGGTGGAGGTAGTATGGTGCGAGTTGAAGATATGTTATCGGAGATGATGAGAAGTTTTGATGCTAGTGATGAGCGCACCAAAGGAATTGAGAGGTGATTAGGCTAATATTGGGAAAAAGGTTGATTCACATGCGTTCCCGATTAAGCATCTTGAGTTACAAATGGCCCAATTGTCTACTACTGTGAACCCACGACAATCAGGAACATTTAATTGCAATACCATTCAAAATCCTGAAAATTATGGACATTGCATGGCAGTAACTACTCGAGGAGGTAAGAAAAATTATTTATCAACCTATACCGTCTGTAGTAGAAGATGAGAGTATAAAAGATGACGATGTGGTGGAAACTAGTGGTGAATTGGTAGACAAAGTGGCAAAAGAAGCAGAGGTACACCAAAAAGTGGTCCCCATTTCTATACCACCTCCACCATTCCACAGATATTGGTGAAGAAGACTAAGGATGGTAATAACAACATTCTATTACTTTGTTGAAGCAGCTTTCCATCAATGTCCCTTTGATAAAAGCTTTGGAGCAAATGCCCGATTATGCCAAGTTTATGAAGGATATGGCTACAAAGAAGAGATCAATAAGTTTTGAGGATGATGACCGAATGCACCATTGTAGTGTTATTACTACAAGGTCTCTTATGCAGAAGAAGGAATATCTGGGCGCTTTGACTATTCCATGTACCATAATATTATTACACTTTTCCAAAGCTCTGTGTGATCGAGGTGCAAGCATAAATCTCATGCCTCTTTTCATTTATAAGAAATTGGGTTTGGGTCACCCAAAGCCCACTGCAATGCGGTTACTAATGTCCGATTGAAAAATGAGGAGGCACATTGGAATACTTCATAATGTGCTTGTGAAAGGTGAGTCTTTTATATTCTTGGCCGATTTTCTGATTCTTGACTGTGAGGTGCACTTTGAGGTCCCTATTATTCTTGGGAGGCCATTCCTTACTACGGGTCGCTCCTTGGTTGAAATGGAAAAAGGGCAGATGAAGTTTAGGTTGAACAATGAATATGCAACATTCATCATTTATAGGTCCATGAAGCAGAGTGGTGAGCTCCAATCGGTATCTTCTATATCCTATAGGATTGGGAGTATGTCCAAGGTACAAATCGAAGAGAGCCGAGGGACTGAGACACTGGCGGCACTGATCATGAATTTTGAGAGTGATGGTATTGAAGAGTAAGGGTCTTTGGTTGCGGCACTTGAACAAAGTGAATATTGGTCCAAACCAAAGAAATTGGAGTTAGATATAAAGCATCACGAGTCTCGATTGATGATACCATCTATTTAAGATGCTCCAAAATTAGAGCTTAAGGCTCTACTACCTCATGTGAGGTATGTATTCTAGGGTAGAGATTACATTTTTCCGGTAATAATTGCATTGGATTTGAATGTGCAACAAGTACAGTGTTTGGTGGAAGTTTTGAAGAGGTTCAAATGATCCATTTGGTAGACTAGTGCGGAAAGTATTGGGATCCCTCCCGGTATTTGTTCACAGAAAATCCATATCATGCCCAATCACAAGCCAAGTATTGAGCACCAGAGACGGTTAAATCCAACTATGCGAGAGGTAGTGAAGAAGGAGATCATTATGTGGTTCAATGTCGTAGTCATATATCCTATTGCAGATAGTAATTGGGTATTCCCTGTTCAGCGTGTGCCCAAAAAGGGGAATGAAAGTAGTGCCCAATGAGAGGAACGAGCTTGTTCCAATGAGGTTGGTGACTAGATAGAAAGTTTGTACGGAATACCAGAAACTGAATGCATGGACTTAGAAGGACCATATCCATGTGCCATTCATGGACCAGATGTAAGATAGACTCGTAGAAAAAAGATAGTATTGTTTTCTTGACGGCTATTCAGGTTACAATCAAATCTTTATTGCCCATAGCATCAAAAGAAGACCACCTTTACTTGCCTTTATGGGATATTCAAATTCAAAAGGATAATGTTTGGGTTATATATTCACCGGCCAGTTTCCAGAAATGTATGATGTTAATATTCTCCGATATGGTGGACACTATAGAGGTGTTTATGGATGACTTTTCAGTTGTTGGCGACTCCTTTGATCGGTGTTTGAGTCACTTGACTGCGGTTTTCAGAAGATGTGAACATTCCAATCTTGTACTAATTAGGAAAAATGTCACTTTATGGTGAAGTTATAGTATCGGGCCATCGCATCTCGGAAAATGGAATAGATGTTGAACAAGCGAAAGTTGAAGTTAAGAGAGACTTCCTCCACCCATATCTATAAAAGGCGTGAGGAGTTTTCTGGGACATGCGAGTTTCTACCAGAGGTTTGTTAAGGTTTTCTCCAAAATTGCACATCCACTCTGCAAATTACTTGAGAAAGAATGTAAATTCTATTTTGATGAATCATGTCTGAAGGAATTTCGAGGGTTGAAGGAGATGTTGCTGTCTGCGTCCATAATTATTTCTCCAGATTGGAGTAAGTCTTGAGGTTGTGTGTGATGTGATTGGTGTTGCGCTTAATGTGGTTTTGGGACAAAGAAGGGATAAAATCCTTCACCCTATCTACTATGTAAGTAAGGCCCCAAATGAAGCACAAAAGAACTAACCTGTGACTGAACAAGACCTTCTTGTTGTGGTATTTGCTTTCGAAAAATTTCATTCGTATTTGCTCTACACGAGAGTCATAGTGCATACTGATCACTCCATGTTAAGGTAATTGATGGTAAAGAAGGATGTAAAACCAAGGTTTATTAGATGGGTGTTACTATTGCAAGAGTTTGTTTTAAGGTAAAACATAGAGAAGGGACAGAAAATCATATTGTCGATCATTTGTCCAAATTGGCGGATTAAGAAATGTGAGAGTTGGGTGAAATGTCTAAAGGTTATAATACCTTCCCTGATGATCATATATTAGCCGCTTCTCATGAATTGATTCCATGGTTCACCGATTTTGTAATTTATTTGGCTAGTGATATAGTCCCATTGGACTTGTCGTTCCATCATAGGAAGAAGTTCATGCATGATGTCAAAAAGTTCTTGTGGGATGATCCTTACTTATACTGGAGTTGTGATGATGGGCTTATTCATCCTTGCGTCCCATAAGTTGAGATGTTAAGTGTTTTGAAGGCATGCCACTCTTCGCATGTGGGTGGGAACCATAGTGGTATCCAGATTGCCCACAAGATTTTTCAGTGTGGGTAATATTGGCCAATAATTCATCAATATGCTCATGAGTTCGTCAATTCATGTGATAGGTGTGAAAGAGATGGAGGAATTTCAAAGAGGCAAGAGCTCCCTTTAAATCCCATTCTATTAATTGAGTTATTTGATGTATGGGCTATTAATTTTATAGGTCAGTTTGTGAGTTCTCATGGTATGAAATATATACTTTTGGCGGTTGACTACGTGTTAAAATGGGTGGAAGTCGTAACGCTTTCTAACAACGAAGGGAAGAGTGTCACTATTTTCTTGAAAAAAACATGTTCTCCAAATTTGGCACACCTCGGACCATTATTAGTGTTGGTGGGTCTAACTTTTGCAATAAGTTGTTCAAAGGGCCTTTGGAGAAATATGGAATTCGCCATAATGTGGAAATTATGTACCATCCACAAACTAGAGGGCAAGTTGAGGTGTCTACTCAAGAGATCAAGCAAATCCTATCAAAAATGGTAAATGCTAATAGAATGGATTTGTCAAGGAGGATTGATGATGCTCTTTGGGCTTACCGTACTGCATACATACCTCCATAGGTATGTCTCCATACCAACTTGTATGTCAGAAGGCTTGTCACTTTTCAGTTGGGTGAGAGCACAAAGCTATGTGGGCGATGAAGAAACTGAATATGGATTGGGATGAAGCAGTGGAACAGAGACTTAATGGGTCGAATGAGCTTGATGAGTTTCGCCTAAAAACATATATATGAAAGTTCAGGCATCTACAAAGATAATATGAAGAAGGACCACGACAAAAAGATTGAAAAATGAGAATTTGCAGTTAGGGACTTGGTGCTTCTATTCAACTCTAGGGTACGCTTGTTTCCGGGAAAACCCAAGTCAAAATGGATGGGACCATTCCATGTTACTATAGTGTTTCCACATGGAGCGGTTGATTTGGATAACAAGGAGGGTGCAACTCTCAATGTCAACAGGCAAAGAATTAAGATCTACAAAGGGCATGCGGAGAGTTTCCATGAAGTTGTTTAGTTATATCACCTTGATGAAGTGTGAGTAATCAAGGATCATTCATCATGCCACGATGTTAAATCAAGCACTTCTTGGGAGGCAACACAAGGTGTATCCTCTAGAAAACAATAGGTTTTTATTTTCTTTGTAGGAATAGTTGCTTTATGTTGTTTTGCATTGTTTTACTAATTTTATGATGTTATTTTTTTAGTGTTGGTTAAAGAATAGTTTAGGGTACGTGTCTCAAAAGTGTCCAGAAAAACACCAAAAAGAATATCTTAATGGGTGTTCAATGTACAGAGACCACAACACAAAATTCTACATAAAATGGTCTGGTGCACAGTTCTACAGACCCCATCAACAGGTCTTCGTTCCATCGACGGAACGTCGATAGTGTCCATAGATCCAAGGTATGCCATGTGATTTTTTCTATGATTTTATGCAATCGACGATCCGTCAACTGACCTACAGTCCATCGATGGGGTGTCGTCAATCCAAAGAACCAGTGACCTGACCCGACTACTTATATTAAAAGAAAATTATTCAAATAATATCCAAAACCTTTTCAAATTCCTTCCCAACCACTTCCCTCCCCTTATTTCCTTCCTTTCCCATCATATCAGCATAACTCCCCCTTCCATTTTCATCAAAATATCAAAAACTCCAGAAATCCCCAAACACCCAAAACCCTCTCCTTCCCGAATTCTACTTCTTTCTCTTGCGATCTCCGATCAGTGTTCAAAGGCAGGCACGTAAGTTGTTGAAAATATTACTCACCTAGTCACTCCATTACAATTTTCAGGTATTTCAATTCCCTTTTCTAACTGAATTGTCCTTCATTTGTTATTGGAAAAAATATTCGATTGTGGGTCTTGACTTAGGGACAAATTTGTATGTTTGTGCTTGTTAAAAAAATGGGCAATATGTCCCTTATAATGATGGAAAGTTAATGGGTAGTGGTGTAATTTATTTTAAATATGATTGTTCACTTTCCCACTTAGGGTTTGGTAGCATCGTTGAATCCGAGTTTGAACTTTGTGAAATCATAACATAAAGGATGAAGAATCTGTCTTGTAGTTGTTGATTTGTGTTGGGTAAACTTATGAGGGTCTAAAAGGTGTCAAAATGTTCTTTTATAAACAAGGTCTGTAATATGTCTAACAACCAGCTCAAGACCCCGTCGACGGATCGTCGATTGATCGATGGGCCATCGATGGGGTCCGTCGATTGATCAACCTTTAAAATGCTTAATTTGAGATGATGGAAGTTGACTACGGTCCTTGGATTGATCCGTGGGAAATTCTTCACGTCTGTCATATCTAACTGAAACCCTAATTTGTGATAGTTTAAAATTTATTCTAAGTGTCAGACGAGTGAAGTGGACTACGGTTCGTTGATTGATCATTGGGCCATTCTACACGTTCATCTTTTACAACTGATAGGTCTAATGAATGAATACTAAATAATTCCTAGGTATCCAACGATGGATACTATCGATGGGCCGTCTGTTCATCAATGGGCCATTATAGTGCCCGTCAAACAGTCTTGCAGTTCTGCACTGGACTCTGATTTTCTTTTCATTTTTCTGGTTTGATTGTTTTGTGTGTTTGTTAATATGTAAGAGACTAACATACTATTTTCAAGGTACATATGGCCCCAAACTGGAAATCGTCTATTGCAGGGGCAAGTCCAAGTATGTGGCACCATCTATTAACATTTTGAAAATCCAAGGCATGTCTTCAAGCCTAACATAAGTGTCATAAGGTCTAGACACTATTTTAAGTCCTATTTTACTGTTTATAAGTCATTTAGGAAGTATAGAAACAAAAACATTCAAGAACATCCATGACATCCGGAAACTAGTTCTAGGAGGTACTAGCGTGCCTAAGCCTATTTAACTAGATTTTATGGTTCGAAAAATGGTGAAAATTTGTGGAAGGGTGTCTAAAATGTGTTTAAGTCGATTTGTGGTCTAAAGTTCCGGGTACGACACCCCAAGGACCAACCAAGGTCCTTTGATGAGGACCCTTGCACGTTACTGTCAACACTACCTTGGCAGTGTGTACCAACGAAAGAGCAATCGACGGAGCATGTGTTGATCGATGGGGCGTCAATGCCAACCGTTGAGAAACACTTAGAAAATTTTTTGGAGGCCTTCACCTGCACAATATCGGATAAGGACGACGGATGTGCAGCACGAGGAGTCCTGGTCCATGACTAACCCACGATCTGCCGATCGTGGTGTCCTCGGTGGTACTGTAATTTTCATGCACGTTTTAAATTAAGTACTACATAATGAATTAATTGGTTAGTTAGGGTATCAGGTTAGCATTATCAACTAATTAACCCCCCTTATAAAGACCCCAAACCCATTAGTCTAATTATAACACTTAAAACAAAACTCTCTTCCTTCTGTCTTTTCTTTCTCTATTGGAAGACACCATTGAAGACTATCTAGGGGAGCTATTTGGGGGATGTAAGGGGATGATTTAACCGTCAAATATTCATTAAACGTTGAGGTGTGGGATCTAATTCACATTTGAGACCTCTTTACTCAAAGGGTTCGTTCAAAATATTTTCAAAAGTTGAGTTTTCATGTGGGTCTTTATCAATCTCAAAAATTATGTTATGAATTGGGTTTTTTATGTTTTATATTGGATAATATGATTTTATTTATATCTTATAACCTAATTATGATATATCTTGATGGTTTAGTTTAGTTTGTAGAAGATGACCCTTGACCCTTAACCCTAGGTTTGATTTTGATATGAATTAAGTAGTATTTGGTTCAATTAACTTGGTTATTGATTTATTAGTATAAAATGATGTTTATATACTAATAATTAACATATTAGAGTGAATGTAGTCTTTTATGCTAGTTGTTGAGAAGATGATCTAGGTTAGGAAGTGAATGTACCTAAGTACCTTTTCTTAAGCTATGATCTAGTATTAAATTGTGATGTAGTGATTCTTCTAGTCTTGTTATCATGTTGATTATTGATTTATGATGATTTATACCCGAATTGGTTTAAATTCAGGGTTTATAGTAAGGCGTTGATGATGAACTATGAAGAAGACTTGGTAAGTCTTATTATCTCTGTCATATACTTCAAATTGTGGTTAATGATGATTAAGTCATGATGTTGTGTTGGAGTATGCCTTTTAGTAGGATTTATAGGGTGATATGATGTTGAATTTAAATTTCTTGATTATTAATGTGAGGTTTATTAAGATGTAATTTTTATAAGGATGGTGATTATTACCAATGTGCCTTATTATGAATAAAAATAAAAATGTGCTAACCTCACTTATGTGAATTATGATGAAAGGACTATACTCATACAATTTTTCTAAGCTATGATGATGATGATTATACAAGGGTTAGACCCTATGAATTAAAATAAGTTATGATGATTAATAAAGACATTAAAGATATTTCAATAAAGGGACTTAGCTTATCACCGAGTGAACTTGACAATGGGAGGTGATGACTTCCCATAGAGAAAGATTCACCCTATAGTTCTAAACATGGTGTCGAATCCCCAAAGAGAGATACTCATCCAATGGATTCCCATGAGAAGAGGCCCCAATTGCCAAGTGGTATGTAGAGAAATAATACATGTCTCTTAGTTCTTGAACTATGTTGCCCCCATAGGAAGACTAACTAGTGGATCCACATAGAAAGCTATGTTTATGTTTTGATTTACTTTGGACTGTAGACAACCTTCCATCGTTGTAAGGTTTTAAAACACCGGATTCCACACATAGCTTTTGTGGTCTATGTCGTTAAGACAAATTAAAATGAACAAATGAAGATAAACTAATTAAGGTGACTTGAGAGGTTTGACTTAGCCTAGGTAGGGGTAATGGGACTCTACCTATTCATTGCACTAGTTTGCCTTGATGGAAGCTTTAGAAGGTTGATATTATGTATGTATATGATAAGAATTCAAAAGATTATAGTATGATGACTTTACATGTAAATAATACTATATAGTGATTGATACACTTATGAACAAGTAATTGGTCTATGTTGTTAAAAGAATGATGTTGTATATCCTTAAAAGGCTATATTGTGTGAATTTGAATATTATCCATGATTCTTATCGGGTCACTTGATTAAGTAATGTTATGGGGCTTTGCTTGGTTATTCCACTTGTTGGCTTTATGAGGATTCATCGATAGTAGTCTTGACTTATTATGATATGATGAACTCTTATCCATGCTTGTGATGTAATTACTTTATTGTAGGGTTTATTGGATTATTGGTTAAAGTATGTTGACAAGTATGTAATTTGCTTTGACTTGATGATGCATAAGGCTTTTCAAAGAAAAAAGTAGCATGTTTTAATAAAATGTCTTTTTTAGCATGATTTGAGCTTATATGTGAATATGAACTCATACTTAGTACAAGTGTTGTAATAACTCCATTTCTTCCTTTTCCTAAACATTTTAGGTTCTAGTTGTTGAAGTGTTTCGGAAGGCAATTTGAAGAAGGCTTGGATCCTTTGATCATCCAAGTAGGTAAGGTCCTCGTTTTCCTAGGTCGATGCAAGTATTGAGCTTATATTGTTGTTTTAGTTCTAAGACACTTATGTTCTATCTCCTTTCATTTTAGTACAGAATGTATAAATCCTATATGTGGTTATCTTTACATTAATGTATGGGCTATAACTAAATTATCAGTTGTGTTATATGGTTATGAGATGAGACAATCTTCAAAGACTTTGTTCTATCTTATATATATATTTATGTGCAATAAAAGTAAAAGGCTATGTAACCTTCCTATATGAAGGGTCTATGTACACTCGATATATATAGGTTATGTGTATGTAGAGTTCTATGTAAACCTCCAAGTAGAAATAATGAAAAGTTTTAAATTTTCTGCAAAATTCGACCTATGAATGTAATGATGTAAACTAAGATGCTAGTCTTAGTCCTCAAAGAGGACGACGATGCTAGTTATGTCTATGGGGTAAACTCAGATGAGAAAAACTTGGTATCAATGAATGAGGTTGAATTATTTTTTTGTAAATATCTCTTTCAACTACGTCTATGTAAGTTCATATTAATAATTTTGAAGCGCACAAACTTATGGATAGGAATCTACGTGATGCCTAGGAAACTCTCACTTTCTTGAAAATCTAATATTGTGCCATTAGAGTATACTTATGGTGTGCTTTTGCATTTAACCCAATTATTGTTATTTTAGGAAATGAACACTCGAAGGAATGCGGCCCAAAGGCTTGAAGAGGAGATTGCCAATGCGGGAGCTCCTCCCCGTGGTTGAACAAGCTCTGGTCAATCCTCCAGCTTTTACGGATGGTGATGTATGTGTTTCCTTAATCCATTTGTCCCAAGCTACCACTCCTCAAGCCGAAGCTATGACGGCCCAAGCTAACCGGGAGGTTGTACCCCGTCCTCATCAACAAGTTTCTACTATGGTCTCCCGTCCAAGGGATTTCACTCGGATGAATCCTCCCACATTCGACGGGTCTATGGTTGAAGAAGACCCCCAAGAGTTCATTGATGAAGTATAAAAAATATTCTTGGCCATGGGGTTGTCTACTAGTGAGAAGGCCTAATTATCCACTTATCAACTCAAGGATGTAACTCAAGTATGGTATGTCTAATGCAGGGATAAAAGGCCATTGGGGGTGGTCCGGTGACTTGGGAGATCTTCAAGAAGTCTTTTCTTGATCGGTTCTTCCCTTGGGAGTTAAGGGAAGCTAAAGTGGTGGAGTTTATAAACCTTTACCAAGGAGGTATAAGTTTTCATGAATACTCCTTGAATTTCAGAAGATTGTCAAAATATACTCCTTTTTTGGTTTCCTATCCTAGATATGAAATGATCTGCTTTGTGATGGGGGTGTCAGATGATTTGCAGGATGAGTGTCCTTCGTCTATGCTACATAAAAACATGAACATTTCTTGACTTATGGTGCATTCCAAATACATGGAAGAAGAACGGGCTAAGAGAAAGAGTAGAGCTGCTAAGAAGGCAAGATCTTTTGATGGAGGTTCTTCAAAGAATAGGCTTCAGATTTTAGAAAAGCCTAGATTTAAGAAGTGAATTTCTAATCAAGTTCCATCCAAGTTCTCTAAGGTCGTGATGATTGGGTAAATATACCGAGAGCCCAAAAGGGAAGATGTGAAACTCATCCAACGAGAAGCCTACATGTGCCAAGTGTGGAAAGGGTCATTTTGTGAATGCTTGGTTGGGATGGGAAATTGATTTTGTTGTAGCATGAGTGGACACAAGGTTAGGGATCGCCCCAATATGAAGGGTCAATAAAAGGGTGGTCAAGGTCAAGCAAGTGGTTATAGTGAGGCTCCAAAGAAGAACTGCTTTTATGCTCTCCGCACTAGGGGTGAGCAACGACTTCTCCCGACATGGTAACGCTATGTTGAAAGTCTTCCCTATTGATATATGCCATACTTGATCCTGGTGCTACTTCATCATTTGTTACCCCTCTAGTAGCAAAAAAGTTTGACATTTTGCTCGATATTTTGCATCAACCTGTTTATAGTGTCTACTCCGGTGGGTGAGTCAGTTGTTTCAAAAAGAGTGTATAAAAATTGTCCAATAATGTTTCCCAATAGAGTTTCTTATGTTGAACTAGTAGAAGTTTATATTCTTGATTTTGATATTATTTTGTGTATGGATTGGCTGCATGCTTGCTTTGCTTCTATTGATTATATGACAAGGGTGCTGAATTTTAACTTTCCACATGAACCCATTCTAGAGTGGAAGGGGGAAATTCTATTCCTAGAGGCTGTATAACCTCTTGTCTAAAAGAATGCAAAATATCTCTAAAGGTTGTCTATACTATATTGTAAGAATCCAAGATCTAGACTCCGAAATTCCTCCTATCGAGAAGATCCCCGTACTGAATGAATTTCGGAAGGTCTTTCCTAATTATCTTCCCGCTATTCCTTCCAAACGGAAAATTGATTTTCGTATTTATTTTATACCGCATAAAAATACCATTTTAATTCCTCCTTATCGAATGACTCCGGTCATATTGAATTGAAGGCTCAACTCAAAGATTTACTAGACAAAGGCTTCATAAGACCTTGTATTTATCCATATGGTGCTCCGGTATTGATTGTAAAGAAGAAGGATGGGTCCTTAACAATTTGTATTGATTACTCCCAACTGAATAAAGTCACAATCAAGAACAAGTATTCTCCCCCTAGTATTGACGACTTGTTTGATCAACTCCAAGGGGCAAGCTACTTTTCTAAGATTGACATGAGATTCGGGTATCACCAATTTAGGGTGAGAGGTTAGGATATACCAAAGACGGGATTTTTGATTAGATATGGTCATTATGAGTTCTTAGTTATGTACTTTTGTCTCGCAAATGCTCTGGAGGCATTTATGGACCTAATGAATAGGGTGTTTTGAAGTTATCTAGATTTAATTGTGGTTGTCTTCATTGACGACATCTTGGTGTATTCAAAAAATGAGGTTGATCACATGAACCATTTGAGGGTGGTGTTGCAAGTACATAAAGAACATCAATTGTGTGCAAGGTATAGCAAATGCGAGTTTTGGCTGAGCTCGGTGACTTTTATTTTTCATATCAATTCTAGTGAGGGAGTTGAGGTTGATCCAAGGAAAATAGAGGCGGTGAAAAATTTGTCTACACCATTGACTCCAACCGACATTAGGAGTTTTTTGGGTTTACCAGGTTATTATCGGAAGTCGTGGAAGGTTTTTCATCCATTGCATCTCCCTTGACTACTTTGACCCAAAAGTGAAAGAAATTTGAGTGGTTGGAGGCATGTGAGAGAAGCTTCCAAATGTTGAAGGATAGGCTTACTTTCGGTCCGGTGTTGACTTTATCAGAGGATACAAAGGGTTTTGTTGTGTATTGTGACGCATTCCAAGTGGGTTTAGTGTGTGTGCTTATGCAACATAGAAGGTGATTGCCTATGTTTCTAGGCAACTTTAGGTTCATGAGAGAAACTATCCAACTCATGGCCTTGAGTTAGCAGTCATGGTATTTGCGTTAAAAAATATGGAGAAATTACTAGTATGTGTCCATGTTTTTGTTTATACCGACCATAAGAGTCTCCATATGTGTTTACCCAAAAGGAGATGAATCTCTGACAAAGAAGGTGGTTAGTATTGTTGAAAGATTACAATATGAGTGTCCACTATCAAATCACAAAGCCCAATGTGGTTGCGGATGCTCTATGTCGTATGACTATGGGTAGCGTGTCAGACATAGATGAAGCGAAGAAAGACCTAGTGAAAGATGTTCATAGGTTTGCTAGGTTGGATGTGAGGTTGGAAGATTCTCCGAACGGTGGTTTCGTGGTTCATAAATCATTATTAGTTGAGGTGAAGTCCAAACAACACCTTGATAAATCATTAATGAAGTTGAAGGAATCAATCCTTGGCAAGCTTAATGAGGATCTCCCTAGGGGTGATGGTATTTTGAGGTACCAAGGAAGATTGTGCCTTCCCAAGGTAGATGAGTTGAGGAAATGGATCCTTGAGGAAGCCCATGGGTCCCGCTACTCCATTTATCCGGCTTCGACAAAAATGTACTATGACCTTAGGGAAGTATATTGGTGGGAAGGTATGAAGAAGGACATAGCGGAATTTGTTTCCATGTATCCAAATTGCCAACAAGCAAAAGTCGAACATCAAAAGTCACTGGCTTAGTACAAGAAATCCAAGTTCGTACTTGGAAGTGGGGAGACATCAATATGGATTTTGTAGTAGGTTTACCTTGGACTCAAAAGCACTATTACTGTAAATGGTTCGTTGTGTATTGGTTGACCAAGTCCGCTCACTTTATTCTTCTCAAGTGTACTCATTCAGCGGAAGACTATGCTAGGATCTTTGTAGATGTGATTGTGTGTCACCATGGTATTTCGTTATCCATCATATCGGATCGGGGTACACAATTCACATCTAGTTTTTTGAGGTCATTCCAAGAATGGTTGGGTAATGAGATGAAGTTCACTACCAATTTTCATTCCCAAACGGATGGTCAGTGGAACGTACTATTCAAACCCTTAAGGACATGCTTAGGGCTTGTATTATTGATTTCTAAGGAAATTGGGATAAGCATTTGCCTTTGGAGGAGTTTGCTTATAATAATATTATTCATTCATCTGTTTCGATGGCTCCCTATGAAGCCTTGTATGATAGGAGGTGTAGATATGCTTTTGGATGGGTTGAAGTGGGTGAGCCTTTGCTTATTTGTCCCAATTTGATTTGTAAGACTTTAGGAAAAGTTCATATCATAAGGAATCGGATGCAAATGGCCTATAGTCAGCAAAAGTCTTATGTCGATCACAGGAAAATGTATTTGGAATTTGATGAAGGTGATAAAGTGTATTTGAAAATCTCACTTATGAAAGGGGTGGTTAGATTTGTGAAGAAAGGGAAGTTGAGTACTCGTTATGTGGTTCCGTATGAAATCTTGCAAAGGGTTGATAAGGTTGCCTATGAATTGAAACTTCCTAGTGAATTGGCTTCTGTTCATCTGAATTTCCATGTTTCCATGCTTAAAAAGTTTATTGGTGATCCCGAGTTAATTCTTCATATTGAGTGTCTTGGTGTGCAAGATAATCTCCCTTAATAAACGAGGTCCTACCCTACTTGGATGATCAAAGGATCCAAGCCTTCTTCAAGTCGCCTCCACAACACTTCAATGACCTGAACATAAAATTTTTGGGAAAAGGAAGAAATGGGTTATTACGCTACTTGTACTACGTATGAAACCATATTCACATAAAAGCTCAAATCATGCTAAAAAGGATATTTTATTAAAACATGCTACTTTATTATTTGAAAAGCCTTCTGCATCATCAAGTCAAAGAAAATAACATAGTTGTCAACATACTTTACACATAATCCAATAGAACCCTACAATTAAGTAACTACATCACAAGCATGGACAAGAGTTCATCATATCATAATAAATCAAGACTACTACCCATGAATCCTCATAAATCCAACAAGTGCAATAATCAAGAAAAGCCCCATAATATTAATCAATCAAGTGACCCAACAAGAATCATGGATAATATTAAAATTTTGATAACATAACCTTTTAAGGATAAACAACATCACACTTTTAACAACATAGACCAATTATATGTTCATAAGATTATCAATCACCATATAATATTATTTACATGTAAAGTCATTATACTATCATCTTTTGCATTCATCATTATATGCATACATAATATAAACCTTTTAAAGCTTCCATTATGACAAACTAGTGCAAGTCATAGGTAGAGTCCCATACCCCTACCTAGGCTAAGTCAAACCTCTCAAGTCACCTAGTTAGTTTATCTTCATTTGTTCATTTTAATTTAGAGAATACTTGCCTTAACCGACATAGACCACAATATCTAAGTGTTGAATCTTGTGTTGTAAAACCTTACACCGATGGAAGGTGGTCTACTGGCCAACGTAAAACAAAACATAAACATAACTTTCTAGGTGGATCCACTAGCTAGTCTTCCTCTAGGGGCAACATAGTTCAAGAACTAAGAGATAGGTATTCTCCATCTACATACAACTTGAAAATTGTGCCTCCTCTCATGCGAATCCATTGGATTAGTATCCCTCTTTGGGTCTACACAACGTTTATAACTATAGGGTGATCTTCCTCTATTGGAAGTCATCACCTCCCATTGTCAAGTTCACTCGGTGCTAAGCTAAGTCCCTTTATTGAAATGTCTTTAATGTCTTTATTAATCATCATAACTTGTTGTTGTTCATAGGGTCTAACCTTTCTAGAATCATCATCTTCATAGCTTAGTAAGACTTGTATGATTTTAGTCGTGTCATAATAATTAACTTAAGTGAGGTTAGTACATTTTCATTATAGTTTACAATAAACCACATTTGTAATCATAACCATCCTTATAACAATTATATCATAATCAACCCCACAATTATACTTAAGACATTTCAATTTAATATCATACCACCCTATCAATCCTACTACAAGGCATACTTCAACACAACATCATGACTTAACCATAATTAAATACAATTTTAAGTAAATGATAGAGATCATAAGACTTACCATGTCTCCTTCATAGTTCATCATCAAGGCCTTATCATAAACCCTCAACTCAACCAAATTCAGGTATACACCATCATAAATCAATATTCAACATGATAACAAGACTAGAAGAATCACTACATAAAAATTCAATACTGGATCATAGCTTATGACAACATACTTAGGTCATTTCACTTTCTAACCTAGATCATCTTCCCAAAAACTAGCATGAAAGACTACAATTCATTCTAATTTCTTAATTATTAATATAACAACATCATCTAACAGTAATGGAATCAATAACTAAGTAAATGAACCAAATACAACCTAATTTATATCAAAATCAAACCAAGGTTTAAGAGTCAAGGGTCATCTTCTACAAACTAAACCAAACATTCAAGATATATCATAATTAGGTTAGAATATATCCTAATCAATTAATATTATCCAATAGAAAATATAAAAGACCTAATTCATAACATAATTTTCGTGATTGAGAAAGACCCACATAAAAACTCAACTTTTGAAAATATTTTTAAGGAACCCTTCGAGGAAAGAGGTCTCAAATGTAAATTAGATGTCATACCTCAATGTTTTATGAATATTTGATGGTGAAATCATCCCTTTACATCTTCAAATCACTTCCCTATCTAGTCTTCAATGATTTTTTCCAATAGAGAGAGAAATAAGAGAGAAGGACGAGAGTTTTGTTTTGACAGTTATAATTAGATAAATGGGGTTGGGGTATTTATATGAGGGGTTAATTAAGTTATCTAGGTTTTCATAATCCCCTAACTAATAACCAAACCACTTAATTAATTATCTAAAACTTAATTTAAAACGTGCAGGAAAAATTACAATACCACTTCTGACACCACGATCGATGAATCGTAGGTCAGTCGACGGACAAGGCCTCCTCCGCGATGCACATCCATCATCCTTGTAAGAGACTATGTAGGTGAGGTCCTCCAACAAATTGGCTAAGTTTTGGTGGATTTTTGGTATCGACGCCCCGTCGATCAACACACAGTGCATCGATTGCCCTTTCATGGGTTCACACTGTCAAGGCAATGTTGACCCAACGTGCAAAGTTCCTCCTCAAGGGCCCTTGGTTGGTCCTTCGGGAGTTGTACCTAGACGTTTTGACCATGAATCAACTTAAACACATGTTAGACACCCTTCCACCAATTTTCACCATTTTCCGACCTTTAAAAGATTGTTAAATAGGCTTAGGCACGCTAGTACCTCCTAGAACTAGTTTCGGACGTCATGGATATTCTTGAACGTTTTGGTTTCTAGACTTCCTAAATGACTTATAAACATTAAAATAGGCCTTAAAACAGTGTCTAGACCTTATTAATATTCATAAGTGAACTAATCAACATAGAGTATCAACAATGTTTCATGGTCATCATATATACCTTATATATTATCATAACATAAACATATAAAAGAACCTCCTCCTAAGACTCCCCTCAAGGGTAACTAGTGCAATGGCTAGGTAGAGTCCCATACCCCTACCTAGACTAAGCTAGACCCCTTAGGTTATCCAAGTTAGAGTTCAGTCTTTTAATTCGTTTTACGTTTTTGAGAATATCTTGTCCTAACCGACATAGACCATATGAGCTAGTGTGCAATCCGGTGCCATAAAACCCTACACCGAAAGAAGGCAGACTACTTGCCAAGGTAGTACCAAAACATTAAACATAGGAACTACGTGGATCCACTACCTAGTATTCCAATGGGGGAAACATAGTTCAAGAACTAGGATATTTAGTTTGGACCCTCTTTATGCGCCATGAATTATAGACTCCAATATCACCTTTCCTATGTGGGAAGGTACACTCCTCTATCTTGTTCACTCGGTGCTAAGCTAGAGTCCCTTTTTTGAATTGTCTTTAAGCCTTTAATTATCAGACACAACTTAATTTATGTAATAGAGTCTACCCCTTGTATAATCATCATCATCAGTAGCTTAATAAGAATTATATGTGTATAAGTCCTTTTATCACAATTCATATAAGTGAGGTTAACACATTGCCACTTAATAACATATTAAGGCACATTGATAGTTTTCACCATCCTTATATCACATACACCTTAATCAACCTCACACATAGTCAAGACATCTCAATTAAACATCATACCACCCTATAATCCTATTATAAGGAATAATCCAATGTAATATCATGACTTAACAACAATGAATCACAATTTAAAGTAAAGATAGATATTGTAAGACATTACCAAGTCTTCCTCATAATAAATCATCAAGGTCTTACCATCAACCCATAACTTAGCCCAACTTGGGAATAACATCATCATACAATTTTAATTTAATCTTAATAACTCCATAGGATAGTAATCTAATCAACATCCCACTCAATTTAATGATCACAATAAAATATAGATCAAGATCACTACCTAGGTTTAGGGATAGAGGATCATATTCTTCAATTTAGACCAAACCATCAATAATTTTTCATAAAAGAGTTGAATTACATGTTGATATACTCAATATAACCATAACAATTCATTAACTTTTCAATCCATAACTTCAATTTCATAATTGAATGGAACCCATAAGAAAAAACCCAACTTTTTGAAATTTATTTTGAAGGAACCCTTTGAGAAAAGAGTCTCAAAGGTGAATAGAACCCATACCTTAATGTTTTGCTTAGAATTGAAGATTAATCCTCCCTTTTTCATCCCCCAATTAACCTCCCAAGGTAAGATTCTATGGAGTCTTCCAATCAGAGAGATAAAGAAAAGAGAAGCAAGAGAGTTTATTTTAGAGTTGTCTTTAGGTTAATGAAGATTAAGGGTACTTATAGTTGAACTTAATCAAAATAATTATTCTTCCTTTAATCCCAAACTAACCCCTAAACCACTTAATTAAATAAATGAAATCATATAAAATTTGGCAGTGAAACTCGACCCTCACAGATGAGACCCCGATCGATGGGACGTTTGTGAGTAGACGGACAACCCCCCTTCCGTCCTGCACTCAGTCTTCTTGGTCAGAGATTGTGCAGGCGAGGGATTCCTCCAAATTGTTTAAGTGTGGGATGATAGTGGCATCGACACCCCGTCGATCAACACACGGACCATAGCCTGCACCTTTGCACTACATCGATGAGTTCAGAGGTTGTGCAGGTGAAGGGACCTTCTCCACCAGCCTAAGTATGGGAAGACGGTGGCATCGACGCCCCCATCGATCCACACGCGGGCCGTCTTCTGTCCTATCGATGCACATTACCAGGCAGTGTTGTATCAAACTATAGGGGTCCTCTTCAAGGGACTTTGGTCAGTCCTTGGGGAGTCGTACCCGAATGTTTCAACCATGGAACAACTTAAACACCTATTAGCTACCTTTCCGCAAATTTACGTACATTTCCAACTCCTAAAAGTTAGTCGAATAGGCTAAGGAACACTAACATCTATTTGAACCAACTTCCTGGACGTTTTGGTTCTTAAACCTTCTAAATGGACTATATTCATTAGAAATGGACTTAGAAACAGTGTTTAGACTTTATGAAACCTATATTAGGCTTTAAAATGTGTCTTGGATTTTCAAGGTGTTACATTATCCCCCCTCCCCCCTTAGAAACATTCATCCCCGAATGACAGTAAAAATCTTTTGAAGGAAGGAATAGACTCAAGATTAGTAGCCTTACCAATCAATAATATCAAATCAACATAAATCATCTCATTTAAACAAGGAAAATATCAAAACTCATATTACCACGCATAAGGCTCAAAACACTTAATCATGAGGCATTTCCTTCTTACAATACTTATGAGCTCAACATACATTACATGAGTCAATTAGCACAAAGTTCAACTTAACAACATGATACCGATCATTTCATGAAGACTCACCATATCAAAATGCACAACATAACTCAAAACAAGAAAAAAAGAAATAATTTCAAGTGTTTAGGAGAAATGTTACGGTAACTTCAATGTAATTTGTTTTAAAAAAAATGAATAATGTGCAAAACATCACCCAAAAATCAAGAAAGTTCAATTTCTAGTCATATTTATACTATTCAAAAGGATAACTAACCTTAGTTCTCAAAAAGATGAGGGTAATAAGACTGCTTGTCGGCCTCGGCCTCCCATGTTGACCCTCAACTAGATGATTTTTCCATAACACCTTTACGGAAATCACCTCTTTTTTCCTCAATTCATTACTTGCCAATAAAGAATTTGTACCGAAACTTCCTCATAAGAGAGGTTTCCTTGACACCAATATTCTCAATCAGAAGAGTGGACTCGGGATCACTGATACACTTTTTCAACGTAGAAACATGGAAAACCATATGGGCCAAAGCGAATTCACTAGGAAGTTTCAATTCATAGACATCCTCACCAACCCTTTGCAAGATTTCATAGAGACCCACATAACGAGGACTCAATTTTCCTATCTTGCCATATATAACCACCCCTTTCATTGGTGAAATTTTCAAATACACCTTATCACCTTCTTTAAACTCCAAATCCCTTGTCCTATGATCGACATAAAACTTTTGACGACTATAGGCCATTTGAATGTGGTTCCTTATGATATGAACCTTTTCCAAAATTTTATAAATCAACTCATGACCAAGAAGCGATGACTCACCCATTTTAAACCATAAAATAGGACCTACACCTCCAATCATACAAAGCTTCATAGGGAGCCATGGAAATGAATGAATGAAATCAATTGTTGTAGGCAAACTCCACCAAAGGTAAATGCCTATCCCAACTCCCTTTAAAATCAATAACACATAAGAATATATTCAAGGGTTTGTATCGTACGCTCTGCTTGACCATCCGTTTGTGGATAAAAAGTAGTGCTCAACTTTACCGTAGTACCTAACCCTTTTTGGAATGACGTCCAAAACCTAGATGTGAATTGTGCACCCTGAACCGATATGATAGATAACGGAATGCCATGGTAGCACACAATCTATCCTAGGAAGATTCTTGCATAATCCTCCACCGAATATGAATACTTGACAGGAATAAAGCGAGGGGACATAGTCAATCGATCCACAACCACCCATATGGAATTATAGGACTTTTGGGTCCGAGGTAAACCTACTACAAAGTCCATATTGATATCTTCCCACTTCCAACTAGGAATTTGGATCTGTTGTACTAAGCCACCCGGGTTTTTGTGTTTGTCCTTTACTTGTAGGCAATTTGGACACTTAGCGATTAAATTCGTTATGTCCCTTTTAAGACCTTCCCACCAATATATCTCCCTTAGGTCATGGTACATTTTTGTCGACCCCTGATGAATTGAGTAGTGGGACCCACGTGCTTCTTGTAGGATACAATCCCTCAATCTATTTACATCAGGAACACATAACCTCTCTTGGTACCCTAACACACCATCCCCCCCTAAGGATAATGATTCATTCAACTTGCCAAGAACCGATTCTTAACTCCATTAAGTCTAAATCAAGGTGTTGTTTGGAATTCACCTTAACCACTAAAGATGGCTCTAAATTATTATGGACTATAGCACCCCCATCCGGAGAACTCTCCAACCTCACCCCCAATCTAGCCAACCTATGTACTTCCCTTGCTAGGTCCTTTTAGCCTTCGTTAAGATGGGATACACTACCCATAGTCATCCAACTTAGGGCATCCGCAACTACATTAGCCTTTCCGGGGTCATAAAAGAAACTCATATCATAATCTATCAAAAACTCTAGCCACCTTCTTTCTCGTAGATTCAACTCCTTTTGGTAAACACATATTTGAGACTCATATGATTGGTAAAAACATCAACATGAACCCCATACAAGTAATGCCTCCATGTTTTAAAGCAAACACCATGACGCTAATTCAAGGTCACAAGTGGGGTAGTTTCTCTCATGTACCTTTAGTTGCCTAGAGGCATTAGCTATTACCTTCCCGTATTGCATAAGCACACAACCCAAACTTCGGGATGCGTCACAATAAACAACAAAACCCTATGTACCCTCTTGTAAAGTCAACATCAGAGTAAAAGTGAGCCTATGTTTCAACAATATTAAGCTCTTCTCCCATGCTTCCGACCACTCAAACTTTTTACTCTTTTGAGTCAAAGCATAAAAAGAGATGCAATGGACGCAAAAACATTCATATACTTTCGATACTAACCTGCTAAACAGAAGAAACTTCTAAAATATTAGTCGGAGTCAAAGGTGTGGACAAGTTTCACCGCTTCCGTTTCCGTGGGTCTACCTCCACTCCCTCACTAAAGATTATGTGCCCAAGAAAAGTCACTGACCTCAACCAAAACTCACACTTACTATATTTTGCATAAAATTGATGTTCTTTAAGGGTTTGCAACACTACCCTCAAATGACCCATATGATCATCCTAATTCTTCAAATATACCAAGATATCATCAATGAAGACAACGAGAAATGAATCAACGTAATTCTGAAATACTCTATTCATTAGGTCCATAAATTTTGCCGGAGAATTAGTGAGACCGAAAGACATTACAAAGAAATCATAATGCCCATACCTAGTCTGAAAGGTCGTCTTTGGTATATCCTCACCTGTTACACTAAGTTGATGATACCCCGACCTCAAGTCTACGTTTGAAAAGTAACTTGCCCCTTGGAGTTGGTCAAATAAGTCATCAATTCGACAAGGAGGGTACTTATTCTTAATCGTGACCTTGTTGAGTTGGCAGTAATCAATACACACTCTCAAGGACCCATCTTTCTTCTTCACAAACAAACCATAGCACCCGACAGAGAAATACTAGGCCTTATAATACCTTTATCTAGTAAATCCTTGAGTTGAGCCTTCAACTCTTTCAACTCGACCGGAGCCATCCGATAAGGAGGAATTTATATGGGATATGTATCCGGTAGCAAATAAATGCCAAACTCAATTTCTAGATTGGGAGGAATACTGGAAAGGTTATTTGGGAAGACCTTTAGAAACTGACTCACTACGGGTACCGACTCAATGGGAGGTAGATATTGGACTATTACTATATGATAAACACAACCTTTTGAGATAATTTTGCATGCTTTTAGACAAGAAATAATACAACCTCTAGGAAATAGAATTTCCCCCTTTCCACTCAACAACGGGTCCATTTGGGAAGTGAAACCTCACCACTCCTATCCTACAATCAATGGATGCAATACATGCATGCAACCAATCAATACCCAATATAATATCAAAATCAAGCATATCGAGTTTGACTATATCAACATAAGAAACTCAATTTGGAAACATTATAGGACAATTTCTATACACCCTTTTTGCAACGACCCACTCACCCACCAGAGTACACACTATAAACGGTTCATGCAAAATATTAGGTAAAATTTCAAACTTTTTAGATACTAAAGGTGTAACAAATGATAAAGTAGCACCGTGATAAAGTAAGGCATATACATCAAGAGAGAAAACTTTTAACATATCGGGCACCATATCGGGAAAGGTTTCTTGATCACCCTTAGAGCGGAGATTAGAGAAGCGGTTCTTCTTTGGAGCATCACTACAACCACTTGCTCGAGCTTGGACACTACCCTTGTCTTGACTTTTCAAATTTGGACAATCTCTCATCTTATGGGCACTCTTGCCACAACTAAAGAAATTATCCGTGACCTTAAGTCAATCACCATAGTGCTTTTTACCACACTTTCCACAAGTTGGATTCTCATTAGGTGAGTTAGTACCTTTTACCTTGTTGAATTTAAGTTAGACACCCTATCACCACTAGCTCTTGGGAATTTGGAATGGACTTGATTAGAAACCCACTTCTTAAATCTAGGATTGTCTTGTATCTCAAGACTACTCTTTGAAGATCCTCCAACAAATGACCTTGCTCTATTAGCATCTCTACTTTTTCGCTTATCCTTGGCCTCCGCAATTACTCTTGCATAAACCATAAGACAGGAAATGTTCACGTTGTCATGTATCATGGCCGATTGGCACTCCTATTGTAAGTCCTCCGATACCCCCATAACAAAATGGCTCATTTGGTCTCTAGGATCGGAGACCAAAGAAGGAGCATATTTGAACAACTTAATGAATTCAAAAGAGAACTCATGGACACTCTTTCCTCCTTGGAAAAGATTGATGAACTCCGTCACTTTCTCCTCCCTAATCTCCCTAGGGAAGAAACGATATAGAAAATCCACCTTCAAAATATCCCAAGTCACCGGACCATCCCTCAACAGCCTATTATCCCTCTAATGCACATACCAAGTGTGAGCCACATCCTTGAGTTTGTATGTGGCCAACTCGGCCTTCTCACTTGAAGACAGCCCCATATCATATAGTATCTTATAGACCTCATCAATGAATTTTTGGGGGTATTCATCAACCTTAGACCCGTAGAAAGTAGGAGGGTTCGTTCGAGAGAAGTCCCTTACACGGGAAGTCATACTAGTGACTTGTTGATAAGAACGGGGAGCAGTATCCCGATTGGCTTGGGACATCATTGATTGGGATTGAACCGTCGCGGCTTGTGCTTGAGAAGGCATTTCTTTGGCCATTTGAGAAAGAATATTCCTCATCTCCGCTTCCATCATAGGTGTAGGGTTAGCCGGGGCTTTATCAACATTAGCATTTTCCTCAAGTGGAGGAACTTGCTCATCATGGGGAGGAGCTCCCGCATTAGCAACTTCCTCCTGAAGTCTTCGATCCGTATTCCTTCGAGTGTTCATGCTTCCTATAAGCACAACAACCGGATTAGATGGAACAGCACACCATAAGTATACACTATTGGTAGGATATAAGATTTCCAAGAAAGAGAGTGATTCCTAAGCATCGTATAGGTTCCTACTCATAAGTGTGGCATGCTTCACAATTATGAATAGAAACCTACATATATGTGGTAGAGAGAGAGACATAACTCAAAGATATTTAACATCATGCTCTAAAACAAAGTTTGTCACATTTGGGTTTACCCCCTAGACGTAACCGGCGTCGATATCCTTTTGAAGGACTAAGACTAGCCTCTTAGTTTCATGTCATTACATTCATAGGTTGAAAATGAGGTAAAACTTAAAACTTTCATTATCACTGCTTCTAGGTTTACATAGACCTCTACATATACATAATATATTATCATATCGAGTATACATAGACCCTTCGTATAGGAAGGTTACATAGCCTTCTACTTTTTTTGCACATACATATATAAAAGTATAGAATTAGTCTTAACGATTGTCTCATCTCATACCATCTAAACGAATATCACAATATGGGCATAGACCTTACATCAATTCAACAAGACCATGTATAGGTCATACGAAACAACAATATTCACTTAAAAAGGAAATGAACGATAGAGTCAGTAATGAAAAAATCCAAATATAGCGGATGCAATTTCCGTTGAAAGTTGAGGACCTACCCAACTTGGATGAAAGGAAAAGTCCAAGTGTTAAACAATGTTGCCTTCAAAACTCTTCAACAGCGGAACCTAAAATGTTTGGGAAAAGGGATGGAAATGGGGTTAGTACTCAACATGTACTACGAATGATATCTTATGCACATACACAATGAAAACATGCTAAAAGGGACTTTTTAGTTAAAACATGCCATTTACCCCTATAGGGACTTAATGCAAAGTCAAGTAAGTCATATCAATCAACGCAACATGCTTACTATGTCAACAAGTAATAATTATCCAACATACTTGAAAGCACGATTTAATACAACCCTAACATCAAGGAATAATATCACAAGAATGAATTAGAGTTAAGCATGTCATAATAAGCAAGACAACTAGTCACAAGTCCTCATTAAGTCAACAAGTGCAATGACCAAGCAAAGCCCCATAACCTTTATCAATAACCTATCCTCAACAAGAAAACATGACCAATGTTCAACTTTACATATCATGGCATTTAGGTTTACATTTAATCATATATTAACATTATAACCCAAGGCATATTCATGAGTGAACTAATCAACATATAATATCAGTTTTGTGCCATGGTCATCAAATATACCTCATATATTATCATAACATACACATAAATAAGAACTTCCTCCTAAGACTCCCCTCAAGGCTAACTAGTGCAATGTCTAAGTACAGTCTCATACCCTTACCTAGACTAAGCTAGACCCCTTAGGTTATCCAAGTTAGAGTTCAAGTCCTTTAATTTGTTTTACCTTTTTAGGAACATCTTGTTCTAACCGACATAAACCACATGAGCTAGTGTGGAATATGGTGTCATAAAACCCTACACCGAAACAAGGCGGACTACTTGCCAAGGTAGTACCAAAACATGAAACATAGCAACTACATCGATCCACTAGCTAGTATTCCTATGGGGGGAACATAGTTAAGGAACTACGAGATTTATTTGGGACCCTCTTTATGCGCCATGCATTATAGTCTCCGATCTAAAGAGTAAGGTAGTGTTCCTACCTTCCCTATGTAGGAAGAAACAATCCTCTATCTAGTTCACTCGGTGCTAAGCTAGAGTCCCTTTTTTGAAAAGCCTTTAAGCCTTTAATTATCAATCATAGCCTTATTTAGGCTATAGGTATACACATTCAATAATCATCATCATCAATAGCTTAATAAGAAATTTATGAGTATAAGTCCTTTCATCACAATTCATATAAGTGAGGTTAACACATTAGCATTTCATAACATATTAAGGCACGTTAATAGTTTTCACCATCCTTATGTCACATACACCTTAATCAACCTCACACATAGTGAAGACATTTCAATTTAAGATCATATCACCCTATAATCCTAGTATAAGACATACTCCAATGTAATATCATGACTTAACAATAATTAATCACAATTGGAAGTATAGATAGAGATTTTAAGACATTATCAAGTCTTCCTCAAAATCTATCATCAAGGTCTTACCATCAACCCATAACTCAATCGAAGTTGGGAGTAACACCACCACACAATGATAACCAATAGAATAACAATCCCAATTGCATCTCTATAACATAATTCATCTTTAGATCACAACTTGATACAAGATACATAAGCTAATTAAAAATTATAATTCATAACCTAAATCACATCTCAAGAACTAGCATGATAGGGCACACCTTTCAGGCAGTGTTGCATAAAACTACAATGGTCCTCCTCAAGGGCCCTTGGTTGGTCCTTGGAGAGTCGTACCTGGACGTTTCAACCATGAAACAATTCAAGCACCTCTTAGATACCTTTCCACAAATTTTTGTACATTTTCGACTCCTAAAAGTTAGTCAAATAGACTAAGGCAGACTAACATCCCTTCGAACCAACTTCCCAAATGTTTTGGTTCTTAAACCTCCTAAATGACTCATTTTCAGTAAAAATGGACTTAGAAACAGTGTTTAGACTTTATGACACCTATGTTAGGCTTTACAATGTGTCTTGGATTTTCAAGGTGTTACAGTGATGGACTCTTTACTTTGACTGGGATGGTGGATATAGGTCTCATCATGGATGAGGCGAATGTGGCGGCACTGTAGAGAGGGCCAAGAGTTGAGTTGCGGCCGTTGAGTAAGAATTTGGTGGATACGGTAGAGTTGGCCTAAGGGGTTGATATTTCCACTTAAGATCACTGCCTCCACAACACCATTGTCTGACCACGTGAGCGTGCCAAGAGGTGCCATTATAGCCACACCACTGAGGGAGAGGATTCCCGTGCAAGGAAGAAGGAGCGGGCGGACCTTGAGGACGCAAAGAGAGTCTCGTTGATTAATGGGGAGACCTGTCAGAGGAGAGCTCGAGTGTTGGTTGTTGGGGCATCTAGTTCTAGACTGGAGGCTGTTAAGAGGAGCACCATTGAGGGTTACCCTAATATTGAGGTTATAGGTTCCAGGAAACCGGACCCGCCTGCTTATTGATCAAAGGCTCTATCCGCCTCAGGTTTGCTTCACCTACCACCCTGTCTTTATATTTCTTATGCATTGGGGACAATTGCATGTTTTTTTCTTGGGGGTAGGGTAAATAGAAAGTAAGTGTTAGGGTGAAGTTTGAGTAGCCCAACTCACAATCCTCTCATAAGGTTTTTCTTGCGTGTGATCTTTTTCCCCAATAGACTGATTACTTTCATGTTGAACCGGCATGTCCTAACTTGTACATTGTATGAAACTGAAATATGAAGCATGATGTCTACGTATAAATGATATCCCATTCGAAGAAAATGCTTGCATGAAAATATATATTATAATTTAATATATTGGCTCTAATCATGACATAGAGATGCATCACTGTATGACCATCAATCTAATACTCAAACTAGGTGTCCGGCAATCTGATAGGGTAGCGAGGTGTCACGAGAGTGTGAGGAAGTTTGATCATTCCACTGTTGTACCTATCTAGTACTTGCCCTATAAATCCTGCAAAAGGAATATGCTATAGACAACTAGGAAATGATCAAAGCCCTTTGTTCAAATTAGCAGACATCTAGACTAAAGTAAAGTGAACCAAATGAAATTGTTATCCATTTTTTATCCAAATATGTTTAGCCTATAATAGACCTTTATTTTCTTCACCAACTGACCTCCACTGGGTATAACGTGTTGGCCATGGTCCCTCCTTGGACATGTGCACCTTAACTTAGGCCAAAAGCATAAGTTGAGGGTGGCTAATGTGAGAAAATAAACTCATCTTGGCCTTGACTCAACCTTTGTTATTGTGTACCTCGACTCATGGAAAAGTTATAAGTTGAGGGTGGCTAATATGAGCGCTGACCCAAAAGTTGGTATGAAAAGGCTAATGTGGAAAAGAAAACCAACAGTGATCGAGAGAGGTGACTCAGTCAAAATTATCAATTAAATGAATAAATAAATAAAAGAGTTAAAAAGGAAAAAAAGAATCAAGAGTCACTTCCATAAAGAACAAAGGTGAAAGCAAGGCAGAGATGACAAGAAAAGAAAAGTAAGTTGTGATAGATAGTGAAAGAGGTAGGACGCTTAGCCGAAATGTCAAGGAGGGCAAAAAGTCACTAAAGTGTACCCATATGTGTTGTACCTAACCTTGAGCCCACGTTACAAGCCAAGAACCTATCATGATCCTAAGAGTCTAATGTGGTGAACACAAGCAGTGAAAATAAGGGAAAGACTATAGTGACAAGTACTAACTAGGTGTGAATTTGTTTTGAGCGTGACTGTTGAATAATGATCCTTGTACCCAAAGTTAAAATCACTGTGTGATAGGGAGGATTTATTTTGAAGTGAGGACATTAGTTGAAATATCAGAAAGTTGATACCTTGGCGAGAGGAAAAAGAGTAGAGGTGTCGGTGCATGGTGATTTTATTTAATGGTCTGATCCACATGAGTTAGCTTATAAAACCTAAGAATAGAAGCATGCACTAAAGCAACAAAAAACTTGGGATTGATAACCATGTGATTGCAAAAGCATAAGAAGGATACTCGTGTACAATGTTTTAATGTTGAGTCATAGTGCGTCTCTTGAGGACAAACAACAAATTTAAGTTGAAGTTGTTTATGTACCGTGGATCTACAGTACTTTCAATGCTTTTTCCTTAAGATTGGTGTGTGTCTAGAACCTTTTTGTAGATGTTTTAGTATGTTTTTATCTTTGTTTTGAAAGAAAGGTGTCCAAAACCAAAACACAGAAGGAAGCTGAGATTTAGTGCATTGGTGACGCACAAAGGCCATCAGCGGATCGTATATGGTGACAGTCGATTGAAAGTTCAGGCATCTGTATAATCTCGGGGAAATATGAAAAAGTATAGGGCTACAGAAGTATCAACGGTCCATCAATTGATCGACGGACTGTCGTGTTGAATTGTCGATTAAATCAGAGATAGTCGCAGTACCCGAAGTTAAAAAAAGTCAGAGTATGGAATGACGGAAGGCATCAACGGACCGTAGACGCATCTACCGACTGTGTTGTCTGTCTGTTGATTGATTCAGAGAATATGCCAGTTAAAGGAGAAAAAAAGATGGTATGTCTGGACTGGCGGAAACAATCGACGGTCCATTTTTATCGACGGACCGTCTGTGGGGGTCATCGATACATCCGCATTTTTTTTGACAACTTTCCCTATTTTAATTTATTTTAATTTAGGACAATATTCTCTACTAATAGGGTGTAAAACCTCATTTTTGGGGTTGGATTTTATTATTACTATTCTTTGTTTGTCTTTGGAGATTTAGTTTTTGCAACTTTGACATTAATTCAAATTTCCAGATCCGGTTTTAAGTGATTTCTTGTTGTTTCAAGTGGTATTTCTGGATTTTCTTTGAATTTGTCAAAGTAATTTCATCATTTATTGTTTATCCACTATCAATTGTGTTGTTCTATGCGTGGGTAACTAAATCCATAACTAGGCATGTGGGAATCATAGGTTATTACCAAAGTAAACCTAGCTTAATAACAATTCTCATATAGGTTATTGCATGCATTGATATTGATTTCTCTTAGAAGTCTTTTTAACGAGTGCACGTATTAGAACTCGCCTTATTGATACTTGCCGGACCAAGGAGGCAGTTAATAAGAAATGAATTATCAACATATATTTAGTGGAATACTATCTAATAGTCTAGTTTCGATTGGTGCGAAGTAATAACTAAGTTATACATCGAATATGATGCTTAAAATGAAGTAAAGGTAAGGGTTAGTAGCGTAGATACACGTAGCCGGACCAAGGTACGGGGTGAAATTCTCTAAGTGTCGGACCAAGGACTTAGAGATACCTAACTTATCACTTTGCATGAAAAACACTATGGAACACTTACACCCTAGTTTCTCTCACAACTTGATACATACTATAGACTTACTCCAGTTAATTGTTTCACTTAAGGATATTAAAAGACTTTTATTTCACAAAATCCCCCCTTTAATTTCCTGTTTTTGAGAAGAACTTAACTAAATAGAAGTAATCATACATTGAAGTTATGTCTAAACCATTTTCCTCATGGGATCGACTCTAACCTAATAGTTGGGTTCTTTACTTGATACAAACGCATATACTTCTTTCGGGAGGTGTAATTTGAGTGTATCGGTTAGATCAAGTTAAAAAAAATTAGATGAAGAATTGATTAGCGACTTCTATAGCTATGTCAGAATTATAAATGGGTTCTTAATATATGGATGAGAACTATAAAGGAGTTCGTTTATACAACCCCGCTTAGACTCTAACACCTATATATCAGCTTCCTTTCTTCCTCATACACCAAAGGCTAACTCAAACAAATGCAAGGATGGATTCCAATCCAACAATAACCATTTGATGAAAATATGAAATGAAGAAGAAATATCAACTCACAAATAAGATTTGAGATTTGTGTATAAGGTTAGATAAAGTTAAAATTAGATTAGATGAAGAACTTATTAGCGACTTTTGTAGCAAAATCAGAGTTATGAATGGGTTCTTAATATGTAAATGTAAACTATAAGGAAGAATTCTCTCAATAACCGAATGTGTTAATACTATAAATATACCGGTTTGAAAATTTTATATGAAATACATGGAAACACGTGCAACACACGTCGTAGAACTAGCTATGCAAAAAGTGAGTTCATGTAGTGATGGCTTGTGTGTTTGGTATGAGGGAAAATGTTTTCTTAGAAAATAAGTTTATTTCAAAAATTTTATTGTGTTTGGTTAGTGGTGGGGAAAACATTGTTTTCGTGCATTCACAATGGTGAATTTGTATATTAAGAGCTAGTGCTAAGGAAGAGGAAAAATTTCACAATCCAAATCTACACCCTGGATGTGGCTGGCACTCGAAGACCATTGGTGGTCCCCAAGAAAACTTTCATCCTTGATGACTACAAGCAGAAAACTAACTAAAGTATGCAAAAGCTTAAAACAAATTTAAATAATGAAACTCTATCACAATGCTTTAACTCAAATGAAATGTTTGAATGATCAAATACTTGCCATAAATAGGCAATTGTAGTCTTTAAAACATTTAACAAAATAAATGAATAATACAGACTCCCCAACAATACAGACTATTTATGAAACCTCTAAGTGATTATGATGGAAGTCGTGAAAAGACCCACTACCTCATAACTAAACTGAAAAGAAGTGAAATCCTCCAATATCAAGGAGGCTCAACATAGCTAACTAGAATCTCGGATGTATCAACAAAGCTCCTGTTGATGACACTCAATACCTTTGTCTATATTATCAAAAGATGCAAGCCAAAAGGCTCAAAGGGAATTTTCGAGTACATAAGGGAAATTCTTAAGTAGAACATAATCTTGAAAGTTAAATAAAAAGAAACGTAAATACCTCTTTTCAAACTCACTCAACACAAAAATAAGATACTCAACTCGAGGATTAGATACTAAACTACAAATATATGATACTCGACAAAATGAAGCACAAATTAACTCAAGATACTCAACTCCTGATATACACTAATACCATTTCGATATAAAAAAAAGTGTAATATAAAGAAAATTTGTTTAAAAACATGATGCCAACTTTGTGTGTATAACAAGGATACAACATAACTCTAAAATGTATATGAAAATACAATAATTGCCCGGCTATCCTAACCTTGACAGGATATAGGACCTGAACTACCTAATGGATTCACTAGTAAACTCTAAAAAGGAATCATCTAAGAAGTATGACCCATTTTTTACCCATGATGTGTACATGGTTAATGGGTGTTGTGAGTTATTTGAAATTTCCCATATAGGTGCTCAATACTACCCCATTATATATATTGTCTCTGATGTTTTAAAAAATATTTATTCTATGGCTTGAGATTAGTTCTCAAAAATACTTAGCTCAAAGGCTATCTTGGAAATCTTTGTTTCCCTACTTGCTTCTTGAAGAAAGCTATTGTTTTTTTCAGAAAACTTACCCTAAGGCTTCTTTGGAATTCAGATTTTCCTTACTAGTTAAATGTTACAAGATTTTATATTTATTGCGAATACATAGTCCCCTTATACCTTGTAAGAAAAGAACTTTAACTTACTCTTTACTTATCCTAAAACATGAATATTAAAAATAAAGTTAAAAATGTTTAAATAAAACTCTTGAAAACCTTTAAAACTTTAATTTAACTTATTTCTAAGCTTTAGATTTGTCACGACCCAAAACCGGGGACGCGACTGGCACCCACATTTACCCTCCTATGTGAGCGAACCAACCCATCTAAACCTTAACATTTCAATATAATATCAACAGAAATAATGCGGAAGACTTAAACTCATTAATAAAACAATTCAAACTATTATTAATATCCCCAAAATCTGGAAGTCATCATCACAAGAACATCTATCTCAAATTGCTAAACTAAACTGTCTAAGAAGCTAAAACAACTACTAGCTAGTCCATGCCGGAAGCTCAAGGCATCAAGACTTGAAGAAGAAGACCCAGTCCAAGCTAGACGCATTAGCTCACCCTGAATTTTGCGATGAAGTGAAGACTGGCTAGATCTACTGTTGAGTTGAAGTTGACGGAACGTTTGCTGCATTACACAAATAACAAAGAAGAAAACATAAAAGTAGGGGGTCAGTACAACCACAAGTACTGAGTAGATATCATCGGCCAACTCAAAATAGGGAACAATATATATCAATAATAATGTAAATCCACTACAATACTCAACATGTAGCAATAACAATATTAATTCATCAATGAATACCTCCGAGTTCACACATGAGGACTCAAGCCTCAATACCATACTCATTTGGGAATTAAGTTCATTAGATTGAGTATATTCATTATCTTTCTTCCTCTTGTGTCGGTACGTGACACTTCGCTCCTCATATTCATTCTATCCTGGTGCCGGAACGTGGCACTCCGATCCTCATATACTATCCTGGTACCGGAACGTGGCACCCGATCCATATACTATCCTGGTGTCGGAACGTGACACTCCGATCCTCATCTTCTATCCTGGTGTCGGAACGTGACACTCCGATCCTCATATTCATTCTATCCTGGTACCGGAACGTGGCACCCGATCCATATTCTATCCTGGTGTCGGAACGTGACACTTCGATCCTCATATTCATTCTATCCTGGTACCGGAACGTGGCACCCGATCCCCTAATTCATCAAGCCTTCTTTTACACTAAGGCATCATCATTCTCATTATATAATTTATCAAGCCTTCTTTCATACTAAGGCATCATCAATCTTATTATATAATATATCATGCGAATTAGGGTTCTTTCAAGATTTGGGATTCAATAACTTCATCATGCTTTGTTAATTCATCACAATTTCATAATCATAATCATGCAAGCATACAATTTAAGCACATAGCAGGGTTTACAATACTATCAACACATAATATTCACTATTAAGAGTTCACTACGAATATCGTAACATAACCATAACCTACCTCCACCGAAGAATTGATCAAGCAAGAATTTTCCCCAAAGCTTTGCTATCCTCTCTGTTTTCTCTCTTTCTCGTTCGACTCCCTCTCTCTCTTTCTCTTTCTGTTTGTTTTATTCAAACCCTCCTTCTCTTACCCTAATTAACATATAATTAAGTGTAAAAGAGGACAATAAAACCCACTAATTAACTTAAGGTTACCTCTTTTAACCCCCAAGTAATTAGACTTATTAATATTAACCCTCAATCTTTAATTAAGAAAGAATAGTCCAAAACGACCCTTAAAACGTGTAGAGAAATCCTAATTTGCCTGGGATTGGCGCAACCTGTGACGGGCCGTCGTGCCGCCGACGGTCCGTCACGGTGGCCGTCGCAACCTCCCCAAATTGCAGGTGGGCTGTGACGGCCCGTCACCCCTGTGACGGTCCGTCCTGCACCTCCGTCATGACGGTCAGAAACACGTTTCTTGCACCAAATTCTCAAAAGTTGAAGTTTTTGCAACGGAAACTCACGACGGTTCGTCGTGGATGTGACGGCACGTCCTGCAGGTCCGCCACAATTTACAGAGAGTCGATTTTTAATATCTAAATTGAAGAATTCTAAGTGTCATGGAACGAAAACTCCTCGACGGGCCGTCGTGACCACGACGCTCCGTCGTGACACCCGTCGTCCCAGCCAGTTTTCCCAGAATTACAATCTGCTGCTTAAAACGACTAAACAGGTAGTTACAATAGATACCAATTTACCCATCGTTCGTCCCCGAACGATCAAAAGAAGAAAAACAGTGGAGAAAAGGAGTACCTGAATCTGTAAACAGATGTGGGTATTTTTCTTGCATATCTGCCTCCTTCTCCCAAGTAGCCTCTTCAACCGGACGATTCTTCCATTGAACTTTGATGGATGCAATCTCTCTCGACCTCAACTTGCGAACCTCTCTATCTAAAATAGCAACCGGTTCCTCTTCATAAGTCAAGTTCTCATCCAACAAAACTGAATCCCAACGGATAATGTAATTTCCATCTCCGTGGTATCTCTTCAACATGGACACATGAAACACCGGATGCACTCCGGACAGCCCTGGGGGCAAGGCTAATTCATAAGCCACCTCCCCTATTCGCTTAAGCACTTCAAATGGTCCAATATACCTTGGACTTAACTTACCTCTTTTACCAAACCGCATCACCCTTCATGGGTGAAACCTTCAACAAGACTTGTTCACCTTCCATGAACTCCAAGTCTCTAACCTTTCGGTCTGCATACTCCTTTTGTCTACTTTGCGCCGCTAGAAGCTTTTCTTGAATGCCCTTCACCTTCTCCATAGAATCTCTCAACAGATCAGTCCCCCAAGGTCTAACTTCAAAGGCATCAAACCAACCAATGGGAGACCTACATCTCCTCCCATACAATGCTTCAAATGGAGCCATGTAAATACTGGAGTGATAGCTATTATTGTATGAAAACTCTGCCAAAGGTAAGAAGCTATCCCAATAGCCACCAAATTCTATCACACAAGCACGAAGCATATCCTCTAACACTTGAATCGTTCGCTCAGACTGACCATCGGTCTGAGGGTGAAATGTCGTACTAAGGTCCAACCTAGTACCTAATTCAGCATGTAATGTCCTCCAAAACTTAGAAGTAAACTGCGTACCTCTATCTGATATGATGGAGAGTGGAACTCCATACAACCGAACGATCTCTGAGATGTAGATCTTGGCTAACTTCTCTGCATTGTAAGTCACCTTGACAGGAATGAAGTGAGCAGACTTAGTTAACCTATCAACAATCACCCAAATCGAGTCATACTTACCCAATGTCTTGGGAAGACCAACCACGAAATCCATCGCGATTCTCTCCCACTTCCATTCAGGAATGGGCATTCTCTGAAGTGTTCCTCCGGGCCTCTGGTGTTCATACTTCATTTGTTGACAGTTTGTACATTTGGCAACAAACTCAACAATATCTCGCTTCATTCTACCCCACCAGAAGTGTTGCTTTAGGTCACGATACATCTTGGTTGCACCAGGATGTATCGAATATCCGGAACTATGGGCCTCTGTCAGAATAGTGTGGATCAAATCATCCACACGGGGCACACATACCCTTTCTTTAATCCTCAAAACACCTTCCTCATCGATTATTGCTTCTTTAGCCTCTCTTTGTAACACCTTATCTCAGATTCGACTTAGTTTCTCATCATCAAACTGTTTCCCCTTAATCTGGTCAAGAAAAGAAGATCTCGCCTCCACACAAGCTAACAATCCTCCCTTCTCATTTATTTCTAACCTCATAAGGTCATTAGCCAGAATCTGCACCTCTCTAGCCAATGGGTGTTTAGAAACCTGCAAATGAGCTAGACTTCCCATGCTTCCGGCCTTTCTACTCAAAGCATCCGCTACAACATTAGCCTTCCCCGGATGATACAAGATAGTGATGTCGTAGTCCTTCAGTAGTTCCATCCATCTCCTCTGTCTCAAGTTCAAATCTTTTTGAGTAAAGACATACTGAAGGCTACGATGATCCGTATAGATTTCACACTTAACCCCATATAAATAATGTCTCCATTGCTTTAGTGCAAATACTACCGCGGCCAACTCCAAATCATGGGTCGGATAGTTACGTTCATGCACCTTTAATTGCCTCGAAGCATAAGCAATCACATTCTTCTCTTGCATTAACACTGCACCCAAACCCGAATAGGATGCATCACAATAAACAATGAAGTTCTTTCCCTCTACTGGCAAGGTAAGGATAGGTGTGGTAGTCAACAAAGTCTTGAGTTTCTGAAAACTTTCCTCACACTAATCTGACCATACAAATGGAACATTCTGCTTAGTCAAGTTCGTCAATTGGGAAGCAATAGAAGAGAATCCCTTGACGAATCGGCGGTAGTAGCTAGCTAACCCAACAAAACTCCTTATTTCTGACACATTAGTAGGTCTTACCCAATTTTTACCGTCTCAATCTTAGATGGATCCACCATCACTCCATCCTTAGAAACCACGTGCCCCAAGAAGGACACTGAATCTAGCCAAAACTCACACTTGGAAAATTTTGCATAAAGCTTTTTCTTTCTCAACAACTCTAACACCATTCTCAAATGCTCCTCATGTTCCTTCTTACTCTTGGAGTATATCAGTATATCATCAATAAACACGATCACAAAGAGATCCAGATATGGCTTGAAAATCCCATTCATCAAGCTCATGAAAGCAGCAGGGGCATTCGTAAGACCAAAGGACATCACTACAAATTCAAAATGCCCATACCTAGTCCGAAAAGCAGTCTTTGGCACATCCGTTGCGCTTATTTTTAATTGGTGATAACCGGACCTCAAGTCTATTTTTGAGAAGACACAAGCACCTTGCAACTGATCGAATAAGTCATCAATGCGAGGAATGGGGTACTTGTTCTTAATAGTTACTTTGTTCACTTGTCTGTAGTCTATGCACATCCGAAAACTCCCATCCTTCTTCTTTACAAACAAAACCGGAGCACCCCAAGGAGATGCACTTGGTCTAATGAAGCCTTTGCTCAACAACTCTTGAAGTTGTGCCTTTAACTCTCTTAACTCTGCGGGAGCCATTCTATAAGGGGGTATAGAAATGGGGCGAGTACCCGGTTCCAAATCAATGCAGAAGTCTATATCCCTATCTGGTGGCATACCAGGAAGATCTGCAGGGAACACATCCAAAAACTCACGGACTACCGAAACTGACTCAATCGAAGGTACTTGAGTAGTGTCATCCTTGAGATGTGCCAAGAAAGCTAAACACTCTTTACTAACCATTTTCTTAGCACGAATAAAGGAGATAATACGCACCGGACTCGAAGTGTAGTCGCCCTCCCACACTAACGGATCTGCCCCAGGCTTGGCTAACGTCACAGTTTTAGCATTACAATCAAAAATCGCAAAATTCGGAGAAAGCCAAGTCATACCCAGAATTACATCAAAGTCACCCATTTCTAAAATAACCAAATCTACATAAGTGTTGCTCCCCACAAAATTCACCAAACAAGACCTATACACTTTTTCGACTATCACAGACTCACCCACCGGAGTAGAAACGCGAATAGGCATGTCAAGTAATTCACAATGTAAATTTAGACCATTAGCAAATGAGGAAGATACATATGAAAACGTGGAGCCAGGGTCAAATAATACAGATGCCATGCAATCACAAACCAAGAGATTACCTGTGATAACAGCATCAGATGCCTCCGCTTCAGATCTCCGAGGTAAAGCATAACAATGGGCCCTATCATTCGTCTGTCCGTTGCCCCTACCATGTTGTGTAGTAGTGGCTCCGTTTTGCCCATCACCCCTGCCGCTTTGGTGACCACCATTACCTCGACCACCACGTCCTCCAGAAAAACGGCCTCTACTATGACCACCCCTACCTCTAGCTAGTAGGGCTCTGTAACTCTGGTTTGGACAATACCTCTTAATGTGTCCAATCTCTCCACATCCATAACATTCTTGGGTTTCACGCGTCGGCCTCTCAGAGAAGTGTTGACCGTTCTGAGGTGGACCCCCAACTACAGTCTGTAGTGAAGACTGAATTGGTCGAACTGAGTGACCTCCGGAGCTCTGTCCTCTAGAGTAAGAACCATTAAACTCACCTCCCCTTCGAAACCTTTTTGATGTCGATGTCGTGGTGAAGTCATCTGGTTTCACTCCTTCCACCTCTACCACAAAGTCTACCACCTCTTTGAAGGATGTTGCCGTTGCTGCTACCTGTAAGGCTGAAATCCGCAACTCTGACCTCAACCCCTTCACGAAACGGCGAATCAATTCTTGTGGACTGAAACAGAGTTGGGTGGCATATCTGGATAGTGCGCGAAATTTAGCCTCGTATGCATTAACCGTCATTCTACCTTGCTCTAGACTCAAGAACTCATCCCTTTTTCTATCTCTCAAAGTCCTTGGGATATACTTCTCCATAAAAAGGGTAGAGAATGATTCCCAAGTCATAGGTGGTTCCTCTGTTGGTTGACACTCCACATGTGACCGCCACCACATTTTGGCGTTCCCTTGAAACTGATAGCTCACGAACTCAACGCCAAACCGTTCTACTATACCCATCTTGTGTAGTAGCTCATGACAATCAACCAGAAAATCGTAGGCATCCTCTGATTCTGCGCCCTTAAAGACTGGAGGTTTCAATTTCAAGAACTTACTGAAAAGTTCATGCTGATCATTTGTCATAATAGGCCCAGTAGTCAGACGTGGAAATGTGCCTATTCCCAATGATGCATCCATGCGGGGAGCCATAGTAGCCGCATGTCGTACCTCTGAAACCGGAGGTGTTGGTGCAGAAACCACTGGAGGTGCCTGACCGTGATCAGATAACCCGCTAAGATAAGCGAGAACCTGATTGATCATCTCTGGGGTAGGTTGGGGTGGCAATTCCTCATTCTGCTCTTGTTCAATTTCCCCTTCCTCACCCTCTCTTACTACCTCCTCAGTCGGTGGAGGAGTCACCGCCCTAGCATCAGATGGGCTAGGGGCTCGTCCTCTCCCTCTAGAGGACGTCCTCCCACGACCTCTCCCACGGCCTCTTGCCGTTGTTCTTCCTCGAGCCACAGCCCCAGTGGCTGGCTCAGATGTTTCTTGTTGTGCCGTTGTTGCTGCTGGTGCGGTCGTTGCTCTAGTTCTAACCATCTGCGAAATAGAATGAAGATGGTCAGATACCAATTTGTATCACCTAGATACCAATTGGACTCAAGCAGTAGCACGAAAGAAAGAATGAAAGAATGGAATTTTCCTAAAGTCTTATAGCCTCTCAAGGAAAAGTAAAGGCGTCCCCCTACCGTTCCTTAAGACTCTACTAGACCTGTTCTTGTGTGATGAGACCAATGAACCTAATGCTCTGATACCAAGTTTGTCACGACCCAAAACCGGGGACGCGACTGGCACCCACATTACCCTCCTATGTGAGCGAACCAACCCATCTAAACCTTAAGATTTCAATATAATATCAACAGAAAATAATGCGGAGGACTTAAACTCATTAATAAAACAATTCAAACTATTATTAATATCCCCAAAATCTGGAAGTCATCATCACAAGAACATCTATCTCAAATTGCTAAACTAAACTGTCTAAGAAGCTAAAACAACTACTAGCTAGTCCATGCCGGAAGTTCAAGGCATCAAGACTTGAAGAAGAAGACCCAGTCCAAGCTAGACGCATTAGCTCACCCTGAATTTCCGATGAAGTGAAGACTGGCTAGATCTACTGTTGAGTTGAAGTTGACGGAACGTTTGCTGCATTACACAAATAACAAAGAAGAAAACATAAAAGTAGGGGGTCAGTACAACCACAAGTATTGAGTAGATATCATCGGTCAACTCAAAATAGGGAACAGTATATATCAATAATAATGTAAATCCACTACAATACTCAACATGTAGCAATAACAATATTAATTCATCAATGAATACCTCCGAGTTCACACATGAGGACTCAAGCCTCAATAAATGTTAAGTTCATTAGATTGAGTATATTCATTATCTTTCTCCCTCTTGTGTCGGTACGTGACACTTCGCTCCTCATATTCATTCTATCCTGGTGCCGGAACGTGGCACTCCGATCCTCATATACTATCCTGGTACCGGAACGTGGCACCCGATCCATATACTATCCTGGTGTCGGAACGTGACACTCCGATCCTCATCTTCTATCCTGGTGTCGGAATGTGACACTCCGATCCTCATATTCATTCTATCCTGGTACCGGAACGTGGCACCCGATCCATATTCTATCCTGGTGTCGGAACGTGACACTCCGATCCTCATATTCATTCTATCCTGGTACCGGAACGTGGCACCCGATCCCCTAATTCATCAAGCCTTCTTTTACACTAAGGCATCATCATTCTCATTATATAATTTATCAAGCCTTCTTTCATACTAAGGCATCATCAATCTTATTATATAATATATCAAGCGAATTAGGGTTCTTTCAAGATTTGGGATTCAATAACTTCATCATGCTTTGTTAATTCATCACAATTTCATAATCATAATCATGCAAGCATACAATTTAAGCACATAGCAGGGTTTACAATACTATCAACACATAATATTCACTATTAAGAGTTCACTACGAATATCGTAACATAACCATAACCTACCTCCACCGAAGAATTGATCAAGCAAGAATTTTCCCCAAAGCTTTGCTATCCTCTCTGTTTTCTCTCTTTCTCGTTCGACTCCCGCTCTCTCTTTCTCTTTCTGTTTGTTTTATTCAAACTCTCCTTCTCTTACCCTAATTAACATATAATTAAGTGTAAAAGAGGACAATAAAACCCACTAATTAACTTAAGGTTACCTCTTTTAACCCCCAAGTAATTAGACTTATTAATATTAACCCTCAATCTTTATAATTAAGGAAAGACTAGTCCAAAACGACCCTTAAAACGTGTAGAGAAATCCTAATTTGCCTGGGATTGGCGCAACCTGTGACGGGCCGTCGTGCCGGCGACGGTCCGTCACGATGGCCGTCGCAACCTCCCCAAATTCCAGGTGGGCTGTGACGGCCCGTCACCCCTGTGACGGTCCGTCCTGCACCTCCGTCATGACGGTCAGAAACTCGTTTCTTGCACCAAATTCTCAAAAGTTGAAGTGTTTTGCAACGGAAACTCACGACGGTTCGTCGTGGATGTGACGGCACGTCCTGCAGGTCCACCACAATTTACAGAGAGTCGATTTTTAATATCCAAATTGAAGAATTCTAAGTGTCATGGAATGAAAACTCCTCGACGAGCCGTCGTGACCACGACGGTCCGTCGTGACACCCGTCGTCCCAGCCAGTTTTCCCAGAATTACAATCTGCTGCTTAAAACGACTAAACAGGTCGTTACAAGATTTGACTCTTAATTTACATAAATTAAATTATGGATTCAAGGTTCATGATCTCATGTTTATGGAGATTTCATGATTTTCAATTTGGAGGGTTCATGTGAAATTATGAGTATGAACTACTCAACTAAAGAACTCAAAGACACTTTTTCTCTCAAGATTATTCGACTTATGGGGTTCATGTGGAATTACGGGCATGAAAAATTCAAGTTAAGGACTTCATGGATAACGTGTAATGATCAAATGATTAGGAATCAATCTCAAAGGCGTACGAGGAACTCAACACTTAAAGTCTTAGAACATGAAGATACCACTTCTCTAAAAGATGCTCAACTTACGAAGTTCATGCGGAATTATAGGTACGAAACAATCTGACTCAAATATATACATAACTAAATGGAACTCATGTACATGAATTTTCTCATTCTCTTGTTTACTTCCTCAAAATTTATCTCAATCGATGATGGATCTCAAAGAATTCACAATTTAACTTGAAGACTTTCTTGAAATCTACTCTTAACTCTTTCTTGAATATGATTTATGAATTCAATAGTATAGTTCATGATATGAAGGATACAGGTGATATTGTAGAACGTGAATACATATTCTTCACTCTTATACTCACTTGCTTGAGTCTTATAACAAGTTAGTAGAAGTTGTAAAAGGCTCCTCAAAAGGAATTTCTTAAAATATATTAAAAGAATTCTCAAAAAAAACTTAAGTCTCAACTCTACCCTGAATTTGAATTATGAATTAAAGGTCTTTATCATGTTAGAACTGATTTTAGGTGTTTAGAAGTATCTTAGATTACTTAGAATAGAAAAGGAGTGAAGGTGCACTATAAACGAACTCAAACGGAGAAACCGGAAACAAATTTGATGGGGCAGGCGACACTTGGGCCATGGGTGGCGCAGAGAGCCATCCCCTGAAGTACAGAGGTGGGTTTGGGGCGCTCTGGCAGGTGCACCGCTCAAGGCCCCAATCCAGAAAATTCTATTGAGCACTTTCGTTCTTTTTCTCACCTTAAATCGTCTAAAATCGAACAGTTTCTTCCCTAATCGCTTGAATTTGATTACTTAACTTAGTTACACTCTATTATACCGGAAACAAAACTAAAATTACTCAATTTGAACTCAATAAATCATCAAAAACTCAACACAACAAGACTTAGAATGAATCTTAATAATCCCTATCAAGAACTGTAATCTTTACACTTTAAGCATGAAATTTCGGTGAAAAATAAAATAATTGGCGTGTGGGTGAACGAACCGAACACTATGGAAGCTTAAAAACCTCTTAGGTATCAAAGCCATGGCGAAAATCCGCAACTAAACTCAAGAACATTGACAAACTCCTTCATCCTTTCCTTTTTCCCCCTCTTTTCTCTTCTTTTCTCTTCTTAAATTCTCAACTAAAACCCTAGGTGTTTATTAGGATTATAAAACTTAATCTCAATATATTTTAACCCTAATATATGACTAAATATGAATTAAATCTGATTGGGTAAGGTAAGGAACATAATACCCCTTACTATTTTCATCTTACTTTCCTTAATTGGACAACCTAACTTCAGAATGTCATATATCACTCATACGAACTCAAAATTTAGCAAAATCATTGGATTTGGAAATATAATTTAAATATTTTTCCTATGGTGTCTTTTAGCATACCTAGAAAATCATGTGCTAGGAGTTATGGTCATTTGAAGTTGATCCAAAACTCATACTTACCTTAACTCCTAATTTCAGCTTTTTATTATTTCCAAATTAATTCTCATTGGAAATTTAGGTGCTAAATAAAGTGAACTAACCTTAATACTTAAAATATTTTAAATTCCTCGGAATAATTTACTCACCTAGAAGGATGTCTCGAGTCTTAATTCGAAAAACATTTCTGGGTTGTTATAATATCTCCCCCTTGGGTAATTCGTCCTCGAATGACGGTTGAACTGGGTATAGAATGGTGTTACTCTTAACAAGATATGATTATTATAGTACACTTTCAATATATTCAAGCATAACCCAAATACCTAGTTTTGGGTTCTATACCTTTTTATTGGAATCTCATCCCAACACTATTACTCTTTACCACCACATTGGTCATCTCAATAATCCACCTAATATTTTTGCAACACCACATTCAAGACTAGTACTCTAACAACTCCATGGATTTCTACTAACCAGATCTTTAAGAAATTCTCAACACCTTACTTTCTTTCTCATCTTTTTATCTCTCCCTTAGGTCTAAATCTGACACTTGAAAGCCATGGACCTATTTCATCATCTCTTAACTAGTCTACATCCTCTTAATGATGTTTTTACACTTGTGACCTAGCCACACTTCACTTCCCTTATCTCAAGGGTAGGGTCTTTACTACACACATTCATTGTAACAACCCTCTCAATATCTCACCCATTCTATGTCAAGTCTTCTAAATTAAATCCCAAGACTAACATCATCACCCTTATGTTGTCATTCTTTTGGATCATGACAGTCATATCAACTTCAAACTTAATGTTCATTACTAAACGCGAATGTCACTACGATTGCTTAACAACTATACCATACCTCAATAATACTATGGTAATTTGGAAACACTTGTCCACGAGCACTTCATGACAATTACTGAATCCTTACCTCTCAGTATGCATACTCGAATTACCATCATATTCTACTTCACAACTTAAGAACTTCTTACTCACTTACTTCGCATTATCTCTCAAATAACTCTATCATCCTCTGAATACCATGAGGTTCTCCTTTTAAAATTCATAAGCCTAAATTAGATCTATAAATTAATGAATACTTTTGATCTTATATTCAATACTTACAATTGGTCATTATCTACCCAATGATACATCATCATAACCCCTTTCTAGTTAAGGCATACTCTAACTCATATTGAATTGCAACACTTACTTTACCTCATATCCTGACCTCTTCAAAACTCTTCTCTTCTTAGTCTACCACAAGGTAAAGCTCTTCATTATGATTGTAACGACCGTGGAGCACCCCTTAAAAGTAACATAGCTTACTTAACCTCTTGGACGTCTTATACAAGCTCATAGTCATCATTCATCGCATTTTCATAGGTAAATTAAGTGGAAAATTTAAAACTTTCACATCACATCACATTCTTGAACATCACTTCAAAAATATCATATATAAATAGTTAGACTCTAAGTCGATTTGCCATCTTATACTCAACATCATTAGAGTACATTAGGGACACGAACCTTATAACATAATATATAACTAAACTACTACATGACTTTAACATAAACTTGAGATAGGATATCTTTGAATCTTAAGTATTCCTTTCTTTGAGCTTGAGAAACACATATCAATCCCTTCACCATAGAGACATCCTTTAAGCATCCATACACTACACTTGGTGTTAAAAGTTAAGGAAGAATGGTATTATTACAAGAATTCACTAATTACGACAACCATTCAAAAGAATTCATTTAAATGGGGACATTTTGCTTTGAAACCATGCATTATGCCTTTTTATGAAAACTTCATAAAACTTGATACAATAAACATTATACCATTTACATACTTAATTTAGGCATATTCAATGGTAACAACATTACATAAAACCATACGTTGCATTTTAGGCATATTAAGCACCACTTTACAGTAAGCATATTTCGTTTACAGTGAACTCCTTTCTTTTACAATGAACTTCTTTTCTTTAACTCATTAACCTCCCAAGTAACCCTCTAGTGATACTTGGTGCAATGCATCACCTTAAAGCCACAAGGTATTCATACATAAAACCTTCCTAACTAAATACATGCATTCATAGAAGTATAACATTTCACAAGATACTTGCATGTCAAGACTCACAACACCATGACAGTGAACCATAGTCAATATTCACATATACTAACTTCACTTTACCTAGTCTCTTTATAAGACTTTACTCATAGACCCAATCTAAGTCTACTAGTGCAATGTACATATGAAGCCTCACAACCTCACACATACTAAATAACCTATCAAGGGACAAAAAGCATATCACTCACTTCTTACATATATCAAGTAAGTTCATCTTCATATAGTTACTAAGAGTCACGTTATACATATAGGGTAAGACCTCATCATATAGAAAGATTAGAACCCGTACCATGCATGTCATAACAATAAGTAGACAAGAATACGATATAATTCATGAGAAACACAAACATATACATATACATTAGAAAACCTTCCTTGAACTCCCTTCAAGAGCTACTTGTGCAATGTATAAGTAAAGTCACATACCCTCACCTACACTAAACAACTTCCCTTAGGTTATCCTAGTTAGGGTCCTTACTTTACTTTCATTGTCCATTTTACATTAGGGAAACTATAACTTTAACCGACTCTAAGACCATGGGTGCTATATGGAATTAGGTGTTATAGAGCCTTACACCAAGGGAAGGTGCTCTACTTGGCCAAAGTAGAACATCAACACATGTTAGCATATTAGGTGAGATACCTTGCTAGATCCTATAGGTAAAACATAGTTAATGGAACCTTTAATCCACACATGTTCATACTTCACTACATTTATATATATGTCATGCTCATAGCTTAGTCATGCAATCACATTCATGTACATATAGAATTAACCTAGGAACTATTTTATCAAGGCACACATGTGCAATGCATAGACAAGGTCCCATACCCTTGTTCATAGTAGTACACCTACCAAGTAATCCTAGTTAAGGGATACAACGCATGCTTCATAGACATATACTATACATGCATATAGTTGACATAAGTGCATAGGAGAATACCCTTTCATTATACACCATGAACCTATGCTATTTGTAAGCATGCATGAGGTGTAAGTGTATGTACATTGGTCGACATGATCTTACAAGGGATATCAAAAACATTATTAAGGCAGACACCCTCTAATGACCACAGTGCACATTCAAGCATAGAACACACAACACATAATAGCATAGGAGACAAGACAACTTCAACTTTTACATTCAAGACTCCTAACATTAGATAATAACACCTTCATGTAGGGGTACATAGTTAAGGTGTCGGTAACCATTATAGCTCCTTAATGGAAGCACCTAACCCTAACCCTAACATAGTCATTCACAAGCTTATAACATATAACTACACAACCTAGATCATATACTAGAATAGAAACTAGGCATAAGCTTCACATTGTGTAATCATCATTACAACACATTCATATAACATCAATTAAACATCAAGGAAATAATCAACACACACACACACACACACATACACAAAAACACACACACACACACACACACACACCACACACACACACACACACACACACATATATATATATATATATATATATATATATATCTATATATATATATATATATATATATATATTTACAAGAAATAAACACTTCCACCATAAGTGAATCATACCACACAATGTCATTCAAGGTCTACTAAACTAGCAATTACATAAAAAGTAGATAAAGTAGGCGATCTTACCAATTCATCAACCTTTTATCACCATTGATCAATACTTATCTTTCATCAACAATTCAAGTATATGGAAGTAGCTAAATGTATCTTAATCATAAAATAAATCATGCCTAATCTATCCTAGAATTAAGATCACATTATGTACACTCCATTATCAATTTATAGAGGATAGAAGAACATAAATCAATCTTACCAAAACTCCCTTGAATTGATCATCAATGATAAATACTCATAATTAATCAATAATATGATATAGGATAGTATCTAAAGAGATTCTAAACGAAATCATACTTCAATTACCCTAGAATCGAGATCATATCAAGTACTCTGCATTAACAATCAATAGAAGATAGAAGAGCATAAGTCAATATTACCAAATCTTCAAGCCTTGATCCATACTAGATCTATTACACATAATTCATACTCAATTTACATGGTAGGAAGTAGATATAAGAAATTCCACATGCTAGAATCATAATTTAATCAACACATAAATAATATCACAATGCCCATAACATAGGCTAATTAAAATCGGAGGGAACATGGGTTCATCATGAAATTGGATTGAAATTCACTTTAAAAATAATTAAATTATTATCAACTAATCATAAAAAATTTTTTAAATTAATTTGAGAAAGAACCCATGGCTAGATTGAAAACTAGGAAGTTTGATTATGAACTTTCATTCAAAAACATTAGAAAGAGGTCTTTAGATGGAAGATTATCTAAAGACGAAGGATCACCATACCATATTATAGGACATAAACACGAAATAATGATAAATAATCCATGGGAATACAAGCTCCAAGCTGTTCTTGAGCTTCATCTCAAATGGAGGTTTCTAGAGAGGTTTCTTTGTGAGCGGGAAGTTTAATTTTATATCATGAATTGGGTTTGGAGTTTAGATCCTTTTAACTAATTTACTATACCCAAAAATAGATAATTTAATCGCCTATGTTTAAGTTAGGACGTGGGGTGAATTTCCCATTCACCCTTTAATGAAACAGTGTGCTTGGTAGTAGAGTTGCATGTTGCATCGACGGAGCAACCTACGCCCTGTATGCCCATCACGGGCCATTTTGCTTGCTGTCATTTGGTTTTGAGGCTTGTATTGGTTGATTTTTGTCAATGCCTCTGTATGGAGTGATGCCACCCATCGACGAGGCAGCACCACACCTACAGGCCATCGATTGACAGGCATAGGTAGACACTACCAAGGCACTATCTAGGAAGACTTTGGGTCCTCCTTTTAGGGCTTTTTGCAGGGCCCTTGGGGAATCATGCCCGAATGTTTACAACGTAAATACATTAATTAAAATTTTAAATACATTCCACATATGTTTTAACCAAAAAACGCGTAAAACATGTCAAGACACTCATGCACGTCTCAAGGCTAACTTTCAAACGTTAGCGGATATTTTTGGACGTTTGACCTCCAAATGACTTCAAATAAATCATAAATTCTTTAGAACACTTAATTAACATGTTAAAAATCTTATAAGTCACAAATGAGTCTCTATATAAATTAATTCATTTTGGGGGTCTTACAATAATATGAGGTGCATAACTATAGTAACAAAATCTTCCCCATCACTATCTCCCTTATTAGTATTACTAAACCTCTGCATACTTCCCTCTAACTCAGGGGCTCTTTCACTAGTACTTCTCATGATCTCATAAGTCATGCTACTCTTTCGGGTGAAAATCTTACCCAAGCTCTAAACATACTTCATAAAAACGACATCAGCTAAAACAAGGCTTAAAGAAAACTGTACAATTCAATTTTAACTCAAATGCACAATTCAAATGAATATGGGTGCTTTCCTTTAAAATTGAACATTTAACTTACTCTTGGTATGTTCACAAGCTCCTCTAGTTTCTAATGATGTTCTCAAGAGTCATGCTAAGAACAACTCATCGATACGGTTTTTTGAACTTTTATTTTTCAACCACCACTAGTATGATGGATAGTCAAATGAATAAGAGGACACACGAGTTAGAATATATCTCTATGACTAAGATCTTTTGCAAGATTAACAGTATGAAATAGGGAAAAATATTAGTAAATGCCTATAGTACCTCATTCATAGAAGTGGCCCTTACAGCCATAAATAAAATCTTATTGGCATAGCTTCATAGACACCCTAGGAAACTTAAACTCTGTGCTCTGATAACAATTTTTTCACGACCTGAGTCTACACCCTCGACGTGGCCACAATCAAAGACCATTATTGGTCCCCAAGCGAACCCTCATCCTGGCTGAATACAAGTGGAAGACTAAGTTAAGTATGATAAAGTTTAAAACTTATTTAAATAATGAAATTGTATTACAATGATTTAACTCAAATGAAAATTTTGAATAATCAAATACTCGCAATAAATAGGAAACATTAGTCTTTAAAATATTTAATAAAATAAATGAAAAATACAAATTCTCCAATTGTACTGACTATCTATGAATCCTCTAATTGATTATGATGGAAGTCGGGACAAGAACCATGACCTCATAAATAAATCGAAAAGTAAATAAAATCCTTGAGAATCAAGGAGGCTCACCATAGCTAACTCGAATCTCAGATTTATCAACAAAGCTCCTGTTGATGATCTTGAATAACTGTGTCTACATTATCAAAAGAATCATGCCAAATGGCTCGTTATGGGGAATTTACGAGTATGAAAGTTTCTAAAGTATAACAGAAGCTTGAAACTTGAATAAAAAGGAAACATACTTAACTCTATTCAGACTCATTAAAAACAAGAATAAAATACTCAACTGAAGGATTCGATACAGAACTTCAAAGATATGATACTTGACTCAATAAATAACAAATTAACTCAAGATACTTAACTCCTGATACTGAACTAATCTCATTTCAAAGTAGTTTAAAACAAGTGCAACATAAAGAAAAATTGTTTAAAAACATGATGTCAACTCTTTGTATAACAAGGATACAACATAACTTTGAAATGTATATGAAAATACAATAACTGATGTATATAAAAACATTATAACATATGTGAGAGTTTCTCTAACCGAAAACAATCACTTAAGAGCTATAGTGATGATACAGTATTACTCGACCCAGGCTGCCCGGCCATTTTAACCTTGCCAGAGTATTGGACTTGAACTACCTAATGGATCCACTAGTAAACTGTTAAAAGGAATCATGTAAAAAGTATGACCTTTTTCTACCCATAATGGCTACATAGTTTATGGAGGCTGTGAGTTATTTGAACTCTCCCCTAGATCAGTGCTCAATACAACTCCCAAACATATACTGCTCTTATGTTTAATAACATATTGATTCTATTGTTTGAGATTAGTTCTCAAAAATTCTTAGCTCAAAGTCTACCTTGGAAATCTTAGTTTCCCTGTTTGCTTATTTTAGCAAGCTATAGTTCTTTTCTAAAAACTAGCACTAAGGCTCCTTTGGAAATCAGAGTTTTCATTAAAACATTTGAAGTTGTTTGGGAATAATTCGCCCCTTATATCTCTAAAGAAAATAACATCAACCTACTCTTTACTTAGCTGAAACATGATTCTTAAAAACAAAGTTAAAAATGTTTAAATAAGACTCTTAAAAACCTTTAAAAACGTTACTTTAAATTATTTCTGAACTTTATACTTGAATCTTAACTTCATTGAATTGATGTATGCATTCAAGGTTCATGATCTCATGTTCATGGATAATTTCATGATTTTCAACTTAGTGGGTTCATGCGGAATTATGAGCGTGAACTACACTACTCGAGAAGTCAAAGGCACTTCTTCTCTCAAGATTTTTTGTTTTATGGGGTTCATCTAGAATTATGGGCATTAACAATTCAACTTAAGCAATTTATGGATAAAATGTAATAATCAAATAATTAGGAAATCAATCTCAAATATATACTAGGAACTCAATACTTGAAGGCTTAGAACTTGAGGATACCAATTCTTTGAAAGATGCTCAACTTACGAAGTTTATGTGGAATTATAGGTTTGAAACAATTCGATTAAAAGATCTACATAACTACATAGAACTCATGTATATGTCACGACCCAATTCGGGGACGCGACTGGCACCCACATTTACCCTCCTATGTGAGCGAACCAACCCATCTAAACCTTAACATTTCAATATAATATCAACAGAAATAATGCGGAAGACTTAAACTCATAATAAACAACTCAACTATTATTAATATTCCCAAAATCTGGAAGTCATCATCACAAGAACATCTATGATCAATTTACTAAACTAAACTATCTAAGAATGTCTAAGAAGCTAAAAATACATAAGAAACTAGTCCATGCCGGAAGTCAAGGCATCAAGACTTATAGAAGAAGATCCAGTCCAAGCTAGAAGCGTTAGCTCACCCTGAGATCCGGTATGATGAAATCTGGCCCGAGTTACTGTTGTGTTGAAGTTGACGGAACGTTTGCTGCATAACACAAATAACAAAGAGGAAAACATAAAAGTAGGGGGTCAGTACAACCACACGTACTGAGTAGATATCATCGGCCAACTCAAAATAGAAGATAATATATATCAAGTAATATTATAAATCAACTATAAACTCAACATGTAGCAACAACAAGTATCATAATCGTCAATAAATACCATCAAGTTCGTCCATGAGGGCTCAAGCCTCAATACCACACTCATTTGGGAAATAAGTTCATTATGTTGAGTAGATTAACATCTTTCAAGATTCATTATCTTTCTTCCTCTTGTGTCGGTACGTGACACTCCGATCCCCTACCACTATGTGTCGGTACGTGACACTCCGATCTCCTACATGTGTCGGAACGTGACACTCCGATCCCCTATATGTGTCGGTACGTGACACTCCGATCCCCTATATCTACGTGTCGGTTCGTGACACCCGTCCCACTAATACTATGTGTCGGAACGTGACACTCCGATCCACTAATACTATGTGTCGGAACGTGACACTCCGATCCACTAATACTATGTGTCGGAACGTGACACTCCGATCCACTACATTCATTCTATCCGTTCATCAAGCCTTCTCTATACTAAGGCATCATCAATCCCATTACTTTAATTCACCAAGCCTTCTTTTATACCAAGGCATCATCATTAATATCGTAGATTAAAGTTTCTTTCAAGATTTGGGATTCAAGGGTTTTCATCATGCTTATTTCATCAAAATCACATATTCATATTCATGCAAGCATACAATTAAGCATATAGACAGGTTTACAATATCATCAATACATATCATTCCCTATCAAGAGTTCACTACGAATATCGTAAAAACCATAACCTACCTCCACCGAAGAATTGAATCAACAAGCTCTTCTCAAAATCCTTGCTATCCTCTTCGTTTCTCTCTCTCTACTCGTCGTTTCTCCTCTCTTTCTGTTCTTTTCTTTTGTTTTGTTTTATTCAAACCCTCCTTCTTTTTACCCTAATTAAAAGTATAATTAAGTGTAAAGGAGGACAATAAAACCCCACTAATTAACCCAAAGTTACCTCTTTTATCCCTCAAGGATTTGAGTTATTATATATAACCCTCAATCTTTATAATTAAGGAAAGAATAGTCCAAAACGACCCTTAAAACATGTGAGAAATCCTATTTTGCCTGGGACTGCGCAACCTGTGACGGGCCGTCGTGCCTGCGACGGTCCGTCACGGTGGTCGTCGCAGCTCCCTCGAGCTCAAGTGGCCTGTGACGGCCCGTCACAGCCGTGACGGTCCGTCCTGTTCCTCCGTCATGACGGTCAGAAACTCGTTCTTGTACCAAATTCTCAAAAGTTGAAGTGTTTTGCAACGAAACTCACGACGGTTCGTCGTGGATGTGACGGCACGTCCTGCAGGTCCGTCACAATTTACAGAGAGTCGATTTTCAGTACCCAATTTCAAAATTCTAAGTGTCATGGGACGACACCTCCTCGACGGGCCGTCGTGACCACGACGGTCCGTCGGGACACACGTTGTCTCAGCCAGTTTTCCCCATATTACAATCTGCTGCTCAAACGACTAAACAGGTCGTTACAATAGATACCAATTTACCCATCGTTCGTCCCCGAACGATCAAAAGAAGAAAAACAATGGCGAAAAGGAGTACCTGAATCTGTAAACAGATGTGGGTATTTTTCTTGCATATCTGCCTCCTTCTCCCAAGTAGCCCCTTCAACCGGTCGATTCTTCCATTGAACTTTGATGGATGCAATCTCTCTCGACCTCAACTTGCGAACTTCTCTATCTAATATAGCAACCGGTTCCTCTTCATAAGTCAAGTTTCCATCCAACAAAACTGAATCCCAACGGATAATGTAGTTTCCATCTCCGTGGTATCTCTTCAACATGGACACATGAAACACCGGATGCACTCCGGACAGCCCTGGGGGCAAGGCTAATTCATAAGCCACCTCCCCTATTCGCTTTAGTAACTCGAATGGTCCATATACCTTGGACTTAGCTTACCTCTTTTTCCAAACCGCATCACCCCTTTCATGGGTGAAACCTTCAACAAGACTTGTTCACCTTCCGTGAACTCCAAGTCTCTAACTTTTCAGTCTGCATACTCCTTTTGTCTACTTTGAGCTGCTAAAAGCTTTTCTTGAATAGCTTTCACCTTCTCCATAGAATCTCTAAACAGATAAGTCCCCCAAGGTCTAACTTCAAATGCATCAAACCACCCAATGGGAGATCTACACCTCCTCCCATACAATGCTTCAAATGGAGCCATGTCGATACTGGAGTGATAGCTATTATTGTATGAAAACTCTGCCAACGGTAAGAAGCTATCCCAATGGCCACCAAACTCTATCACACATGCACGAAGCATATCCTCCAACACTTGAATCGTTCGCTAAGACTGACCATCGGTCTGAGGGTGAAATGCAGTGCTAAGGTCCAACCTAGTACCTAATTCATCATGTAGTGTCCTCCAAAACTTAGAGGTAAACTGCGTACCTCTATCCGATATGATGGAGAGTGGAACTCCATGCAACCGAACGATCTCTGAGATGTAGATTTTGGCCAACTTCTCTGCATTGTAGGTCACCTTGACCGGAATGAAGTGAGCAGACTTAGTTAACCTATCAACGATCACCCAAATAGAGTCATACTTACCCAATGTCTTTGGAAGACCAACCACGAAGTCCATCGCGATTCTCTCCCACTTCCATTCAGGAATGGGCATTCTCTGAAGTGTTCCTCCGGGCCTTTGGTGTTCATACTTTACTTGTTGACAATTTGGACATTTGGCCACAAACTCAACAATATCTCGCTTCATTCTACTCCACCAGAAGTGTTGCTTTAGGTCGCGGTACATCTGGTTGCACCAGGATGTATAGAATATCCGGAACTATGAGCTTCTGTAAGAATAGTGGTGATCAAATCATCGATGCGGGGTACACATACTCTTCCCTTAATCCTCAAAATACCTTCCCATCGATTATTGCTTCCTTGGCCTCTTCTTGCAACACTTTATCTCGAATTCGCCTTAGTTTCTCATCATCAAACTGTTTCCCCTAATCTGATCAAGAAAAGAGGATTTTGCTCTACACAAGCTAACAATCCTCCCTTCTCGTTTATTTCTAACCTCATAAGGTCATTAGCAAACATCTGCACTTCTCTAGCCAATGGGCGTCTAGAAGCTTGCAAATGAGCTAGACTTCCCATGTTCCGGCCTTCCTACTCAAAGCATCTGCCACAACATTTGCTTTTCCCGGATGATACAAGATAGTGATGTCGTAGTCCTTCAGTAGTTCCATCCATCTCCTCTGTCTCAAGTTCAAGTCTTTCTGAGTGAATACATACTGTAGGCTACGATGGTCCGTGTAGACTTCACACTTAACCCCATACAAGTAGTGTCTCCATTGCTTTAGTGCAAATACTACCGCGGCCAATTCCAAATCATGAGTTGGATAGTTACGTTCATGCACTTTTAATTGTCTTGAAGCATAAGCGATCACGTTCTTCTCTTGCATTAGCACTGCACCCAAACCCGAATAGGATGCATCACAATAGACAATGAAGTTCTTACCCTCTACCGGCAAGGTAAGGATAGGCGCGGTAGTCAACAAAGTCTTGAGTTTCTGAAAGCTTTCCTCACACTCGTCCGACCATACAAATGGGACGTTTTGCTTAGTCAAGTTCGTCAATTGGGAAGCAATAGAAGAGAATCCCTTGACGAATCGGCGGTAGTAGCTAGCTAACCCAACAAAACTCCGTATTTCTGACACATTAGTGGGTCTTACCCAATTTTTCACTGTTTCAATCTTAGAAGGATCTACCATCACTCCATCCTTAGAAACCACGTGCCCCAAGAAGGACACTGAATCTAGCCAAAACTCACACTTGGAGAATTTCGCATAAAGCTTTTTCTTTCTCAACAACTCTAACACCATTTTCAAATGCTCCTCATGTTCTTTCTTACTTTTGGAGTATATCAGTATATCATCAATAAACACAATCACAAAGAGGTCCAAGTATGGCTTGAAAATCCCGTTCATCAAGCTCATGAAGGCAGCAGGGGCATTCGTAAGACCAAATGACATTACCACAAATTCATAATGCCCATACCTAGTTCGAAAAGCTGTCTTTGGAACATCCGTTGCTCGTATTTTCAATTGGTGATAACCGGACCTCAAGTCAATCTTTGAGAACACACAAGCACCTTGTAACTGATCGAACAAGTCAGCAATGCGAGGAATGGGGTACTTGTTTTTAATAGTTACTTTGTTCAACTGTCGGTAATCTATGCACATTCGGAAACTCCCATCCTTCTTCTTCACAAATAGCACCGGAGCACCCCAAGGAGATGCACTTGGTCTAATGAAGCCTTTGCTCAACAACTCTTGAAGTTGTGCCTTTAACTCTCTTAATTCGGCGGGAGCCATTCTATACGGGGGGGTATAGAAATGGGGCGAGTACCGAGTTCCAAATCAATGCAGAAGTCTATATCCCTATCTGGTGGCATACCGGGAAGATCTGCAGGGAACACGTCCAAAAACTCACAGACCACTGAAACCGACTCGATCGAAGGTACTTGGGTAGTGTCATCCTTGAGATGTGCCAAGAAAGCTAGAACCCTTACTAACCATCTTCTGAGCACAAATAAAGGAGATGATACGCACCGGATTGGGAGTGTAGTCACCCTCCCACACTAACGGATCTGCCCCAGGCTTGGCTAACGTTACCGTTTTAGCATTACAATCCAAAATCGCAAAGTTTGGAGAAAGCCAAGTCATACCCAGAATTACATCAAAGTCACCCATTTCTAAAATAACCAAATCTACATAAGTGTTGCTCCCCACAAAATTCACCAAACAAGACCTATACACTTTTTCGACTATCACAGACTCACCCACCGGAGTAGAAACACGAATAGGCATGTCAAGTAATTCACAATGTAAATTTAGACCGTTAGCAAATGAGGAAGATACATATGAAAACGTGGAGTCAGGGTCAAATAATACAGATGCCATGCAATCACAAACCAAGAGATTACCTGTGATAACAGCATCAGACGCCTCCGCTTCAGACCTCCCAGGGAAAGCATAACAATGGGCCCCATTATTTGTCTGTCCGTTGCCCCTACCATGTTGTGTAGTAGTGGCTCCGTTTTGCCCATCACCTCTGCCGTTTTGGTGACCGCCATTACCTCGACCACCACGTCCTCCAGAAAAACGGCCTCTACCATGACCACCCCTACCTCTAGCTAGTGGGGCTCTGTAACTCTGTTTTGGACAATTCCTCCTAATATGTCCAATCTCCCCACATCCATAGCACTCTCTGGAATCGGGCATAGGTCTTTCGGAGTAGTGTTGACCGTTCTGAGGTGGACCCCCAACTACAGTCTGTAGTGAAGACTGTATTGGTCGAACTGAGTGACCTCCGGAGTTCTGTCCTCTAGAGTAGGAACCATTAAACTCACCTCCCCTTAGAAATCTCTTTGATGTCGATGTCGTGGTGAAGTCATCTGGCTTCACTCCTTCCACCTCTATCACAAAGTCTACCACCTCTTGGAAGGATGTTGCTGTTGCCGCTATCTGTAAGGCTGAAATCCGCAATTCTGACCTCAACCCCTTCACAAAACGGCGGATCCGTTCTTGTGGACTGAAACAGAGTTGGGTGGCGTATCTGGATAGTGCGCGAAATTTAGCCTCGTATGCATTAACCGTCATTCTACCTTGCTCCAGACTCAAGAACTCATCCCTCTTTCTATCTCTCAAAGTCCTTGGGATATATTTCTCCATAAATAGGGTAGAGAATGATTCCCAAGTCATAGGTGGTGGCCTCTGTTGGTGACACTCAACATGTGAACGCCACCACATTTTGGCGTTACCTTGGAACTGATAGCTCACGAACTCGACACCAAACCTCTCTACTATCCCCATCTTGTGTAGTAGCTCATGACAATCAACCAGAAAATCATAAGCATCCTCAGATTCTGCACCCTTGAAGACTGGAGGTTTCAATTTCAAGAACTTACTAAAAAGTTCGTGTTCATCATTTGTCATAATAGGCCCAGTAGTCAGACGTGGAAATGTGCATATTCCCAATGTTGCATCCATGCGGGGAGCCATAGTAGCCGCATGTCGTATCTCTGAAACCGGAGGTGTTGGTGCAGAAACCACTGGAGGTGCTTGACCCTGATCAGACAACCCGCTAAGATAAGCAAGTACTTGGTTGATCATCTCTGGGGTAGGTTGGGGTGGCATTTTCTCATTCTGCCCTTGTTCGGTTTCCCCTTCCTCACCCTCTCTTACTACATCCTCAGTCGGTGGAGGAGTCACCGCCCTAGTATCAGATGGGCTACGGGCTCGTCCTCTTCCTCTAGAGGACGTCCTCCCACGACCTCTTCCACGGCCTCTTGCCGCTGTTCCTCCTCGAGCCACAGCCCCAGTGGCTGGCTCAGTAGTTTCATGTCTTTCCGTTGTCGCTGCTGGTCCGGTCGTTGCTCTAGTTCTAACCATCTGCGAAATAGAGTGAAGATGGTCAGATACCAATTTGTATCACCTAGATACCAATTGGACTCAAGTAGTAGCACGAAAGAAAGAATGAAAGAATGGAATTTTCCTAAAGTCTTATAGCCTCTCAAGGAAAAGTAAAGGCGTCCCCCTACCGTTCCTTAAGACTCTACTAGACCTGTTCTTGTGTGATGAGACAACGAACCTAATGCTCTGATACCAAGTCTGTCACGACCCAATTCGGGGACGCGACTGGCACCCACATTTACCTCCTATGTGAGCGAACAACCCATCTAAACCTTAACATTTCAATATAATATCAACAGAAATAATGCGGAAGACTTAAACTCATAATAAACAACTCAAATTATTAATATTCCCAAAATCTGGAAGTCATCATCACAAGAACATCTATGATCAATTTACTAAACTAAACTATCTAAGAATGTCTAAGAAGCTAAAATACATAAGAAACTAGTCCATGCCGGAAGTCAAGGCATCAAGACTTATAGAAGAAGATCCAGTCCAAGCTAGAAGCGTTAGCTCACCCTGAGATCCGGTATGACGAAATCTGGCCCGAGTTACTGTTGTGTTGAAGTTGACGGAACATTTGCTGCATAACACAAATAACAAAGAGGAAAACATAAAAGTAGGGGGTCAGTACAACCACACGTACTGAGTAGATATCATCGGCCAACTCAAAATAGAAGATAATATATATCAAGTAATATTATAAATCAACTATAAACTCAACATGTAGCAACAACAAGTATTATAATCATCAATAAATACCATCAAGTTCGTCCATGAGGGCTCAAGCCTCAATACCACACTCATTTGGGAAATAAGTTCATTATGTTGAGTAGATTAACATCTTTCAAAATTCATTATCTTTCTTCCTCTTGTGTCGGTACGTGACACTCCGATCCCCTACCACTATGTGTCGGTACGTGACACTCCGATCTCCTACATGTGTCGGAACGTGACACTCCGATCCCCTATATGTGTCGGTACGTGACACTCCGATCCCCTATATCTACGTGTCGGTTCGTGACACCCGTCCCACTAATACTATGTGTCGGAACGTGACACTCCGATCCCCTACCACTATGTGTCGGTACGTGACACTCCGATCTCCTACATGTGTCGGAACGTGACACTCCGATCCCCTATATGTGTCGGTACGTGACACTCTGATCCATTATATCTACGTGTCGGTTCGTGACACCCGTCCCACTAATACTATGTGTCGGAACGTGACACTCCGATCCACTAATACTATGTGTCGGAACGTGACACTCCGATCCACTAATACTATGTGTCGGAACGTGACACTCTTCGATACTACATTCATTCTATCCGTTCATCAAGCCTTCTCTATACTAAGGCATCATCAATCCCATTACTTTAATTCACCAAGCCTTCTTTTATACCAAGGCATCATCATTAATATCGTAGATTAAAGTTTCTTTCAAGATTTGGGATTCAAGGGTTTTCATCATGCTTATTTCATCAAAATCACATATTCATATTCATGCAAGCATACAATTAAGCATATAGACAGGTTTACAATATCATCAATACATATCATTCCCTATCAAGAGTTTACTACGAATATCGTAAAAACCATAACCTACCTCCACCGAAGAATTGAATCAACAAGCTATCTTCTCAAAATCCTTGCTATCCTCTTCGTTTCTCTCTCTCTACTCGTTCGTTTCTCCTCTCTTTCTGTTCTTTTCTTTTGTTTTGTTTTATTCAAACCCTCCTTCTTTTTACCCTAATTAAAAGTATAATTAAGTGTAAAGGAGGACAATAAAACCCCACTAATTAACCCAAAGTTACCTCTTTTATCCCTCAAGGATTTGAGTTATTAATATAAACCCTCAATCTTTATAATTAAGGAAAGAATAGTCCAAAACGACCCTTAAAACGTGTGGAGAAATCCTATTTTGCCTGGGACTGCGCAACCTGTGACGGGCCGTCGTGCCTGCGACGGGCCGTCACGGTGGTCGTCGCAGCTCCCTCGAGCTCAAGTGGCCTGTGACGGCCCGTCACAGCCGTGACGGTCCGTCCTGTTCCTCCGTCATGACGGTCAGAAACTCGTTTCTTGTACCAAATTCTCAAAAGTTGAAGGGTTTTGCAACGAAAACTCACGACGGTTCGTCGTGGATGTGACGGCACGTCCTGCAGGTCCGTCACAATTTACAGAGAGTCAATTTTCAGTACCCAATTTCAAAATTCTAAGTGTCATGGGATGACACCTCCTCGACGGGCCGTCGTGACCACGACGGTCCGTCGGGACACACGTTGTCTCAGCCAGTTTTCCCCGTATTACAATCTGCTGCTCAAACGACTAAACAGGTCGTTACAGTATATGACTCTTCTAATTCTCTGGTTCACATCCTCAAAAGGCTTAATCAAGGATGGATCTGACAGAATTCACAATTTAACTTAAAAGTTTTCTTGAACTCTACTCTTAAATTTCTCTTGAATATGATTTATGAATTCAAGAGTTATAATTCATCATATCAAGGATCTAGGTGATATTGTATAGTCATGAATAAATACTCTTCACTCTTATAATAACTTGTTTGAGTCTTAAAACATGTTACTAGAAGTTGTAGAAGACTCCTCAAAAGGACTTTCTTAGAATGTTTAAAAGAATTGTCAAAAAAAAAAACCCTAACTTGAATTTGAATTACTAATTAAGGGTTTTGATCTTTTAAGGACTGATTTTAGGTTTTTAGAAGAATCTTAGATTAGGTAGAATCGAAAAGGAGTGAAACTGCATTTTAAACGAACTCAAACGGAGCAACCGGAGGCAAATTGGAGGGGGGCAGGGAATCCTGTGGCTATGGGTAGCGCGGATCTCCAGCCCCTGAACTAAAGAGGTGGGCTTGGGGTGCTTTTGCAAGCACGCCGCGCCAGGCACCAACAAAGAAAATTCTGCCGAGCTTTTTTGCTCGTTTTCTCACCCTAAATCCCCTAAAATCGAACGGTTTCTTCCTCTATCTTGTATTCAATTACTTAACTTTATTACATTCTAATCTACAGTATACAGCAATAAATTTCTCAATTTGATATAAATAAATCATCAAAAATTCAACAAAACCAGATTTAGAATGAACCTTTAGAACACCTATCAAGAACTCATCAAGAACTCTAATCATTAAAACTTAAGCATGGAATTTCGCTGAAAAATATCATGATTGGCGTGTGGGTTAATTTGCCCAACACTATGCAAGCTTACATACCTCTTAGGGATTAATCCCATGGCTAAAATCAAGAATGTTGAAGAACTCCTTCGCCCTTTCCTCTTTCCTCCTTTTTTTCTCTTCTTTTTTCTTCTTGTCTTTTCTTGAACTCTCAACAAAAACCCTAGGTATTTATTAGTATTATAAAAGTGAATAAAATATTATAACCCTAAAATATGACTACAAATGAATTAAATCTCATTGGGTAAGGAAAAGTCAAAAATACCCCTCACTATTTTCAGCTAACTTTCATTAACTAGACAACCTAACTACACAAGGTCATATCTCACTCATCCGAATTTCAAATTTAGTAAACTCGGTGGATTTGGAAAGATAACTCAAAGATCCTTCCTATGGTATCTTGTATTGCATATAACTCATCCTGTTCTAGGAGTTATGGTCGTTTTAATTTGATCCAAAACTCATACTTAGCTTAACTCTGCAAACTTCAGGTGTTTGTTATTTCCAATTTAATTCTCTTTTGAAAATCAAGGTGCTTAATTTAGTAAACTGACATTAATACTTGATAAATTTTAGATTCCTTTGAAAAATTTACTCACTACGAAGGATGGTTCGAGACTTATTTCGAAATTTTTTTTAAAGGGGTGTTATCACAAACTTATGGCTAACCAGCTTATTAGAAGCACTAATTGGTGGACCTAACCTAATAGATAGTTCCTACAATAAATATTTGAGTTAAATATAAAAATGAAGAATAAAAATCAACTCAACAAATAAGATTTGAGCTTGGTGTTCAGCAAAATCAAAGAATAAAATGAGTTCTTAAGATATGGATGCAAACTATAAAGAATAATTTGGTCATTACGATTAATATTATGATTACCAGTTTAAATTTTTTCTAATAGTTTACATGGGTACTTATGATTTTGGTGTTTTGTATGAAGGAAAATATTTTGCTTGGAAAAGTTTTTTTGTGAAAATAAGTTGGTTCTAACTTATTGTATCATATTTGGTTAGTGAGTGGAAACCCGTTATTTTCTTACATACATAATGGTGTATTTATATATTAGAGTCTAGGATTAAGGAGAAGGACAAAGTAAGGGCCTAAACGGCTTATTAGCATCCCTTATGGGTGAACCCGACCAAATAAATATTTCCTACAATAACTATTTGTCATAAATAGAAATAAAAAATAAAAAATCAACTCAAAAAATAATATTTGAGATTAGTGTGATAAATTTATTTAAATTTCAAATCTTATATTAATTTGCATAGACACTCGTGCAACACACGTGTCTGAGAAAGTTATACTGAACGTGAATTCTTATAGTGATGACTTGTGTGCTTGGTATGAAATAAAATATTTCCAAGGAAAATAGTTCTTAGAAAATAAGTTAGTTTCTAATTTATTTTCTCATATTGAGTTTGTGAGAGGAAAAACATTATTTCCTTATATCCATAATTGTGTATTTATATATGAAGGGCTAGGGTTAATGAGGCTAACAAACTAATGAGCTAACAGTCTTATAAGGATCCTTTGTAGGTGGACCCTTTCCAATAGATATTCAAACAATAAATATTTGATGTAAGTAGAAATTAAAGAAGAAATTAAATCAAATCAAGAAATACGTTTCACGATCAAAATTGGACTTGATGACACTCGTCTTATCACACCAAGATAAGTCAGCCTAAAACCCAAATAATACTATAAATGTGGAAGTGGAATGAAAATAAAACTCTAATTATATAAAATAATGTGGAAATTTATAATCAACATAAATACACCCCAAACGTTGTTGTCACATGTACAAACCTCTTACATGTTATAATTGAACGGGAAGAAAATACAAGTCTTAAATGAAATTGTTTCTATAATAGAACAAGATCATAAAACGGATTGAGAGGGTTCAGTGAGATGAAAAACAGTTACCTAACAAATTTTCACAGTAAGCCTCGGATGTAGAAAATGAGAGAGTAATGGTTCTGATGCGAGCAAAAAACCTAAAGAAGTGTACAAGAAAGGGGTAAATACCAAACAAGACAATACTAAGAAAGAAAACTCCAAAACACAAAGTTAAGTAATATGGAATATTGGTACTCTTAACCAAATCTTCACAACAACAACCTGCATTAAACTTGGCAAACCTAATAGTGCACAATTTAAATAGCTCATATCTCAATAACAACACTCAAAAAATTTCATAACAACAATACAAAAGACCAAGTTCATCTTTCACAATTTCAACAAAAAGGCCCTTACGAGTTCACAAATGATATAGATATGCAATGTAATAAGATGCAATGCCATGTTTAGTGGTGCTTGTGTGACCTAATGATAAAACCTATTTTGTCTTACTATGGGACCATGGGAGACTTATAAATCTAAGCATTTGACCTAACATATGATACTGTAATGACCCTCCAGGTCATGTTCTTCATCTTTGATCTTTTCAATCTTTACATTTTTCATGTGGTGACCCCAAGTTATTTATGACTTCGTGGGACTGAGAGTTCTGTCACCTAGTCATTCATTTAGCTTATATCCGAGTTCAAATGTTTTGGATCTTTTGAACCTTGAATGATGACATTTTATCAAATGTTTAGGAAGATGACACTAAAATGTACTTTTAGGCTAGTCTCACAGTTTGCATTACTCTCAAGGATTCAGTGTGAGTCTGTGCGCTATAGTCATTTAAGCTTTTGACTTAAGTCCTAACTTTGAATTTAATAAACATTGTGAGTAAACAAACCCACATGACAATTTTATCAATGGGGTTACCTCTAGATTTTTGAGTTTTATCTAGAACAACCATTTTTTGTCCCGAGGCTTTGTGGCTAATTTCGACGATCCTTGTGGATTTTGGCAAAAAAGGAAATTAGGTGTGGTACACACTTTTCGTTGAAACGACCTTGGATGGAAGTTTCAATGGTTCCACTGAGCCTGAAATACCTAATTTTGTAGGGTGGCATATCTCGTTTGCATGCATGAGAATCTGAATAATTATCGAGTATCACATCAAAGTTTCAGACCCTTTACCACTTCAACTAAAAACTGAGGAGAACCCTATGTTCGTGCACCCTTAGACACATTCACAACTGGAAACAACCTTGTCCAGCACATCCAAGGGCAGGCTCCACCTCATGCATGATATGTGGAACATGCGTCTATGCGCCCACCCCTCATTTGCGACGTCCATCCGACTGGCCTACACACTAAAGTCGATTGTAAAAAGACCAAGTAAAATTGTGATTTATCCTCCATCTTAACTCAGACTTTTGTGATTCAAAGTCCCACATGATTTTAGTTGTTGAGGTTACATGATGGAGTGGTTGGATTGTGTTGGTGACCCTTCGTTCGAGGTAAATTTCACAAGCAAGTTGCTACCTTTATCTTCATTTGGCTAAAATTTTGATTTGATTGCTTGTTGTTTTTTGGGCCAATTTGGGCCACGAATAACGTTCAATTTTGGAATAAAATATTGTTGAATATTTATGACCTTATCATAGAATCAATTTAGGATTCCTAGTGCGGATATCACACTCCCATGTTGAGACGATTTTGCATCCTTCTCCACTTGTTGACATTTTAGTGTCGAAATATTTTTAATGGCTTCGTGATCAAGAATTTGATAGTGTAACATTTTACAGAGGCATTTTTGGAAGTAGGTAGATCGTGTGTAGTGGATTTGAAGCGCTTGTGGTCTGTTTTGAGGTAGGCTTCGGTGTCCTTTTTTTATTGAGATTCTTATATTATACCAAGGATTGACTTCATGTAATTTTTGTTTTTACTTGTTGGGGTCTAGGCCTCCTCTTTTTGTTCCATGTTTCCACTATTCGGTAGGAGTCTTAGGCTTAGTGCGAGTGTTGAGATCCTTAGTTTAGGCATAACTTCAACAATGGTGTAGTTCATGCTTAGTCTTGTTAAATTAGGTTGTAACTTAAGTTCTTTAAATGGTTTTTTATCGCCCATGTATTTACTTTTTTCACCCTATAGGGGTAGTAGCATAATTGGCGACTCGTCATAGTCATGGGTTGGTGTCCTGCTATTCTCAATCAAGGACATGAGTGGTATGATTGGGGTAGGGTGTTGTCCCTTGACATGATTTCCCTTTTAACGGATTTAAGAACTCTTATAATGTCCTTTGCATTTTGCTGAGAAACTGACATGTTATACTTTTATTAAAACTGTTTATATATTTGGCTCGAGGCCATATGCATGTGTTGAACTTTTTTAAATTCTCGTGGGTTTTGTGGTACGATCTCAGTCCATGCATTAGGCATAGCGAGCATTCATGGAGATTTATTGTTTTTCTCTACTTTTATTCTAAACTAGTTTTAACAAGAGTCATACCATCTTGATCACTTAATTTATTGGTTTTTAATATTATGATGTGTTAGGGACGTGCTCCTTAACTACCTGAGATATTTGAGACATTCGGGATGCACATAGTACCTTTGATAGTGAGCACGTGACCTCCCTTTGTTGCATCATTTTAGCTGGTCATGATTCTCACACGATTGAAGCGCCAGACATTGTATACACACTACCCATGTCCCATGGATTCCTTTGTCTTTATTACCCACCAAATATGAAGAGAGAACCATAAAGTTCCTACCTCACCTTAATAACAAGGACATAGGTCCATACACCTGGTTACATACGGTTCCATTGCATCCTCTTAATTCATTTGTATTTCCTATCACCAGTATACTTGTTTGCACCCTCCAATTTATAGGGCTTATTGGGTTATGTTTGTTGTTTATCACTTTCATTCTTATGGGGGTATCGTTAGATTATTATTTGACTACTTGTTGTTCTCTAATACTTTTATTGAAGTTGATAGGGTTGGATCCTAGACTTTAAGATGTGGGTCTTTATTGACCTAGGTAGTTGACTTGTAATTTGTTTGCCTATAAATTGGTTCTTGGCTTGCGCACCTGGTACATTATTGACTAGCCTCTTACTCATTATATATTGTTTCTTGTGCTTGTTGTCTATCTAGTTCAACGTCTCCTATTTTTTTATGTGTGTTTTTCTCTTTTTATTACATTTTGTTTAGGCTTGTGTTATCTTCTAAGTTGAGTCGGTTGTTGACTGTTCAGTACCATTTTTTGTGCTCATACTACACTTCTTCTCCCTACGAATCATAGTTCTAATTATCACGTTTGATTTGGAGTCATGTAGAGCAGCTTGGAGTTTTGATATTAGGGTGAGCTCTTAGAATATGGAGCTACGTATTTTCATCTCTTTTTGCTACGCTTAGTCTTTGTATTTTATTCAGAGAGAACTTGTACTTATGTTGGAGTTTTGAAAACCATTAGTATCGTTTTTGATTAAATGCTCAACTATTATTTGATGTTAAGTCTTGGGATGCTTCCTTGTTCTATTTTCTTATATTACTCTTTTTTTCTTTGTGATACATTTTTACACCTTATTGATGGCTTCTAGATTATAGTTTGTTGCTCATAAATGAAGGTGAAGGATTCGGCTTACCTATTGGTGGAGTAAAGTAGGTGAAATTATGACCTCAGAAATTAGATCATGATAATTTGGTACCAGAGTTCTAGGTTGACTGACATTATTGATCTAACGACTTGTTCCCATCACTAAAGAAAAGACATCGGGGAAATTTTGGGCCGAAAACATTTTCGTAGTTACTTGAGAATTCCTAGCCTAGTCTAGATTTGGATGAAATAAGATTCAGTTAGGTATAGGGAAATCTGATAATAAAGGAGAGATCTAAAAATTAATTTGATTGGATGAGCCGATAGCAACGACGTAAAAGAACTCATATTACTTTACGAAATTGAATTCGGCTAAGTAGAACTTTTAAAACTCATCCTAGCATGAAATGGTAGTTTTCGAGTGTCATGGGATGAAGGTGTGTTGTGAAATAATGTAACTCTTAATTTATCTCTTTATTCCTATAAAATCCATTAGGATGGACCCGCTGTGGCGGGATGGGAGCCTCCATCGCAGGGAAGTCACGAATTAATTATAAAATGAACCACAAAAATGTCATTGCTATGCAAATTTCTTTCTTAAGAATTAGAAGACGAACTAGGGCGACTTCTTGGTAGTTTTTCACCATTTTTGAGGCTACATGACAAATCTGGAGAGCACCCCCCAAATGCGACTGGCTTCGTCGTCCTCTCAGAGATCTCACACAAGCCCTTAGAATTTGTTATAGCATGTCATCAGTTAAAATTGCGGAAAATTTAAATCTTTTACATACTATGTGAAGTATACTTAGACTTCATAATTAAAAATCATAATAGGATACATACAATATTCTTAAACTTATCGCTCATAGTAAAACAATCTATACAAATCAAGACTTAGCCCATAAATAGTCAATATGCCATATAGGCCTTAATAAAAAGGAATCCAAAAAACATAAATGGAAATACGAGTATTCTTAAAATCTACTAAAGTCTTTGTAAGATGGAATGATGAAAAGATAGCATCCCCGAACATGAGGACCTACCAATACTTAGAGAAAGAGTTCCAAGCTTCTTCATTTGACCTTCTTAATCTTCATTGGCCGAACCCTACATTTGTAGTAATATAAAGTAATGAACTTAGTACGCCACATGTACTAAGTATGGGCATATACTCATAACATTTAAGGACATGCATGAAAAAGGATAATTTATCATTTCTTTGGAAATTATGCTAAGTTATATGAATGTCTTAAATGTACATATTGTAGAACTTATATAAGTTATGAATTTCATCAACATACAGCATGATCATAATCAAAGACATATTTTTATAGAGTCATGTTAACATTTCATATTCTATAGATCATATAAACATAAAACACAACACTTACCAATGATCACATCCCTAAACTAAAACTGCAATGGTCATGTGAAGCCCCATAACACCACACAACTCAGTAGATAAGGTAGGAGATCACAACGAAAGCTTTGCTTCATATAACTTGTAACATAGGTAGTCATCATCTCATAAAGCAATATAGACCAGTAACATGTTCATTAACGTAACCAATTTCCTATAAGAGTAACAACATGTATCATAAGCATCATACCTTTCATGTTATCATATTACATAAGAACAATCTCCTAGGACTTCCCTTAGAGTCAACTTGTGCAATGTCTAGGTAGAGTTCTATGCCCCTACCTATACTAAGTAGAATCTTCAAGTTACCCTAGGCAACGTCCATAGACTTGTCTTTCATTTTACATGAGGGAACATTCTCCTTAACCGAAATTAGACAGTGTAAGCTAAACATGGAATCTTGTGTCATTAAACCCCAAACACAAAGAAGGTGGTCTACCGGCCAAAGTAGAACTAAACAAGACATTTTATTGGTGGATCCACTAGCTCGTATCCTATGGTGGAAAAATATTAAAGAACTAGGATATATATTAAAGACCCATTGTTCCACATTACATGGAAGCCTCTATCTCATGAGAGTCATTGTGAACATACCTTCCAACTAGGTAAGGGACACTTCTCATATCTAGTTCATCGGTGCTAAGCTAAAGTCCCTTTGTGAATAACCTTTAAGTCATAATTTATTCATAAATATTTTCATAGGTCATAGGATATTAACTCCTTGTATAAACATGATCATGATCTCTTTAGGATTAGATGAGAATTTCCTTTCACCGCAAACCTTCATTTGTGAGATCATAATCATCTAGTGTAAAGCATACAAAAGAATATCATAAACTTGCCTTATCGTATTCTTGTCATGATCTCACAATTATCATATTCATAGCCCAACTTATATACATAGCATTTTCATACATACTCCATTACCATTGTAACATCATTTATAGGCTAACATAAACAACACAGTATAATCATGACTTTAGAAGACTTACCTATTGCTTCCAAAGACCTTATTAAAGAATTTATATTCAATATACAATAATCATCCAACAACATAGTGAAATACTAAATAGCATAACCAATACAAACTCTTCAAGTCATATACAAGATCAATTCATAATATAGGATAAGGTAAAAGGTGATTTAGGAGTTCATTGAAGTCATAGTCCCAATCCCAACAATCACATGTTATCAAGTAGTAGATAAAATCCAATTAAAACCATAAATTTGATAAGGAACATACTTCACATGGAAATATGACATTACAAGTCAAACATTCAACAATTTACACTCAATCAACCATAGAAAACCATTATTTTTTATAAATAGTCATAAATCTAGAATTAGGAAGAAAACCCGTTTTGTAGAGTAAAAAGACTAGGAGTTGGATTCTTGAAAATCATATTCGAAAGGAACTCTTTGATAATGTAATCCCAAGAGTGACAAACTCATACCTTATTGACGAATAATCCACAAATTTTGGAAAAATCTTGAAGTCCTCGTCTTCGTACTTATGATATTCTTGTTCTTCAACCTGATTTGGAACGTGTAAAGTGGTCTAAAACTGACCTATAATCCATATAGAGTCTTCCTATAAAATACCCAAAAGACCATCCACTTAAATGGGTTAGAAGTTAGATTATCAAAATTACGACTTTAATGATTCGAGGAAGTGGATGCGCGTCGCGGGGCAAATTCCCATTCTTTTTTTGAGCTTTTGGGTCAAGGTAGTGAGGATCGTGTCAGCCTCTCAATTCTTGAGGCAGCGTGCCTCGTGAAGGTTGTTTTTCACGCACCACCTTCTCCAAATCTTGCTCGCGCACGCTGGTTTTTGGCAGACTGCCTATCCATGTTTCTATATATGTCTTTGTACCGAAAACAAGATATTGCTCGACCAACTCATTTCGGGGGGTAATGCAAAGCAAGTAAAAAAACTATGTGCACCAGCCCTTAGCAATAGTGCCCTATATGATAGCAACCCAGCTGCTTGATCACATGGCTGAAACGTACCAAGAAATAGAAAAGAACTTCATGTTAGCCGAATTAGTGACTCACATGAATGAGTTGACCAAAAATATAGGGAAGATCAACATTTGATGCAAAAGGAATGATAAATGCATCCCTCCTTAAGAGCGAAGAAGGCCAAGGGACAACGAGGGAAATCATATGGTAGACATTCTCTCAATCATTCTTCGCAGGTTAAGTGAACATGATAGAGTGCTCGACCAGATGAAGGAGAACGTCGAAGTTATGAAATGAATAATTGGTTTTCCTTCCAGATCTGTCCAACTAATTGAGAAATCTATGAACTATGAGTTACCTCATCTCCACCCGATCAAACAATTGGGCTTACCTAGTGAGAGTGCGCAGGTCCCAATGATGGAGAGTGAGTAAGGACTTGCATCATGACACAACATTAACTAAGTAACTATTTGGGAGGCAACCCAAAATCATTTTTTCTATTTTTTGCTTGTTTTGAAATAATGGTGTGTTGGTTGTGCATGATGAATTGTGGAAAGTGTTAGGAAAGAACAAGTTTAGGGAGAAAAAAGTTCCATTTGGCGGATCGCCAAAAAAGTCTGTTACCCCGACCAAGTGCACCGTTGTAATCAAGGTAACTTTAAGCTAAAGACAAAAAAACTTGACGAGCCTAAGAAATTATTGGTGAGTCTCCAATCTATTCGGATATCCCTATCTTTAACACTGATTGGATTCCCAAAATTTAATGGGGGTTCTGTAAAACTCGGCGAGGTGAGTGAAGCCTCACTATTTTAAAATCTTTGCATCTTTATATCATTTTTGTTGTTGACTTGTACTCAGATTTGGATTGCGTTGTTGCCCAGCATCTCAATTACATCTTAATCAGCATCTAAGGTTTATTTCTAAGCCCTAAGATTCTTTTATGGAAAGTTGTACTCAAATGAAGTTACATTACTTTGTTGATCTGTGTTGGGCCTTGCTAGAAGGATTAGAATATTTATTTGCTTGTTAGGTTCACAAATTTTGCCTATATTGAGTTTAATAGTTTATAATGATAATTGTTCTTTAAAACGGATGATAAATCTTGGGCTGTGCAAGATTTTCACTAGGTCTAAGTTAATTTGAGTAGTGTATGCCTTTATTTGCCTTTCAAGGTTTGCAAGGTTGAAGTTGGGAAGTTGGGTCGAAAGTAGGTATATTGGGTCATTTGGAGAGCTGGGTCGAGCTCACTGAATAACTCAGCGGTTTGCCTAAAGTCCCTATCTTGCCTTTAAATTAAAGCTAAATGTGATTTTGTCTTCTGTAACTTTTGGCAAAAAGCATGAGGTCGCTGAATGCATACGGCTTCTCACCGAAAGACTTCTTGTTTTCCCTTTGTCTGCACCATTGTATTCTCTATTCATTTAACTCGGCAAACCGCCTAAGTGGTTGCGCGCTTCGCCAACTAGTTCAGCGAAAAGATTCTGCATTTGAACTTCCTTACTTTTGTTTGAATACTTTCTAATTTTTTCTCAAAGCTTTGCAAAAATGGCTAGTCCGAAAGTAGCTGGAAGAGATATGACACCCCGACAAATAATAACAAAAAATATAAGGGAAACAAATCCTCCCAAAATAGATTGTAGACACGTATTTTTTGACCGAATTTAATGTTTAACACCAATTTTTAGAGCATAAATAAGTTTATCAATCTAAATTAAATGTATTTTGATTTTTTATTATTTTCATTAAGTTTATTTAAAAGATATAAGAATAAACAACATAATATAATTTTTATTAGATAAGTTTATTTAATTGTTAATATATATGTATATATATATGTGTATATATATATATATATATATATTATATATATATATATATATATATATATATATATATATATATTATTTAAATAAACTATATTTCTTAATTATGTTTTTTTTGTTTTAATCATCCCTTAAGCTTCTATTTATTTATTTACTTAAATCAATTAATAATTATATAATTATCATTTATATATATATATATATATATATATATATATATATATATATATATATATAAAGAAAAAAAACCACTCCCACACACCCCATGACCCCACTCCCCAACTCCCCAGTCACACCACACGTACACACATTGACACATATACAAAAAACGGGAAAAAAAAAAAGAGGGAGAGGGGCAGAAAAGAAAGAACAAAAAGAAGAGAAGAGGAAAAAAATTTGCAAGCAAAAGAGAAAAAAGAAGAAGAGGAAATCAGACAGAAGGAAAAAAAAAGGAAAAAGGAGGCGGAGAAGAAAAAAAAAAAAACAAAAAGGGAAAGGAAAAAGAAAAATAAGAAACAACAAAGAAAACTTTTTTTCCCCGAAGAACCCACGCACAAAGAAAAACACAACTAAAAATAGTGGATTTCGAGGTTTCAAGTTCGTGGTTCCTAAATTCATTCTTTTCGTGAAATAATTTCTTCAAGAGGTAATACTAATTTTACATTGTATTAGTTATATGTCATGATAATGCGAGAATGAATTGCAATATACATTGAAGTTGTTAAATTTTGCATGTGTTTAAACCATTAATATTTATTGATGTTGATATACGAAGTATGTTCAAATGTTCATATCAACTTTATGTTTAGATCCTTTGTATATATTTAGTGTGAAATTATTATAACATATCATAATTTATTTTATATTTAAATAAGTCATAGTTTATTTTATATTTAAGTAAAATTATTGTCCAAGTCATTTAATTTTTAATATTTAGTTTTTAATGATAACATGTGTAGCTATTATGTAAATATATTAATTTAGTTAGTAGAATTTTCGTTTAATGTTAGTGACGAAAAAAATTTGAATAAAAATGGAAGAAAAATATTATAATAATAATAATAATAATAATCAAAAGAAAAAGGAAAAGTTAAAAAATAAAATGTGTGAAAGAATATAATAAAAAAGGGGAAAAGAGAAAACAGAAAAAATAAGTAACAGAAAAAGAAGTAGAAAAATAATAATATTAAAAAAAATGCAATTGAAGAAGCAAGAAATTATTTTTTGAAAGTTTCTTTGTCCAAACAAAAAAAATTAAGTTGAATAAAAAAAACAAATAAAACCTTGAAAGTATAAAAAATAATAATAACAATAAAATAATAATAATGATAGCAAAAGATGAGAAGGTAAAAAGAGAAAAAAAAAAAAGGAAATGTAAAAAAAAGAGAAAAAAAATAATAATAATAACAAAAGAAAAGTAAAAATAAAGGATATCTTATTTTATTCCGCTTTGTTTGATTAAATTTATATGCTTATATATATTTTTAATTAAAGGACATAGACTTATAAAATTGGATAGTTTTAAATAGGGAAAATTGTATATAATAGCAAACTAATAACCTAAAATAAATGGAATAGCTAGGGTTTGATTTAATTGTGCTCCATAGCAAACGTTAGCTAAAATTGCCAGCGTCTCTCTCCCAGAATCTCACTCGCCACTCTCCATTCTCATTCGTCTCTCTCACTAAATACACAGAAGTGTATAATTCTACTTCTCTTTTGTATAAAGAGAGAGAAAGTTGTATATACACATGCAAAAATATATATCATCTTGTTATACACTTAATTATACAATTTACAAACATTTTACTTCAAATATTGCATAGAAAAAGGTCAACGAATTATACAATTGCGAATTATACAATTGCAGTGAAATATAATTTTCTCTAGCTTTATAAAACAGAAGTGTATATATTGTGTTTCTGTTTTTGTACAAAGCGAGAGAAAAACATATATCTTCTTGCTATACACTTAATATTGCAGAGAAATAGGTAGTGAATTATACAATTGTGCATTATACAATTGCAGTGAAATAGGATAGCGAATTATACAATTGCAGCGAAATAGGCCAGCGAATTATACAATTTAGGCCAGCGAATTATACACTTGTATATGTATAGCGAATTATACAGTTTTTTATTTGCTATGGAGCACAATTATGCAAACTTTGCTATAGCATACAAATATGAATATTTTGTTTACTATATGTGAAAGTTGCCCTTTTAAATATATCGGATAAATCAATGATTGGGATTTGGGGGTAAATACATTTGTTTTAACAATATAATATTCAAAAATTAGTTAAGTCATAAAAGTCCATAAAGCGACCGTGTTTGAACCATGGGACTCGAGGGATGCCTAATACCTTCTCCTCGGTCAACAGAATTCCTTACCCAAACTTGTTCGCAGACCAAACAAAGAGTCATTCCCTTTTGATTAGGGACTAAACAAAAAAGGTGACTTGGAACACCGTAACTCAATTCCAAGTGGCAACTCTTAAAAAATTTTAAATAATCCCCTAATTAATTACGTCACTTAAATTGGAATAACCCTTACGCCGCCGCGTGAAAAAGGGGTGTGACATCTTTGGCGACTCCGCTGGAGACTAAAATTCGAGCTTGTAAACATGGACTTCTACATGACTTATATTTATTAACATACTTATCGATTTGTGAATATTGTGTTTAATGGAATAATATGTTATTTGCTTGCTTATTTAACCTTTTGATAATATGTGAATTATCATATAACTATCTTTCCTCGCGCATCCATCTGAGTCTTATAAGATACTTTATTCAGAGATGCGATTACGCTCCCGAGCCATGAGATACCAGAGATGCGGCAACGCTCCTGGGAAGGATTCTATAGTAACACATGTCTTAGGATGGGAATGACTAACAGTGAGGCCACAAAGCCCTGCTACTACTAAGCTTTCCCTTCTCGACTTGAGTAGTTCGCTCGTTTTTTGGCCAGTCTAGACACCTTCCGTATTAGAATGTTTACCTAGTAAAACAAACCTCAACAATGACTATCCCTAATAGGATTCGATTTATCTGCGTTGCATAATGTGTAATTAAGGGGAGCTCGACATAAGGGTCAAGCCTGTCTAGAAGAAGTATACCTACTTGAGACTATCATGTACATTATTTGTGTTACTTGTTGCATTATTGGGAAGACTATACAAATGTTGATCGCCTTTAGATGAATGAATTATAATGAAAAATTAATTATAACGAAAATCACCAAATTAAAGTTTTGACGTAATCCTTTTATTAAACACAATTTTTTCTATCAAAATTCATATTTCTTTTACAAATAGAAAATCTATTATTACCATCAAAGTTTTTCTATATCAAAAAAAAGATTGAAAATTTAATTAATAAAAAATAAAATACAATCGAATATACTAATATTTTTAGTTTTGGAAAAATTTTAAGGGCTATTTATATATATTATTTTTTTCTCATTCTTCCTTTAATAACTATTTTAAAAAAAAACTAATAAATAAAAATAAAAAAAATTTAGTTTTTTTTTTGTGTGTGATTTTTACGTTATTCTTTTTTTTTAAAAAAAATATTTTATTATTAAAAAAAATTACTTTTTTTTGTGTGTATGATTTTTCCGTTATTCTTATTAAAAAATAATATATTTTATTAAGCCTAGTTTTTCACTATCATAATATAGAAAAATATAAATCCATATGGAAAGGGAGATAAGAGACAAAGAGAGGACCAATCACCTCGATTCATGATATGGGTAAGGCCCCAACACTCTTGAAGACATGGTATGAAAATATGACAAGCCATGGACGAGGAATGGTATTCAAACGCTTGAGATTTCTACAAAGCCTTTTGTATGTTGAGCCATGACGGGATATGATAGAAGCACTAGTGCATTTTTGGGACCTGTTAAGGAATGTATTTCGTTTTTCTGGTTGTGAACTCACCCCCACCCTTGAGGAGATAGGGGCGTTCATTGGAAAGGGTAAACGTCTTCACAAAGCAGAGCCTATGATACCAAAACATATTAATGGGAGGAGGTTTCTAGAATTATTGCATATAAATGAGAATTATATAGGTGGTTGTCTCGATAATGGATGGGTTCTGTTAGAATTTTTGTACAAAAGGTATGGCAAAAGTGATGGATTAGAAGTGTATGGAAAGAAACTTCGCAATAATGGGTGTCGTCTGACCTGGGAAGCACACAGTTATGATGCCTTCGTGGTGGCTTTTTGGGGGATCATGGTATTTCAATAAAAGGGAGGAAAGATTATCATGAACTTAGCTGCAGTCATTACAGCTTTTGAGAAAAAGCCTAATGTCACCCTCGTACCAATGATTCTGGCAGACATCTATCTTGCATTAACTATTTGCAAGGTTGGAAAAGACTACTTTGAGGGATGCAATATGTTATTACAACTATGGATGATTGAACACATTCGTCATCACCCTTATGCAGTGGACTTTAAAGTAGAATGGAATGATTATATTGGAGGTCACGAAGAAAGAATCAAAGGTCATAGATTTCCGAAGGGTATTGAAGCTTTGAAGCAACACCTCAATAATCTGACTGCGGACAAGATTGTGTGGAATTATCATTGGTTCCATCGGCCGAGGTGATATACATGTCTACTTTTCGATCATTCATCGTCCTAATGGGTCTTCGAGGTGTCCAACCTTATATGCCACTTAGAGTTATGCGACAACTTGGGCGACGCCAGTTTCTACCACCTAATGAAGATATGCAAGAATTCATGTATGAGTTTCATCCCGAGATACCTTTAAGGCGATCAGAGATATTTAGGATTTTGGGGGATGCATACTCTCAAGTCCCCACGGTATGGTGAAAGATCGCACAAGAGGCGAGGTGGACCAAGCGTAATTAGACTGGGTTCATGATCAGCCCTTTCCTAAGGTTATGCCAGAAAGGTCAATAAAAGGACCTATAGATCGAGAAGTATAAATTGAGGTTAAGATTAAACAAGCTCACCTCAAAGTCGAAAAAGCTACAAATCTACTCTGGATATCCTGAGTAATGACCTGAAAAACGCTAAAGAGGAGTTGGCCCAACGTGATGCGATATTTGAAGTTAGAGTTAGAAAACACCGCTCTACCATTCTAACCTTACACAAAGACTTGGGCATTGCCACAGGCGCTATGGAGCAACAGGAAGAAAAGTATATAAAAGAAAAGGCCCAGCTTATCTGCACACAGTCTAGACTCCAAACTCAAGTTAAAGCCTCTATGGAACGGGAAAGAGAAATAGCAAGGCGTTTCAGTGCTTATCAAGTAGACTGTGAGATTGAGAGAGGTCAAAGGATAGCCGAGCGAGATGCACTTTCCCTTCAATTTGAAGAGCTCCAAGAACAAAGGGAAAATTTGATGCATGAAGTCAATACTGCTCACCCATGGTTACAAAATTGTTATGACAATATGGATGAATCCAGAGACTGAATACTACAACTCATGGATGAACTCAACAATGTTTATGCTAGATATTTACACCAGAACGATGAGAGTTTGGGCCGACAGGCCTGTGCTTTGGCTCCATATCTACCAAAAGCGTTGACGAAGATTGATAAGGGTCTTGGAGATGATTGAGATTCGAGGATTCAGTTTCTTTTCGAGTCTATTTTCTTAGTAGTGATTATTTCATTTTATCATTATTTTTAGTTTTTTTTCTCTTTCTTTTCGTTTTGTTATTTTATTTCATTTAGAGTCTATCTAAGTCCAAGGTACTTCTGTTTTTTTTTTGTTTGTTTGTTTTACTCAAATCATTGTTTGAAATATTTGAAACTGAATGAAAAAGATTTGCTTTCGGTCACCTTATGTGCATATGTCATGCAAAAAAAATTAATATCTTTCTCGAACTACGCAAGATCTGATTCATGGGCCAAACATGATACGTAGGCAACCCAGGGGGTTCGATCCAAATTATTATTATTATTATTATTTTCTTTTCTTGTTTCTTTCTTCTCTCTTAAAAAATGATAATCATAATGATAATAAATAAATAAATAAATAATTAAATAAATAAATAATAATTATAAAATATTAAAAAACTAATGAAGAGAAGAATGTCTAGGTAAGCCGGGATGAAACATAAGTTCCTCCATATTAGAAGTATGTATGTGGATGCAATATTCATAATTTCTTAACACTAATCAGTTTGTTACTCCATTAAGAGAGAGAGAGAGATAGAGAGAGAAAGAGAGAGAAATAAAGAGAGACATACTAGCTTAAAGGTAGTTGGTTTGTGGTTAAACTGGCATCACATCCTTACAACATAAGATCGAAAGGAAAACATAAAATGGCCCCCAAAGATGGAAATGAATCGGACAATGATGAGGAGATCCAAAACCAGATGACTTCACAAGAAACAAGGACAACCAAAGAGATAAGGGCGTTAAAACAACAAATGGCAGAGATGTACGAGGCTTGGATGAGTGGACAACCTCCACCGTCTTCAATCCGAGACTATTTTTAATACAAATATGTCTCACCCTATCCAGGTGTCGACAAGCAATCCGATATATCCCCCTGGATTCGGCCCCTATGCTAACACATCCAATGTCGCTGGAACTTCTATGGTGTGCCCTTCCAATACGCCTGTGATAAGTAATCCACTTTTTGTGTAAACTGCCCCGACTAAAAGCATCCCGCAACCAACGATTGTGCCCAAATACAATAGCGATCCTCCGCCCAAAGTTCGGCGTGATCAGAGTTACACTCTTGAAGAGGCCATTATAATTCCAAACTCTCATCCTCACATTCATCAATATAGTTCCCCTATCGAAATTGAGAAGATGGTCAAGAATGAGGAACATGAAGAAATGACTAAGAAAATGAAGAGTTTGGAACAGAGTATAAGAGATATGCAAGGACTAGGAGGCCACAAAGGCATCTCTTTCAATGACTTGTGTATGTTTCCTCATGTCCATTTGCGTGCTGGTTTTAAAACTCCAAAGTTTGAAAAATACGATGGTCAGAGAGACCCCATAGCTCATCTAAAGAGATATTGCAACCAATTGAGGGGTGCAGAAGACAAAGAAGAATTACTTATGGCCTATATTGGGGAAAGCACAGTAGGGATTACATCTCAATGGTTCATAGATCAGGATATCACCAACTGGCAAACATGGGATGATTTGGCTAGATGTTTTGTACAACAATTCCAATATAATATTGACATTGTTCCAGATCTCTCCTCGTTAGCCAAGATGAGAAAAAAGACCACGTAAAATTTTCATGAATATGCTATCAGATGGAGAAAACAAGATGCTAGGGTTAAAGCACCGATGAAGGAATCAGAGATGATTGACGTTTTTCTCCAGGCGCAAGACCCTGATTACTTTCACTATCTGCTTTCTGCCGTAGGGAAGACATTCGCTGAAGTTATTAAGGTAGGGGAAATGGTGGAAAATGGCATCAAGTCTGGAAAGATTGTAAGTCAAGCTGCCTTAAAAGCCACAACACAAGTGCTTCAAAATGGTTATAGAAATATTGGAGGGTAGAAGAAAAGGGGGGATGTGGCCACTATTGTATCAGCGCCTAGGACTCATGTTCTAGGTAATTCCCCACAATACTATTTTCCTTCCCAAGATCCATAATATTCTGTCTCATACATTCCGTATCATGTTTTTAATGCACAACCAATTGCACCCCCTTGTTATCCACAATGGCGTGCACCAACTCCACAAAATCATCAACCACCGCCACAAGTTCATCAAAATACTGCTAGAATTCCTTTCCGTCCTAGACCACAATACAAAAAGGGATATGGTGTTAAAGATGAGTGCACTCCTATTGGGGAGTCGTATGCTAGCTTGTTCCAAAAATGAAGGACGTTGAATGTTTTGAGTCCTATTGAGGGAAAGATTTTGAATCCTTCCCCGAGAAATTTGGATTATTCTCAACATTGCGCATATTGTTCTAATTCCCAGGGCATAACATAGAGAGATGCTGGTATTTGAAAAGGGCTATTCAGGATTTGATCGATTCTAATCGAATTATAGTTGAAAGTCCAAGTGGACCCAACATCAATCAAAATCCATTGCCGAGGCATACTGAAACAAACATGCTAGAAATGATGAAGGGTGATGAAGAGTTTGCATCTCCGTATAAGTCAATCCTTAAGGTTGGAACTGGCATTGAGAAGTCAGCAAATGTTGTTGATTTAACAAAAATGATGCCTTTAGGGGCGGAAAATGTGTTAAAAAAGTTGAGTCCATCAAACACACCCATCTTAACTGTGAAAGGAGCCCTTGAAGATGTTTGGGAAAGCCCGAGTAAGGCAAAATCATTTGTTCCAAAAGGGCCAAACAAGCCTATCTTGATCATGCGAGGGCCCATATTCCTCTTGTGCTGATCAGGCCAGCATCCCGGCTCCCAATGACTAACCCCAAAGTTGTTCCTTGGAGTTATTAGCCTACTATCGTGACATACAAGGGAAAAGATATTGAAGAAAAAATAGATGAAGTAGGAGGAATAACCCGTTCAGGAAGATGTTATTTCCCAATGGAATTAAGGAAAACTAAAAATGACCAAATACAAATAAAGAGTCCGGTCACTGAAGAAGAGGCAGAGGAATTCCTATGGAAGATGAAACTATCAGACTATTCCGTGGTGGAACAATTAAGAAAAACTCCAGCCCAAATATCTTTGTTGTCTTTGCTAATACATTCTGATGAACATCGTAAGGCTGTAATGAAAATTTTGAATGAAGCACATGTTCCTAGTAAAGTTACAGTGAGTCAGTTAGAGAATATTGCTCGGAGAATATTTGAGGTAAACCGCATCACCTTTTCAGATGATGAACTACCCAAAGAAGGTACAGGACATAACCAAGGCCTACATATCATTGTAAAGTGTGAGCTTTTATATGTCACTCGAGTTCTAATTGATGGAGGATCTGGAGCAAATATTTGTCCTTTATCAACTCTACAGAAATTGAATGTTAGTGCTGAAAGGGTCGGACCCAACAATGAATGTTTTAGAGCTTTTGATGGGTCAAAGACAGATGTCATAGGTGAGATAGAACTCTTACTAACAATAGGGCATGTGGATTTCGCTGTGAATTTTCAAGTGTTGGATCTCAACGCGTCCTACAATCTATTGTTGGGGAGGCTATGGGTGCATAAGGCTGGAGCAATCCCCTTAACATTGCATCAAATAATTAAGTTTGAATACGACCGACAAGAAGTGATTGTTTATGGTGAGGGGGATTTGTATATCTACAAAGAATCTTCCTCCCCTTTTATCATGGCGAATAATGAGAATGATGCACTGGTTTATCAAGCTTTTAAGGTAGTGGTTATTGAGCATCTTTATTTCAGTCTAATATATTTGTTCGTTTTCTTTTATACAGTGAGGGGAGTGTCATTTCAAAGCCAAAGATTTCATCGCGTCTGTGATGGTGGTGAATGAATTGCTGAAACATGGGTTTGACCCGGGTACATGCTTAGGAATCTGCTTGCAAGGGAGAGCTTATCCAGTGAGTCTATGAAAGAGCATCGGTACTTTTGGATTAGGCTACCAACCTAGAGTCGAGGAGCAAGTGAAGGCAAAGAAGAATAAGAGAGATTTATTGTCACTTACAAAGCCCTATACAACCAATCTACAAATCTTTCATCAAAGCCTGCGCAACAGAATCTTATCAATCATCTTTTCCAGAGCTAGTGATAAAAAGTAAGCGAAGAAATGATCAACTATTTTCAAGATTTATTTGTCAAGGTTGATATGGTGGACCTCGGAGAAGCCACTAGCGACAGATGTGTGCAATTTATTGGTCCTGATGTCAAGCTAAACAATTGGGAGGCCACCCCTCTCTCCGTTTAAGACGAGTCTTGGTAGTCTGTCTTGTTTTTTCTTTTGTCGTCAGATTCATTCAAGGATTGTAATTTGGATTTTAACTTGTCGTTTTATTTCAAACATTCTATTTCCCTTTTCAATAGGATGTAATTGCATCTTTATTTCAGTCTAATATATTTGTTCGTTTTCTTTTATACAGTTCTTTCAATGCCGATTCTAGTGATATGACATGCATGCAGAATTTTTTGCCAGATCTTAATATCCAATCTAATCTTCGACCTAATATTGAAATAATAAGTCAATATATCGAACATGGTGAAGACAGGGTATTTGAGAAAGTACGGAGGGATTTCAATCATTTTGAAAATAAGTCAAATCCAAACATGAGTGAAACTGAGACAATAAATTTGGGGGATCAGGAAATTATTAAGGAGACTAAGATAAGTGTACATGTTCTACCTCAAAAAGACGATATAATCAAGGCCATGTTTGATTACTAAGATGTTTTTGCGTCATCTTATGATGACACCATAACATAGTTGAGACTTTACTCTTTGTGAATTTCTGATTCACACTTACTCTGGACAATGCATATTACTCAATCTATTCTGAAGCTTCATATTTGAGATTGAGAAACTTCCTTCTCAATCACACTTAACTTGATGCACATCACAAGTCATGCAACACAAAAATCATGTCTACGCTATACAAAAACAACAACATGAATGCAAGAATGAACTCATTTTAACTCATATATTGCAAGTATAAGACACACAGTTATGGACTTAGAAGACAAAAACCGCCTATTGCACTAAGATTTAGAGTAATATTAACGAAGTGTACTGAGGAAGAGTATATCTACCCTCAAGAACATAATAAGAGAGGGTAACGGGACCAAATATCGGCCTCGGCTCCCATGTTGCGCCCTCAACAAGGTAGTTCCTCCATAACACCTTTACGGTGGCAACCTCCTTGTTCCTCAACCGTATCACTTGGCGATCTAAAATTTTAATGGAAACCTCTTCGTAAAAAAGGTTCTCATCGGCTCCTAACCCGTTAGATAATATCTTGGTGGCTTTAAAATTGGAAACTATTTTGCTTGTTGGATTTGAACCACGCCTTTCCCATTTCAACTCTAACTCATTTTGCAACTGAAACTTTACTACCCTATTTCGATAGTCTATGGTATTATAGCATTTGTGAAGCCAATTCATACCAAAAATTTTATCAAAATCAAGCATTTTTTATTCTATTAGATCAGCATGTGTACATTTATTGAGAACATTTATTGGGCAATATCAATATACTCTTTCTGCCCTAACACTGTCTCCTATGGGAGTACAAACTAAAAGTGTTTCATGTAAGATATCAGGAAGCGAGTCACATTTACTAGCAACTAAAGGAGTAACAAATGACAAAGTGGATCCTAGATCTAACAATGCATACACAGGAAAACATACGACATGCAACTTACCGGTGAACATATCATAGACTATAGTCGCGGACTATAGTCTAAGGAGAATGAACATGATGACCTAATGCTAATTAGAGAAGACTCGGTTAAATTCAAATAAATAAAATGCTACACCTAAGAATTGAAATTGAGATCTCAAGGTTCTAGCACTAGATGAAGAGGTCTTCAGTAAATTAAAAAGAGAATAATATTGGGTGTACCATGGGAATCGAACCCGGACTCAAAGCCAAATGTGTGAGATACATAAGTGTCACATATTATAAAAAATTATATGCTTCCCAATGGATTCGAGTTCACATGAGCACACCTATCAAGGACCCTCTATTGAATTTATCTTCATTCATGTGTGTATGTTTACTCGTACTTGATAAAATCTTTAACATAACAAATAAATGTCACACATGTTCATGTATCAATGCATAAGTATATAGGTGTAACTATATGAGCAATCCTCTAACTCAACACTTTAAGACACTATGCACATTAATATTTCATCATAATATACATTAACATCATATCATATAAGACATAATCATGGCATGTCCTTATATTCAGTTTCATATTCATACAAACTGAACCTAGGAAGTAACCTGTCCAGTATACATGCTCAATGCATAGATAATGTCTCATACCCTTGCCCATGCTAGAACACCTATCAAGTAATCCTAGTTAATGAAGTACATAACATATATCACATACATTTACATTACATTCATAGTAGTAGGCATTTAGTGAATTTGAGATCAACCTTTCATTAGACATTATGAACCTTTACTAAATTGTAAGCATGCATAATTTGTTATTCTATGTGTACATTACTCAACATGATTACATAATGGCTATAAACAACACATTGAGGGAGACACCCTCTTAATACCACATTACACTTTCAAGCATAGACAACACAACACAATAGCATAGGAGGCAAGCAAAGCTTTCTATTACACTTAAGAATTCTAACTTTAGATATTCATGGATTAACATAGGGGTACATAGGTAGGGGTATTCATTCCTTAATATATTAATAATGGCAGAACCTACACATAACCCTATCAGAATCATTCATGCTAATAACAGTAGTAACATGACCTAGATTCACAACTAGAGTAGAAAACTAGGCACAAGTTACACATAAGGTGATCATCATAACCATACATCCATATATTCATCAAATTTCTTTCAAGTCCATGTTCAACACATATATAATGAAAATGAAGTAAACAACCACCATAAGTGGACTATACCACACAATTTCATGCAAGGCTTCATTAACAATACTATAGAGAATTACAGAAGTAGAAATGTGGAGTAATTCTTACCAATCCTTTAACCTTTATTCATCATTGACCATTACTACTCCTCCACCAACAATTCAAGTACAAGGCAGTATCTAAAGGGAAAAAATCAAATATGAGGTCATGCATAAGCTACTACAATACTAAGCTAAAAATTAGTACAACACATAACCAACATACTAGAAAGTAGAAGAACATAGGTCCTAATCAATAACAAATTATCAACAATATACATATAGGTTCGTAGCTAAAGAGATCTTTACTCAATTGAAATCATGCTTCATAAACACTATCATTTAGATCATATCATATAAATATATCATTACTCAAACAAAATCATGCTTCATATACCCTAGCATTTAGATCATATCACATACATTACAACATTCACTTTATAGGCTACAAAAAGCTAGATCAATTTATAGCAAGAATCCTTTACTTTTGTCATACAATATTCATACCCATAGTTCATTCATATTATCACATGGTCTCTGCTGAATAAAAAAAGTACGAAAATAAGAAATGAAAGGAGTGGGATACGAACCCAAAACCTCTAGGTAAAGCTTAAGTAAAAATGAGAAGAAAATAAGTGTGAGGCGTGGGAATCAAACCCACGACCTCTAGGCGGAAAGGAGAGTTAAATGAAAAATAAAGTGAGGCTATGGGGGTTCGATCCCACAACCTCATGATCAATTCGAAGAAGCCATGAAAAAAAAATTAAAGTAAAAAGGGGTTGTGGGGGTTCGATCCCACAACCCCTCGGCCAAGAAAGAGAAAATTTAAATAAAAGAAATTAAAAGAAAATGAAGGTGTTGGGGCTTGATCTTGGGTTCGCAAGCCATGTCGACCAAAATAAATTAAAAATGTAAGTGTTGTCAAAGGGATTCGAAACCTGGTTCCCTTGCCAAAATTCCATATTGATACATAAGTCATATTCGAATTAAATATTGAAGAATAATTCTTCCTAGTTAGATCAAAATCGTGATCTTGCAATACATACAAGATGCATAAGTATAGTACCACATAATCTTAGGAAGATATGAATCACTTAAATGAACTATGAACGAAGCCTCATGGCTAGTATGTATAGACCTTTAAGTCTAACATACATTAAAAATAAGCGAACCTTAGATGTATGTAATGAAATGATGTAACCCTACAAGGGTTAAGTAAGAGTGTACAACACACTAAATGACCAAGGGCATTGGCACGTGATGAAAGGACCAATGAAATGATGAAATGAACAATGAAATGATGAAATGAACAATGAAATGATGAAACTCTAGAAGGGTTAAGTAAGAGTGTGAAACACACCACATGGCCAAGTGCATTGGCATATCATTAAATGAACATTCACGTAAAAAGGGGTGAGTAATTATGAAGATAAAATGTGCTAATGTTAATGAATGTACTGACAACATGATGAGGCTAATGTAAAAGATGAGATCAATCTCAAATAATCCGAAGTATATGTTACCAAAACATACTCACCTATGAGAGTATAAAGTTAATGAAGAGACCAGTCTCTATGAACACAGTAACAAAAGTATTGAGATTAACACACTTAATACTAATGATGAGATGAGAAATCATCTATTGAGATATGATGTCCTTATACTAGAAGCCATCTTCCATGACGTATGAGTTGAATGTAATGGAACTTTCTACTGAGCAGTGATAGACTACCTATGAGCGGTGATGCCTTCTTTCGGAAGGGCGGAGGTTCATGTAATTCTCATGAGATGAGACTGTTCAGCATGGGGGGTGTGGGTCTCCTTATATCTCCTAGTCGTTGGACCTATACTACCAATATAGGTATCTGGCGGGGTTCAAATCCCATGTACGCTAGCATGTTTTGGGTCACCTTGGCCGGTGATTCCACCTTTTTTAGGTGTGGGCGAGACACTGGATTTCATGACACTCACATGATCTATGTAGGTTAAAGTTAAAGTTTCCAGTGAATGAATGAGTCCAGCCTCAAATGATGCACATAATGAAATGAATTATACCAAAGGTGTTAGGATAGGATAATCAAGAGGTGAGCTAGACACAAGTAATGACACTACGTCATTCTTCATCATTGCACAGCGAACCCGATGAAAGTCTTAAACTACATCCGAGGTATAGCTGGTGTTCACACTAGCTTATGAATTAAATTAAATGAAGTACGTATGAATGAATGAAGCAGACTCTGTGTTTTCTAAAGAAGGCTCCCTTGTTGAGGTCCCATATGCTGAGCCCTCATTTTGGGTATGGCATATGAATGAATGATATGGAAAATGTTATGCGTAATATGCAATATGTTATGTGATATGTGAAAGATGTTATGTGTTGTGTGCAATATGATAAGTATGATCATGCACGTTACTCTCATGGAATGACTTTCCTAATCTAAATTTGGAAAACTCACTCACTTTCCTAATCCAAATTTGGAAAGCTCACTCACTTTCCGAATCCCAATTTGGCAAGTCCACTGACTTGACTTTCCATAATCATGTTATTAGCAAAGAAATATTCTTGCTCATGCATTTCCTTGGTCTATGATTTCATATACCCATACTTAGTATAATTGTGTACTAATCCCATACAACTCTATATTTGTAGGTGCAGGCACAGGTGGATGCTAAAGCTTACTGGTTGACGTTGCAGCTATCCGGACGTGGAGCTTTCATCCGAACTTGGTAGGAACTCATACTTTCGAGGATTTCTACCATTATTATCTAGCTTAGATGTAGTCTTTAGCTAGTGGATAATGTTCCACTAGTGTTTCTTTCAACTTTCATTTCAGACTTTGTATTGGTGCGGTTTTGGCAAGAATATGTTTAATGAAATTATGAACTGTTTCTTTCATTTGATTATCTCTATATTAGATGGTTGATTTGTGAACGCCTATGATGTTAAGTTTAAAATGTTTAGCATGAATTAAGAAAACAAAAAGTTCAATTTTCCGCTAAAATTAACCTAGATAAAGTAAGAATGATGCATGTAGGCTTGTCTGCGACCTCTGATAGGTCAACGACGCCAGTCTCGTCTGGAATCTAGATTCCGGTCGTGACACATTTGTGGCAACATATGTATGTTCTATTCGATAAAATGTTGAATTTTGCAGTACAAATTGCAACAGATATTTCATATGTGGTAGTATATGTATATCCTAAAATATTGTTTTTGGTATTAATTCAATTAAATAGTGACGTATTACAACATGTAACACTAATATATAGTCCTACAACATGTCTAAGTATAAAATTATCATCTAATACAACAACCTTCATCAATTATATTAATTATCATACCAATAGTTCATCATACAATGACTAAGTAATTTCATATGCTAGTTATACAACACCCTTGTAAATCGTTGTTCCAAGTGTTAAGCATCTTTTTATTGCTTAATTATGGTCTAATATAGTAAAATATGTTTCAATTTGAAAGTTTTGCATTGCTAAATTTCTCAATTTATCCATTAACCCATCCATCAAATGTCATTTATGGCAACATATGTGCGTTCTATTCGATCAACTACTGAATTTTACATCAGAAATTGAAATTGATATTTAATCTGTGGAAAAATATTTATATTCTTAAATGTAGTTTTTGGTACTAATTCGATTAAATTATGACCTAATACAACATGTAACACTAATATATAGTTCTACAACATATCTAGGTGAAAAACTATGGTCTAATACGACAACATTCATCAATTTTATCAATTTTTTTTACAAATACTATCATACCACTAGTTCATCATACAATGACTAAGTAGTTTCGTATGATAGTTATATAACACCCTTGTAAATCGTTGTTCCAAGTGTTAAGCATCTTCTTATTGCTCAATTATGGTCCAAAGTACTAATATATGACTCAATTTGATAGTTTTCCATTGCTAAATTACTCAATTTATCCATTAACCCATCCATCAAATGTCATCTGTGGCACATACGTGCATTTTATCGGATAAAACATTGAATTTTGCAGCAGATATTGAATATGTAACAAAATATGTATATCCTAAAATGTATTTTTGGTACTAATTCAATTAAATTGTGTCATAATACAACATGTAAAGGTTCATTCTAGAGTTTTACTCCCCTCACTCCACTAACACACACTCCAAGCACTCTCACTTATTATAAAAAGGTTAATACTTCGGTTAAGGTTTCCTTAATTCTCATTTCACTAAGAAAAAAAATCTATTGTTTTTTATTTTCTTTCCTTTATTGTTTCTCCTCCTCTCACTCAAATTTCCATAATAAGATGTTTCCACCATAGACAAATATAAGTCTCTACATGCTCTTTTCGTGGGTGAACAATGTAATTATGTTGTTATCAATTAATATGATCTCTTCTTCAAGTGTGCTCTTAGTGCACGGGTGATAATAATTGTTTTTTTTTTTCGGTTAGATATTTTATAAAGGAGTGTAGATTCATTATTTGACAAGTCTTCTTAATTTATAACATCTTGTCTGGTCTGGTAACAGAGTGCAGGGGGTAGCTACCTATGGTTTTTTTTTTTAGGTGGTTTTGTGATAGAGTGCATGGGTAGCTTTGATCCACCACTTTTAAAGAACGAATGGTGATGCACCTCTAGGTTTAATCTCTCAATGTTGACTCTAGATTATCCATTCATGTCTTTTATTGTTGGCTGAAGTAGCAATATACGGCCAGAGCGTTTCAGATGTACATTTTGTTATTTTTATTGGTGTTAATTCCTTGTAACTATGGATGTGTAGCTTATTCTAGCCTTACATGTGACTGTATCAACTATCAATGGCATGTTTCTGTTTATGCTTTTCAAATTATATGCTTCAATTTGTCTGTATTAATGGTGATACTATTTGCATGTACGCATAATTGACATATGTTGCAACATCTTTAAACAGGTAAGTAGGGGTGTCAAATGGGCGAGTTGGGTTGAAATTAGAAATATTAAAATGGTTTCAATATAAATTGGGTTGGGTCTTGACCCACCCAAGTTCACTTTGGGCTTAAATGGGCTAAAAAATGGGTTAGGTCTTGACCCGCCCAATTTGACCCGATTAATCTCAATAATTTAATATATTGATACTTAATTTTTATAATCATAATTTTGAACTTCCGCTCAAGAATTTTTTGTTAAAAAAGTAACAAATTGATAGATAAATCCTAAAAGATTTTAAATAGATGATAATTCATACCTTCAATATAGGAATATATCTTAATAAAAAAATTTAAAACAGGTTGAAATTTGAGACTGAATTGTTCTCAATTGAGAATTCTCTTAAAATGGATTAAGCTTGAAGGAGTTGAGAATTAACTCAATTCAAATTATCTTGAGCCCAACCCTTGAATGTATGAGCGTGTTGGGCGGGTTACCTATGTTTTTGTTCACTTTTGACACCCCTACATATAAGTATTTTATAAAATTGATACGCAAGCGCAACCTCTAAAATTGGCCCAACCGACCCATTATTTCATTTCTAGAAGGTATATGTATAAATTAAGGTTTTCATTTTCATTTCAAGAATAGGGTTTTCATTTTGTTCCTCGTCGCTTCGCTTTCTCTCTCTTTTCTCTCTATTCATGGATCTCAGATCTTTGGAGTGCACGGGATATAATAATGTTATTTATTTCATTTGTATTTTATGTTCTTCATTTTTAATACATAAATAATTGATTGGGGCTTGGTTTAAATCAAATAATAAATAATGTCAATACTATTATATACTAAAAAATAAATGAGGTCATTAATTTTGCAATATAGTTATTGGATAAGAATGAATTTCTTTTAATATAGCTCAGTACTACAGATCTCATGAATGAGTTTTCTGTTTTTGTAAATTTTGATATAATGGCTAATGCAATAATGAATCAAATTTGTAATAACGAGAATGATCTTATGTTGGATGTGAAAATTTGTTGCAAACATGGAGGCTTACTTTCAATGTAAACTTCATGGTCAAAGGACAATCCAGGTCGACGATTTTGGCCTTGTCCATGCGATTGTGTATGTACATTTCTACATCTTGGACTGAAGATCAGTTATTTGTCTTTATTTTGGTTTTTGTTCAATTTAAATTTCTTTGTGGTGTATTTTAGGAGAATGCATGCAACTTCTTTAGATGGAGGGGTCGTGAAGATGGAGATATATGATCTAAGTTCGTTACTTTGATATTGGTGAAGAGAATTAAGGAATTGTACATTGATGGTGAAAGTCATATAAAAAGGAAGAAATGAGTTATGAAGAAGAAGAAGATCAAATATTATAATTACTGAAAGCTAATCTTTTTGTTGATTGTTATGGCCTTTTTTCAATTTTTTAAGTATTACCAAGAAGAACATTGTGAAGGATAGAAAATTCTTATATAGTTATGTACAACCATTAATTTATCATAGTTGTTGAAATAAATAAATATAATTTTGCACTCATGTTTCAAAATTTTTACTTGTTCTTAACATAACATAACATCGGTAAGTTATTGTTGATGCAGATGCCCCATATGTTGCAATACATGATTCATGTGTTGCTATAATTTCTATAGATTCCTCAAATATTGCAACATCTAAACCATATGTAGCAATGTTTGATCATTTGAGGCATATGTTGCTAAAAATTACAGATGTGTTGCTACATTTGAGACATATATTGCTATAGATGATTTATTTGTTGCTACGAATGACTCCTATTTTCTGCAGATGCCCCATATGTTGCAACATATGAGTTATATATTGTAATATATGAGGCATATGTTTCTATGGATGACCCATGGGGTGCTGTATACGAGTCAAATGTTGCAACATATCACCAATTTGTTGTAACATGTGATTCAAATATTGCCACATATGACTCATGTGATGTAATAGATGACTTATATGTTGCTACAGATCCCTCAAAATATTGCAATCAATCACCCTTATGTTGCAATGTTTTACCATTTGATGCATATGTTGCTATAAATGACCCATGTGTTACTAAATATGAGGCATATGTTGCTACATATCATATATGTTGCTACAGATGTCTCGAGTGTTGTAAGATATAACTCTTATGTAGTAACGTTTGACCATTTGAGTCATAAGTCACTACAAATGATCCATGTGTTTCACATATGAGACATATGTTGCTACAGATTACTTATCTATTTCTACAGATGACTCTTGTGTTCCTACACATGCCCTATATTGTAACACCCCAGAAAAATTTTAAACTAAGACTAGAATCATTCTTAAAAATGAGTGAGTTTTTTCTAAGGAATTAATACTTTCTTAAGTTTTAAGGTCATTAGATGTAGAAACTTCAGTTCCAAAAAGAACTAAAATGAAAATAACACAATCTGAAGTTTTGCAATCAAGACAAGTATGAGTTCTTGGTTGACTTCAAATGCCTGTAACTCCCGGATGAGTTAGGTGTGCTACCATATACCATAGTAAAGATATTTGAATTACCATTCCAACAACCACAAATGTTTCTCAGTTTCGAGTTTGTACAATGGAGATATGTCCATTTTAATATGGGTTGTCTAGATTAGGAATGTCAAAACTGGATATTAGAAGTGTATTTTGATCTTTTCCTTATCCAATCAGATTTAATTCATTTTTAGTAATGTTTAAGGGGTTTAATCCTATAAGATTCAGTTTTATAACCCTAAAAGGGTTTTAGTTAAGAGTTCAAGAAGAGAAAAGAGGAAATGATCAAAAGCGTTCATCGAGAGTCTTACGTTTTATTGTGGATTTTTCATCATGAGTTTAATTCCTAGGAGATATATAAGCTTTCATAATGTTGGGTTTATTCACCCATATTCCAAATATGTTATTTTCAGCATAATTTCACTCTCAAACTTGAAGGATTTCAATTCTTCATAGGTGTTCTTGAAGTTCATTCTAAATCTTGTTTTATTGGTGTTTTGATTATTTCTTAATATGAAAGTGATTCTTTTAGTGTTGTAATGAGTTGATTAGTGTTTAGTTAGGTTGTATAATTGAATTTAACGAAAATTTGAAAAAATAAATAAAAGTGATTTAGGATCATAACGAGAGGCAAAATTTATGGAAACTTGGCCTGTGGAGATTTTGGGGAGGCTCCCCCAAGATGCGCCCAAAATTCTAGTGTGGCACCCCTACAGTGAGACCATATTCAGTCTATGAAATTAGGGGTTGGCACCGTGCGCCTGCAACGAGCCAGGGTCGCTTGCCCCCACTTCTTTTCTATCGCTTGTCCTGTTTGAGCCTATTTTAGGTGTAACTTCACTTCCTTTGAGTCTAATCACTCTAAACTACTTCTATAAACTTATAAGTCCTTGAATTAACAATTCAAATTCCAGTTAAAGATAAGAGTTAACTCTTGAGAGTTCTTCCGAACATTTTGAGAAACTCTTTTTGAGGAGTCTTCTACAATTTCTAATAATTTGTTTCAAGACTCAAGTAAGTTATAATGAGAGTTAGAAGACTATATTCATGAGACTGATTTATCATTAAAATATCCTTCATATTATGAACAGCAACACTTGAATTCATAATTCACATTCGAGAAGGAATTAAGAGTATACTTCAAGAATGTCTTTGAGTTCAATTGTAAATTTTGATATCCATCATTGATTTGAGTTATGTTTTGAGGAAGTAAGTATGAGAATGGGAAGAGTTGTATCCATAATTTTCATATTGTTATGTCGACCCCCGAGTCGAGTCGTTCATGCCCATAAATTTCTCATGAACTACATAAATTGAGTATCATTGAGAAAAGTAGAATCTTCAAATTCTGAGCCTTGAGTATTGAGTTCCTAATACCCTTTGAGATTATATTTATAATCATGGAAATATTACATGTTACCCATGAATTCCTTGAGTTGAATTATTCATGCCCATAATTTTGCATCAACCCTATAGGTCGAATAGTCTTGAGATGAGAAGTATCTTTGAGTCCTTGAGTTGAGTAGTTCATGCTGATAATTTCGCATGAAGTCTCTGATTTGAGCATTCTTGAAATGAATAGTATCATTGAATTTCTTGAGTTTCAAGTATTCAGTTCTATCTATGATTACTTATAACCTTGTATTAAGTCATTCACGTTCATAACTTGACATGAAACATATTTCAAGAATTCTTTTACATATGCTTTAAACTTGTTTTAAGACTTGAGCACATAGTTGAGTAAGAGTAAAAGTGAAGTTCAGTACGTTCAAAATATTATATGGAAACTAATTATTCCCAAAGAGAATATGGTTTCACATTTAAACAAGAAAGAAAACCTTGATTTCCAAAGAGCCTTTGCGCTAGCTTTCAAAAAGAAGTAACGCTTTCTAAATGAAACAAGAGAGGAAACTTTGATTTCTAATATAGCCTATGAGCTATATTTTTGAGAAATTATCTAAAATCACATAAAGAATTATGTTTTTTTAAAACATAAGAGCTATTATCATATTCTGGGAGTATTATTGAGCGTGGATATGGGGGGAGAATTCAGACAACTCATAGCCCCCATAAAGTATGTAGCCACCAAGGGTAGAAAAGGGTCATACTTTTTACATGATAACCTTAGTGCTTTTTAGAATAGACTAGTGGATCCACTTAGTGGTCAGTATTTATACCCTCGGCAAAATATAGGACGGCCCTGGCAGCATGAGGCAAAATGTTGTATCATCACAATAGCTCTGAAGTGATGGTTGTAAGTTAGAAAAACTCCCATAGAGATATTTGTATTTTTATATATATATACAGAGTTGACTTATATTTTCATGTATAAACAGAGTTTATATCGTATACTTGCATTCAAACTGAGTGTAACAAATTTTTAAATACATTGAGTTGTTTTCTATAGTTTTAAAAGCTTCCCATATATTTCATCTCTTATTATTGTTTTATATTAAGTTGAATATCTGAGTTTGAGTACCAAGTGTGAAGTGTCTTATTATTTAGTTGAGCCTTATTTCACTTAGTTGAATATTTTATATTCGAGTAGAATATCTTATTCCTTAGTTGAGTTGAGTTAATATTGAAAAGAAGTAAGTATGTTTCCTTATTATCAAGTCCAAGCTTCTGTTTATGCTTTAGAATTCCCCTTATATGTTCGTACATTCAACTACTGAGTCATTTAGCATGCATCTTTTCATGATGCAGATCCGGATCATCAACAAGAGCTTTGGTTATACCACATGGAGTTTGAGTTAGCTATGGTGATCCCCCTTGCTTTCGGAGGTTTCCACTTTTACTTTCATTTATATCAGTTGTTAGGAGGTCGTGGGTGTTGTCCCGACTTCATCTAGAGTTTCAAAAGTTTGATCATTTATTTTTTAAAATATTTTAAAGACTTAAGCTGCCTATTTTATGGATAATTGAATAATGTATTTTTATTCATTTTTTTTCATTTGACTTAAAGATTTGCAAATTTGTAAGTTTTATGAATTTTATTATGTTTTAAGCTTGGTATGCTTAAATAAGTTTTCCACTTGTATTAAGCCAAGATGAGGGTTCTCTTAGGGAACAACAATGGTTCTCGAATGTCAATCATGTCCAGGGTATAGGCTCTGCTCATGACACATATGTTGCAACATATGAGGCATAGGTTGCTACAGATAACCCATGGGGTTCTACATATGACCATGGGGTGCTATAGATGAGTTGAATGTTATATCATATCACCCATATGTTGTAACATGTGACTCAAATGTTATTATAAATGACATATGTGCTGTTATAGATGACTTATATGTTGCTAGAGATGCCTCCAAATGTTGTAATATATCACCCTTATGGAGCAAAGTTTGACCATTTGAGGCATATGTTGCTACAAATGACCATGTTTGCTACATATGAGACATTTGTTACTACAGATGATTAATTTGTTAGAACAGATGCCTCAAATGTTGCAACATATCACCCTTATGTAGCAACCTTTGATTAAGTACTTGCTCTCAATATAACATCACATATTATCTACTTGCTGTTAATATAAGATAACATAACACAACTAATAACATAAAACATTTCCATTAATTACAAACACATTGTTAAGGCTCCAAGTTCATAGAAACTATCCCACCAAACCAATTCCATTGCATTCAACCAATTGTATGGTCACACAACAGGGTTTGGGGAGGTTGAGTTGATGTGTTGGTTAGAAAATGCTCAATAAAATGCAAGTGCATATTAACCACACGCGTCTTTGGTGTTATTTTTTACCATGGGTTCCAATCAACCTTCAAATTTCCATCGTTCATCGAGGAACTAATCTGGAAGATGCTTCATTATTCCACTTTGCTTGAACAAGCTTGGAAGCAACTTGAACACAAGTTGTATGAATATCAAAAACTTGGAAAGTTCCATACTGATCAGGTTTCAATCATAAACAATCATGCGACCCTCATGCAAAAGGATCTCAAGGGTCACTAAATAAGCATTGTTCATGTTCATCACAGCCAGAATTCTTTTTACACTAATCCAATCCATGCCTTCCAGATATGGTCTAAAACTTCTAGCAATAACTATTGTTGCCTCCTCGCTGATACTCATATCTTTGTTTGAAGTTGGTATAGAAGTTGAGATCCACGATTCTATCAATGGAATCATCATATTCATGGTATCTAAAATGCCTCTACCACATGAGGCTAACAATTTCATCATAATACTAAAATAAAAAATATATAAAGAGTACAGAAGAGTAACGATTGAAAAGATAAAACAAACGGATATTATAAATTGAAAGTTAGTAGAGAAAAATTACCTAGTGTTCCAACCAATTTCAATGCTTGAAATGGTCTTGAAATCATTTCCACTAAAATAATGTATGTCGTATTGTAACACAAATCCTTTACTCTCATCAATTCCAATAGTTTGTTCTTTTGAGCTATAGGCACATGCTTACAAAGATTCACTTGCTCGAGCTCCAGTAGTTTCTCTCCTGCGGCCATGGCAATTCTCAAAATATTTTCTTTTTTTGAATTTTGTATTGCCTTGATAAAGGATTTTGTTTCTCCTATTGGTCCTGTGGAGTATATGGACCCCTAACATTCTTTGATGGAATGATGTTGGCCCCTCTCTCATTTTTAAATTAATTCACAATCTGACTCTATGTTTAAACATATATGATAGAATCTTTATCATGTTTCTTGCAATTCTTATACAAAAATCCAGAGCGTCGACTACAAGTCGTATCCCCAACACTTTATCCACCAAAACCGACAGCAGCACAAACACTAACACCAATATTAACAGCAGCCCTTGCAGATGCATCAACCATATCCTCGTTAAAAACAACTAACTGATTATCAATGTTTGCTCTTTTAATGGTTGTTGCTCCAAGCAATTCCCTTTTAACTCTATCGACTACAACATCAAATAAGGTTTCAACCAACCCTAGAGTAACAAGAGATAGCATTTGTAATATCTTTTCAGTTGGGACAAACCATGGATGCACAACCTAAATTATAAAATTGAGTCATCTATAGAAATTTCAGTCAGATGTTGTAAAAGATGTGACATATGTTGCTATAGATGGGTGATATGTTACAACATATGGGTATCGATATCAAAAGTCATTTCACATGTTGCAATAGATAGATCATATGTAGCAACATATGAGTCATCTATATCAGCATTTGGGTAACATGTTGCTACATATCGGTGATCTGTTGCAACATATCAGTCATCTATAGAAACATTTGGGCCAAATTATACAAATGGGTCACATTTTGCAATAGATGGGTGATATGTTGCAACATAATGACTCATCTGTAGCAATATATGTCTCATCTGTGATAACATTTGACACATATAATAATTTGAATTTGTAATATAACAACTTGTTGCATTATCGGGAAGGTTAAAAGATCTTGGGTATTTTTGACGTTTTTTGTTGTCAGCCATCCAATATCCTTGGAGATTAAATCTCTTCTGTTGAAGTTACTTGATTCCTCAAGTGAGGAATGGCTTCAAATGACCAATCCTATAAAAAAAATATGTCAAAAATTAAATGTTGAATTATTCAATAAAATAAAAAAGATAAAGAAAATTTATGTTTACCATAAAATCCAATGAAAACCCAAATAAGTTACTAGTCTTTTAGGAGATAAAGGAGCTAACAAATATTTGACAGTTAATTCGTAGTTGTCATAACTCCAAGGATAGTTGCTGAAAGTCTCAATATCCTTAGAACATTTTGCATAATTAAGGGGTATGTTGTCGTTGACATTTTTGAGAAGAATTACATTATGTAAAAATCAAAATAAGCATGATTACTCCTTGTGGTTCCTTGATGTATCCTTGTCATTCAACAAAGCTACCAATTTGAGATTTTTTAAGCATGGGCCAAAAAGGGACACCAAATCCTGCTCCTCAGTTGAATGTTTCTTACTTCTTTGTTTTTCTCCTTCTTTTGTTTTCCATGGTCATTTTTTATTGTGAAAAAAGGGATTAGGTCAAAAGGAGAATGGCTTTTTAACCCTGTTACTATGGCAAACTCTTTTTTGCCAAAAAAAAGTGACATGTCACAATAATTAATCAACACATTGTCAACAACTTCATGTGAGTAAAATAGTCAATTTTAATATAGCAACTAGAGTACTATTTACTAAGAGTATGACCAAACCATCCAAGCAACACACATCTCCACTAGCTCAAAGACCGCCAAACCCACTGGAACCACCAGATCAAAGTGAATACATGGTTGAAGAAGAATTAGAGAAGTAATTGTTTAAGGAAATTCTATTAGATAGGAATCCTGGGTTAAACCACTCCCTATGAAGGTCCAAACTTGCATAATAAAGCAACAAAAAGCACGCAGTGCACACAGGAAACAATCACTCTAACAGAAGTTGATAAGCTAAGGTTGTGTAATGACTTGCAAGTATACCCTAGAACAAAAGAGCACTCTTGGTTCATCAGACGGCGTACTCGACCTCACCGAGGTCTTATACAAGCCTCTTAGCAATCATTCATTACATAAGTATGAAAAGTAGTGCAGAATTAAAAAATTTCACTACAATATTAATAAGAAACTCTTTACAACATACTAAGGAATAAGTCTCATCTTCACAAGCCAACTTAAAGACAGATCTTAAAAATATTAGGATCACGGCCCTTTACATTGAAAGAAATACATAATAAGTCTTATACAAGTCTTAGGTAAGAAACTAAAGAAAGATAGAGTATGTCCCCGAATATATACTGACATACCAATCTTGAGAGATTCACTTCCCAAGCTTCGCCTTCTAAAAACCTTCACTTGCCTTACACCTATACTTATTGAGTATGGAAAAGTATGGGGTTAGTACAAATGTTTTACTAAGTATGGAATTATGCAAAAACACATGTGGAAGAGGGATTTTAGTTGTAATAAACGTTTCATGCTATTTTAATAAATTCTTCATGAATCAAGTCATAAAACATCATATAAATCATCATTTAGCACATAAAGTAAAACATCCATAATTTCATCATGAAAATCACACTTCACAGTGAACTCATTCATCATAATGATTATTCGTACCCATGGTTATCCTAAGGCTCACTAAGGTAAGACACAGAAATCGTCCATACAATCTATTCAATACACACCTAAGTGATCCTTAAGACTACCAAAGATAAGCATGCTTCATCTCATTTCACAAGTCCACATTCATTACCAAGGTTCTAGGAGAATATAATGCATTTAGAAACTTCACATAAAGACCATCCTCCAAGACAACCCCCAAGTTACACTTAGTACAATGTGAAAATAGCATCCCATAGTACTACTCTCACCCAAGTGATCCTTAGGAATTCCCTTAGGCTAGGAACATCACATTCATCATACTCATAGCTTTCATCATACAAGACATGCATCAAAACATGCTTCCTTAATATTAGACATAAAGTCACATTTCTTCATTTGCATCATATAATGACCCATTCATACATTTCATTTCATATAAGGACACACCAAGACTCTCTCTAAATGCCTACTTGTGCAATGGATAGATAGTGTCCCATTCCACCACCTACCCTAAGTAGTACACCCTTTAAAAGACTTAGTTCATTACATTCATTTGTGGAGGCTAGCTTTAACCGACATATACCATTTTAGCTAGACATGGAATCCCGAAATTAACCCTTACCAGATGATGGATCCCCACTAGAATAAGGTAGGGTCATTCTCTTTAGCCTTTACATAGATTCTCCAATAGCTACACATATGTGGGCTCATAGTTAAGGGATAAGGAGAATGCTTCTAAGTAACTCATTCTCTACTTACGAGGAGCACTCATCTTAAGAGCTATATTGGATACAACATATCTACTAACGAAGTGTACCCACCCCTTCTTCAAATCCTCTTGGTGCTAACCATAAATCCGCCACAAAGTATTAAACATTCACTTACTATAGGTTAAGGGTTAACTATTTAGCACCACATCTCAACAAACGAAGAGTAATTATCCCTAGTGTTACTTTTAAACACCACATTTCTACTCACGAAGGGTATCCAATCTCCAACATATCTTAGAAAGCTCTTGGGAATAGTGAGGTTGCTACTAAAAACTTCATCTCAACTCACGAAAAGTGTTCACCCCAAAATCCCCCTTTTCAATACTAGAGTTATTTAGCAATAGTAGGGAATGGTCTAGACACTTACTCTTTACTCATGAAGAGTATCTATCCTACAATTCTTGATTTACATTCATAACCTCATTTTTACATTCGAAGTGTGTGTGAGAACATGCGAGCACACCTTTCACATAATCACCAAATTCAGAACATTGATTTCTAAACATGCTTAAACCTTCTTTCATCATAACTCACATACAATCATGCTTTACATATACACATACTTCATTTAGACATGATATCTTAAAGACATACACTAACAACTTCATAAGACACCACATGCATATACATCATAATCATCACTTTACCTCACATACTATGCCTTCAAGGCCATAATCACAATACACATAAATAATCATATAGTACAAGTAAATACTGCCACCAAAGGTGGACCATACCACTCAAAATTACTTCAATGAGAACTAAACAACATAAACCAACTTACCCTTCATCCAAAACATAGCCACCTTTTCTTAAGACTTCACAAAATCATCATAATAAATCATAATAAGGCGGTAACTATTCACAATACAACATAAAGAAACATAACTCTAGCATTATCAAAACACATACAATAAACCCACTCTATAAGCCAAAAGTTGAGAATATACATGAGCATGGGTTCGTTGGGTTTTGACCTTAAAATCATCAACTTAAATTGAAAATAAACTATTTCAGTCATTAAAACATTTTCATGCAAAGACTCATGCATAGAATTCAAAATAGAAGAAGTTTTGAGTTTCAAACCATTTATTGAAAAGTCTTTGGAATGGCTCCTTGAATGAAAGAAGGTTCAAGGATGAACGGTCTCTTTAATATGAAGAAAACCACGAGTATTTTGAAGAAACTTGAAAGATTTGCTCTTCTTCCTTGGTGATTGAAGCTTCTTCAATGGAGGATTCAACTTAGAGAGAGAACTTAGAGAGAAGGGAGAGCATGTAAAATTTTTAGATTCTAAGAGAGAGTTGGGGGGTTTTATTAGGGTAAAGGGTGTTTGATGACCTAAAATCAATATATAATACGCCCCAAAATACCCAAAATACCCCTACATCAATTTGACCTTTTTAGACAAGTCAAACTTAACATAATTTTTCAGAGTTATCATCGGAAAACAAGTCCGCAACGCGGAGTTGTTCCCTCAAGATTTTTGAAACAAAATTTTGAGACAGTAGAGTCCATGACGCGGACCAAAAAATTGGTCCTTGATGAACCAAGTCCGCGAAAAGGTAGCTTGTTAGACAAAAGGTTGGGTCCTCCTGAAGGACTCCTAGGGTGGTCCTTGAGGAGTCATAACAAGACGTTTTGACCCTAAACTTGTCCTTCTAGATATTAGGGTCATCCCAACTAATTTTAGACTCCAAACAACACATAAAAATACTTACAACATACAAGGACATACTAGCACACACAAGGCTAGTTTTTGAACATCTTGATCGTCCCTTGACGTTTGAATTCCAAACTTAGCAAACTGACCTATAATGCTAAAATTCATTATTTAAATACATTATTAACTCATGAAATACAAGTGAATATCTAGTTTGACCTATTTCATTTTGAGGGTTGCTATAGGTTGTACCAACCATGGTGCCTCTCAGTAATTATCAAAGATTATGGGAGAAGATTGGCCCATGGCTACCTGAAAAACAAGCTAAAAGATCTATGGAAACTGGCAGAGCCGTTAACTCTAATAAATTTAGGAAGCGACTATCACAAAGACAAATTCTCCCAAGTGCAAAGCATGAACAACGTGCTGCTTGAAGGACCATGGTTCGTTGTCGGAAATTTCCTCTTAGCAAAAAGGTGGGAACGAAACTTCGTCTCACACTAGGAAACAATCACTCATACTGCCATATGGTCCAGGCTACCCCGATTGCCAAAATAATTCTATGATAAAACCATTCCGAAAAAATCTAGCAAAAGCTTGAAGTGCTCCTGAAAATCAACACCTGCACTTCTCCAACCCTCCAAGGAAGATATGCAAGAATCTCCATACAAGTACCATTAGAAATGCCGGTCAAAACAGAAGTGACCATAGGACACAACAAATATAAAATATTACATGAGGGCTAAGGGATTATGTATGTGGGATGAGGAAAGTATAATACCACAACAATCTCCCAAAAAAGAACACCGAACACCACAACAACAACAGAGAGACCAAACACAAAGCGACGGGCAAATAGTGTCCTTCACAAGAAGGAAGAAAGGAACCAAAGTATCCCAAAACAGAGGACACGCCGGCAAAAGAAAACATACGTAAAAACCACTGAGCCAAAGCAAGGTATGTTCCTTCACACCACCAGAACGACTGCAAAACAAACAAGAAAAATACTAACACTAATTACTGTTGACACTCAATTTTGGCCAAACATTTTCAAAATTCGCGACTTTTAAGTTTTATTTATTTAATAGTTCAAAATATTTCTTTTTATAATTTTAAATAATTTTATCAATAACTATAATTGTTTATCAAAAATTAGAATTTTTTATCAATTAATTTTAAAATTCCATTTTTACATGTCATTAGTTATGTTCAATATATATTTTATTTATTACTCATTTTATTATTTACATTTGTAAATATTATTTTGATATTTTACATAGTCTATAAATTAATTAAAAAAATAATAAAATTTGCAGACACGAATTAATCGACAATTTTTGGGCCACAATCTCAAGCCCATAACTTAGGCCCATTTTTAACAATTTCCTATATATAGAATAAGTGGGCCATAAGTTCAAATGGTGGTGAATAAATTTTAAAATTGGGGTTCAATTTCCAGAATCATTTTACTTTTTGACTTATTTTTTCTATTGATCAATGTGATTCCGGCGAACTTTCCAACCAGTCACCACCTGACCTCCTCTGGTCGACTTTTGCCTCTCTTTTCAATAACCAAACTAGTAGTTGCGAGCCACCGAAACCATTAAACAAGAACTCATTGTTCTCTTCCTCCTCATTATTCTTCAAAGAAACAAAAACATGAACCATGAACCACCACCTGACCTCCATCTCATAACCCCATTTCCCTTCTTTTTCCAATCCAACTAAGTGACAAATATCAGTGAAACTCAACCAAACAACCCCCAAAACTCCGACCAGACCCCTTTCATCCTCCTTGTCTCCGGCGAACCATCCCAAAACCCCCTTTTCATAATCCTCACACTAAGCTCCAAGCTCTCCTGTGAAACACTCGCGGGATAGAAATAATACCACCTACAAGCACCCATCACAAAGAGCCGCTCTAGCTTCGGTAAACAACAATCAGAAGTTTTACTACGGGATGGGTAAATTTTATCTCTGTTATTACTTTGTTTCTTCTTATTAAGTTATGTGTTTACTGTTTTAGTGTTCATGAGTGATGTTTGCATCCATTATTTTGTTTAGTTTATTTTGACTATTGTGATTAGCTATTCTTAATTAGTTCATTTATGGCTAATTCCTTGATTAGTTTGTTTATTTGTGAATAATATTAAAGTGATCATTAATTAATAATGGTTTGTTTTCTCTCAATTTCTTAAAATAACAAGTGATAAGTTTTAATTGTTTATTAAATGAAAGAAATTTGTTGTTGATTTATTTTACCGATATTTCTTAAAATATCAATATGACTTTTCTTTAAGTTGTTGATTTATTTTACCGATATTATCATGCATTTTTATTTATTTATTATTAATAGTAGTAGTAGTAGTAGTAGTATTAAACTTTTTATATTGAATTATCTATGCATATTGGGTTGCCATTTTTTTATATTTAAAATTGATTTTGTGATATCCTATGTTTTAAAGAGAATTGTAATTTGGTATTTTTGTTACTAAATTTGTTATATGCTTGTTGTGTGGGTTTGACTTTGTTCATGAGATTGTAGTATTTTTTATTTAAAGTTCATCTTCTCCGTAATATTTCATTGTATATTCTCACTATATATTTCAGTAGTTTATTTACTTGTTGTTCTTTCATTTTATTTATGTTTGGCTACTGTTAATTTGGTTAGGATGGATGTCACACATTTTTCTAAGAATTCTCACTGAGTTATTGTTAATGTTTGGCCATTATTTCTACTCTATGTTATCTTTTTTATTTATGTTGTTTCTGTTAGTTTTTATTGGATTTTGTATTTAAAAAACGTTAAAGATAGAATTGGCCAATGAGAAAAATTTCTCTGTCGATTTTGGAGGCCTTTACATTGTTTAAAGATGAAAATTTAGTTTATACTTATAATATTTATATTTTAATTGACCGATGAAGATATTACCATCGACTTCCAAGGTCTCCCATGTTAATAAGACGGATTTTTATTTTTAAGTTATCCATTTTTGCTCATATTTATTTAGTACTAATACTTTTACTAAGTGTCTATCCAGGTACACGGATTTGCTTCCCAATAAAGTTATTAGAATTAAATTTGAATTAAATTTTTTATGCATTATTTTGTATATATTGACGTTAGCAAACTTCGGCCGATTTGTATGTTGCTATTTTATTTTATTATTTGTGTATATTGCATGCTGATTGTACTTGTATATTGTTTTTATCTCCTCCTTAATTTAAAAAAATAAATTCAGTCGAGATCCACATTCATAACTTGAACCATTACCTAGAATCTAATGGTTACGTAAATCATTTTAATTTGTTTCCTAGTTTTTTCCTAAAATTAGGTGGCGATTCTTTTAAAATTCGTTTATTCTTAAAGTTCTTGTAAAATTGACTTGATAGATTATTTTTTGAGTTACCACGATGTTTCTCCCTATTTGAAAGAGAGTAGGGATGTAAACAATTACAATAATAAAAACATCTTACCCCCTCCCCATCATAAATGCCCTACAAAGCCTTTCATAAATGCCCCAGACCCCTTTCCCGTCATCCCAAGGGACAAATTGGATGAAGATCATAGCAAATTGAATTTATTCGCTCATGTGATCCAATCTCTTAAATTCCAAATTGACTCTCTGAAGAATTCAAGAGACACTCTACATTCCCCCCGCAAAAACACTCTCACCAAAGAGGGTAATCATCACTATTCTAGGGATGATTTGACACGAGTGTCGCATCCCTCTAGCTGACCCTTGATCTTCCCACCATGGATAAAACATACAAGTCAACGGAGCTTCCCCACAAAAAAACCAACAAATCCCAAAAAAATGGAAAACAATTCCTAAATGCTCGAACCGCTAGTTTTCACCACAACCCCAATGCCGCCAGACCACAACTCATCCTCCTGGATAGAATTGGCACTCCAGGACAAACAGCTAACCTTCAAGGTGATCATTGCATGGCAGCCGGTGACACTGATATTGCAAGACCTGGCTTATTTAGCCCAAATAATCAAGGAGGGGGTAGACCAAGCAATAGCTGGCCTAGGAAACTAGATATGAATGCTAGCATTGAGAGAGACACAGAAATGGGGGAACATCAACACAAAGTCCATGGAGGAACTCAATGCATTAATGGGACATACCTTCAAGTCACTACCATTCTTTCCTTCCCACCCATACCTAAGGAGCTCCCAAACCCAACCTTAATTCCAAGCATACCACAGTACATTCTAGATGCAATTTACTCATAGCTCATCCTTGCAGGAACTAGAAACCAAAATGGAGGGAGCATTTAATCCTAGAGTTACTCAAACAAAAAAACTCAAGAGATAGAAGAAACATTGAACATTCTAGGAGAGCAATGTATAAAAACATGCATCCTGGAGAAACCTTACTTCAAGGAGTTCTAGGACGCACCCAACAACACACTAATAGCAATGTGCCCACAAATGATGAAAGAATGCACATTGAACTTGAGAAATGGAATAGTTGCATTACCACCAAAAGTGGAACTGAACCCAGTAGGAACGCAAACTCAAAATAACAAAAAGAGGAAAGGGAAGGACATGCAGGGGAAGGAACAAACATTATCATAAATTATGAGCTTCATCATAAGGAATGGAAAAGCGATAAATAGTGCCACTTGCTGGCGTCAATGTGACGCAGTGGTGAATTCCCACAAACCAACTATGTTGGTACTCTTGGAAACAAATATGAAGGAGAATAATGGTCTAACGAAGGAACTGATGTTCGATGAACAAATCAAGTCCCTGTGAATGGTTATACGAAAGAAATAGTTGTTATGTGGAAAGCAGACGCGCTCAAACTAGATAACCTCACCGTAAAAACCCAAGGAATCCACGTCACAATCAAGGTATTTTGTAACACCTACTCTTGGAATTTCTTTGCTATCTATGCTAGCCCAGATTTTAATACAAGAACCCTCCTCTAGGAGGAACTCTGTAACCTCTCTAAAACATTGATCGGGAATGGCCCATTGGAGGTGACTTCAACGAAGTCCTAAAATCAAGTAAGAAATAAGGTGGAAATTGTATAAACAACACCAAAACTAACCTCTTATGGGAATGCCTTAACAAATGTAAAATGGTAGACTTCGGGTTCGAGGGATCTGAGTATATCAAGACAAACAAAAGGCATAGAAATAGGACCAAACTCATACTAAAGAGACATGATAGGTGCGTAGAATACTACCAATGGATAGAGAACTACCCCAACCCCCTAGTTACCTATTTTTCTTGGACTAAGTCTGACCACTTCCCCATGTTTCTCCAGCTAGAAAACACCCAAACCAATAAAGGTGAAAACCCCTTTAGAATGGAGCCCATGTGGTGTGCTCATCGAACTTTCGAGGGTCTTTTCCAGGAAAGCTTTGCAGGGCGTGAAAGCCTCAGGCACGCCATAACTATATTCCAAAAATACGCGATGGAATGGAACAAAGCCACCTTTGGAAATATCTTCTCCAAAATGAGGAGAATTCTTGCCACATTATATGGAATCAAAAATCCACCTCCTACCACCTTAGAACCTACCTTCAAGAACTTGAAAAATCCCTCTTTCAAGAATATGACAACCTCCTAGATGCAGAAAATACTTTTAAAGAATGAAATCCAGAATCAAATGGTTGAGTGAAGGAGATGCAAACACAAGCTTTTTTTCATAATGTCATCATCCAAAGAAGGAGGAATCATACTAACCTAATAAAGGATAAAAATGGAACCCAGATAGAAGACCATGAGGGAATTAGAAACTACATCCCTGACTTCTTCCAAAAGCTCTACACTATGAGCATTTCAGCTCAAAAATACATCCCCAACCGGAAGAAAACAACCAACGCCTCACTTCGTAGCAACACCTCATGTTGGATGTCCCCCTTAGGGACATTGAAATCCGTATAGCTCTGAAATCCTTCAAACCAACCAAAGAACCTGGACCCGATGGCATCCACCACCTTTTCTACCAAAAATTAAGGAATTGTCAAGAAAAAAATCATAGATTTCTGCAAGGCAACCTTAGTGATCTCTTTGATCCCCCCGAGTCCAACTCAACCTTCCTTTGCCTCATTCCCAAATGCCCCAACCCCTCCATAAGGAATTACAGGACTATAGGGCTTTGTAACACCAACTATATATAAGTTGGTGACAAAAATAATTGTCAACCACCTCAAACCATTCCTTTCTTTCATCATTGACCCCTACACGGCCAGCTTCCTTGTTAACAAGAGTGCCTCATATATGCAATAATTGTCCAAGAATACATATCCCATTATGGTAAGATGGGGGGAAAAGCCTACATGATCTTACATATTGATCTTGAAAAAGCCTTCTACGGGCTTGAATGGGCCTACATTTAAAATACTATGAAGAATTTCAACATCCCCCCCCCCTCCACAAACTGTGCAATCTCATAATGTCCTGCATTACCACTTCCTCCATAGCCATCCTGGTAAATGGAAGTTATCCTCACCCCCTACATATTCATAATGTGTATGGAAAGACTCTCAGGAAGCATAGATAAAGCGGCTACGAATAGACATTGGAACCCAGTAAAAATCTAAACAAGAGGACCTACCATATTCAATCTCATTTTTGCAGATGACCTTTGCCTCTTTGCAAGAGCTGGCATGAGCAATTCCACCACTATAAGGAATATCCTCCACACCTTTTTGTGGTCACTCAGGCCAGAGAATCAACTACCAAAAGTCCAAGATCACCTTTTCCGAGAACTTATCTGCACTGACTAGGGACAACTGCTCCAACACCCTTGGAATTGGGGCTTTTGAAACATTCTGGAAATACTTGGGTTTTCCAATCTTCCAAATAAGGCCAACAGATAATGACTTCTAGTTCATCATTGACGACATGAGAAAAAGACTTGCAGGATGGAAAAATAATTCCTAAACCTAACTAGAAGGACCGTCCTTGCAAAAGCAGCACTTGGAAGCATTCCTTAACATGTCATGCAATACATCAAACTCCCGACCAAAATTAACAACACAATAAATAGGATACAAAGGGATTTCATCTGGGGAAGTACAGCCGGAAAAAAAAAGATGCATCTCCTAAACAGGGAGACAATAACCAATGCCAAGAATATGGGTTGTTTAGGACTCCAGAAGAGCATACTCAAGGGCTATTTTTTCGAGTGGCATGGAGAGCACTCAAGAACCCAAACAAGCTTTGAGGCAGAACAGTGTTATGCAAATACAAAAATCATTTCATGGAACTGTACAAGAAGAGAGTAACCTTCAGAACATGGATGAACATCCAGAAAGGCTGGTTGGATGTATAAAATGCAGTTGAATGGGGAGTATACACAAGGTCAACTTCATTAGAGATAAGTGGACCCCCCACCATGCAAGAAGAGCTAAAAGCAATCATCCAAGGTTGTAGGCTAAATATTGATCCACTTCAAGAAGACACGATGATATGGGTGCTTACACCTAATGGACTCTTTAGTCAAAGCAGAATATTGGCATGAGTCATGGAATTGCAGCTAACAAAATATTCAAATGGATCTCGAAAGCCAACGTCCCAAACAAATAATAATCTGCTCTATGATGATTTAATTGTTTAATGCTGGTCTTTTCTTGCGAGAATAGAGATCAAAAAGGTGGAGCATACATTACGAGAATAAAAAAAAGTGGTAGAAAAGTTGGCAAAGGAGGGGTCCAAAAATGAAGCATTTAACCAAACTACCATTTTGATGACTACACCATCATGGGTACAAAAGGAAGTGAATGTTGATGTACTAGGAACTAGTTATCCTAGGACTACAAACATCCCGTTTTGTATTACCTAGGTTCGAGATGTGACCAAAACTAATTACTACGACCCTCCTGTCAATATAGATGGAGAAACTACTAATGTCCTTAATCACTAATTATATAACATAAGCATCATTTTGATCAAAAAAATCAACACATCGTCCTTCTTTTCATTATTCTCAAAATGATCCTTCTTTTCAGAAGTTCATAGACCATAGTCATTTCAAAATGTACATTTTTTTTCTGGGAAATCAAGATATTCACCAAAACATCAATTTCTAAAATAATCTTCCAAAGCATTTTCCTGGAGTATGGTCCTGAAGGAGTCAAAAGATTTTCCCATGATTGACCTTATAATGTTGTCTCCAATAGCATTAGGCTAGAAATAGACTGGATATGTGTATGCATTAACAGTTTTGATCCCATCATCCTCAACTTTATTTTTTTTCTTCTTCCTCAACTTTATGTTTTTTTATTCTTCTTCCACAACTTCTTTATTTTTTTCTTTATCTTCCTCAACTTCTTTTCTTTTTCTTTCTCAACTTCTTTTCTATTTTCTTCTTCCTCAACTTCATTTTTTTTCCTTCTTACTCAACTTCATTTTGTTCTTGTTCTCTTTCTCCATCATCATCAACTTCAACTTTATATTCTTCTCTTTCTTCATATTCTTTTTGAGAAAATTTCAGTTCTACTTGAGAAGAAGAAACTTCTTACTCTGCTTGAGAAGAAGAAATTGTTTCAGACACAAGTTCTTCTAAGGGAGTGGAAGTGGAATTTTCATTCTTCTTCCTATAAGTTTTAGTCCTAGGCCTCTCCTGAATATTTGTGTCAGTTTTTTCATTTGTTAATTCAATTTTTCTTTTGACATAAGGCATTATATTTCTATCTGCACCCATAAAATTAAATATTTCTTAATAAAAATAACAACAACCAAACACAATAACATGACACACAACAACACAAACAACAAATACGATTCAATACTACTCATAAACCAACCAACAAACCACAAAACCCTCTCTAGACCCTAACCAACCAACTAACTACAAATTAAGCTTTTTGAAATCAGATAATACTTCAAAAGGAATAAAAAACAACCAATCCAATCATCCTACAAACAAATAAGTTATAAATGACTAAAACGTGTTGATGTAATATCAGTAAGTATTTCAAAAGCCTAAATAATTTTACTTGAGAAGATATCAATGATATATTAAATGACGAAGACAACAATGACTTGTTGTAGAAATATCTCAACAGATTATACAGAAGTTGTAGAAAATATCGCAACAACAATTTCTGTGAATAACAAGAATAATCGAGAAACAAAAGAGAGAAGAGATTAAAGGAAAGAAGAGAAAAGAAACAAAAAAATAGAAAAAATAAATTAAATTTGGAATATGAAATGACCTTTAATAGAGGAGAGAGGTAAAAGGAAGGACGAATCGTTTTCAACCTTTTTAATTATCTTTTTTCAATTTTGACATAATAATGTTGCAACACATGACAATTCAAAGTGGCACATGTTGCCACGTATCTCCTTTGTGTTGGATCAAATGCAGATAATTATGTAAAAAAAATTACAACGGAGGTTATATATTGTAACGACCTGTTTAGTCGTTTCGAACAACAGAATTACTTTTGATAAAAGTTGATTGTGTCGACGGACCACACGACGGACCGTCATGGTCACGACGGATCGTCGAGGATCTCCGTCTCAAAACACTTAAACTCTAAAAGTTGGGTACGGGGATCAACTCTCTGAACTTCATGACGGAACTGCAGCACGGACCGTCGTAGCAACGACGGACCGTTACAGACCTTTTTACTAAAATTGAGTCTCTGAACTTTGTGACGGACATGCAGGACGGACCGTCGTAGGTACGACGGGCCGTCACGAGTGGCATAACCTCGACTGGGTTGGAATTCTGCTAAAAGTTTTTAAGGGGCGTTTTGGACTATTCATACTTATAATTATGAAATTAGTGGGGTAAGTTTAATAATTTAATTACTTGGGGGTTAAAGGAGGTAACCTTGAAATAAATAGTGAGTTATTTTTATCATCTTTTATACTTAATTATATGATAATTAGGGTAAAAGAAAAAGAGTTTGAATAAGGAAAAATAGAAAGAACAGAGAGAAGAGGGGAGAACGAACGAGAGAGGGAGAAGTGAAGAGGAAAGCAAAGGCATTGAGAAGTAGCTTTCTTGATCACGAATTCTTCGGTGGAGGTAGGTTATGGTTTATGTTATTTCATAGTAAACTCTAAATAGCGATTGATATGTATTGGGTGGTATTGTAAAGTCTTCTATATGCTTAATTGTGTTGTTGCATGTTGTGATTATGTAAATGGTGATGGATTATAATGATGATACTGTGAATCTCAAAAAACTTAAATCCACTCTATTAATGATGATGCCTTGACATAAAAGAAAGCTTGATGAACTTAAAGAATGAGGTTAATGGATCGGGTGTCACGAACCGACACGTAGTATTAGGGGATCGGGTGTCACGAACCGACACATAGTATTAGGGGATCGGGTGTCACGAACCGACACGTAGTATTAGGGGATCGGGTGTCACGAACCGACACGTAGTATTAGGGGATCGGGTGTCACAAACCGACACGTAGTATTAGGGGATCGGAGTGTCACGTTCCGACAAAAGAGGAATAAAGAGAATGAATCTTGAATTATGGTAATATACTCAAACTTAAAGAACCTATTTCCCAAATGAGTATGGTGTGGAGGCTTGAGTCCTCATAGGTGTGCTTGGTGTTGTGGCCGATGGTTCTTGTACTTGTTGTTGTCACCTGTTGAGTATTGTAGTTGATTTTATGTTATTATTCCATATATATTGCTTTCTATTTTGAGTTGGCCGATGATACCTACTCAGTACGTGTTCCTTGTACTGACCCCTACTTGTATTTTTCTTTTTGTTATTTGTGGAGTGCAGCAAACGTACCATCAACTTCGACTCGTCCGCAACTCTAGCCAGTCTCCAACATATCAGATTTCAGGGTGAGCTATTATTCCTAGCTCGGACTGGATTCTCTCCTTCACGTCTTAATGTCTTGAAGTTCAGACATGGACAATATGTTTACTTATCTTAGTTTCTTAAATACTCTTAGATTTAGAATTTTTGAGGATAGATGTTCTTCGTGTGATGACTTCCAGATTTTGGGGATAATAGTTGATAAACTTTTAGAAGTTTATTTATTGATTATATTAATAAGATTTTGAGTCTTCCGCATTATATTTTGTTAATTATGGTCGAAATGTTGGTAAATGTTGGGGTTTAGAATTTTTGGTTCACTCACATAGTAGGATAAGTGTGGGTGCCACTCGCGGCTCGTTTTGGGTCGTGACAAACTTGGTATTAGAGCATTAGGTTCGTTGGTCTCATCAAACAAGAACGAGTCTAGTAGAGTCTTGAGGAACGGTAGGGGGACGCCTTTACTTTTCTTTGAGAGGCTATAGGACTTTAGGAAAATTCCATTCTTTCTTTCTTTCGTGCTATTACTTGGATCCAATTGGTATCTAGGTGATACAAATTGGTATCTGACATCCTCACTCTATTTCGCAGATGGTTAGAACTAGAGCAACAACTGTGCCAACATCAACATCGGCAAGACAGGATGCGTCTGAGCCAGCCACTGGGGCTGTAGCTCGAAGAGGAGCAGTGGCAAGAGGACGTGGTAGAGGTCGCGGGAGGACGTCCTCTAGAGGTAGGGGACAAACACCTGGTCCAACTAGTACTAGGGCGGTGACTCCTCCACCGACCGATGAGGTAGTAAGAGAGGGTGAGGAAGGGGAAAATAAGCAAGTGCAAGATGAGGAATTACCACCCCAACCTACCCCAGAGATGATTAACCAGGTTCTTGCCTATCTTAGCGGGTTATCTGACCAGGGCCAGACACCTCCAATGTTTTCTGCACCAGCACCTCAAGTTCCGGGAGTACAACCTGCAGCTGATGTGGCTCCCCGCATGTATGCCTCATTGGAAGTAGGCACGTTTCCTCGATTGACTACAAGGCCTGTAATGACGAGGATGCCTACGATTTTCTGGTTTATTTTCATGAACTGCTACATAAGATGGGCATAGTAGAACAATTTGGCGTTGAGTTTGTGACCTATCAGTTTCAGTGGAACGCCAAAATGTGGTGGCGGTCATATGTTGAGTGTCAACCAGCACAGGCACCACCTATGACTTGGGCATCATTCTCTAGCTTATTTATGGAGAAGTATATACCCCGGACTTTGAGGGATAGGAGGAGAGATGAGTTTCTGATCCTAGAGCAAGGAAGGATGTCTGTTACTGCTTATGAGGCCAAATTTCGTGCACTATCCAGGTATACCACCCAGCTTTGCTTCAGCCCACAAGAGCGGATTCGTCGTTTTGTGAAGGGGTTGAGGTCAGATTTGCTGATCACAGCCTTACAGGTAGCTGCTGCAAAAAAATCCTTTCAGGAAGTGGTTGATTTTGTGAAAGAAGTGGAGGGGGTGAAGCCAGACGACTTCACCATGGCATCGACATCTAAGAAGTTTCGTAAGGGAGGTGAGTTTAATGGTTCTTACTCCAGAGGGTAGGGTTCAGGAGGTTACCCAGCCCGACCTATTCAGTCTTCACTGCAGGCTGTAGCTGGGGGTCCATCGCAGACCAGCCAACATTTCTCTGAGTTTGGAGGTTATCCCCAGACTTCTTCGTTCTCAGAGAGACCTAGGCTTGACCCCAAGGAGTTTTATGGATGTGGGGAGACTGGACATATTAGGAGGTTTTGTCCGAAATAGAGTTACCGACCCCCAATAGTCAGGGGTAGAGGTGGTCATGGAAGAGGCCGCCATTCAGGAGGACGTGGTGGTCAAGGTAATGGTGGTCACCAAATCAACCAGGGTGGCGGGCAAACTAGAGCTACTGCAGCGCAACATGGTAGGGGCAACGGGCAAACATGTGATAGGGCCCATTGTTATGCTTTCCCCGGGAGGTCTGAAGCAGAGACATCTGATGTTGTTATCACAGGTAATCTTTTGGTTTGTGATTGCATGGCTTCTGTATTATTTGATCCCGGATCCACATTTTCATATGTATCTTCCTCATTTGCTACTGGGCTCGATTTACATTATGATTTGCTTGACATGCCTATTCGTGTCTCTACTCTTGTGGGTGAGTCCGTGATAGTTGAGAAGGTGTATAGGTCTTTTCTTGTGACTTTTGTGGGGAACAATACTCATGTAGACTTGATTATCCTAGAAATGGTTGATTTTGATGTTATCCTTTGTATGACTTGGCTTTCTCCAAATTTTGCAATCTTAGATTGTAATGCTAAAACTGTGACATTGTCCAAGCCTGGGACAGATCCGCTAGTGTGGGAGGGTGACTACACTTCCACCCCAGTTTGTATCATCTCCTTTCTTCGTGCTAAGAGAATGGTTAGTAAGGGTTGTTTAGCTTTCTTGGCATATCTCAGGGATGATACTTCCCAAGTACCTTTGATTGAGTCTGTTTCGGTAGTCCCTGAGTTTCTGGATGTGTTTCCTGTAGACCTTCCTGGTATGCCACCCGATAGGGATATTGACTTTTGTATTGATCTGGAGCCGGGTACTCGCCCCATTTCCATACCCCCTTATAGAATGGCTCCCGCTGAGTTAAGGGAATTAAAGGCCCAACTTCAGGAGTTGTTAGGTAAAGGCTATATTAGACCAATTGCATCCCCTTGGGGTGCTCCTGTGTTATTTGTGAAGAAGAAGGATGGAAGTTTTCGGATGTGCATAGACTACACACAACTGAATAAGGTAACTGTTAAGAACAAGTATCCTCTTCCTCGCATTGATGATTTGTTCGATTAGTTACAAGGTGCTTGTACCTTCTCAAAAATCGATTTGAGATCTGGTTATCATCAATTGAAAATACGGGCAGCGGATGTGCCAAAAACTGCTTTTCGAACCAGGTATGGGGATTATCAATTCTTAGTAATGTCTTTTGGGCTTATGAACGCCCCTGCTGCTTTCATGAGTCTGATGAACGGGATTTTTAAGCCATATCTAGATCTCTTTGTAATTGTGTTCATTGATGATATACTGATATACTCAAAGAGCAGGAAAGAACATGAGGAGCACTTGAGAATTGTGTTGGAAGTGTTGAGGGAGAAAAGGCTTTATGCCAAATTCTCCAAGTGTGAGTTTTGGGTAGATTCAATGTCCTTCTTGGGGCACGTAGTTTCTAAGGATGGAGTGATGGTGGATCCTTCTAAGATTGAAGCAGTGAAGAGTTGGGTAAGACCTACTAATGTTACAGAAGTAAGGAGCTTTGTTGGTTTAGCTAGCTACTACCGTCGATTTGTCAAGGGATTTTCTTCGGTTGCTTCCCAATTGACAAACTTGACTAAGCAGAATGTTCCATTTGTATGGTCGGACGAATGTGAAGAAAGCTTCCAGAAACTCAAGACCTTGTTAACTACTGCACCAATTCTGACCTTGCCAGTGGAAGGTAAGAATTTCACTGTTTATTGTGATGCATCTTATTATAGGTTGAGTGAAGTGCTAATGCAAGAGAGAAACGTTATTGCTTATGCTCCAAGGCAACTAAAAGTGCATAAATGTAACTATCTGACCCATGATTTGGAGTTAGTCACGGTCGTGTTTGCATTAAAGCAATGGAGATATTATTTATAAAGGGTTAAGTGTGAAGTCTATACAGATCATCGTAGTTTACAGTATGTCTTTACTCAGAAAGATTTGAATTTGAGACAGAGGAGATGGATGGAACTACTGAAGGACTATGATGTTACTATATTGTATCACCCAGGAAAAGCTAATGTGGTGGCAGATGCTTTAAGTAGAAAAACAGGGAGCATGGGAAGTCTAGCCCACTTACAGGTTTCTAGACGCCCATTGGCTAGAGAGGTTCAGAATCTGGCTAATGACTTTATGAGGCTGGAAGTACTAGAGAAAGGAGGATTTTTGGCCTGTGTGGAGGCAAGATCTTCTTTTCTTGACAAGATTAAGGGAAAGCTGTTTACTGATGAGAAGCTGAGGCGAATTCGAGATATGGTATTGCGAGGAGAGGCTAAAAAGGCAATAATTGATGATGAAGGCGTTTTGAGAATTAATGGAAGGGTATGTGCATCCAAGTTGTATCGTGACCTAAAGCAACATTTTTGGTGGAGTAGAATAAAGTGTGACATTATTGTTTTTGTCTCCCAATGCTCGAATTGTCAGCAGGTAAAGTATGAACACCAGAGGCCCGGAGGAACACTTCAGAGAATGCCCATTCCTAAATGGAAATGGGAAAGAATTGCAATGGATTTTGTGGTTGGTCTTCCAAAGACATTGGGTAAGTTTGATTCTATTTGGGTAATTGTTGACAGATTAATTAAGTCTGCTCACTTCATTACGGTTAAGGTGACTTACAATGCAGAGAAGTTAGCCAAACTCTATATCTCAGAAATTGTTCGATTGCATGGAGTTCCACTTTCCATCATATCAGATAGAGGTACGCAATTTACTTCTATGTTTTGGAGAACATTGCATGTTGAATTAGGTACTAGGTTTGACCTTAGTACTGCATTCCACCCTCAGACCGATGGTCAGTCTGAGCGAACGATTCAGGTTTTTGAGGATATGCTTCGTGCATGTGTGATAGAATTTTGTGGTCATTGGGATAACTTCTTACTCTTAGCAGAATTCTCATACAATAATAGCTATCACTCAAGTATTTATATGGCCCCATTTGAGGCACTGTATGGGACGAGATGTAGGTCTCCCATTGGTTGGTTTGATGCATTTGAGGTAAGACCATGGGGTACCGATCTCTTGAGGGAATCATTAGATAAAGTGAGATTTATTCAAGGAAAGCTTTTAGAGGCTCAAAGTAGGAAGAAGGAATATGCAGATCGAAAGGTTATAGACTTGGAGTTCATGGAGGGTGAACAAGTCTTGCTGAAGGTTTCACCCATGAAAAGGGTGATGCGGTTTGGTAAGCGAGGTAAGCTTAGTCCGAGGTATATTGGTCCATTTGAAGTTCTGAAGTGCGTGGGGGAGGTAGCTTATGAATTAGCCTTGCCTCCAGGACTATCAGGAGTGCACCCAGTACTTCATGTGTCTATGCTCAAAAGATACCATGGGGATGGTAACTACATTATTCGTTGGGATTCAGTTCTTCTTGATGAGAATTTGTCTTATGAGGAGGAGCCTGTTGCTATTCTAGATAGAGAAATCCGCAAGTTGAGATCAAGGGAGATTGCATCCATCAAAGTTCAATGGAAGAATCGGCAAGTTGAAGAGTCCACTTGGAAGAAGGAGAATGATATGCAAGAAAGATACCCACACCTTTTTACAGATTCAGGTACTCTTTATCGCCCTTGTTTTTCTTCTTGTGATCGTTCGAGGACGAACGATGGGTAAATTGGTATCTATTGTAACGACCTATTTAGTCGTTTCGAACAGCAGAATTACTTTTGATAAAAACTGATTGTGTCAACGAACCACACGACGGACCGTCATGGTCACGATGGATCATTGAGGATCTCCGTCCCAAAACACTTAAACTCTGAAAGTTGGGTACGGGGATCAACTCTCTGAACTTTACGACGGAACTGCAGCACGGACCGTCGTAGCCACGACGGACCGTCACAAACCTTTTTACTGAAATTGAGTCTCTGAACTTTGTGACGGACATGCAGGACGGACCGTCGCAGGTACGATGGGCCGTCACGAGTGGCGTAACCTCGACTTGGTCGGATTTCTTCTAAAAGTTCTTAAGGGGCGTTTTGGACTATTCATGCTTATAATTATGAAATTAGTGGGGTAAGTTTAATAATTTAATTACTTGGGGGTTAAAGGAGGTAACCTTGAAATAAATAGTGGGTTACTTTTATCATCTTTTATACTTAATTATATGATAATTAGGGTAAAAGAAAAAGAGTTTGAATAAGGAAAAATAGAAAGAACAGAGAGAAGAGGGGAGAACGACCGAGAGAGGGAGAACTGAAGAGGAAAGCAAAGGCATTGAGAAGTAGCTTGCTTGATCACGAATTCTTCGGTGGAGGTAGGTTATGGTTTATGCTATTTCATAGTAAACTCTAAATAGCGATTGATATGTATTTGGTGGTATTGTAAAGTCTTCTACATGCTTAATTGTGTTGTTGCAAGTTGTGATTATGTAAATGGTGATGGATTATAATGATGATACTGTGGAATCTTAAAAACCTTAAATCCACTCTATTAATGATGATGCCTTGACATAAAAGAAAGCTTGATGAACTGAAAGAATGAGGTTAATGGATCGGGTGTCACGAACCGACACGTAGTATTAGGGGATCGGGTGTCACGAATCGACACGTAGTATTAGGGGATCGGGTGTCACGAACCGACACGTAGTATTAGGGGATCGGGTGTCACGAACCGACAGGTAGTATTAGGGGATCGGGTGTCACGAACCGACACGTAGTATTAGGGGATCGGAGTGTCACGTTCCGTCACAAGAGGAATAAAGAGAATGAATCTTGAATTATGGTAATATACTCAAACTTAAAGAACCTATTTCCCAAATGAGTATGGTGTGGAGGCTTGAGTCCTCATAGGTGTGCTTGCTATTGTGGCCGATGGTTCTTGTACTTGTTGTTGTCACCTGTTGAGTATTGTAGTTTATTTTATGTTATTATTCGATATATATTGCTTTCTATTTTGAGTTGGCCGATGATACCTACTCAGTACGTGTTCCTTGTAGTGACCCCTACTTGTATTTGTCTCTTTGTTATTTGTGGAGTGCAGCAAACGTACCGTCAACTTCGACTCATTCGCAACTCTAGCCAGTCTCCAGCATATCAGATTTCAGGGTGAGCTATTATTCCTAGCTCGGACTGGATTCTCTCCTTCACGTCTTGATGTCTTGAAGTTCAGACATGGACAATCTGTTTACTTATCTTAGTTTCTTAAATACTCTTAGATTTAGAATTTTTGAGGATAGATGTTCTTCGTGTGATGAGTTCCAGATTTTGGGGATAATAGTTGATAAACTTTTAGAAGTTTATTTATTGATTATATTAATAAGATTTTGAGTCTTCCGCATTATATTTTGTTAATTATGGTCGAAATGTTGGTAAATGTTGGGGTTTAGAATTGTTGGTTCGCTCACATAGTAGGATCAGTGTGGGTGCCACTCGCGGCTCGTTTTGGGTCGTGACATATATATTGTCACATATCACCTTTGTATTGGGCCACATGCAGATTATTATTGTAACACCCTAAAATGAACTAAGGTGAACTAGAGCTTCTTAGATGTTTCATGATTAATTTTGTGTTAAAATGTTTAATAATGATGTCCATAGGCAGTGTATGATGTTTTGTGACGTTTGGGGGTCAAACAACCAAGATCGTTCATGACTTTCGGAAGGTATGCCTTAGAAAGTTCTTGTGTGTATTCATGTGTTTAAGCAAGTTTTATGTATTCGTTTTGATTAAAATATATGTAGGGTGTCCCTAAGACATAGACAATATTGTATAGGGGTTTAAAGATCTGGTACGACCCCACCTAGGACCCACAAGGGGCCCTAGAAGAGGACCCCATCCCTTTGGCAGGAGGTTACCAAGCAGTGACAAACGACGGCCACAAGGGACGGGCGTTGTTTCAGGTCGACTAGCCCTGCAAGGCTAGAAAATCCTGCAAAAGATAGAACCTCAAACCCAATTGACGGTCCCTATCTAAGGGGCATCGACTGAGCAATGGTCCGTCTGTGAAGGGGAGTCGATGGTGCTTGCATAAAGCTGTCAAAAATCTGCCTTGGCTTGGGGTGTTTGGTAAATTCAACCCAAGTATTTCATGAACCATGGGTGAATATTTTAGGGTCTTTTAGGTATATTAAGAGGGTTCAACCACTAATACCTAATTTTAGACTTCATTCTCAAAAACTCAAAACCCTCTATCAAGAAAGAGTCTCTCAAAAACTCTTGAAGCTTGAACTTAAGGAAGGGCTTGGAGGGCTGGTTGTGGTCGTGTTTAACTCTTATTAGGAAATGCTCTTGAGCGGTATGGTCCACATTTGGTGGAGGTGTTTACTTGAATATATGAATGTGAATTTACATGTGCATTGTGAATAAGTCCATGAAGGTATATTATGTGAAATAAGATGATAATGATGTTGTTCTTGTTAATGTGTTTTATGAAGCTTGTTATGTGAATTATGCTAGAGATTATGTATAAATGAACTATATCTTTATGTGAAGCATGTTAAAGTATGTAATATGATGAATGAAGGTGTAAGCATGTTTAGAAGTCAATGTTATGAACATGACGATTATATGAAAGGTGTGCTCACATGTACACACACTCACACTTTGAGTGAATAAAAGAATGAAGTTAAAGAATGTATATATAACGGGAAGTTTTGAGGTGAACACTCATTATGAGTTGACATGAAGTGTTTAGTAAAAACCTCAATATTCCCATGAGCTTTCTACTATAGGTTGGAGGTCGGATACCCATTGTGAGTTGAGATGTGGTTTTCCAATGTGATACTTAGGGATAACTACCCTTCGTTAGTTGAGATATGGTGTTAATTATCTACCTTTCACATAAAGTAATTAATGTTTATGACTCCATGGGGGAGTTATGCTTAGCATCGATAGGATTTAAAGAAGAAGTGGTTGCACATGTGAGAAGAGGTGTTTTACCCAATGTACCTTTTGAGATGAGTACTCCTCGTGAGTATAGAGTGAGTTACTTAGTTGCAATATCATTATCCCTTAACAAGCGCTAGCATAGGTGTAGCTATTGGATAAGCCATGTAAAATCTAAGAGAATGATCCCACCCTAGGCAAGTGGAGAACCCTCATCCAATAAGGGTAGTATAGGGATTCCATGTCTAGATATCATGTTCTATGTCGGCTAAAGCTATCCCCTACAAAAAAATGAATGAACTAAGTCTCCTAAAAGAACGTACTACTTATGGTAGGTGGTGGTATGAGACGCTATCTATCCATTACACTAAGTATACCTTCTGAAAGGGGAGTCTTGGTGTGTTTTATATTAGTGTCTGAACTAAGTCTCCTAAAAGAACGTACTACTTAGGGTAGGTGGTGGCATGGAATGCTATCTATCCATTGCACTAAGTAGACCTTCCGAAAGGGGAGTCTTTGTGTGTTTTATATGAAGTGTGTGAATAAGATATCATGTGTTGTAAATGAAGTTAGATGACTTAAGGTCTAATGTTAAGGAAGCATGTTAAATCTAAGTTTTGTGTAATGAAGTTATGAATGACTAATGTAGTGTGCTTAAACAAGGGAACCCTCAAGGAGCACTAAGTGGGAGTAGTAGTATGGGATACTACTCTCACATTGCACTTGGTGTAATTTACAAGTCTATTGTAGAAGCTCACTTAGATGAAGTCCTTAATGTATGATTGTTCTTTTAATGTCTAGTCTAGAGTGTGGACTTGTTTCCCGTACGAGGTAAGCCTATGGTTGTTAGTCTTAAGGGTCACTTATATGTGGTATTGTAGGGGTGTATGGATGGTTCCTTAATTTCTTACCTCAGCTAATCTTAGGATAGCTTGGTTAGGGAAACTTCAAAGGAAAGAGTTCACTGTAATGTAAAATGTGTTCACTGTAAAGTTGTATGGTTTATTGTAAAAATTGTGTTTTGGTTCTAAAATTATGTTTATCTTTTATTATGTGCTAAATGATGAATCTTATACTATTTTAATCCTATATTCCTGAAGGTTTTACTTATTTTTCATGAAAGTTCTATTTATACTACAATGTCCCTTTTCGCATGTTTTTGCATATCTCATACTTAGTAAATTGTTTTGTACTAATCCCGTACCTCTACTTAATATGTATAGGTTGGAGGCAAGTTGAAGACTAGAAGGTAAGCTTGGAAATTGACTCTCAAGACTAAGTATGTCATCATATATTCGAGGGAATAATTCTATTTCTTCGTTTCTAGCATAAAGACTTGTTATATATTTTCATATTATGTAAAGGGTCATGTCCCTAAGATATTTATGTCATATCTTTAAGTTGTCTTGTGAAGACAAGATCACTCTTATCTTGTATGGAAGATGTTTCCTTTATTAATTTATTCGTGAAAGTTTTAAACTCCGCACTACTTTTCATGTATTATGTAATAAATGATAGCTAAGGCTTGTACAAGACCTCCGAAAGGTCAAGCACGTAATTGTTATAACCTAAGGGTTGCACCCCCTTCTTCTAGGGGGTACTTTCGTGTCGTGACAAACTTGAATCAGAGCATAAGTTTATGGGAAATAGTTTAGGGTCTAAAGTTTCACAAGACACCTCTAGTAGAGTGTTGTTCATTGGTGTGAGTCGCGGCACATCCATGGATGGGAGGCTATAGGACGATAGAGTTTCACTTTCTTCATTACTCTTGTATATTGTTTTTTAACAGAGTTTTCTAGACTAGTCCAAAGTTTATTTATATAATAAAAATTTTATTCAAAGGATTCATCTAAATGAATCATGCAAATAGAATTCTTAAATTTATTCATGGATTTTACTAAAGTACCATTCTTACTTATTATTTTATTACCCTTTACGGTAGTATGTTTAATTATAATTTTATTACCTTTTATGATAGTCAATATTAAATATTCTATGTATTTTACACATGGTAGAGTAGACATAAATAATAAAGTGTTTATATAGTACAGAGTATCTATCGGAGAGAAGAACACTATCCTTGGGCTTAAATTTTAGCTCACATGATCTATATCAGTTAAGGCTATTATTCATGAATAGTAGAATGAACGTAATAAAGTGAACTCTAACTAGGGTGACTTAAGCAGTCTTCTTAGTATAGGTAGGGGTATGGGACTCTACCTATGTGTTGCACTAGTTTGCCTTAAGGGAATTCCTAAGAGGATGTTTTTATGGTCTTATGACTTCAATGATATGCATATGTTGACTTTACAAGTTGATGATCCTCTATGATGTTAGATTAGCTTATGAACACCTTATTGGTCTATATTGATATATGATGATGAATACTCATGATGTTATGTTATATGAAGTATGGCATTACTTATGATCTATTTCCTTCTTTACTTGACTATGTGGGGTTAAGGGACTTCATATAGGCACTGCACTTGTAGGATTGGGAAGATTTTGTGAGTAAGGGTCGTGTATGATGTGATGATTTTAAATCTTGTACATACTTTTGGTGTTGTGACATTACCTTGGAGTTTCTTTGGTTATATGATCTTGATATGCTACTATTCATGTTGACTTGGTGAAAGTCTAGGAAACATCTTGACCCAATATTGATGGAGTTGAAGAAATTTGTACTTAGCAAGTTTATGAGTCATTCTCCCGGGGGGGTGCTTAGGTACCAAGGTAGATTTTGTGTACTTCATGTTGATGATTTGAGAGGTAAGGTTTTGGAAAAAGCTCATAGTTCACAATATTCTATTCATTCGAGTGCTACCAAAATGTATCATGATCTTAGAGAGGTATATTAGTGGGATGGCTTGAAAAGGGACATACCGGAGTTTGTATCCAAGTATCAAAATTTCCAACAAGTTAAAGTCGAGCATATAAAGCCTAGTTTTTTAATTCAAGATATAGGTGTTACTTAGAAGTAGGAAGAAATTTATAGACTTTATTGTTGGTTGCCTCAAACCTAGAGGCAAAATGACTCAATTTGGGTGATTGTGGATAGATTAACGAAAATTGTGCACTTTATCTCCGTTAAGTCTACTTATTCGGCGAAGGATTATGTAAGGATCTACATTGATGATATTGTGAGTCTTCATGGGTTCCCTTTGTCGATCAAATCGGATAGAGGTGTTTAATTCACTTCTCACTTTAGGAGGTCTTTTCAAAAAGGATAGGGTACTCAAGTGAAGCTTAGCACCGCTTTTCATCCTCAAACGGATGGTCAAGAGGAACATAATTATTCAAACCCTAGAAGACATGTTAAGAGCTTGTGTGATAGATTTCAAAGAGAATCGGGACAATCACCTACGGTTGATTAAGTTCTCCTATATCAATAGCTACCATTCGAGTATTTCCATCGTACCTTTTGAATCACTCTATAGTAGGCAATGTAGATCTCTAGTTGTGTGGTTTGAGGTTTGTGAGTTTTTATTCCTTGGTCCCAAAATAATCTAGGACGCTTTGGAGAAGGATAGGTTGATAAGGGATAGGTTGAAAACAACATATAGTTTGCAAATATCCTATGCCGACAATAGAAGAAGAGATCTTGAAGTCAAAATAGGTGGAATGGTGTATTCGAAGATCTCACCTATAAAAAGGGGTGAGGAGATTCGACAACAAAGGGAAGTTAAGTCCCTCGTATGTGGGTCCCTATAAGGTTTTGGGATGGGCTGGAAAGGTTGCATATGAATTGAGGCTACCTAGTGAACTAGCTTCAGTTCATCCAGTATTTCACGTCTCCATTCAAAAGAAGAGTATTGTTAATCCTGTATCAGTTCTTCTTATTGAAGGGTTAGGTGTGTATGACAGACTTTCCTGTGAAGAGATTCTTGTGGAAATTTTAGATCGCCGTGTAAAGAGGTTGAGGAACAAAGAGGTGGCCTCCATAAAAGTCATATGGAGAAACCACTTAGTTGAGGGAGCAACATGGGAGGCCGAGGCCGACATGAAGTCGTGTTATCGTCACCTCTTTCCTTAAAATTCTAGCCAAAGCTGACTTTAGTAATAATCCTCTTAAAAGTAATGAATAAATTTGAATTTAGTTTATTTTGCAAAAATATGTATAATTATGATAAAGGGGTTCACGCTAAAATGAGTTTTCTTGTGAAAAATGCTCTTTTGCTCAACTGACACTTATTTGTGTTTCGTGAATTGTTGGCTTCATGAATTATTATTGATCATGTTAATGTGTTTGAGAGAAGGTTGGTGAAAGTGACTTGATGATCATATTAAGCTCATTTTGATATTGAGAAGAAAATTCCTCATCTTGTGATGTTGAGTTCTTATATGTGGTAAATTGTTACTCAATTTTCTATGTGTACAAGCTATGTTTATATGTTTGTTTGAGTTGTAACTCATGTTGTTATTTTTTTTTTTTCGACTTCTAGACGTAAGTTATTCTCTCCCTAAAAAAATATTTGTGTCATTTGGGGATGAATGTTCCTAGGGGGTGGGGGATAATGTAACACTCGGGAAGTGCAATAGCTAATCTGCAGCCTCACATGAAGAGAAAAGACATATAAAACTGTTTATATTCCTAATATAATGTATTTTAAATATTTAGGAAGTGATAGATTCAAAATATTGAGAAACCTCTCTGACATCCGGTGAATTGTGAAATGTACACTAGTGTGCCTTGACATGTTTCACACGGGTTTAGGAGTAGAAATTTAATGAAAATTGGTAGAAAAGTTTTAAACAATTATTCAAGTGTGTTTATGGCTGAAAATTCCAAATAAGACTCCCCAAGGACAACCCCAAGGGTCCTTGAGAATAAACTTTCTAAATTAACCCAAAAGTTGTCAAATGATAATGCCCATCTACGAGCCAAACAACGGACTGTTTTGATCGATAACCTATTGATGGATCCATAGGTAAACACTTAGAAATTTCCTTAAAGACCCAAAAATCACAATCGCTAATCCAAGTGACTCCTTGACAGTACGGTGGCGTCGATTGACTTACGATTCGTAGGTCTAGGAGTCGTAGGTAGGGCTCTGTTTTGGCTGCTGAGTTTTAAGTTAAGTCAATTACTTAGTTAGTAGTTTAGTTGGTTAATTAAGAGTTAAGAGGTGTCTAATTAAGTTATTTAAGGGGTTATATAAGATGTAAACCTAATTAAACTAACCCAACACCCCACAATTCCCAAAGTCAAATCCTCTACCTTCTCTCTACTTTCTCTCTCTTTCCTCAAAGAACACTATTAAAGACTGAGGTTAAAGGTAATTATGGATAAAAAAATTAAATTTCTCCCCATAAATCATCAAGTATTGATAAGGTATGGGAACTCTTCACTCTTGGTATCTCTTTCCCCAAGTGGCTCCTTCAAATTGATTTCAGAAGTTGTCAACAACATGGGTTTCCTTCTAATTCAAAATTTGATCTTTCAAATTGAATTTTTATTGGATTCCTTTGATTAATAATGATAGGATATGGTTGTATATCGTATAATTATAGTAGTTCTTGATCATTGTCTTAGTCTATGATCAATTGGATCCTTTACCCAAACCCTAGTCATGAATTGGACTTGAAGACGATTATGATTATTAGAATTGTTTATGCTATTATTCACTTCACTATATTATGATGATGAGAGAGTGAGTTATTGGATAACTTTGATGAATTGGGGATAGATATTGAAGAAGGCTTTTGAAGGTGAATTGGTAAGACTTTGTGATCTTGAATCCTTACTTCAATTATAATGGCTTATACTTATGATGATGTTTAGTTGAAGTATTACATGCGATTAGATAATATAGGTGATGGAATGATGAATTTAATCAAATGTATTGATAATATGAATTTTTAGATTATAATTAATGTATGATGATTTAAGGTTGATTGGCAATAACTTATATGTCTTACTATTATATGATGATGATGGTGTGTTAATCCCACAAATGAAGGGTTGTAATGAAAGAACATTCTCATGCAATACCAAATGATCTTATGACTATGAATATACAAGGGTTTAGTTTCCTAAAGCCTATGTTAAGCTATGATAATTAAGAATGACTTAAAAACATCTCAAAAAATGACTTTACCTTAGCAACAGTGAACTAGTTATGAGAGATGTCTCTTCCTACTGTGGGAAGGTAGGTTCACAATGGTTCTCCTGATATAGAGATTACAATGCAATTGTGCATAAAGAGGGTCTGAAGTATGTCTCCTAGTTCTTGAACTATGTTTCCCCCATTGGAATACTACCTAGTGGATCACCTAGATTGCTATTCAATGTTTTGGTTTTACCTTGGCAAGTACACCACCTTATTTCGGTGTAGGGTTTTATGACGCAGGACAATTGTTCTTGAAAGTAAAATGAATGTAACAAAGTGAACTCTAACTAGGGTAATTTAAGGGGTCTTCGTAGAATAGGTAGGGGTATAGAACTCTACATATGCATCGCACTAGTTGGCCTTGAGGGAAGTCCTGCGAGGATGTTCTTATGCTCTTATAACATTAATGATATACAATGTTAACTCTACACGTTGATGATCCTATATGATGTTAGATTCGCTCATGAACATGTTATTGGTCTATAATTCTATACATGATGATGACTACTTATCATGTTTAGTTATATAAAGTTTGGAATTATTTGTAATCTCTTTCCTTGTTTTCTTGACTATGTCGGGTTATGGTACTTCATATAGGCATTGCACTTGTAGGCTTGGTAAGAGGTTGTGAGTAAGGGTCTTGTGTGATATGATGATTTGAACTCTTGTACATACTTTGTTGTTGTGACATTATGTGTGAGTTGCTTTAGTTATATGATCTTGATATGCTACTATTCATGTTGATATGACCTTATGTTTCTAATATTCTTGTTGACTTGACTTTATCATAATATTGGTCTTATGTTGGATATTGACTTGTATTGAGTGGTGTTGCGTCTAATGGCTTATATGTGTTTCTAATTGTGCATGAAAACTTTTAAAGGTAATTTAGCATGATGTTAAATAAATGTCCCTATAAGCTTGATTTCAATCTTATATGGGTGTATGTTTCCATACATAGTACAAGTGGATGTACTAACCCATATTCTTTCCCTTTTTCCCAAACAATGTAGGTTCGGGTCGTTAAGGTATCAAGGCTAAATTGCAAGAAGACTTCGACAATTTTCCCAAGTTGATTGGTGAGACCTCAATGTTTGAGGATGGTGCCTTATAATGTAGAATAGTCGAAATTTCTATAATCTTAAGACATTTTTTATTTCTTATTGTTGAAGATGTTGTTGTAAGCCCTATGTGTCAATTATAGACTCATTTAAATGGTTTAATGTGAGAATGTACATTAGACTAAATTTTTTTATGTTATGTATATTGTCTAAACGAGAATCCTATGTGAGGAGTATAACTGAACTCCATAACTACTTTGTGAGAGGTCTATGTAAATATCAATATATAAAAGTTGTAATTTTTCTGCAATTTTACCGATGATATGTTATGACGTTCCTAAAAGGCTATTCTTAGTCCTAGTGTAGGAAGACCACGGAGGTTACGTCTAGGGGGTCCTCCCCAATTGTGACACATTTCGTAAGCATGGACACATGAAGTAAAGGATGAATAGGGGATAGTTCACTATTCCTTGGTAACCTCAACTCATAAGCAACCTTCCCTATCTATTTCAATATCTTGTAAGGGACCACATACCGGGAACTAAGTTTTCCCTTTTTACCAAATCTCATCACCTCTTTCATGAGTGAAATCTTCAAATAAATCGAATCACCTACTTTAAATTAAAGGTTTCTTCTTCTATTGTCGGGATAAGATTTTTGTCAACAATAGGCTATTTTTAACCTATCCCTAACCATCCCAACCTTCACCAATGCTTCATAGATCATCTCAGGACCAAGGACTGAAGATTCACCTATATCAAACCACCCAACCGGACACCTGCACCTCTTGCTATATAATGCTTCAAAAGGTACCATAGAAATACTCGAATGGTAGCTATTATTGTAGGAGAACTCTATCTATTATAGGTGATCGTCCCTATTTCCCCTCAAGTCAATACTACAAGACCTTAACATATCTTCTACGGTTTAGATGGTATGTTCTTCTTGGCCATCCGTTAGAGGATGAAAAGCAGTGCTAAGTTCACTTGAGTACCTAAACCTTTTGGAAAGACCTCCAAAAATAATAAGTGAATTGGGCACCTCTATCCGAGACGATGGACAAAGAGATCCCATGCAACCTCACAATATCATTGAGGTACATCCTATAATATTTCTCTGTCGAATAATTAGATTTGTGGGGATAAGGTGGGCAGAGTTCGTTAATCTATCAACAATAAACCATATGGAGCCATTTTACCTCCGGGTTAGAGGAAAACCCACTACAAAGTCCATATTAATATTTTCCCATTTCAAAGTAGATACATCCATTATTTGAGTTTACCGTCCCGCTATTTGATATTCGGCCTTGAATTTTTTACAATTAGGGAATTTAGTCACGACCTGTCACGCCCCAAAAGGGAGGGCATCCATGAACCACATGGATACTTTATCTACGAATAAGGTATGAGGTGTAAGAAGTTGTAAACTAATAAGCGGTGGAATAACTACACATGATATGTATATATATACAACCCACAAAGTTTTATGTGCAAAACTACACAACTCGATACATTAAGATGTCCAAGAAGTCTGTAAAATATGTGCAACATCAAATTTCAAATAACTTGCTGAGACAGATCTCGGCGTATAAAATTAGAAACTTATGCATGTCATCAAAAGTACTAGATACAAATTGACTCCAAATATAGACGGAGCTCACCAAAACATCAATTGAGGTCAACAAGGGAACCTAAAGAGGTTGTCCGCTTCCCTGAGAACCTAATCCTGCATTTACAAAGAGATGTAGTGCCCCATATATAGGAACGTCAGTACATATAAAACAAGTACTAGAAGTAAGAGCAAGCAGAATAACAAATCCATATATAAGAAAGCTCATATGAATCAGATAATATATTAAATAGAGAGAACTAAGAGTATATTAAAAGTAAACATAAGGTATACAACAGTATCCTACACGTTCACTTAATTGTCCAATAATATAAAACTTCAAGCAATGCTCTCTGTATCATCATACCCATAGTACTTTCCTAGGTGGAATACTTTAAATATTTTTCTTACAAATATTCACATTATGGCCTATCAAGACAACTCACATTAACTATAGGCCATGAGTTTCTTAAAAATCCATCTCTGTGTTCTTATGCATATGTTATAATTGTGGTCTTGTACAAGGTATACACATCGTGGGCTCACAATGAGGGTCTTCCCACCGGCCATATGTGCCATGTATATGCTTGAATCATGGGGAAATAGTATATAAGATTTCCCACCGACTCCAAATACAAATGATGCCACAATGGCAGTGTACCACAATAATTAGGTACACTATAGTAGTTTGGTCTTAATCCTATGCACAGAATCGCGTTGCACGAATGTGTAAATTAGAAACCATGAATACCCGCATGTCGCTATACTTTATCGAATAATGTTATAAGATCAATAGTATAGAAGTTATGATAAGAATCGTTCAGCTAATCAAGTAACTAGCCAGTATGAAAGTTTTACATTCCTGTTTTAAGGGAACTAACTTGACCTCAATATATAAATTACGTGACACGGATGATGCCCCAAATTAATGCGAGAGGAATTTAGCATCATATATCTTGTTGCTTCCTAGGCTAAAGATATTTCCTGAAGACCCAATCGACAGAACCAAATCAATCTACATCATTAAACTCAATTAGTAAATCATCTCCCAATTATCAATATACTACAATTAATCATTATTAACATGAGTAAGCCACCGATAAAATCAGCCAAGTTTATCTTCATAATAATTTATAATTCCAACAGTTTCCTCACTTGATTTTCTTAGCAATTCATTATTTTCATTTTAACCAATCAAGAATCCTTAAATATCTCATAGACTTTTAATTGTAGATCTTGATTCAAATCAAAACATGCCATCTATTTAAAATCATTTATCCACCTGATACATTATCCTAAATTATACGTACACATCGATAATACAAATAGCTCTGAAACTAAAAGAAGAGAATATAAGCTACCTGGACATAACAGTACTGGGGAGGTTTTCACAATTTTTGTTGTTGAATACTAAAACTCTTAGATTCTTTGGGTTTAGCAAGGATAGAATTTTCTCACCCAAAATTCCCGAATCTCTCCTTCTTCTAGGGGTATATAGTAGCATATATTTAATTTCTTCCCCCTCAAGAAAGTTTGTCAAATTCCAAATAGGCGGAATGGTATGATGGACCCTTTTACTTGTATTGATTTGTATTCTGAACCCATCTACTTATGCCTTTGTCATCTAAACCCTTAAACTAAATAAAACACAATATATTGAACCCCACTGACCATTGACCATGCTTATGTGGCATTACAATAGCTTAGTTGGCGAGAGTGTGTGACTACACACATTTAAAGAGAGTGAACTTCATATTTTAAGATTTAAATTTTAAATCATTAAAATTATGTTATGAAACAATTAAAAAAGAAAAGAATCTCTTTTTCCTCACCAAACCACGTTTTTAGCAACCCCCCACCCCATCATTGCCCATCCTCTTTTTTTTTTTTCCCACATCATAGTTATCTTTTTTAGCTCGATTTTGGAATTGGAACCTTGGTGAAATAAATTTTCTTGGTGAATATCAGTGGTGTCATTGGGAAATACATTGTTGTTCCTTTTTTCTCTATATTTGGAACGGTGTTGGCCTTTTTCCTGGCAGAATGGGAGGCGGCGATCAACGAACGTAGATATTGCATGGGCCAAATAATTATTTGAAAGAAACACATAGTATAAAACCTTTTGATTGCCCTTGGAATAAGTACAGATATTTAGCTCGCATGTCCTCTTCCACTTCGCGTGTAACCTCTTCTTTTTTCTTGTTCCTCCAAAGTATATTGACCAAAGCTATGTCTCTACTCCTTAACTTCATGACTTGTCGGTCCAGTATAGCAACCGGGACTTCCTCAAATGATAGGTCTTGTGTAGGTTTAGTGTCTTCGGTTCGGATGACATGGGAAGGTTGTACTAAAAATTTGCATAACATAGACACATGGAAGATTGGGTGCACTGCAGCTAACTCAGGAGGTAACACTACCTCATACGCTACCTGGCCAATTAAGCATAAAATTTTATAAGGCCCAATATACCTAGGACTCAACATATCTTTCCTTCCAAATCGCATAACACCTTTCATAGGTGACACCTTAAAAAATACAAAATCATCAATCTAAAAATCTAAATCCCTACGCCGCACATCCGCATATGACTTTTGTCGACTCTGAGCAGTCTTTAACCGCTCTTGTATTAACTTAACCTTCTTAAAAGCTTGGTTTACTATATATGGACCTAGTATTTGTGCCTCACCTACTTCAAAACAACCGATAAGTGATCTGCATCTCCTCCATATGGAGCTTCAAATGGAGCCATACCAATACTTGCGTGATAACTATAATTGTAAGAAAATTCTATTAGGGGTAGATGATCGTCCCAGTTGCCTTTAAAGTCTAGCACACATGTTCTCAATATGTCTTCAAGAGTTTTAATAGTGAGCTCGGCTAGACCATCTGTTTGTGGATGAAACACTGTGCTAAGATTCACTTTTGTGCCCAAGCTTCTTGGAAAAGATCTCCAAAAATGAGTTGTTAATTGGGCACCTCTATCTTAAATAATGGACACATGGGTTCCGTGCAAGCATACCATCTCTCTTATATATAACTTGGCATAGTCTTCAGCTATGCTAGGGGAATTAATAGGTAAGGAATGTGCTGATTTTGTCAGTCGATCAATTATTAGCCATATAGAGTAATGTTTACGGAAAGAAGAAGGCAAGCCTGTGATAAAGTTCATATTAATGGCTTCCCATTTCCATTCCAGAATACTTATGATATTACCTAGGACACCGGGCCTTTGGTGCTTTGCTTTCACTTGCTGGCAGTTGGAGCATACTGCTACATACTCCGCAATATCTTTCTTCATATCATTCCACCAGTATACCTCTTTCAAGTCATGATACATCTTCGTTGAGCCAGGAATAATTGAATAACGGGAGCAATGTGCCTCATCCATAATTTGTTGTCTCAACCCATCTACATCAGGAACACATAATCTACCTCGGTATCGTAAGGTTCCATCACCCGCAAGCTCAAATAGTGTATCCCGATGCTTTTGAATTCCCTCTTTATACATAAGCAATAGGGGATCATTATATTGTTTCTCTTTTAACACTGTCACCAATGAAGAGTTGGCCGTATTCAATACCAAGATGCTCCCGTCCTCAGAATCCTTCAGTCGAACCCCTAGGCTTGCTAATTTATGGACATTTCTAGAAACTTGAAGTAGAGTAGGTGACAAATATGTCAAACTAGCGATAGATAATCAACTGTGAGCATATACTACCACGTTACTTTTACCTTGATGGTGCCTAAGGTTCAAATATTTCTGCTTAAATAAATATTGGAGGCTCTTATGATCTGTAGAAAAATCAATTTGTTCTCAATAAGGTAGTGTCACCATATTTTAACAGCAAATACCAAAACTGCAAAATATAAGTCATGAGTGGGATAATTCTGTTCGTGTTTCTTCAACTTACGAGAGCCATATGCTATAACCTTCCAATGTTGCATCAGGTAACAACCTAAGCCTACACCTGAAGCATCATGATACACAACATATTCTTCGGTGCCTTCTGGAAGTACTAGCATTGGCGATGTCGTCAATCTATGCTCTTGAAATCTTGTTTCAAAATTGTCTGACCATTGGAACCTAGCTGCTTTCTGTGTCAATTTAGTCAATAGAGCAGAAATAGAGGAAAAACCCTCCACAAATCTACAATAATAGCCGGCTATTCCCAAAAACTACGTACCTCAGTAGGAGTGGTAGACGTGGGCCAATTCTTCACCACTTCTATCTTATGAAAATCCACCCTTATACCTTCTTCGAAAACCACATGGCATAAAAACTATTGAGCTCATCCAAAATTTGCACTTAGAAAATTTATCATATAATCAATGTTCTCTGAGTGTCTGTAGCACTGACCTCAAATTATTCGCATGTTCTGCTTCATCCCGTGAATACACCAAGATATAATCTATAAATACAATAACATACATATCAAGAAAGGGCTTAAAAATTCTATTCATCATATCCATGAAGGCTGCAGGGGCATTCAACAGCACAAATGATATAACCACGAACTTAAAGTGCCAATATCTTGTTCGAAAAGCTAAGTTGGGAATGTCTACATCACGAATCCTTAGCTGGTACTAATCGGACCTTAAATCAATTTTTGAAAAACATTTAGGTCCATGTAACTGATCAAACAAGTCATCTATTCGAGGGAGAGGATACTTATTCTTTATTGTCACTTTATTCAGTTGCCTATAATCAATACACATTCGCAACGTACCATCTTTCTTACGCACAAATAGCACTGGAGCACCCCAAGGAGATCTATTGGGTAGGATAAAAACCCTTATCAAGAAAATCTTTCAATTGTTCTTCTAATTCCTTTAACTCAACAAGCGCCATTCTATAAGGTGGAATCGATGTATGTTGAGTATCAGGATCCACATCGATACCAAAGTCAATTTCTCTAATCGGGGGTGCTCTGGAAGTTCCTCAGGATACACATCAAGATGTTCATTCACCATTGGTACTGACTAAAGAGTCGACATATGTTTCTACGCCTAAAGTTCTCTTACTCGAACTATGTGATGTAAACACCCCTTTGCAATAAGCTTTTGTGCCTCAAGAAAAGAAATAAACTCTCATCTAGGAATCATAACATTCCCCTTCAACTCTAAAACTGACTCTCCTTGAAATTGAAATCTGGCAACCTTATATCGACAATCAACAGTAGCGTAACACGAGGACAACCAATCCATGCCCATGATAACATCAAAGTCAATCATTTCTAGCTCAATCAGATTGGCTAATGTATCTGGGCCACATACTGTCACTACACAATCAAAATAGACCCACCTAGCTATGATATATTCTACTATTGGAGTTGATACTACAAATGCTTCACCTAACAACTTTGGCTGTATTTAAAAAATTTTAGCAACAAATGGAGTAAAATATGATAGTGTAGCTCCCGGGTCTATCAAGGCATATACATCCCACGAGAAAAAAGATAAGGTACATGTGACCACGTCTGGAGATGCATCTAAATCTTGTCGACTGGTTAGTCCATATATACGATTTGGACCGGCACTAGAACCAGACCCTCTTCCTCTACAAGATCCTCTATTTTACGGTGCCAAAGAACTACGGAATGTGGAAGGTATTGATGACAAAGAGCTTCTTGCTGACCCTATAGTCTGTGATCTATCACCCTCTTAGTACTATCTCTGAGTAGCGAGCAATCTCGTACAAAATGACCTTCTATTCCACGCCAATAACATGCATTTGAACCACGTCGGCACTCCCCTCCATATGCTCGTCTACACTGTCTACACGTAGTTCGCGGTGGTAATCCTCTATTAGTACCTCTCTAAGGTTGAAGGTTTGGTACCTTTGAAGTCCGGCAATTCTCACATCGAGGTCTTGAGAATCGAGTTGGAGCATTCTATGTGAAGCGTGTTGTTGAATGAGTCTACCTAGATGCTCCTCTACTGGTGGAAGCCATATCGCCTCCCTGATACTTGCCCGCCAACTTAGCCCTCTTACTTTGATCTCTCTCCCTCTCTACTTCACAATTATGTTGATCTTCCTCTAACTACTGAGCGAATGCCATAATCATTTCTATATCCATGTCCCTATTTAGGGAAGCGACCAAAAGAATGTCCTTTAATAGATCCGAAAGGCCACCTACAAAGAAATGAATCCTTACATCTGGGTATTAACCAACTCCAGAGCAAACCTAGATAATTGTGTAAACCTCAAGTATACTCTCTGACACTAAGATCACGTTGCTCTAAATTTAGAAATTCATCTACCCTTGCCTCTCTGAGCTCTAATGGCAAAAAATGATCTATTAATGCCTTTGAAAGGTCATCCCAGATAACGATGGGAGCATTTTCTCCCTTCAAAATTTCCCTCATCTGATGCCAAGCAATAACAACATCTTTCAACTGATCAGAAGCTAGTTCAACAACATATGTCTCTGCTACCCGCATCACCTTACAAATTTTATGAGTCTCGTCAATAAATTGTTGAGGGTCCACCACCAAGTTAGAGACTGTAAATATTGGGGGATTCATACGAAGAATATCTTGAATCCAAGATCTCGATACCTCTCTCTCAGTAGCATTAGGTACCTCTACACTCTGTCTTTTTACCTGATCAGCTACCAACTAAGTGAGCAACAATATCTCTTATCTAATATCCTGCTCTGAAGAACCTGGTGGAGTATAGGGACTATTGTTGGCATTATTGGAGGTGCAGAAACCCCTACATATTATTTTGCACTGAGTGCATGAGGCCTTAAAATCGTAGGATTTGACAAACTTTCTTGAGACACGGTCTGATCAACTGACATTGGAGACTGCCCTGTGGCGACATGTGGGTTATCAGTAATTTCCACGTGGACAACTTTATCCTTACCTGTAGCTGACATGATCTGTATCAAATAAAGGCAAAATATGAATCAAGTAAGTGTCATTTTGTTAGCTCTAATACACGATCTGGGTTACAAAAAGAAACTTTTCCTAAATTTCATTGTAGTTCCTTAATATAAATATGGCACACAACACATTTATAAGTAAGACCTACTAAACACAACCTCATAGAATCCTTAGGATAACTGAACCTAGACTCTGATACCAACCTTGTCACGCCCAAAAAGGGAGGGCAGACATGAACAACATGATTACCTTATCTACGAATAATGTATAAGGTGTAAGAAGTTATAAACTAAAGTTGTACCCTAACAAGTGGTGGAATAACTTCACATGATATGTATATATATATTCAAACCACGAAGTTTTATGTGCAAAACTACACAACTCCATACATTAAGATGTCTACGAAGCATCTAAAATATGTGCAACATCAGATTGCTAATAACTTGCCGAGATAGATCTCAGCGTATACAATTACCAACTTATGCATGTCATCAGAAGTACTAGATACAAGTTGTCTCCGATAGAGATGGAGCTCACCAAAACATCAACTGAGGTCATATAGGGAACCTAACGAGGATGTCCGCTCCCCTGAGAACCTGATCCTGCATTTATAAGAAAATGTAGTGCCCCATATACAGGGACCTTAGTACATATAAAACATGTACTGGCAAGAAAAACAAGCAGAATAACAAATCCATAGATAAGAAAGCTCATATGAATCAGATAAGATATTAAATAGAGAGAACTAAGAGTATATTAGAAGTAAATATAAGGTATACAACAATATCCTACGGGTTCACTTTATTGTCCCATAATATAAAATTTTAAGCAATGCTCTCTGTATCATTATACCGATAATAGTTTCCCAGGTGGAATACTTTAAATCTTTTTCTTACAAATGTTCACGTGATAACATATTAAGACAACTCACATTAACTATACGGCATGAGTTTCTTAAAGTCCATCTCTGTGTTCTTATGCATATTTTATAATTGTGGTCTTTTACGAGGTACACCCATTGTGGGCTCATTATAAGGGTCTGCCCGCAGGCCATATGTGCCATGTATTGGCTTGAATCATGTTTATATACTCTATGAGATTTTCGGCTAACTCCAAATGCAAATGTGTTACAATGGCGGTACGCCATACTAATCAGGCTCACTATAGTGGTTTAGTCTCAATCATGTGCACAGATTCCCATTGCACAAATGTGTCAATTAGAAACGATGAATACCATCACGTCGCTATACTTTATCAAATAATGTTATCAGATCAATAGCATAGTATTTATGCTAACAATCGTTCAGCTAATCAAGTAACTAGCCAATATGAAGGTTTTACATTCATTTTTTAAGGGAACTAACTTGACCTCTATATAAGAATCACGCGACACGGATGATGCCTCGAATTAAGGCAAGAGGAATATAGCTTCACATACCTTGTTTCTTCCTAGGCTAAAGATAGTTCCCGAAGACCAAATCGACAGAACAAAATCAATACGGAACAGAATCAATCTACATCATTGAACTCAATCAGAAAATAATCTCCCAATTATCTATATACTACAGTAAATTATTATTAAAATGATTAAGCCACCAATAAAATCAGCCAAGTTCATATGCATAATAATTTGTATTTCCAACAGTTTCCTCACTCGATTTTCTTAGCAATTCATTATTTTCTTTTGAACCAATCAAGAATCCTTAATTATCTGATAGACTTTTGATTTTAGATCCTTGATTCAAATCCAAGGATGCCATCTACTTAACTTTATTTTTCCACCTGATACATCATCCTAAGCAATACATACACATATATAACACACATAGCTCTCAAACTAAAAGAAGAGAATATAATCTACTTAGACTTAACATTTGGGAGGTTTTCACAATTTTTGTAGTTGAATACTAAAATTCTTAGATTATTTGTGCTTATCAAGGATCGAATTTTCTCACCCAAAATTATCAAATCTCTCCTGCTTGTAGAGTTATATAGTGGCATATATTTAATTTCCTTCCCCCTCATGAAGGTTCATCGAGTTCAAAATATATCTTCCTTTAGGAGGTTTCCTCTTTTATTCCTTTTTTTTCAATAACCTTATCAAACAAGCCTTTATAAAATTATAATGGCTAAAGTACTACTTAAATATATCAATACTTACCTTATTACCCAATAAAAGTAGTGGCTGAAATAAATTTGAAGGACCCTCTGTCCATTGCTTCACATAAATGACTCAAAGGTATTTAAATTTTCATTCTTCAAAGCACCAAATGAATACAACCAAATAGAGAGTAATTCATCTACCCATGTCTATATTTGTAATTACCTTTATTTATTAAAACAAAATGCCAAAAAATTCAAAAAAAAAATTAAATATAACTGCTGCGTTTTGACATATAAAATAGCCAATTAAACCTCAACTAGGATTATCTTCTTCCTTGTTGATAAGATGCTACCTTAACGATAAGAAATGCTCCCTTAACATTCCTTTTATCTGGCAGTAGATAATTATATACAACTCCATATATCTCTTTGTAGCTTTAAGGGTTAGATTTTTACGTCGTAAAAAACTTACTTCAGATTCTGAGATGCTACACGAACTCCACTACATCGCTCTTCAAATCGTCCCACCAATAGACTTCTTGAATATCAAGATACATTTTTGTGGCATCCAGATTAATAAAATATCGAGAACCATGAGCTTCTTCAAATATTTTTCCTTCTCAGGTCATCAACATCCGGTACACACAACCTACCATGGCACATAATTACACCATCCCCCTCTTTTAAAAAAGACTTGTTGATCTTATTAAGAACTAATTCCATCAATTACATCAATAGAGGATCAAGATGTTGCTCATACTTCACCTCAACCACTAAAGAAGACTCGAAGTTATGATGAATGATGAAACCCTGTTTTGGAGAATCTTCTAACCGAACACCCAATCGTACCAATCTATGAATGTCTCTCACTAGCTCTTTCTTACCCTCTTCAAGATGAGCCACACTACCCATAGTCATTCGAGTCAAAGCATATCCAACAACATTTGCTTTCCCGGGGTTATAAAGGACCCTCATGTCATAATCCTTCAAGAGCTATAACCACCTTCTTTGCTGGAGATTCAAATCCTTTTGAAAAAACATATTGAGGACTTTTATGGTCGGCGAATACATCTACATGCACACCACATAGGTAATGCGTCTACACTTTCAAGGCAAACACTACCACCGCTAATTCAAGATCATTAACTGGATAGTTCTTCTCATGAACCTTGAGTTGTCTAGAGGCATATTATATCACATTACCATTTTGAATATTGAGAAAACTGAACCACAGTTGAGAAGCATCTAAATATATCACAATCCCTTCCGTGACCTCCGGTAAGGCCAATAACGGAGCGCAGGTAAACTTATATTTCAATAATTGAAAATTCTTCTCACATCTTTTCGACCATACAAACAAATCCTTCTTTTGATTCAAGGTCGTCAATGAAGATGAGATGGAGGAAAATCCCTCAGCACACCTCCTTTATTACCCACCCAAACCCAAAAACTTTGAATGTTTGTAGGGCTCAAAGGTCTAGGCCAACTTTTGACCTCTTTCATTTTTCTTGGATCCAATATTACCACTTCACTAGACACAATGTGACTAAGAAATGTCACGGATCTCAACCATAACTAGCACTTACTATATTTTGCATAGATTTGGGAATCCTTGAGGACTTGTAAGACTATTCTCAAATGGTTAATAATGGTCACCCTAACTTTTAGAGTATATCAAGATGTTATGAATAAAAACAATCACAAACAAATAAATAGAGTTTCTCAAAACTCAATTCATAAGGTCTATGAAAGACGCTGGGGCATTTGTTAGACCAACATATATGACTCAGAATTCAAAATGGCCATACCTAGTACGGGAAGTCGTCTTGGGTATGTAGACTTCTCTAACTCTTACTTTGTGATACCCCGACCTTTAAATCAATTTTTGAGAAGTATCTTACTTCTTGGAGTTGGTTAAACAAATTGTCAATCCTAGTGAGAGAATACTTTATCTTTATGGTAACCTTATTTAGTTGCCGATAATCAATGCACATCCTAAGAGACCCATCCTAATTTTTCACAAACAACATCGGGGCACCCCATGTCAACATAGTTGGTTGTATGAAACCTTTGTTTAGTAAATATTTGAGTTGAATTTTTAGTCCCGTCAACTCGGTTGGAGCCAACCTTTAAGGATGAATTGAAATGGGTTTCGTGTTCGGAAATAAGTCGATGGCGAAGTCTATTTCCTATTCGTGAGGAATTTCGAGTAAGTTATTAGGGAAGACATTCAGAAAATCCTTCACTACGGGGACCTACTCTAGTGGGGGAGTCTTCGACTCAAGATTACTTGACTCTCACGATATAATAGAGACATCCCTTAGAGATCAACTTATAATCTTTAAAACATGAAATGATTCGACATTTTGGAGCAAGGTTTCCCCCTTCCACTCAGGAATGGGTTTATTTTGAAATTGAAACTTTACTACTCGAGTTCTATAATTAATGGAAGAATAAAAAGAATGTAGCAAATCCATAAGCAAAATAACATCAAAGTCCAACATATCTAGTTCTAACAAATCCACAAATGTGACTCTATTGGGAAATGACACGAGACAACTTCTATAAGCTCTTTTCAAATGTACGGAATCACCCGACGGGGTAGAAACAGAAAAATGTTCATAGAAAACATCGGGAAGTACGTCAAACTTCGTGGCCACTAAAGGGGTTACAAAAGATAAAATGGAACTGCGATTTAGTAAAGCATAGACATTAATTGAAAACACTTGTAACATACCGGTGAAAACATCAGGTGAATCCTCTTGATCACCCCCAAAGCGGGGAGCATAGAAATGATTCTTCTTAGGAGCATCAGGTTTAGAAATATTTGTGGGAGATTTGGTGCTTTACCTTACTTTGGCCTCACAAATTGGACAAATATTAAACTATTGGCCAATTTTCCCACATCCATAGGAAACGCCCATACCGAAAACACAATTCCCTTCATGCTTTTTACCACACTTGGCACAAGTAGTTCTTACCAAAAAAGGGCCAATCTTATTTTCTCGTTGTTGCTTAGGGGTAGTCCTCCTCCCTTGATTGGGCTTTGTAGCATTAGAGGGACTTGGATTAAAAACTTCTTTTTGAACGTTCGGTTATCTTGTATCTCAAACCTAGCGTTGATGAAATTTCCACATTGGGATTTGATCTCTTCAACTCCCTTCTAACTTGTTTAAGCTCTTTCTCGTCAATTTGTTCGACATGGACCATTGTACAAAAAATGTCCATGCTTAGAATTAGCATAGCTGACCGACATTCATTCACCACAAGATCGGATATCCCCTTAACAAACTTATTCATCTTGGCCCTAGAGTCTGCCACCATGGTAGTAGAATACTTGGATAATAGAGTAAACTTTAGGATATACTCATTCACGCTCATATTCCCTTGTAAAGATTGATTAATTCTTGCATTTTCTTTCCCTTAGTTCCAAGGGGAATAACCTATAGAGGAAAGTCATTTTGAATGTCAGCCAAGTAACCCAACCTTCTTTGACAGACCTGTCATCTTTCGATTGTTCATACAAAACTTGAGCCACATCTTTGAGTCGTTAGGCGACTAGATCCGCCTTTTGTAGAGAAGTAACCGCCATGGCATCTACCACCTTGAATACATCATCTACAAAACATTGTTAGTCTTATCCCACCTAAGAGATAAATAATGTAGGGTAATTCATCCTTCTAAAATCCTTTATCCTTGATGCGGTACTGCTAACATTGGGGTTCACTTGTGCCCTAGCATCCCAGCAACTTGAGTAGCCAACGCTTGAGTCAAACTATGAATGGCTGCCCTAATCTCAACATTAGACATAATCCCTTATTCTATAGGAACTTAATGGTTATGAGGAGATGGAGGGCGAACCGCCTCATTCACATTATCCAATTCGTCCGTCTTAATGTTATTCTTTCTTGTATTCAAGGATTATAAGCACAAGAAAAGGATTAGAAGGAAAAATTTCAATAGATTTAGGACTCCAAGCATCATCATAGAATAACTAAGAGAGGAAGGTTCCTAATCATCTCATAGCCTCCTATTCATAAAGGTGGCGCGCTTCACATTTATGAATAAGACTCTACTAAATGTGGTGTGAGTGATATCAACCCTACTATCATCCCAAAATCATATGCTCTAATAATAAGTTTGTAACGATCAGAGAGTACCCCTAGATGTTATTGGTGCACTCGACCCCAAAGGGGTCTTATACAATTCCTTAGCATAATCGTCACTACATAATGAACTTGAAAATATGTGAAAATTTATAACTTTTCACATTAGAAGTTCCACTTTGTTTTTATAAAGAAAAATAGTAAGAATCTAATACTATTGTACCACATAGACCATCTACTAATACGATTTCAACCAAAGTCTTCAAATAGACACTATAAAAAATATAGTGTTTAGTGACGGACACAATTTGTTACTATATGATGAAACCGTCACTAATCACGATTAGTGACAGATTAGCAACTGACTATTGAATGTTGATAGTACGCACATTATAAGCTCTTAGTGACGAAAAATGAGTTCCATCACATGTTTATCAACGTCATAGTGACAAAATATTTCTGTCGCAATATGGAAGCGACAGACTTAGTCATCATTATATTTATATAATGTTTTTAGTATTTGCATAATTCTATGACAAAATATGGTGTTTTGTCACAAGTTTAGCGACATCATAGTGATGAAACATTTTTGTCACCACATATTAGCGACAGAGTGATTCTTCATTATATTTATATAGTTTTGTTTTTCATAATCCGTTTTATTATTTTTGATAAATTTGCAATGGAATTTTTGTCTCAACGTACTTTGTTACAACATATTATGCCTTCAATAATTCATCGATAATCTGCCGCCAACATTCTTTTCATAGAAATCACCAAATAGTCGCTAAATTTGTTGCTAATAATTGTTCTTCTAAATTTATTTGATTGAATTACTTTAAATATGCACTACTGAAAAAAATTAAATTGAAATTAGTAAATACTCGAAAATTAACAAACATTCATATGATATAATACTCATAGAAAATTCATAATATATTAATAGTAAACTCAAAAACCACATATATCTGGTTTAAAATATCCAAAGAAAACTATCCAGTACTCTTAAATGAACCTCCATTCATCAAAATATTACTACGCGCAATTTGCAGATTCCAAAAAGTATGACATTATCGAAAAATAAAGTTGTGGGAGACTAAGGGATACGATTGTCATTTGAAATTGAGGTATCAAACTCGTCCACATTACTAGAATGAGGCATGGGTGCCACAGTCAATGGATTGTCGGATGGAGTAATCGATGCTTGCACCTGCACAACAATAATAAGAACAAGATGACTAGTTAGTGCACACATCATTTTGTTTACCAACTCGTCCATATTTCTTGTCGATGTTGATTGAGAATATGAAAGTAGTAATGATGATGATCCACAAAGATTCTGCCCATAGTAATTTTTTGCATCATCTCCAAGACCGTATATTCTTCTTTTCTTTTATTCCTCCGCAGCTTGATAATATACTTCTATTGATCAATATCAGTTTGAAAAAATGTTTTTCTTATAATAATTCATCAAATTTTTCCTATAATAAGTAGAGAAAATGAGAAATCATTAAAGATAGGGAACAAACCAAATTTTAAAGGAAAATACAAGTTTTTAAGCATGACAGAAATGTGTTGTTGCAACAATATGGACTATCTGTTGCACCCACATGGTCAATAATACTCACAAAGAATTAGCAACCTAATTATACTTACACCGGCAAAAGTAGTTCCCCAGAGTATTAGCATTATGAAAGAACAGGGTTTGGACTCTTTGTTGCACCCACATGGTCAATAATTATATGCTAATTGGTACCTGTACCACACAAAAAATGACAAATTATTGTTCAGGGAAATCCCCTTCCCTAACAACCCACCCCAACACTCTCTTAGTTCATCAGTGATAAACCTATAGCGATATTCATCATACTCTATGTGGGGAGACATCCCTATCGTTAGGTACCTTCAATAGATGTCACGAGCACCTTCAAATGCTACTGAGTGACTTTAGGAAGAAAACCCGAGTCAGGTAATAGTTCTTTCAGCTTGTATGATGTATCATACTGGGAGAGTACTTGATCAAGGTTACATGTGCTTACGTGTGTTTTATTTTTTTTGTGACATGACACCCGAAATAAGATCTTCGCTTACATATTGACAAAGTACATGTTCTTTAGTAGAATGTGGGAGATAAGATTATTTCAGCTTTGCAGACTGTTTTGGATATCAACTCAGTGGAGGGTCCTAAGGATGTGAAGACATGCATACCGACTTATCAAAGTTCATGTCATTCTTCTACTCACACAACCCCTAAATTACACTAAAACAACATACACAAATTCTCAATAAAACAAGACTAGAGTTGCACCCAAAACAACTGCACTAGAGTCCAGTAAAGCAATACAAGAATCATATGATAACAACACTAAAATTGCACAGGAAAAGCCTCAAAACAACAATGGATTTACACCAAGATAATAGAACTAGTTTCTCTCTAAAACGACATTACAATCGCATCAAAAGAACAATTAAATTCTTTCAAAAAGTCTTAAAAGATCATTAAAATTATACCAAATAGCAGCAACAAATACACTTTAAAACAATATAAAATTTCACCATAAACTACAGTGCGAAATAATTGAAACACCTCCAAGTTTTAGACTTACATTGGTATCTCGAGAACACTCACCAACAAATGATATTTCATCATATCTGTGTGCATGAACATGCAGATGTAACTCACTTGGCGTTGTATCTCAGCCTTTTTCAATAGCCTATACAAAATAAATCATGTTATATATATCATACAATAAAATATGTTATTTATAGAGTTTGTAGAATATGTATATGCACACAAATTTCTTGCGATGTTCTATGATTGAAATAGGGCCGCCAGTGTGAGTCCCAACAGTAGTTTCACGACAGCCACGATGATTTTTGGAATTAATTTCCAATTTCTTAATAGACTCATCACTTCCCAAAGCTCCATCCATCTTTCCCACACATTTTTGGTTCATAACCTGGCCCATTCCTCCTTTTTTTATTTTAGAACTGAAATTCCTATATTTCAATGCTTCCTTAACCATCATGTATGTTTTTACTTCGTTTTCACTAATGGGAATATATCAGCAAAAAAATTTCTTAAATGAGTTTTGAAAGTAATACATTAATAACCTATCTATATATGTGAATAAACTTGCTAAACTCACTTACGATGAAAAGTTATACCTTAGATTCTCCAAACTAACCATTTATTACATCATTTAAGACAGCTTTCCAATTGATTCCATTAGGATCAACATCATTTTTAATAGATTTGGATATGAAACTAGAGCACATTTGAGAAGGTTCAAGTCTGTATAAGTTTGAAGAGGTTATTAGGACGGCTATTATAAATCAAAATTCAAAGACAACAAATGTCATCGACACAAGAAGTATCAAGTTATCCTTACCTTGGATTCATTCAGAAAATTTAAGGTAATTTAGCAGCATAAATAGGCACCACACACAACCTAAATGTTACTTCACTATATTACTCAAATTTCAACGGTAGCACATTTAAACCAAACAATCATATTTCAAAGGTAGCACATTTAAAACGAAAAATTAGATTACAATAGTAGCACATTGAAGTTGTTCAAAGCACTAAGTAGAACCAAGTTTATGAATAAAATTAAAAATTATGGACTAACCCTGCAGAAGTTAGAAAGACAAGGGTCATTCTATGACTAGTATTGGATTCACCTTCACCAACTGTATTTGTATGACCTGCTGGAACATTACTCTGAGTAGAAAGACCGTGATCTATTAGGTTACTCTTATTTTGTGTAGTTGGAGGTGTTTCAGAGGCGGTTGGGCTAATACTTGTAGTTGATGTTTAATGTCGGGGTACCACCTTCTTGAGGAGAATCTATAGTGGGCTTGGGAATAGTTGGCTTGCTTACACAAATAGCACCATTACTCCTACCTAAGGATTTTCCATGAGCTCTGCCTCCAACTATACCTAAAAACAAAATTAACATTATTGTTAGATAATTAGATCACATGAAACAATGCTAAAATATTAAAATTGTGTCTGTAAGAGCTTGTTAATCAAGTTAATAAACTAGTACTTGGAGATACAAGAGTAACAAAAGTAACTATCTATAACAAAATTAACATGAGTAAAGGGTTCATGAAATTCTATTAGAAGCTTTACACAAAGAATGGGCATTAGAAATCTATGATGTGCTTCTGATAAGGATCCAGAACATTGCTCTAAGTAGAAAGACCCTAACCTATTAGGTTACTCTTATTTGGTGTAGCTGGAGGTATCTTAGAGATGGTTGGGCTAATACTTTGAGTTGGCGTTTCAATATTGGTCGGGGTACCACCTTGTTGAAGAGAAACTACAGTGGGCTTGTGAATAATTGTCCTTCTTACATGTATAGCAAGATTACTCCTACCTGAGGATTTTCCACGACCTATGCCTCCTGCCATATCTATAAACAAATATAACATTGTTGTTAGATAATGAGATTACATGGAACATTGCTGAAATATGAAAACTATCTTTGTAAGATTTGTTGATATGAAATCTATCATGTGTTTCTGATAAGGCTCTAGAACCTGATGGTTACAGAATCACAATCAAGTAATGTTATTCAGTTCAAATAAATGATCTATTGAGCTAAAGAATTTACATAACAATAAGTATACCAAAGATTTATCAGGAATTGAAATAAGAAATAGAACACAAATAGTTCAAAGACAAGAGGCAAAACTTTTTAAAATCCTAAACTCAAAAGTAGAAATTACAGCAGATTATCCTCGATTGAATATCATAAATAAAGAAAATATAATAAAAACACAATACAAAATGATCAAGCAGTAGTCACTGTCTTTTTCAAACTCTATCCTCTTCCTTATCCTCATCCTCATCCTTAGTTTCTTCATTTTTATACTCTTCTTTTGTGGATACTAAGTGGATTTCATGATTCTCTTGCAATAATCAATCATCAGTAGGTTCATCCATTTCAATTACATCTCCATCTGGATCATTTACAAGTATGTTTTCATCAATTGAATTGTTATATCTATATTGTGGACTTCAACTTGAAATATACATTTACTTCTAAAACTATTGCCTGTCACGACCCAAATCGGGGACGCGACTGGCACCCACATTTACCCTCCGATGTGAGCGAACCAACCCATCTAAACCTTAACATTTCAAGATATTTCAACAGAAAATAATGCGGAAGACTTAAACTCATTAATAAAGAAAAACAACTCAAAACTATTATTAATATTCCCAAAATCTGGAAGTCATCACCACAAGAACATCTATCTCAAACTACTAATCTAAGAATGTCTAAAAAGCTAAAAACCAATTAAAAACTAGTCCATGCCGGAAGTTCAAGGCATCAAGACTTGAAGAAGGAGACCCAGTCCAAGCTAGACGCATTAGCTCACCCTGAATTTCCGATGGAGTGAAGACGGCTTGATCTACTGCTGAGTCGAAGTTGACGGAACGTTTGCTGCATAACACAAATAACAAAAGAAAAACATAAAAGTAGGGGGTCAGTACAACCACACGTACTGAGTAGATATCATCGGTTAACTCAAAATAGGGAACAATATATATCAAATAATATTATAAATCAACTATAAACTCAACATGTAGCAACAACAAGTATCATAATCATCAATAACACCATCAAGTTCATTCATGAGGGCTCAAGCCTCATTACCATACTCATTTGGGAATTAAGTTCATTATGTTGAATATATTATCATCTTTCGAGATTCATTATCTTTCTTCCTCTTGTGTCGGTACGTGACACTCCGATCCCCTACCACTATGTGTCGGAACGTGACACTCCGATCCCCTATATGTGTCGGAACGTGACACTCCGATCCCCTATATGTGTCGGAACGTGACACTCCGATCCCCTACATGTGTCGGTACGTGACACCCGTCCCACTAATACTATGTGTCGGAACGTGACACTCCGATCCACTAATTCTATGTGTCGGAACGTGACACTCCGATCCACTAATCTCATTATATCCGTTCATCAAGCCTTCTCTAACCAAGGCATCATCAATCCCAATCACTTTAATTCATCAAGCCTTCCTTTATACCAAGCATTATCATTAATATCATAGATTAAAGTTTCTTTCAAGATTTGGGATTCAATGGTTTTCATCATGCTTGCATTATCAACATCACATAATCATATTCATACAAACATACAATAAGCATATAGACAGGTTTACAATATCATCAACACATATTATTCACTATCAAGAGTTCACTACGAATATCGTAATACAAAACCATAACCTACCTCCACCGAAGAATTGGAATCAACAAGAAATTTCCCAGCTTGCTATTCTCCTCTCTCTCGATCGATCTGCTCTCTCTCCCTTTCTGTTCTTTCTCTTTTGTTTTATTCAAACCCTCTTTCCTTTACCCTAATTAATCATGTAATTAAGTGTGAAAAAGGATAATAAAACCCCACTAATTTACTTAAGATTACCCCTTTTAACCCCTAAGAAATTAGACTTGTTAATGTTACCCCTCAATCCTTATAATTAAGGAAAGAATAATCAAAAACGACCCTTAAAACGAGGAAAGAAATCCTAAATTGCCTGGGACTGCACAAACTGTGACGGGCCGTCGTGGGTGCGACGGTCCGTCACCCAGGCCGTCGTGTCCTCCCCAAATTCCAGGTGGCTGTGACGGCCCGTCACGCCTGTGACGGTCCGTCCTGCACCTCCGTCCTGACGGTCAGAAACTCGTTTTCTTGCACCAATTTCTCAAAAGTTGAAGTGTTTTGCAACGGGACCCACGACGGTTCGTCGTGGATGTGACGGCACGTCCTGCAGGTCCGTCACAATTTACAGAGAGTCGATTTTCAGTACCCGATTTTCAAACTCTAAGTGTCATGGAACGGAACACCCACGACGGTCCGTCGAGCCTGTGACGGTCCGTCGTTGGGTCCGTGGTTTCAGCCAGTTTTTCCAGAATTTGTTCTGCTGCTCAAAACGACTAAACAGGTCGTTACAATAGATACCAATTTACCCATCGTTCGTCCCCGAACGATCAAAAGAAGAAAGACCATGGCGAAAAGGAGTACCTGAATCTGTGAACAGATGTGGGTATTTTTCTTGCATATCTGCCTCCTTCTCCCAAGTAGCTTCTTCAACCGGTCGATTCTTCCATTGAACTTTGATGGATGCAATCTCTCTCGACCTCAACTTGCGAACTTCTCTAGCTAATATAGCAACCGGTTCCTCTTCATAAGTCAAGTTCTCATCCAACAAAACTGAATCCCAACGGATGATGTAGTTTCCATCTCCGTGGTATTTCTTCAACATGGATACATGAAACACCGGATGCACTCCGGACAGCCCTGGGGGCAAGGCTAATTCATAAGCCACCTCCCCTATTCTTTTAAGCACTTCAAATGGTCCAATGTACCTTGGACTTAACTTACCTCTTTTGCCAAACCGCATCACCCCTTTCATGGTGTGAAACCTTCAACAAGACTTGTTCACCTTCCATGAACTCCAAGTCTCTAACCTTTCGGTCTGCATACTCCTATTGTCTACTTTGAGCCGCCAAAAGCTTCTCTTGAATAGCTTTCACCTTCTCCATAGAATCTCTCAACAGATCAGTCCCCCAAGGTCTAACCTCGAAGGCATCAAACCAACCAATGGGAGATCTACACCTCCTCCCATATAATGCTTCAAATGGGGCCATGTCGATACTAGAGTGATAACTATTATTGTATGAAAACTCTGCCAAAGGTAAGAAACTATCCCAATGGCCACCAAACTCTATCACACATGCGCGAAGCATATCCTCCAAAACTTGAATCGTTCGCTCAGACTGACCATCGGTCTGAGGATGAAATGCAGTACTAAGGTCCAACCTAGTACCTAATTCAGCATGTAGTGTCCTCCAAAACTTAGAAGTAAACTGCGTACCTCTATCTGATATAATGGAGAGTGGAACTCCATGCAACCGGACGATCTCTGAGATGTAGATCTTGGCTAACTTCTCTGCATTGTAGGTCACCTTGACAGGAATGAAGTGAGCAGACTTAGTTAACCTATCAACAATCACCCAAATAGAGTCATACTTACCCAATGTCTTTGGAAGACCAACCACGAAGTCCATCGCGATTCTCTCCCACTTCCATTCAGGAATGGGCATCCTCTGAAGTGTCCCTCCGGGCCTTTGGTGTTCATACTTTACTTGTTGACAATTTGGACACTTGGCAACAAACTCAACAATATCTCGCTTCATTCTACTCCACCAGAAGTGTTGCTTTAGGTCGCGATACATCTTGGTTGCACCAGGATGTATAGAATATCCGGAACTATGAGCTTCTGTAAGAATAGTGGTGATCAAATCATCGATGCGGGGTACACATACTCTTCCCTTGATCCTCAAAACACCTTCCCCATCGATTATTTCTTCCTTAGCCTCTCCTTGCAACACTTTATCTCGAATTCGCCTTAGTTTCTCATCGTCAAACTGTCTCCCCTTAATCTGATCAAGGAAGGAGGATTTTGCCTCTACACAAGCTAACAATCCTCCCTTCTCATTTATTTCTAACCTCATAAGGTCATTAGCCAAAATCTGCACTTCTCTGGCCAATGGGCGTCTAGAAGCTTGCAAATGAGCTAGACTTCCCATGCTTCCGGCCTTTCTACTCAAGGCATCTGCCACAACATTAGCCTTCCCCGGATGATACAAAATAGTGATGTCGTAGTCCTTCAGTAGTTCCATCCATCTCCTCTGTCTCAAGTTCAAGTCTTTCTGAGTGAAGACATACTGTAGGCTACGATGGTCCGTATAGACTTCACACTTAACCCCATACAAATAGTGTCTCCATTGCTTTAGTGCAAATACTACCGCGGCCAACTCCAAGTCATGGGTCGGATAGTTGCGTTCATGCACTTTTAATTGTCTTGAAGCATAAGCAATCACATTTTTCTCTTGCATTAGCACTGCACCCAACCCAGAATAGGATGCATCACAATAAACAATGAAGTTTTTGCCCTCTACCGGCAAGGTAAGGATAGGTGCGGTAGTCAACAAAGTCTTAAGCTTCTGGAAGCTCTCCTCACACTCATCCGACCATACAAATGGGACGTTTTGCTTAGTCAAGTTCGTCAATTGGGAAGCAATGGAATAGAATCCCTTGACGAATCGGCGGTAGTAGCTAGCTAACCCCACAAAACTCCTTATTTCTGACACGTTTGTAGGTCTTACCCAATTCTTTACCGTCTCAATCTTAGATGGATCTACCATCACTCCATCCTTAGAAACCACGTGCCCCAAGAAGGACACTGAATCTAGCCAAAACTCACACTTGGAGAATTTCGCATAAAGCTTTTTCTTTCTCAACAACTCTAACACCAATTTCAAATGCTCCTCATGTTCTTTCTTACTTTTGGAGTATATCAGTATATCATCAATAAACACAATCACAAAGAGATCCAAATATGGCTTGAAAATCCCGTTCATCAAGCTCATGAAGGCAGCAGGGGCATTAGTAAGACCAAACGACATTACCACAAACTCATAATGCCCATACCTAGTTCGAAAAGCAGTCTTTGGCACATCCGTTGCTCGTATTTTCAATTGGTGATAACCGGATCTCAAGTCGATCTTCGAGAAGACACAAGCACCTTGTAACTGATCGAACAAGTCATCAATGCGAGGAATGGGGTACTTGTTCTTAATAGTTACCTTGTTCAACTGTCGGTAATCTATGCACATTCGGAAACTCCCATCTTTCTTCTTCACAAACAAAACCGGAGCACCCCAAGGAGATGCACTTGGTCTAATGAAGCCTTTGCTCAACAACTCTTGAAGTTGTGCCTTTAACTCTCTTAATTCGGCGGGAGCCATTCTATACGGGGGTATAGAAATGGGGCGAGTACCGGGTTCCAAATCAATGCAGAAGTCTATATCCCTATCTGGTGGCATACCGGGAAGATCTGCAGGGAACACATCCAAAAATTCTCGAACTACCGAAACTGATTCAATTGAGGGTACTTGGATAGTGTCATCCTTGAGATGTGCCAAGAAAGCTAGACAACCCTTACTAACCATCTTCTGAGCACGAATAAATGAGATGATACGCACCGGATTGGAAGTGTAGTCACCCTCCCACACTAACGGATCTGCCCCAGGCTTGGCTAGCGTCACTGTTTTAGCATTACAATCCAGAATCGCAAAGTTTGGAGAAAGCCAAGTCATACCCAGAATTACATCAAAATCACCCATTTCTAAAATAACCAAATCTACATAAGTGTTGCTCCCCACAAAATTTACCAAACAAGACCTATACACTTTTTCGACTATCACAGACTCACCCACCGGAGTAGAAACACGAATAGGTATGTCAAGTAATTCACAATGTAAATTTAGGCCATTAGCAAATGAGGAAGATACATATGAAAACGTGGAGCCAGGGTCAAATAATACAGATGCCATGCAATCACAAACCAAGAGATTACCTGTGATAACAGCATCAGACGCCTCCGCTTCAGATCTCCCAGGGAAAGCGTAGCAATGAGCCCCATTAATTGTCTGTCCGTTGCCCCTACCATGTTGTGTAGTAGTGGCTCCGGTTTGCCCTTCACCTCTGCCGTTTTGGTGACCACCATTACCTCGGCCACCACGCCCTCCAGAATATCGACCTCTACCATTACCACCTCTTCCTCTAGCCATTGGGGGTTTGTAACTCTGGTTTGGACAGTACCTCTTAATGTGTCCAATCTCTCCACACCCATAACATTCTCTGGGTTCACGCGTCGGCCTCTCAGAGAAGTGTTGACCGTTCTGAGGTGGACCCCCAACTACAGTCTGTAGTGAAGACTGTATTGGTCGATTGGAGTGACCTCCGGAGTTCTGTCCTCTAGAATAAGAACCATTATACTCACCTCCCCTTCGGAACCTCTTTGATGTCGATGTCGTGGTGAAGTCATCTGGTTTCACTCCTTCCACCTCAATCACAAAATCTACCACCTCTTGGAAGGATGTTGCTGTTGCCGCTATCTGTAAGGCTGAAATCCGCAACTCTGACCTCAACCCCTTCACAAAACGGCGGATCCGTTCTTGTGGACTGAAACAAAGTTGCGTGGCATATCTGGATAGCGCGCGAAATTTAGCCTCATACGCGTTTACTGTCATCCTTCCCTGTTCAAGACTCAAGAACTCATCCCTCTTTCTATCTCTCAAAGTCCTTGGGATATACTTCTCCATAAATAGGGTAGAGAATGATTCCCAAGTCATAGGTGGTGCCTCTGTTGGTTGACACTCAACATGTGAACGCCACCACATTTTGGCGTTCCCTTGGAACTGATAGCTCACGAACTCGACACCAAACCTCTCTACTATCCCCATTTTGTGTAGTAGCTCATGACAATCAACCAGAAAATCATAAGCATCCTCGGATTCTGCACCCTTGAAGACTGGAGGTTTCAGTTTCAAGAACTTACTAAAAAGTTCATGTTGATCGTTTGTCATAATAGGCCCAGTAGTCAGACGTGGGAATGTGCCTATTCCCAATGGTGCATCCATGCGGGGAGCCATAGTAGCCGCATGTCGTATCTCTGAAACCGGAGGTGTTGGTGCAGAACCACTGGAGGTGCTTGACCCTGATCAGACAAACCGCTAAGATAAGCAAGTACTTGGTTGATCATCTCTGGGGTAGGTTGGGGTGGCATTTCCTCATTCTGCCCTTGTTCAGTTTCCCCTTCCTCACCCTCTCTAACTACCTCCTCAGTCGGTGGAGGAGTCACCGCCCTAGCATCAGATGGGCTAGGGGCTCGTCCACTTCCTCTAGAGGACGTCCTCCCACGACCTCTCCCACGGCCTCTTGCCGTTGTTCTTCCTCGAGCCACAGCCCCAGTGGCTGGTTCAGTAGTTTCATGTCTTTCCGTTGTCGCTGCTGGTGCGGTCGTTGCTCTAGTTCTAACCATCTGCGAAATTGAATGAAGATGGTCAGATACCAATTTGTATCACCTAGATACCAATTGGACTCAAGTAGTAGCACGAAAGAAAGAATGAAAGAATGGAATTTTCCTAAAGTCTTATAGCCTCTCAAGGAAAAGTAAAGGCGTCCCCCTACCGTTCCTTAAGACTCTACTAGACCTGTTCTTGTGTGATGAGACCAATGAACCTAATGCTCTGATACCAAGTCTGTCACGACCCAAATCGGGGACGCGACTGGCACCCACATTTACCCTCCGATGTGAGCGAACCAACCCATCTAAACCTTAACATTTCAAGATATTTCAACAGAAAATAATGCGGAAGACTTAAACTCATTAATAAAGAAAAACAACTCAAAACTATTATTAATATTCCCAAAATCTGGAAGTCATCACCACAAGAACATCTATCTCAAACTACTAATCTAAGAATGTCTAAAAAGCTAAAAACCAATTAAAAACTAGTCCATGCCGGAAGTTCAAGGCATCAAGACTTGAAGAAGGAGACCCAGTCCAAGCTAGACGCATTAGCTCACCCTGAATTTCCGATGGAGTGAAGACGGCTTGATCTACTGCTGAGTCGAAGTTGACGGAACGTTTGCTGCATAACACAAATACAAAAGAAAAACATAAAAGTAGGGGGTCAGTACAACCACACGTACTGAGTAGATATCATCGGTTAACTCAAAATAGGGAACAATATATATCAAATAATATTATAAATCAACTATAAACTCAACATGTAGCAACAACAAGTATCATAATCATCAATAACACCATCAAGTTCATTCATGAGGGCTCAAGCCTCATTACCATACTCATTTGGGAATTAAGTTCATTATGTTGAATATATTATCATCTTTAGAGATTCATTATCTTTCTTCCTCTTGTGTCGGTACGTGACACTCCGATCCCCTACCACTATGTGTCGGAACGTGACACTCCGATCCCCTATATGTGTCGGAACGTGACACTCGATCCCCTATATGTGTCGGAACGTGACACTCCGATCCCCTACATGTGTCGGTACGTGACACCCGTCCCACTAATACTATGTGTCGGAACGTGACACTCCGATCCACTAATTCTATGTGTCGGAACGTGACACTCCGATCCACTAATCTCATTATATCCGTTCATCAAGCCTTCTCTAACCAAGGCATCATCAATCCCAATCACTTTAATTCATCAAGCCTTCCTTTATACCAAGGCATTATCATTAATATCATAGATTAAAGTTTCTTTCAAGATTTGGGATTCAATGGTTTTCATCATGCTTGCATTATCAACATCACATAATCATATTCATACAAACATACAATAAGCATATAGACAGGTTTACAATATCATCAACACATATTATTCACTATCAAGAGTTCACTACGAATATCGTAATACAAAACCATAACCTACCTCCACCGAAGAATTGGAATCAACAAGAAATTTCCCAAGCTTGCTATTCTCCTCTCTCTCGATCGATCTGCTCTCTCTCCCTTTCTGTTCTTTCTCTTTTGTTTTATTCAAACCCTCTTTCCTTTACCCTAATTAATCATGTAATTAAGTGTGAAAAAGGACAATAAAACCCCACTAATTTACTTAAGATTACCCCTTTTAACCCCTAAGAAATTAGACTTGTTAATGTTACCCCTCAATCCTTATAATTAAGGAAAGAATAATCAAAAACGACCCTTAAAACGAGGAAAGAAATCCTAAATTGCCTGGGACTGCACAAACTGTGACGGGCCGTCGTGGGTGCGACGGTCCGTCACCCAGGCCGTCGTGTCCTCCCCAATTCCAGGTGGCTGTGACGGCCCGTCACGCCTGTGACGGTCCGTCCTGTACCTCCGTCCTGACGGTCAGAAACTCGTTTTCTTGCACCAATTTCTCAAAAGTTGAAGTGTTTTGCAACGGGACCCACGACGGTTCGTCGTGGATGTGACGGCACGTCCTGCAGGTCCGTCACAATTTACAGAGAGTCGATTTTCAGTACCCGATTTTCAAACTCTAAGTGTCATGGAACGGAACACCCACGACGGTCCGTCGAGCCTGTGACGGTCCGTCGTTGGGTCCGTGGTTTCAGCCAGTTTTTCCAGAATTTGTTCTGCTGCTCAAAACGACTAAACAGGTCGTTACATTGCCACTTGTCCATTAGTCAATTCAATAACATTTTGAGGATTGACCTTTAGCAAAGCTGCCCAATCATCATTGTCCTTTTCTTGCTTTGATAAGGTACATACCACACTTGTGTTGCTTCCATTGCAATAATAAAAGGTTCATATTTTTTATATTGATATTAGTTTCAATATCAACCAATTTATATTGATAGTGCCTTTTAACACCAACATCCATAGTTGGGTCAAAACATTCACATTTTAAACATACAATTTGTTTTAAAGGTGATTAACGGTATTCCACTTGTATTATCTCTATTATCCGTCCATAGTAATCACCGAAATTTGAATCCTAGATACAAACTCCACTATTCATTTTTAATCTTGTGCTACCATGACATTATGTGTGAAATTTGTATCCATTAACAAAATAAGCAAAATAACATGTAGCGTCTATTAATGGTCCATGAGCAAGACTACGCAAGAATTCAATCTCAATTGGATTACGTTGGACCTATTTTTTAGAAAATGTAATACTTCATAAAATTTAGATCTAATTTTAAGCATTTTATTGTATAAAATATAATTTCACAATACTCAAAAATTCCTTGAACCATAAAGATAAATTTTCTTCGAGACTCTCGTCTATTTGACCCTGAGATAGATTCAGAAATTTTTCTTGCAAATGTTGCTTGAACATACTTATGTATAATAAAATAAGTTCAATTGATAATTCGTGACTTAAGGATATTTTCATGTTATCAAGAAAATAAAATTAACTTTTGTTACCTCACAAACGGCTTAACATCCTCACGATTTAGTAAGATATAAGTTTAGGCAACCTTTACTTCTTCGAGGGATAAATCCCTTTTTTGCTTCTCCCCATTGTCGACCTGGATGGGAGGATATTCATAAATTTCCTTCAATGTCTTCCTTATCCCCACCATTATCATTGCTGCCCACGTTATGAGTACGTGTTATGACATAAGGTAAAAAAAATGAGAAACACTTGTGTAGACTCTGTTGTCACGTACTCTTCACAAATGGAACCCTCAACACTAGGTTCATTTCCAATCATACGTTTAAGAGTTCCTCGATACCTAAATATATAACATGTATGGACCATTACATTACAAGATAAAAATATATAGCATACTAGTCACTAATACTATATAAAGTTTTACATTTACCTTTTAAAAGGTTACATCCATTGAAATTGTACAGGTCTAGCTATCCTTGCTTCATATGGGAGGTGTATAGGAAGTTGTTCCATTGAGTCAAAGAATTCGGCAGGAAATATACATTTTAACTTGCACAAGATTTTTCGGATGTTTCTCTCTAATCTCTCCATGTCCTCAACTCGTAGAGTTATAGAAGTAAGGTCTTTGAAAAATAAGCTCAATTTTGTAAGTGCTTGCCACACATTACTAGGGAGTAGTTCACGAAAGGAAATAGGAAATAGTCGTTGCATGAACACATGACAATCATGACTTTTCATGCCATATATACTTTTCGCATTTTGTTTGGACATCTACCCAAATTGGAAACATACCCATCTGGAAACTTTAAGACATTCACCCAATCGAACAAGATAGCTCTTGCTTCTTTGTCTATCGTATATATAGCTTTGGGATATTTTCCATTACTATCCTTGCCAATTGAGGCGATTACAAGACTCAATCGTATCTTGATGTGATTGTGGATTGTCTTTGGTTGGGTCATCAAAACTAAGAACGGTTTGAACACATTATCAAGGACATTTTCTCAATATGCATAGTATCGATATTATGTCGAATCATGTTAGAAATCCAATAAAGTAAATCCCAAAAGATTCTTCTCTTTTTCATCGACAGGACTTATATATTCTTCTATTGACTTGTTCTGCATCTAACTTTGTCAATTTTCTTATGTCCAAATCACAATTTAATTCAATATTTCCTTTCATGTTCTATAGGCGGTAGTGATTTTTGGACAGTCTTGCCTTTCAAAAAGTTCTTACGAACTCTCCTAAATGGGTGATATTGGTCAGAAACATTCAATGACAGTCAAACCAAGATGTTTTCCTACCATGGATCAACATAAAGGATTGTGTTTCCTCCATATAATAGGGACATTCTAACTTACCTGGAAATCCATCCTGATAACATAGAATATGCTGGAAAGTCAATGATTGTACACATCAAAGCTGCCCTTAGTTGAAAGTTTTGCTTTTTTGAGATGTCAAATGCTTGCACACCTATCTCCCGCAACAAAGTTGATTCCTTTAAAAGAGGCTGCAAATAAACATCAATTAATGTTTGGGATTATTTTTCCCCGGAACAATGACTATTAAGAACATACATACAGATTCCTGGAGGTAAATTATATGGTGTGAAAATCATTGGCCATTAAAAGTATCTGCTCCCAGACTGACTAAATGGTTGGAAACCATCAGTACATAATCCCAACCTTACATTTCTTGGTTCATTAGCAAAAAAGGATGAGTGTCATTGAAGTGCTTCCAAGCCTCAGAGTCTGATAGATGACGCATTACACCATCCCTTTTGTATGCTCACGATGCCAATATGTCGGTAGTTGTAGCATGGGATGCATACAATCTGTGCAATCTAGGAATCAAAGGAAAATAATACATTTTCTTTTAAGCGATTAATTTTTTCTTACGAGAGACAAAACGATGCTTGTATTACGAGCTTCTTGGTTTTATAGTAGCTATCAAACACTATGTTATCTTCAGGTAAAGCCTCTTTCAGCAATTGCATCATTTGGTTATAACCTCTCTCTGACATATTATTCTATATTTTAATGTTTAGCATTCGAGAGACAACAACAAGTTGAGAGAGGGAAGAATCGGGATATAATTTTGCATCAGCTGCTTATAGCAAATCATATATTTTTTGGGACTTGGGATAATGATCTGCCTCCATTGAAGGTTCACAGGGACTTGCTGACTCATGTTCAATATTGATAAAAGATTGCCAACTTAAACCATGGGTACAGTTAGGACCAACTGCATCTAAAATCATTTAGCAGTATGGATTATCATATCCTAATTCAGGTGTAGCACCACCATTCAAATCTTGATCACAAGAAATCTTGCCAATCATATTTTTTTCTCCTTGATGTTTCCAGATAAAATAGTTATCAACAAATCCCAACTTATAAAAGGTGATGCTTAATCATTTCTACATCCATGAACTTAAAGTTGAGACATTTCATACATGGACATGTAACTTTATTACTGCCTATCCTATTCTATAGCAAACATGCAAATTTGATAAATTTATCCACATCAATTACAAAAATATAATATTTAGCCTTGTCCGTCAAACCTATTATACATCCAACCACGCTCTAGATTATTCATGTTCCTAATTATGTTAAAATTTAGGAAACAAAATAGTAACAAGCATAGACTCTGGTAAGAAGGTACTCTCATTCGTATCATCAAATAAGAACAAAACATGCATTTTGACAAAACAAGAATAATTTCTAATGGTCTTCAGTAGGCAGACTTAAAAAAATCTTACGAACTATTAAAGGAACTATTAATTATAGTCAACTTACAAAAAAATTACTTGAACATTCTAATTAATCAACTTATAGAGAAATCAAAACATTCTGATTTAAATGAGCTCATGAAGCATTCTAGTTACAGTGAACTTATTGAAACTATCTAATTACTATATTAATCTCAATAAATTAATGACAAACAAAAGGTATTGAAGCATACAATACAAACAACACAGTTTCCGGTGTATGGGAAACTAGAGCAAGAAAAAAATTGGTAGCCAATACTACATTTCATCAGCAACCAACAAAATCACATTACATCAAAAACTTTCTACTGAAAACTTTGAAGGACATCATCAAACCAAATAGAAAAATACAAGAACTTACAAACATCATCATCATCCATATTTGATCCTTTGCCCGGAGTGCATAGAAGCGGTTCCTCTTTGGAGAACCACATTCCAGAGAACTTAGAGGATCTTGCTTAGCTTCTCTCCCTCTCACTGCACCATTAGGAAAATCCCTCACGTTATGTCCATTTTTACCATAACCAAAGCAATTCTCGATACCAACTAGACATTTTCCATAGTGTTATTTCCAACAGGCAACATAACTAGTCTTATCACCCTGTGAACTACTACCACCTTCCCTCTTGACCTTAGGAACACTAGGTCCATCGTGGTTTGGAGCCCTATTCTTAAACCTTGATTGGTTTTGCTCATTAGATTTAATCCTTTTAAAATTCCTTGAGATCCTACTAAGTTTGGACTCTTCAATGGATTGAGTATACACCATAAGCCTATACAAGTTCATATCATTGTGGAGCATGGTCGTACGACACTTTAACAAGGTCGGCAACACCGATCAAAAACCTACTCAAATCATTCCTACGGTTAGACACAAAGGATGGAGCATACCTAGAAAACATAGTAAACTTCAAGGAGTACTCATCAACACTCATATTACATTGCTTAAGGTTAATGAACTCCTCTTTATTCATATTCCTACTCTCAAGGCGAAAGTACTTTTTTAAGAAAGCCTCGTTAAACTATTCACACATTATAGGACCGACTAAACTTGCATGTATTATTTCAAATGAATGTGCCATACTTGAGCAACATCTCTCAATTGGTATGAATCTAAATCCGCCTTCTCCCTAGAAGTCACCTATATGGAACTTAACACCTTATACACACCATCAAGAAACTCTTGGGGATCCTCTCCCAACATAGAGCCAAGAAAGATAGGAGGATTCATTCTCACGAACTATCTCAATCTAGAGGTCATCATACTCTCCATATAATTCAGCCTAGGATCAATGTCTCTAGTCACATGAGTGGTCATGGCTAAGGATAGGGAAAGTAAAGTCTCTCTAATCTCCCTATTAGTCATGTCCGGGGGAATGCGAGAACATGATTACCTTCACCTCCAATAGGGACTTGATCACTTTGGGGAGGAACTTGAGCATCTTGAGGAACTTGAATTCCTTGAGGAGCTTCCTCTTGTAGTCCTTCCTCCAACCTTCTTACGGCCATTCTTCTTGTAGTCATACTCCTATAAGCACAAGAGAAGAGATTAGGAATAGACACTGATAACCTCAACTCTATTTACTCACCCCTTTTTACATGAATGTTCATTTCATCATATGCCAATGCACTTGGCCATTTGGTGTGTTTCACACTCTTATTTAACCCTTCTAGGGTTTTATCATTTCATTGTTCATTTCATCATTTCTTTGTTCATTTCATCATTTCATTGTTCATTTCATCATGTGTCAATGCACTTGTCCCTTTAGTGTGTTTTACACTCTTACTTAACCCTTCTAAGGTTACATCATTTCATTACATACATCTTAGGTTCACTTAATTTTAAATGTATGCTTGGCTTATGGGTCTATACATACAAGCCACGAGGATTCATTCATTGTTCGTTTAAGTGATTCATATCTTCCTAAGACTATGTTGTACAAGACTTATGCATCTTGTATGTATGCCAAGATCTCGATTTCGATCTAAGTAGGCAACATTATTCTTGAATATCTAATTCGTGTATGGCTTATGTATTAATACGGAATATGGTTAATGGAACCCAATTTCGAATCCCTTAGACAACACTTAATTTTTTTTCATTTATTGTATTTTTGTCCACACGGCTTGGGGACCCAAGATTGAGCCCCAATACATACATTTTAATTTTCTCTTAGCTTTTCTCTTCATTTTTTGCTCCATAGGATTGAGAGGATGTGGGATCGAAACCCGACAACCTCATTTTCTTTTAATTTCTTTTCTTTAAACACTTTCTCCCTTGGCCGAGGGGTTGTGGGTTCGAACACCCACAGCTTCTCTTTAATTTCTTTTAAATTTTTCCCCTTGAATCTGACTAGGAGGTCGTGGGTTCGATTCCCACGCCTCTCATTTCTCTTTCTTCCATTTTTCTTTGAATCTCATTCGCTGCCTAGAGGTCGTGGGTTCAATTCCCACGCCTCACATTTCTTTTTATTAATTTTTTTGTACTTCACTTCTCAGCCAGCACACCCGAGATTGAATCCCCTTGACCCCCATTACCCATTTGTGATTTTTAAGACATTATACGGGTGAGGTCGCAGGTTCGAATCTTAGTGACCTCACCTCATTTTTCACTCAATTAATTTTCCGGATTTGTTCTTCTACATTTAGCCTAAACTAAACATGTAAGTTGCTGGAAATTTTTGTCACATTTCAGCTCACTTTCATCAATATTTTCACTTTAACTCATAGAGTGATTCGTAGACCACTTAACACGTTTTGGGATGCATTTTTCATAGATTCATTTATCCAAGAGATTGCTACCTAAATCAGCCACATTTCATCTTTTATGAACATCACTATTTACATAGGTTTATGCACGTAAAATAATAACCATAACGCTACACATTTTGGAGCCTCAAGCCAAGACCCTAGTCATACTCACATTCTTGCACACACATGCACATAGTTGCGAAAACAAATATGTTGTTATTCATACGATTTCAAATGCACAAACATAAACATAATCATCACGAAAACACAACATACACCTACATCTACCAGCAATCATACCCAACCTACAAATATTGGGAGATAGTGACAGGGACATGAAACGGGGAACAACCCTAGATTTCGAACTGAATAATCCAAACCTTAAGGGGTCTCTTGGGAAAGGGACAAAGAGAGAAAATAACCCATACCTTTTTTATGTTAAACCCTCAACTTTCTGCCCATAAACTTCACCCAAGATCACGTCCAAGTCCACTCAATGTCAACACCACTAGACGGACAACCTCCCTTTGCCTAACGTGTGATTAACGTTTGTTTTCTTGTGATTTCGTGTGAGTTCTTCAAGTGTGAAGAACTTGGTTTATTTTTTTCTTGAAAGTTACTTTGGCAGAGAGAGATCGTGAATGAGAGTGATAGAGACGTGAGAGAGAGAGATGAGCGTGGCAGAGAAGAGTTTTCTTAGGCTTAGGAGTCTAGTTTAGGACTTAGTTAAATAAGGTTTTATTTAATTATTAAAAATCTGACTACCTTTTATTTTAAATCATCTAATAAATAATAAATATAAATAATTTCATTAATTTACTAACTTGAAAAATTTCAAAATGAAGATATTTATAAATTTTTTTCAAACGTGTTGCAGAATCATCTAGAAAGCAATTGATATTGATACAGTTTGGTTCCTTAACTTAATTAGAAGAACCCCTAGAGTCCACTCCTTCCCCACACTACGAGTGAAAGGGAATAAGTAAAGACTACCATTAAAGCAGCCCAAGCAAGAATTACTATATCCATATGAATTATGTCCCTTATCTCTATAAATATAAAGGAATTGTTCCATTATTCCTCTTTAATAATAGTAGAATAAATGCAGCAGAGTCAAAAAGAACGAAGATTATTAATAAATCAATCCAATAAATTCGCTCATTTTATAAGCTATTGGCCAAACCACCTGGGCACTAGGCCCAATGTGTGTTGGATAACTTAGCCACGTTTCATAATTAGAAAAACGAGCACCGTGGAAATACATGTTGCTCAGCCAAAGAAAGATGATGGAGAGTTGACTGAAATATGCACTAAATACTTTTTGAGAGATCTCCTCCAAATCACTGGTATGGCTATCAAAATCGTGGGCATCATGTAGATTCCAGATCCAAGTAGTAGTATTAAGCCCTTTAGCTATTGTTCATGAGAAATGACCCGGTCTAGCCCATTCCTCGAAAGAAGTTTCTACGGAATCCCTATCTACCAAAATATTAACTTTTGGTTCTGGAGAATGAATATTCATTGATTCCTCCTCTTTCCGAGTAAAAACAAATTTAATTCATTTCTTCCACCTAGGTTCAAACCCGGGTGAAGCAAGACTTCACTTCAAGGGCCAACTTTCGGCCCTCTCTCCCCTACCCCTCCACCTTATTAATTAAATAATTAATTATATACGTAGGGTAATTATGATACTACCCTTAGCCTTGAAAAAGACCATTTTACCCCTAGACCCTCCAAACATAAGATTTTCCCTTTTTAAGTCTGGTAGAGACTCATTCGAGTAAATATTCGTATTCGAGAGCCCTACATGGCTGGAGCCAACCTTTTCTAGTTCAAATAACTCCCCAAGTTAGTTGGCTTGGCCGTATCAAGGTTTCAAAGGTCTGGTTCTATGCGCATCAATCCGTGTGAACCCGGTCTAATCTTAGGCTTTTTAGATACATTAAGCATTACTTATCTTATACATTTTTAGGGTTGTTACAGCTAGTCTTTGTTCTCATAGATTAATTTACATAAAGGATAACATGAAGAGCTTCCATATCTAGTTCATAACCCAAGGACATTTCACCTTACCCAGAAAGTCCACTAAGACTACATACAATGGTCAAGAGGATAGCTCAATCACTTTCCTAAGTATGGTTTTATGTCATTCCAGCCAATCAACCCTAAGTGCACTATTAACACAAGAAGGATACCATTACAGCTTTTTACTTCAAGGATATCATAACCTTCCATCTAGGAAGAAGGTTCCACAAAAAAGACCTTCTTAGCAATGTTCAAGGTCACATCTCAATCTCACACACAAGACTAAGAATCTCTAGCATACTATGTAAAGAAGTCATATTATCATTATACATGTATCAAGTAATGGACATAAGTCTACCAAAACAAGTCACAACATACTTCACATATAACATATTATTTTAGAAGCACATATGGCCAACTAAGCATACTTACTAGTCATCCTACACACTTCTATAATATTATCAATATTACCATCATGAGACTCACATATCCTAATAGGAATAATCACACATCAATCCAAGGACTACACATATAAATACAGAGTCATAGTCTAACATGATCACCTAACATCAATAGAAGGACACATACTCTCATATAACTCACGAATAGATAGATATGATCATACTTCACATAAATCACTGTACAAATCATCATAATATATCAAGTAATGCCGATAATTCCATGATCATCATACTTTATAAAGTAACGCCAACGAGGCCACATAATTCACAAGTAAAACACGTAGCACCGCCACTATAAGTGGACCATACCAATCACGACATAATTCAATATCTAATTTACATAAAATAAAGAGAATTAGGGCATCATATAACCATTCCTTTCTCTTTACTTTAATCCATTGTTGAATCATCTAATATAATACCAAAAGGCTCTTACGTATGGCAATGATCATCAATTCAACACAAAAATCATAATACTTAATTAATATAGAACTATTCAATATAAATTAATCAATATAATACATTCTAAACATTAACCCAATACAATTCTTACATTATTCAATATCCCAACGAAAAGTACACTAGAATTCATAAGCATTGAGACGTGATCACTTCACCCATAAAATAGTCAAAACTAGGAGTGCATGGTTCGCATGGGTTCATAGAGTTTTTAGGTTAAAATAATCAAATTAGCATCAATTCAATCATAATACAATTATTCAAAACATTTAATGCAAGAACCCATGAATAGATTACGAAATAGGAGAATTCATTTTTTTGATCATCTTTGAAAATCAGTGGAATTGACTCCTTGAAAAAATAGATTTCAAGGATGAAGAACCATACCTTAATTTTGATGGAAATCCCACAAAATTTATGGATAAATACTTCTAAAATCTATCTTCTTCGTTGGAGCTCCCAAGCATCAACAATGGAGGTTTTGGATAAAAAATAGAGAGATTTTGTTTTGAGTTGAGAATTTAGCTTTGCTTGGTGAGTTTCAGGTTATAAAAAGACTCAATAACCGTCAAACTTATCCCCAAATTACCCAAAAGACCCATGAACTTATTAGACAATTTAAGAAATTAAAATTTGTCTTAAAAATAAACCAACCTAATTTGGGAGTTTACTGCGCATCACGGAGGCATTTTTAAATCTTGTTTCCAGAAACTTTTGAGTAAGAATGGTTCGTGATATCCCCGCATCGCATGGAAAAAACTTTGGCTATTGTTGGGCAAGCTGCACGATGCGCAGCCACTGTCCAATTCTGGCTGGCACGGCAGCTTGCTTGGCCATCTTTGTGTTTCGGGACCCTTTGGCTGGTCTATGGGGCGTCGTTCTAGGATGTTTCGACATCTTACATGCTAGGATATGCGTATGAACCACACATACACAATTTTACCCTCAAATAATCTCCCAAAACATCACTACAAAATAGTATGACACACTAGTTTAACTTCGACTAGTTTCTGAACGTCGTGAATGTTCTTGGTTGTTTGACCTCCAAACTCTTCCAAACTTTATATAATGCCTATGAACACTATAATTAACCATTTTAGAACTTCAAAACATCATTACACAAGTTTTAGGATCTTATTGAATTTAACTCATTTTCGAGGGTGTAACAATGTTGACCTTAGTTGGGTTTTCTCTTATATGGGGGATCGCATGTTGAAGAGTAAGGACATGAGAGTATCCTTTTCTTTTCCTTCTATTCTTACTAAATATTGATACCTATAGATTATTTTACCTTATCTTATGTTTTAGAGTCATGAGTGTTAATGAGTTTTCCATGGATTTTTGATGTTATACATGTTTTGGTTGAATTTTTTTTAATGAGAAAAATGAGTTTTCACAATCGTTCCTTATGTTGATATGCATCCATGATGAGTTGCTTAAATGTTTATTGAGGTTAACTGTTGAACATGCCTAAATGTATTTTGGAAAATTTTGCATAATTTGCTTAATGATGTTGTAATAGCATAATGTTATTTCGATAAGGAAGTTCCTCCAGTGAAATGAAGAATGTGAAGTTTTGATGCATAATATGTTTGTAGATGTAGTTCTTACCTGCTTGTTGTGTTTTGAGCTTGTTGGTGTGAAGTTTATGTTTCCTCCTATTTGAGTGCTTTAATAATGATGTTTCATATTATATTGTGGGCTGCTAGTGTTGTGTTGTTACCCCTTAATGTGTTTAAAATGTAATTCGAGGACGAATGTTTCCATGTGGGTGATAATGTAATGACCCTAAAAGTTAACTAGTGAAATTAGAGTCTCACATGTGTATTTGAAGTTAGTAACTTGATTAAATGATGAAAAATGGATATTGAAGTTTAATTTAAAGTGTTTTGAGGTCAAACATGAAGAAACGAATATAACATCCAGAAATAAGTCATTTGAGCTATTATGTTCTAGGGCCTTTTCGTTGAAGTTTGGTGTGTTGTAGGAGGGTGCAAACTTGTAGAAGTAAATATCACTCTTGGAAAAACATGTTTAGGGGTTAAACGTTCCAGTAAGACCACCCTATTGGTCTTTGAGAAGGACCTCAACACTCCCCAAAAAGTTGTCAAAACAGCTCAACCTACGAGACAAATCAACGCCCCGTAGACTAATCCACGCCCCGTACATCATGGGCATGGGTCAGGAATTAGCATAGAAAGTATTAGACTTCATTGTTAAGCCACAAACACAAACCACAAGTGAACAGGAAGGGGCATCAACCCATCCACGGTCTATGGATGGGGAGAGACGTTGTTTGGGCTTGCAATACTTATATAGTCTCAACCTAATGAGGGGTGAATTTGTAAATTCACCCCAAGTCTTTTATATTAAGAGGATCGTTATTTTATGTATATTAACATATTTTAAGAGTATCAAAAAATTAAAGTTTTATTTTAGACTTCATTATTTTCAAAACCCCAAAGTTAGAAACCTCTTCTCCAATACACTATCTCAAGGAAATCTCAATTAGAGGTGAAGAACTCAAGGTTCCATGGTTGATTTCTTCAAGTTTTCAATTCAATTTCATTATATTGTTCAAGTTAAAGGTATGGTGATCCTTCATCCTTTATTATTCTTTAATTATATGTTGACTTTACATTGAATTACTTCAAGAACTCATGCCCTCCCCTAAAATCCTTTATCTTATAAATTGATTGGAATACTTATAACTCTCGGATAAAGTACTAGAACGGAAATATCCATTAGATAATGAATTGTTATTTCTAATCCATCTCTGATGACTAATCAAAATTTGTTGATTATGGATGTATAATGAATAGTATGTGTTTATATGAAGTTTTTTTATGAATTAATGTCATTATTTATATCTTTTTGTGACGAATTATTGATATACTCATGATATGAGGATCATTACTTAGAAAGGGAAGTGATGAATGAGTTCACGTTAGATTTCGGAGCTGGATGATGGAATTGGTTCTAGAAATATGTCAATTGTCTTGATGATATAAAATTGGTTCTAGATTTGTTGTGTGATTTGCTTATGGTTGAGGTGTTTACTTTCATTTGACTTATGATGATGTCTAGGGTGTGGTGATGTTATGATTGGAGTCCTTTTCTTGCTTCACTCTTATGAATAATGAGATTCTAGGTGAAATGTTATCCTCACATACTCACACACACATGAATGAAGAATTAATGAATAATGAATAACGTTCTATACTAATGTTAATGAAGAATTGTTGATTGAAAGGATTTTCTCAATTATTCACTTATTAATGAATGTAGGATTTGAGATTGATTCCCTGATGTTAGTTGAGGCGGAGTATGTAGTAACGATCTTAATGTCTCTTTGATATTTCCAATGAATGAATGAATGTTGGGTTAGGATGGATACTCTCATGTTAGTTGAGGCGGGGGCATCGAGTAGCAATCTCTCACCTTTAATGAACTAATGTAATAAAAGTCTAATACTTTGTGGGAAATAATGCCAAGCACTGAGTGGATAGTGATATGAGATGAAAACTCTCACATGAGTTGAGGCAGAGTTATTAGTAACAATCTCTTGTCTTGAGATGGATGCCCTAACATTAGTTTAGGTGGGGCATATAGTAGCAATATCCCTATCCCATAACTATGTGTCCATATAGGTCTATAGCTAGTTGATCCACTTAATCTAGAAAAAATGAACCTACCTTAGGCAAGTAGGGATCCCTTATCCGTTGAGGGTGACACTGGGATTCCATGAGTTGCTCACATGGTATATGTCGGTTAGGCTTACCCCCACAAAGAATCTAATGAACTATGTCTTCTTAAGGATGTGCTACTTAGTATGGGTGGTGGAACAGGACTCCATTTATGCATTGCACAAGTAGTCATTTGTGACAGGTCATTGTGTGTCTTGCAATGTTAATGAAATGAATGGGCTCTTATAATTACCTTAATGAGAATTTAATCTAATGTCTTAATGAATGAAGGTGTTCCTAATGTAATTAAAGTTAATGAAGAATGTTTACTTGTACTTAAATGTAAAGATGCATGTTATACTAGGATTGTATTATGAGTTACTTCGTTGTCATGTCTTATTTTATATGGACGTGCCTTGTTTATGCTGACTTCAAAGAACTACTTAGTGTAAGTAGTACTATGTGATTAATGTGATGTTACTTGCACATTGCACAAGTATAACTTTGAGTCGTCTTAGATGTTGGTATTAATGTAACGATGTGATTAATGTGATGCTTATGTCTCTTAATACTTTATTGTGTAAAGGTTAAAGGATGAATTGTAAGTTCACTTGGGTTATCCTAAGGTAGTGCCTTGGTGTGGATGCTTTAATGGACTCTATCCACACATTGCACAATATACACGTGAGAATGAGTTCAAATGTTAAATATGACTTGTATGTTGGTTGTGACTTATTTTATGCCTTTATTGTTTAATGTTCATGAAGTTTACTTTAATTGCATAAAAGCATGACTTTAAACAAAATTCCCCTTTTAGCATGTTTTTGCATGGTCATCATACTTATTGTTTAATTGTGCTAACACCATCTTCTACATGATTTTACTACAAATGTAGGTTGTGGTAACTAACTGGATTCTCTATTTGAATGCTTGGATCACTATTCCTCCAAGACTTGATATGTCCTCATGAATTCGAGGACAAAGAACTTTTATGTTTCCTTTTGATGTAGACATTTTAGATTAGTATTCTTATCTATTATGAAGGGTCAAGTCCCTAATATGTGAGACTTAAACTTCCTTCGTGTCTTTGAAAAGATGTTTTTCTTTATTTTTTGAATAGGATAATTTTTGAATGAAAAGTTTTAACTACGCATTATTTTTATTATCTATGAGATAAATGAATGCTAAGAGGCTTGTACAAGACCCCTCTAGGGTCAAGTACGTTGTGCCATGGCTTGGGAGTGCTCTTAGGTTGTGACACATGATCACTTTAACTTCATTGAATTCACATTCTTATAACTATAAAATAAGCACCTCCACCTTCCAAGGCGACCAATCATTACATTAAGCAATTCTAATTCAACAAGAGATTGATCACGACATGTCTTCAAGACCTTACATCCCAACTCACCAAGACACCTATATATCAATCAATACATCAAGACGACAATAGTTCTCCATAATTAGGCATAGATTATGATACAGTCAATAATATAAATCAATATAGGCATAATCCGTAAACATGGATTCATGATCAATAACCCACATCATAAGGCACAATTTGAGAAATTCAGAAAAGTAATGGGTTTCATAGATTTTTCATCATCAATCAAATAATAATTCAACATATAATGTCATTAGAAACCTTTTTAAATTACTTGATGTAAGAACCCAAGAGATTGAGTAAAATTGGTGTTACTCCGCAACTTGAAAACACTTAAATTAACTCTAGCAATGAAAACTATGCCTAAATGAAGTATAATCATACCTACTAGATGAGAATCCACGAAATCCCCTTGAAAATCTTGATGAAATTGACCTTCGAAGTTTGAAGTCTTCAATTGAGTTCTTAGAGAGAAAGTAGTTAGAGGGAGGGTTTTGATTTGATGGATGAAGTCTAATTGAGTTAGAGTCATTAGTTTAGGGTTCTATTATATATTTATAGGAAGTTATTGAACTACTAGACCGATCCCCTAATCCCACAATTAATTAACCAACTTAACCCCCAAAGTCTAACTTAAAACGAAACCACCAAAAACTGATAGCGCCTACGACTGCCCATCCACGGACCATGGATGGGTCTAAGGGGCGTGGTTTCGGTCCATATTTTGGACCTGAGAATAAAAACTTATATTGTGTTTTAGGCCTTACTTGTTCCTATAAACCTAGGAGGCCTAGGTCAATCTAAGGGTGTGAATCATGGGTGTTGATGAAGCTGTTTTGACAGCTTTTTGCGGAATGTTAGGGTCCTCTTTGAGGACACCTTGGGTGGTCCTTGGGGGTTTTCACCCAATATTTTAACCAATAAATATGATTTTAAATGTATAGGGGTCACTTCTAAAAGTTTTTACCCTCTTATAACACTCCAAATTTCAATGCAAGGCCTTAGAACACACTAGCTCAAATGAGTAGTTCCTGAACGTTACAATCGTTTCTTGTTGTTTGACCTCAATTCTCTTTAAACTAAAATTCAAAGGCCATTTATCATCATTTCATCAACTTCTAAACTTCAAACTCATATCTAAGACTCTAGTTCTTCCTATTTCATTTTAGGGTCGCTACAGCCCCTCCTAAAACTGTTGAACCTTAGGGATAATCTCCTAACATTTAAACAAGTAAAAGATGAGACCATTCAAGAAATGTGGCTAAAATTTCAAGAAGTGTTTCAACCATGCCCAACTAATGGGATGAACGATAAAGTGCTACTAGAGTGATTTTATAGGGGACTCAGACCCAAAAATAGAAGCACCATTGACCAACTTCACATGGGTGGTTTGGTACACCAACCCTATGAATAAGTATTCAAACTCCTTGATGTCATTGTTGAATCCAACAAGGAAATCAAAATAAGAAATAAGAATGGGATGCACAAGTAACTCAAATGGATTTCTTATCGAAAAGGATCATGGAATTACAGGCAAAGTCCACAAGAAAAGGCCACCATTTGTCCCTTCGTGAGTGTAAAAAGGGGAAGAAACAGGAGGGTGGAAAAATTGAAAAAGGTCTCTCACTCATTATAAAAAAATTGGATAATGCCCAAGTACCCCCTCAACCTATGCCCGAAATCTCAGAGACACACTTATACTATACTAAGGTCCTATTTCCCCCCTGAACTTATTTTATTAATAATTTTTTACCCTTTTTAGCTTACGTGGCACTATATTGTGAGCTCTACGATGGTTGACTTTTGTTTTGAACTAGTGCCACCTAGGCTAAAAAGGGGTACAAAATTACATATAAAATAAGTTCAGGGGGGTAATAGGATCTTAGTATAGTATAAGTGAGTCTCTTGGATTTCGGGCATAGGTTGAGGGGGTACTTGGGTATTTTCCCTAAAAAAATCTACAAACAATATAAGGTGTTGAATGATATAAAAGAGAACATTGAAATGTTGAATCATACGACTACTGCAAATTTCATGAGTATTCATCTACAAGATGCCCAAATAGGCTATTTGATATTAGGTCGCTATGTACAGTTTGACAAGGAGCCACCTAGTTACACCATGGTTGACCTAAGGCAATGCTTGGGAGGTAACCTAAATCAATTTTCATTGTGTTTTGGTTGTTTTAAATATAACGGTGTGTTGGTTATTCAGGATGAAGTAGGGCAAGTTTTACGAAAGCAAGAGTTTAACAAGCAAAAAAATTTTATTTCGCAAATCACAAAATATGTCAGCGACCCCGATCCACTCGACCGTTGAACTCAAGGCAACTTTAAGGTAGAGATCGTAAAAATTGGTGAGCCCAAGTAATTATTGGCCAGTCACCAACCTGCCAGGTAATCCCAATCTTTACCACAATTTGTAATCCTAACATTGACTGAGGTTCTGTAAACTCGGGGATGTGAGTTACGACTTGGCGAGTCATCAAAATATTAGGCGACCACGACTAATATCGCCCAATGGGCTCGAACTAGACGGTCTTCGCAATCAAAGATTTAAATTTTTCAAACTCCTTGAATTTCCCTCACTTTTTATTCTTCAAACTCACTCCTGCACCTCTACTTTTATATCACTGCATTTATATTGTATTTTTGTTATTAAGTTGTGCTCAGATTTGGATTTCATCAATGCCTGGTATTTGAATTACATCTTAATTGGCACCTAAGGATTTTTTCCAAGCCCTAAGCTTTTTATATTGAAAGTTGTACTCAAATGCAATGGAATTACGATGATGATCTGTGTTGGGCCTTTCTGGTAGGATTAGAATATTTATTTGCCAATTAGGTTCATAAATTTTTTGTGTACTGAGTTAAATAGTTTATTTCTGAAAAATTGTGCTTTGAATGAAAGTTACTGGGTTGTGCACGATTGTCACTAGGTCTAAGCTTAATTTGAATAGTATTTATTGATTTTTTTTTCAAGCCTTATAGGCTAGGATTTAGGAAGTTGGGTCGAAAGTAGGCACGTTGAACCATATGGTGAGTTGGATCAAGCTTGCCAAATCACTCGGCAACTTGCCTAAAGTCCCTATCTAAGCTTTAGTTTTAATGCTAAATGTGATATTCTATACTATAAATTTTGGTGAGAACTTGAGGTCACCAAATGCATTCGGCATCTTGCCGAAATACTTCTTGTTTGCCCTTTGTCTGCACCCTTGTATCCTCTGTGCACTGCACTCAGCGAACCGCCTAAGTGGTTGCACACTTTGCCAACTGGTTCAGGGAAGTGATTCTACATTTAACTTTCCTTTATTTTGTTTTAATACTTCCTATCTTTTTCTCAAAGCTTTGTAGAAATGGTTATACCAAAGGTAGCTAGAAGAGATTTGCAACCCCGAAAATAAAAGTGAAAAATTTTAGGAAATATACGAGGGCAACAAATCCTCCCAAAACAGATGACGAGGGAAAGAAGATCAATGCCAGCAAGAGCAAAAATCCCCAAGACCCCATTATTCCCTCGTGGAGACATTGATTCTTTGCAACTATCCACTCCTTTTTGGTGGCTCATGACTTGGACAATCTTAGTAAGTCAGTTGCCGCTAAATCCTTTGAAGAGGCTCTAGGGACCATTTTCAAATTTAAGGCTGACACATTGGGCACTGATGCCTAGATAGACGAATCTATTGCATAGAAAATATCCTTCTGTACCTTCCTCTTAGTCTTTCTCTATTTTGACTTTTTGATTTTTGTTAAGTGCATTTGAGGAAATGCTTTTTATTTCTGGTTGGGTGAGGCCCACCTTGTGTGCCACTATTATTGTTTGATGTTTTATTGATATATTTAGGTTGTTATGTTTTGAAATTGTGTTTAATACTGCTTTTGTGGATGTTTTCGCTTGTGGCTCCTTATGTTTAAATTGCAAATATTTGACCCGTATGAAAAAAATATTTCCGCCGCATCTTGCATATACTTGAGTTCGGTTTGATCAGTACCAATAACTTGAATAGTGCTGGAAACCGAACAAACATGATGTGCGGCTACAACGAGACCAAGTGAATTGACATAGATAATATATGAACTCTTTGCATCTGGTTCTCATTAGCCAATTATTAAATTAAGTTTCTTGCGATGAACATTGCACACTTGCGAAAGATGTGGAGTCTTATTCGACTTTGGTGCAAATGCCTGGTGTGATGAGCTTAGCATGAAGCATATATTATTACACCTAAAATTTTCCCCATTAGTTTGGTTGCCTAAGTTATATGAACACATGATATGATCTTAGGCACCGTTGAAAGAGTGTGAACTAATTTGACATATACCTCTTTTGTTGCTTACCTTATTAGTGTATGAACCTCTTTTGAACACCCCTTGAGCCTTATCTTTATTTGGAAGAAACTTTATTCAAAATTACCTCTCTAAATCCCCTACCCACAATCCTCTTGGTTTGTGGTTGATTGAATAGCCAACTTAGGCAAAAAGCGTGTGGTGAAAAGAGAATGCAAGACAAAGAGTGCAAGAAAAGTATTCCTTAACACATGGTGTTTAGAAAAATGGAACCCTTTCATACCAAAAACAAGAATAGGAAAGAAAGTGAAAAAGAGAAGAAAAAAACAAAAAGAGAAGGTTGTGGAATAAAATTATAAAAATCAAAAAAGAAATGGGGTTTTTCCGAACAATCCATGGAATGTGAATGAAGGGACGACTAATGTGCACAACATAAAATGATGAAAGAAGGAGAAAGGAAGTGCTATGAGTACCACATTTCATGATGATGAAAGTCTTTGAGCATAATCGACCATACCTATTCACTCAGCCTTATTACAAGCCTTGAAAAGAGATTTTTGATCAATTGAACTTAAATGGAGTTTGAATGGAAAATACAACCAAACCTATGGGTTAATTCATGCATTGTGTTCATCTTTATGAGTGTGAGCATTAAAATTGATTACGGAACCTTAAATTGTGACCAATTTTGTATGAAAACAGAATCATTTTTTATGTGAGGGAATTTTATCACTTTTTTTTGAGCTTGAACTTGCATTTGAAGAAAGTATCATGAGCTTGAAAATATATGATAATGGTGTGTCACAACTTCAGTCTTTGAGTGCACAATTTCATTACATGAGTAAGGTGAGTATTCTTGTGTGCATTCATGATTGAGTCTTGTGTTGCACAGTTTCACATATCCTTTTTAAACTTCTGAACTTCAATCTTACTTGATGACAAGCAAAAGTTTAAGTTGGAGGTGTTGATGAGTACATAACTATAGAGCCATATTTTGATAGATTTACTGTCCTAAAATGCATATTTTATCTGTAAACTGATAAAATACATTGAGTTTCAGGAATATAGAATTGGAGACAAAGCATTGGCACAATCGAGCTAAAAGGAAAACAGGCAACAAAAGGAACGAAGAAATGAAGACCTGAGGATCACCGAACCCATTCACCGTGTCGGCAAAAGGTTCGACACTCGCCTTTTGTTCAAGTGAGATGATCCCTAAAAGAAAGGATCAAATCAACAGTAAAAATGAGAAGTCGGCGTGTTGCTAGGCGATTCTACAAAGTTGTACTATGTCGCCAAATGATTTAAAACATGAAGATATTATAGGCTAATGCCTGATGGTGATAACTATACCATAAGGCGGATCGCTGAGTTGATCTGTGATCCCTACTAATTGTGCCAACTGGTTTTTCAAAACACAACTTTTTTAAAACTATAAGTAATCATTTATATTTTTTGCTTAGTATTAAATATTATAGTTTTGAACAGTAAATATTTGACTTAGGTTCTATTTTGAGTTTTTGAGAGCGTTTGGAAACATTGCTCTTGAATGTTGGATATTTGAAGATTTTCACCTTGAATAAATTCAAAGTGATGTTGGGAATTCTTCATCCTAGACTTGATTGAAGCGAAAATAAATCATACCAGTTGATGTTACTTCGATTAGGTACCATTTTCTTTCTTTTCTTTGTGTCTATCTAAAACCTAAATTCTTAGGGTGTGATTTTGTGAATATCATCTATTATTGGGTGTTGCTTAATGTTAGTATATTTATTTTAAATGTGATTTCACTTAGTATTTATGTTTGAAATAAATGAGGTTGTAGTTGCAAATACAATTTCACCTTAATGTTTTTGGCTTGCTCGAAAAATAAGTTTTAAAACTAAAACTACAAAGTTGATAGCCGGTGGTTATTGGATCGTCATAGGTTGATCTTGAGAAATTGAATCCTAGTACCTTTCCCACTCTCTCATCTCTAGAGAGTGATTTGGATAAGGCAGAGGTTGTGCTCAAAGGCTACAACTCGGTGTTAAAGAAAAATCGAGTTGATTCCGGGTAAGTTGCTCGAGAGAGAAATTTCCCCACTAAAAATCTAGCCTAGTTACATATATTCAATGATTTCCTATCAATATCAGTTATCCTTTTGTGTCTTGTATCTTATATTCCAGTTACATCCCAAGAATCATGTTTTCCCATTAGTCTCTCTTATTGTTTTTACTATTTTTAGTTGAAATTCAATTTCAAAAACCCTAATGTTAATGGACACTTGTGTAAACCCCTCTAATTTACCATATTTTGTTTGATAATTTCTCGTAGCTATGACATGCATGGTCTGATTTGTGCTTGGCTAAAACATTCTCAATACCACTCCCTGTGGGAACGAGATCAACCCTTTGTTGGGTTATATATTGACTAACGATCAATACTGGATGAAGTGTCTTTAATGACGTTGATCATGGAGGTTCTTATCTTCCCTTCTCGGGATGACTTGACATCCTTTCATTCATTTTGAAATTTTCTGCTCCTATATGTCGGGTGGCATAATTCTCCAAGCAACATTCAGTCTGGCCATTTCTACAAATTGTTGAGAAAAAGTTAGAAAATACTCAAACAAAACCATAGAAAATCAGGTGCAGAAAGACTCGTCGAAACGGTAGGTGAAAAAGGATGACTCTGCCAAAAATTTAGTGCAAAAAATATAAAGGAGTGCAGATAAAGGGCGATCAAGAAAAAATTTCGTGAGTCGCCTTTTACCTCACAAATTATGGAAATCAAACATTAAAGGAATTATAGGAAAAATTATAGAATTAACAGGCAATCAAAAAAAACAATTTAGATCAAAGAAGCCCAACACACATCACTTAGATAAGAGCATTGCAAATGAGTACAAAGTTCCTAGAAAGAAACTAGGGGTTCATAAAACCAACCTTTAATGTCGTTTAATAAAGATTGTAATGCTAGGCAGAAAAGTCTTTCAACCTCGAGCACATATCAACAACTAAAATACTAGAAGAATACAAAATATATAAACTAAAGGGCAGCTGTGAGTTTGTGAAGAATGAAAGTGAGGAAAAGTGAAAGAGATTGAAATTTTTATAACTTTGTCATTTAAAAACTATCCATTTTTCATCCATCTAGCGACATTACTCGTCCTCGCTGACACATTGAGTAGTCACCTACCCTGCTGAGTTTTATAGGACCTCCATTCGATCTAGGTATCCAGACATGGGAAAAGATCGGGATCACTAACTAGGTCAGCGATTCACCAATAATTTTATGTGCTCACCGAGTTTCACAAAATCCAAATCCAAATTGGGTTGGATAAAATAGCAGTTTGTGTTGCTTTGCCGACTTCTTTGGTGACTTACCAACTAGACTTTTGGATCGCCCATCTTCACTTTTCAAGCACTTTCCACACTATAGTCAACTATCACCCTCCCTGCAAAAGGAAATGATAAGAACAAACATGATCAAAGAACTATTAGATTAAAATCCAATATGTAAATATACATAGAAGGTGGTAAAGAGTCTTCACTAAACACCCACTCGGCGAGATCACGAGCCAATCGCTAAATGCTCTGGCAATGCAATGAATAGTCGAGCTCTCACCTTTATTTCTGGTGTGTGACTTCTCAACGAGAGTTCAATTGGCGGAGTTGCAGATGATCGTCGAACAAGTCGGCAAATGGCATATGGGTTATTGAACATATCTTAATCAATCACTAGAGTATACTTCCAGTATGAAAGTAGAAGGGAGGATAACTTCGATTCACCTAAGCACATTGGCGATTTGTATAATGACCAAGGTCTCCTGCCAAACATTCCAGAACTTCAAACTCAATTTTTTGATTCCATCTACAAACTACATTGTTCTCGCTAAACAACTTCAGTGATACGCCAAAAACAATTTTCACGTTATTCATCACCTACAACATTAACACACATGTTATTGAAAACACTAACACTTAAGTTTCCTCCAAAGAAGCACCTTATTTATTGTCGTGGCATGACGTGGAAGTGCCCTGCAACCTCATCCAAGTATGCCAGCTCAATCAAGGATACCTTTAGGTAGCCGCTAAAGTATGCTTTCAAACGTTGCTTATTAACCTTAAAAGAAGGTCTTTCTTGTCCCTTCATTTTGATGGTCCCATTAGTGATCACCTGCGTCACTCTAAATGGTCCTGACCATTTGGACTTTCTATAATCATGAAAAAGTCTAAGTCATGAGTTATATAGTAGCACTGAATCTCCCACTTTGAACTCTCTCTTACGTATTTTAGCATTATCTCATCTCTTCATCTTTTCCTTGTAGAGTATTGAACTTTCATAAGCTTTAAAATTGAATTCGTAGAACTTGTTTAGTTGTTCATTCTCTCTTTAGGGTTTTTTCTCCAACCCAAATTTAGAGTTTTCAATGCCGGCATAGCTTTGTGTTCCAATTTGAGTGGTAGATGGAACTACTTTAAAAAAGACTAGCTTATATGGAGACATACCGATTTGAGATTTATATGTGGTACGATATTCCCATAGGGCGTCATTAATCTTTTGAGACCAAGTTCACTTTCTTAGCTAATATGCTCTTCATCTCCCGATTTTACACTTAAACTTGACCATTTTTAGGGGTGATATGGAGTTGTCACTTTTTGTTTTACCCCGTACTTTCTCAATGCAACTGAGAACCATGTATTGCAAAAATGGAATCCACCATCACTAATGATAGCCCAAAGCATACCAAATCTAGCAAATTGTAGCATTTCAGGAATTCAACAACATTTTTCCCTTCATTGTTTGGCAGTGCAACACCTTTCACCCACTTAGACACATAATGTACAGACACCAAGATGTACTTATTACCGAACGTACCCATAAATGGGCCCATAAAATCTATATCCCAAACATCAAATAGTTCAACTTTTAAAATGGGAGTGATGGTCAATTCTTGTCGTTTGGACACCCCACCTTGATTTTGACAATGGGCACATCTTTTAGCAAATTTGTGTACATCTTTGTAAAGTAATGGTCAGTAATACACACTTTGAAGAAAAATAGTTGTGGTGCACACGCCGCTACGGTAACCCCCCACTAATGAAGCATGACAAACATGAAGAATATTTATCAATTTTTCTTCTAGAACACACCGTATAATAATGTGGCCAACACATTCTCGAAAAAAATATGGTTACATCAAATAAGAACCTCTTTGTTGGTGTAAGTTTAGTTTCTCTAGCATTAGCCAACACTACATAATTTGCAAAATCAGCATACCAATGAGGTTGTTGAGAGTTACCAAGAATACCTGTTCATCGGGAGAAACATCATTGATGTCAAATTTTTTTAGTCATCCTCCTTGTCTTCAAATCTTGATAGGTGGTCTACTACTTGATTTTCACAACCTCTTCTATCTTTGACATCAAAGTCAAATTCTTGCGATAACAACACTCATCTTATAAATCGCGGCTTTGTATCCTTCCTTGCCATCAGGCAGCGCAGGGCAGCATGAGCACTGTGGACAATCACTTTAGTATAAAGTAAGTGTGCCCAAAATTTTTTTAAAGCATACACTACTGCAATTAACTCTTGTTCAAAATTGTATACTTACACTGAGCACTGGTAAAACTTTTGATTGCATAGTATATGGGATAGAAGAGCTTATTGCATTTTTTCCCCAACATAACACTGAATGTTGTGCCTCTTGCGTCACATATTACTTCAAAAGATTCATACCCATCAGCGCTAATCATTATAGGGGTAGATACCAATTTATCTTTCATTCACTTCAAATATATCATGCAAGTGTCATCAAAGTTGAACTTCACCTCCTTCTCTAGGAGTCTGCACAAGGGATGTGGAATCTTGGAAAAGTCTTTGATGAACCTCCAACAGTAACCGGCATGCCCCAAGAAACTACAAACTCCTTTCACAGAAATTGGAGGTGCCAATTTCTCAATAACTTCAATCATTGCTTTGTCATCCTCCTTCCCTTTTTGGTAAACTTTATGCCCATTTTTCCCAATTATAGACCAAATTTGTCTCCACACATCTTTGTAGGGATTGTCTTAAGTGTTTAAAACACTCTTCAAAAGTGTCACCCACAAACGATAAGTTATCCATAAATTCTTCCATTGAATCCTATATCATGTGCGGAGATGGATAAAATGTAGCTTTGAAATGTAGCAGGGGAACTACATAACCCAAACGGCATCCACTTGAAGGAAAAATTACCATATAGGCATGTAAATGATATTTTCTCTTTATCTTTTTAGGCAAAAGTGAGTGGTTATAATCTGAATACCCATCCAATAAACAATATCACCCTCTCTCATAAAGTCGATCAAGCATTTCATTCTAAAGGTCATGGGAAAGTGATCTTTTTCAATCCGTGAATTTAGATTTTGTTAATCCATAAAAACTGTCCACCCGGTCACATGTCTCATATATACAAGCTCTCATTTTTCATTCGGTACGACCTTGATGCCTTATTTTTTTACAGATTGTACCGGGATTACCCTCATACTATTCACGATAGGGTATATCAGTCATGTGTCTAACCACTTCATGATTTCCTTTTTCACCACTTCTTGCATTAGTGGGTTCAATCTTCTTTGGTGTTCAACATTTGGTTTGCAATCACTATCGAGTTGAATTTTATGAGTACAAATACCGATAGGTAAACCCATTATGTCAGTGATGGTCCACCCTATAGATTTGAAGTACCTTCGCAACACTTCAAGGAGCAATTTGGCATGCCAATCAAGCTAATTGGCTGCAATAATCACAAGCAATGTGCTATTCTCCCACAAAAAGGCATAACGAAGATAAGAAAGAAGCACTTTTAGCTCCAGTTTTCATGGCTATTCAGTTGGACTTTGCACTAGAATTTTGTCAGCTTTCTAAATCAATATCCAACTTAATGGATTTTTAGAATTCCCCTAGACCTGATAAAGTGTCCATTTCCTTTTCATAACCTTGAATGTCAGTCCCATCACAATTAGCAAGTACGACTTCAAGTGGCTCACACTATCTACAGCCTCATCAATAACATCATTAGTGGAGATCACATGAATATCTCATAGGTGTTTCATAGATTTACACTCGTTGAAATTCACGTCATCTTCATTTACCCAAAATTTCAATTATCCGTTCTCAACATCTACCAAAGCTCTTTCAGTTGCCACGAATGGTCTTCCTAAAATAATGGGAATCTTGGATTTTATTTCATAATCTAAGATTACAAATTCAGGTGGGAAGATAAATTGGTCAATCTTTACAAACAATTTGTACAGGATCCCGATAGGATGTTGATTGATTGGTCCACCATCAAAAGTTGCATAGATGTGGCTCTTGGCTCCCCCAACCCGAACTGTTTATAAATTTGTACGACATCAAGTTCATACTTGATATTGAGTTTAATAGGGATTTTGAGAATTGAAGCATGCCTATGGTGCAAGGAATGGTGAATGCTCCGGGGTTATCTCTCTTCTTAATCATGATTGCACTACAATTATGAGAAACCTTAATACTCTCAAAATCCAAACTCCTTTTCTTAGTGACCAACTACTTCATGAAATTGGGGTAACCCGGCATTTCCAATAATCTTTCAATGAGAAGAAGTTCGATTGAAATAGACTTGAACAATGATAGAAATTTCTTGAAATTCTCATCATAGTTCTTCTTCTTTAGATGTTCAAGGAACGGAAGCAATATTTTGGGCAAATTTTGCATAACTTTTTGGGTGGAAATCTATTTCTCAATTTCTTTTTGTGTTACCTTTTCTTATATACTTTTGTGTTTTTCATGCCCTTGATTTACTTCATTTCCTGAAAAATTTCTTATTGCTTTTCCGCCATGAGTAACCACAACTAATTATCTACCGTCATCTTTTGTTTCATTCCTTGTTCCAACTGTGTTGCAAGTAAACTGAGTTGTCCTTCATGTATTTTGATTTCATCTACATGAGAGTTAACTATATTGTTCAATGATAAGAAATCATCTTTTATTCCCTTAATAAGTCGGCCAACCCCTCTACCTTATCCAGGATGCGTGACAGCAGATCCTTGACTCGAGGGCTACTCTCACTTCCTCTCGATCATAAGCTCCCACTAAAATGAGTGTCGTTCTCTTCATATATTCCTATTTTTGCCAATATGCACTTTTATCTTGTCCTTTTTGATAGTTACAACCTAGATTTCCACCTGCTGTGAATGGCGTGGGTGGAAACCCTTCTCATATTTCCTGGAGTTCCAACCTTGATTCTCTCTCGACTTTGAGACACCAGAAGATGAAACCTCCTCAATTCTGAATACTACACATTTCTCTTTCATATGATTTGTAATGAAGGCGTTTGAGTTAGCATTTTGTTAATGTATTCATCTCTCTCACTCTCTCTATCTTTGTGAATTTGCTCTTATGTCATTCAAAAACAAAATGGAGAGACTTGGTCATCTTGGGTGTATCATGCTTGATTTATTTTCTTCATATCATCAAGAAGAAATGAGGCCACCTCAATTAATTGTGACAGTATTCCCCCTCGTACTAATTGATCAGCCACTCCTTTATGAAATGAATTAAGACTTCGGTAGAAGTATTGGAGTAATAAATCACTTGGCAACCCATGAGTCAGGCATTTTCATAAGAGTTTCTTAAATCTTATCTTCGTTTCCTGAATTGGTTCACCTTCTCTTCATTTAAAACCTTGAATGACATCTCTCAACTTAATTATCTTTGATGGGGGGAAGAATCTTGTATTAAATATCATAACCAACTCCTCCCATGATGTGATGGAGTTGTTTGGTTGCTCGACCAACAATTTATTAGCCTCCCCTGTCAATGAAGGCGGAAATCATTGAAGTTGAATAAAGTTTGGAGACACAATCTTGAATGACAAAGGGATCCACACCTATTCAAAACTCCTTATATGTTCATGGGGATCTTCATGCTCTAACCCTCCACAGATACCTGTCGATTGTAGGAGATGCAACGTCGTGCTATTAACCTTAAACATTGCATTCCCATCATCTTGTGGCATGAAACTTGCACTCATTCTCACCCATTTTAGAAGGTTTATAGTCACTATTAATATCATTGACATACTGATGAAGAGCACAACCTATTTGATGGCCTACTTGGCAGCCATTGCTTCAGTTCACTATCATACTTCCTATACGCAAACAAGCAAATCAGACCTAAAAATTAAGTTGGTTAAACTATAACAAGATCAAAATGTGACTTAACTAAAAATTCCAAAATAACACCACTCCCCGGCAGTGGCGCCCTTTTGACTTCACGTATCAGGAAACTACTTCCAGTTCAAGTGTCAATGATGGCGAGTAGTAATATAACCCAATAAAGGGTTGGGCTTGATTCCATTGAGAGCAATTTTGGTAGTTAATAGCCTAGTACAAATCAGTTCAAGTGACCTATGCCTACAAGACATTTACAAATAAAAGCATATTAAATTAAGAGTAACACGGGTGTCAAATATCAAAGGGTGTTTATAGTTAATTATAACCTAAAATGCAATTATAGATATGAGATTCTTGGATGTGATAGGATTATGGGCTAAGATAAACAATCGGGTAATTGCGATTAATAGTAAGTAGGTTCATATTAGTGACTTAGTGGAGTAATCTCTCTCTTGAGCAATTTACCCCAAATCAAATGTTTATCTCTCGAACACCAATAAGTGGCAATTACGTATAATCTTCACCTTAGTTCATTCAATCTCTTGAGTTGAATGTGTGGAAGAGGGTTTAGGATTCACTCTCTTGAGCTGAACTCATGACAAACCACCACCCACACCATCGATTCAGTAGTTTTGGTTTCAAAAGCTCTCTCTCGATCAAGCCAAAAACACTAAGGTATGATTTCATTTGCACCTAAAACCAATTAAATTCAACCACAACCATTGAATGCAATTACTTTTAAATAGGAAATAAACTATCAGTTAGTAATACCCAGTAGCTATATCAACCCATAATCACACCCCAAAAAATTGGGGTTTTATCTAGACATAGTAAAAAGCAAGAAATCGTACCAATTGGTGTTTCCAACAACTGGGTAAGATTGATATTGTCCTTACACAGATCTACAATTAAAAATCTTCAACCCCCACTTCCCATTCATGGAATTGGAAGTCTTCAATCTTCACAACTAAGGAAAAATGTCTCCAAACTTAAGACAATAATTAAAACTAGAATGATAATTCTCTATTGTATAGATAGTAAACTAAGGATTTAGAAAAGTATTCATAATTGTAAAAAATTGTGTTGCATAGAATAAGTTGGCGTAATAAGACAGGATCGTCGATCTACTCGGCGATCCGCCGTTGTCATTTGTATCACCGTTTTGCTTTTGCCTTCAGCATCCTTGACATTTTTTAACCTTGGCAATATAGCACTACATCTCAGAATGGTTCGAAGACATGTCGACTACTCCTTTAGATCGCTGACTTGATTTTCTCCTTCAGGCATCACACACTGGAACATAAGGTTAGACCGCCATTGACACACCTAACGGGTTAGGCGACCCTCGGGTGTTCTTTTCTTTGTTCTTTCCGCTATTTTTTTTCTTTCTTGATCCTTAGCGTCCATGTTTTGTTCCTCACTATAAATCCGTGAAATTTAATAATTTATATAAGTTATAGTGACAAAATATGCAGTAAAGACACTAAATCTATTTAAATAAAGATCTATATTAATCCAAATTGTGAAATCATCGACCAACAACCACTAGAACATGAGGCATGGACCGATCAACGGCTCGTGGGTCCAATCGTGGTTCATGGTCTGTACAAGATTCTGGTGTCCCTCTCCACGGACCCACCTATGGCTGGTGTCTTGACCCATGGTCCGTGATTGGGTCCTTTTGGATAGTACTTCTATATTCCCAGAAATCTTGTTCCTTCTCTTTTTCGATACAGGTTGTTACAACTGGGCTCACTCAATGACTATTAGAATGGGGTATACCACTTTTGCATCTAACCATTTAATAATCTCCTTTTTCAAAACCTCTTACATCCTTCGGTTCAACATTATTTGATGCTCTATACTTTTGCTACAAAATTACTTCAGTTGGTTTTGTGAATGAAAATATTAAGATATATCCTGATTATGTCATCAATGGTCCAAGCAATTGCTTTCTTGAACCTTTTCAACACTTTCACCAATGCTTGCACTTGTTCAATATTAATATTTACAGGTACAATGATTGCAATGTGTTATTTTCACCTAAAAAGACATACCTCATATGACCAGGTAACTATTTAAAATCAAGCATAGATGGATTTTTGATTGGTGGTTTTGCTGGAGGGTTTGGCCTATTCTTCCAAGTCTAGTGTGATCTCATGCCCTATAGTGAATTTAGGGTTTCTACAAAATCTACTTTAAAAGCCTCATCATATTCAAAAATCATTGCAGCTAGTGTTCTACGGTAAATCATTCGTCTATAAATGTTTAAACTAACACATTCCTCAGTTGTACCAATCATAGAAACTACACTCATATCTTGTGGTTGTTTTATATAACTAAACACTTTGAAATTAATCGCTTCATTATTAAGCCTAAATTTTAGCTCCATGCTCTTTATATAAACTAATGCTTTACGAGTGGTCAAAAAGATCCTTACCAAAATTATGGAACTTTGAAATCCACTTCTCAATGTAGAATCACAAAGTAAGCCAAAAAGATGAAACTTTTCACCATGACTAATAAATTAAAAAGAACTTCAATGGACCTCTTAAATGACATATCCACAGATGAGTTCTGGATTTGGACACATTTAGGGCTTTGTTTGTATAGATTTAGTATCCTCAAATGCTTATTTTGTGCCAATAACTGATGTTAAATCCTTAATTTTCAGAAATATGGATTAGGAAACAAAACAAGGACATTAACAGGGAAAAAGGAAAAAAAATACACTGAACAAGTGTATATGGGCGAGCATGAACATCACCAAGAGTACTCGGCATGTCGGTGAATGTCTCATATGACCTCCTAAAGTTCTAGTATGCCAAGCTTTGAATGAAAGAACCAAATCGGCAATAAAAAGAGAATTCGACAGATTGCTGAGTGAGTGCGTAATGCCAAGAAAGATCTCCCAATGTTACAAACCTTGAGAATGCTGATAAAGTAAAAGGGTGGTAGAAGAGACCAAAGGGCATCTCGACGAGTGGATTGGCGAGCCCGACTTACTTCACCGAAAGGGCATTCATATCTTATTTGCGGCGACTATAAAAACGTTTCGAACATTTTAGTTAGTATGGAGCATACTATATTGGATATTTTTTGTGTAATTTTTCTATCATAACTCTTAGAACTATGTTGCAACTCTTACAATTGAAAGGGTTGTTTGGTGGGCTGGCTCATGAGGATCCCATGAGAATATGAGGAACTTTATTAGTGTTTATGGACCGTTCTCCTTTAATAACATATCTCAAGAATCGGTTAGAATGAGTTTTTTCCTATTTTCTCTAAAAGGGGAAGCGTTTAAGTGGTTGCCTGAGTTTCCAAGAGATTCTATCACTTCGTGGGACGAACTTATTACTCCATTTCAAGTGCAATTGTTTCCTCCTTCGAAGATGATGACTCTTCAAGACAACATCCAAAGCATCAAAAGTTTGGAGGGTGGGCCAATACATGAGACTTGGCTAAGACTTAAGAAGGTTGTGCTGCAATTCCCAACTCTTGGATTGCCTGACAACAATCTGCTGCAATACTTTTATAAAACCCTTGATTTAGTGAACAAGGGAATGGCTGATCAACTTTCATCAGGAGGTTTAATGAAACAGCCTTATGTGATAGATTCCCAATTCCTTATGGAATAATCAAGATTAACTGGGCATGGTACAACCGTGAAGATCAGGTTTCTCCTCTTACTTACAAATTGACAAAAGAGCAAATTAAAAAAGTTCAATAAAAAGTACAAAACATGGAAAAGATGATGAACCAGCTTGACATATTGGCCAAGAATGCCATGGGTGTTGGTACAAGGAGTGTTAATGTTGTCGATGTTGGTGGTGTAAATCTGGAAGAGGCCAAATTTGAAGTGTTGTACAATGACGAAGTGAAATCCCACCCAACCAAGAAGAAGTTTTTTATGCAAACTACCCAAGGTCGGGTGGTAATAGAGGTTAGAATACAGATGAGAGATGGAGAGATCCTGATAGAAAGTGATCTGATTGGAACATCACTTGGAAAGAAAGAGAAGAGAAGAAGGATAGGTGTGTTCGCCATCAAGCGTCAAAATCCCAAACATTTTGAGGGTGGCCAAACTGAGGATATGCTCTCACGTATTCTAAACAAGGTTGAAGGGTCTGATGAGTACTCAAATTGGACTCATCTAAAGCCTTATTTTAATGCAAATAGTGTCCTCTATTGTGTATTTTTTCTTTATATCTGATAAAAACTTCTAAGTTTCAGGTAGTTGAGGATTCGGTAGGAGCATGGGCACTTAGGCGCAAAATGGAAAAAAAGAGCTAGAGATGCAAAGTGCCCATCGCCAAGCACACTTGGCGATACGGTGTAAAGCGGAGTTTCTCCTTCTGTTACAACAAGTGAGCGCTAAAGGAAATGAATCAAAAGGTCGAGAAAATAAACAGTCGCCGCTTCGCCGAATAGTTCCGCGAAGCAGAGGTATGCTTCCCAACATTACAGCTTGCATGGATATAAAGGCAAGGGAAAAAAATGACGAATTAAAAAATGGGTGAATATTCTAGGAAGAGCGTTATACCATCAAATGTGAGATATTTTATACAAATAGAATTAACCGGCTTCAAAATAAGTATCAGAAATGAATTATTTTTTATATAAAAAAATTGTTTTTGAAATATAATAATTCGCCGAATCACTTGGTGATTCATGACTAAAGACGCTTAATGGATCCACCAGCACTAAATTTGAAGCGTATAAATACTAAACTCTTTTAATATTTAGAGATAAGGTGGAGAGAATTTTAGAGTGTGAAACATTAGAAACTTAAATTTTTTTACAAACTTTGTTCTTAAGTTCTCTCATGTTTGGAGAGGGTTTGAGGAAGCTTGAAGAAAGAAGTTCTTCTTTCAATCTTGGAAGTGGGTCTGCTCCATTTACCTTCCTTTGCCATTTGTAAGGTTTAATCTCTTATACTCATTTAATTTCTTTATCATTTTATGTGTATTTGATTATTGCTTGATGTGTGGCTAAAAACTCCCATTCTTGGGGTGTGATTTAGCAAATATGTGTTCATTTTATTGTTGGGTCTTGCTTGTTAATAGTATTAGATGCATTGTGATGGTGATTTCGCCTAGTGGTTTTGGTTTAATTTAATGGGTTTGTAGTTTCAAATATAAAACCACCCATGTATTTTCCGCTTGCTCAAGAGGGAGGTTGCAAAACCAAGACCACTAAATTGATGGTCTAAGGAGTGGGTCAACATGAGCCAGAGTGCGTGAGCCCTAGTCCCATATCCAAGCACCCTCTATCGAATGGTTAGGGTGTGGGTAAGGCGTAGTCTAGTAAGTTTAGACGAGTGAATGTCCGAGAGGAATCCATTTAATATGGGGTAAGTTGCCCTAGAGGGAACTTACTTTCACCTAAAGCTTATTCTAATCACCATTGTCTTGCAAATTTTCTTACCAAAAGCATGTATCCATTAGTTTGTGTCCACATATATTGCGGTCACACCCCAAGAACTCTCTCGTACTTGTTTTCTCTTTTATTTTAGCAATTCTGCTACTTGTGACAAAACCCCTTTGTTGATTTGACACTTTGGTGTCATAAATTGAATTTAATTTGTGTTTAACTCAAAAATGTCTTGAGCTATATCTATTTAGAACAAAATTCTAAGTAGCTACAACTTTAACTAACACTCCCTTGGGACAAGACCCCGACCCTTGGTTGGGTTACTTTACTAGATTTGATACGTGGACACTCAAGCTGTAGGTTAGTATCGTATATCACGAAATATAAAAGATTCACAATATTGAAGCATTAGGGTCCGATAAAGTTTTAAAGGAAATGAAGGAAGCCGTATTAACTCTCAACCAAATGGTAACCACTAAATTTGTCTCTATCAAGTCGTCGATGGAAACCCAAATGGGTCAAATTTCTTGATATTTAAATCCAAGACAACAAGGGGGATTGCCTAGTGACACTATGACATATCCCAAAAATTAAGCTTGAGTGGGTGTACTTGAGTTATGAGACGAAGCTAACTAAGGTGTTTTAGGAGACAACTCAAATTTTTATTGGATTATGCTTGGATTTTGACATGGGTGTTAATTGTTCAGGTTGAAGTGTGGAATATGTTTGAAATATGCAAGTTGACGAGCCAAGAGTTAAGTCGGCAACTCGCCAAAGAGGTCACTGAGCCTTAATTGGACCACTGATGGACTAAGTAAAATATAAGGATGGAATTTGTAAAACTCAGGGGGGCCATGGACGAGTCACCAAACGGGTCGGTGAGCCGAACTTTTTTGGCTATTTGGACCACTAAATTAATTGGAGGTCCTGTAAAACTCAGCGAAGTAAGAAACCATTCGGTGCATCATTGAGTGGTTCGACATTGATGACTGATATCGATGAAGGGCCACGAACTTAAAGGTGTTAAAAGGTGAAAGGCTTAAAAGTTTCAATCTCATTCATATTTCCTCACTTTTAGCCTCGTATATTTGCTCACACACTTATGGTTTCTATAATTCTGCATTTTAATTGCTTTTGGACCCTAATCTCGTGCTCGAAGTTGGAATATATTGTCACCTATCTTTACAATCTTATATTTTGGCATAAAGATTGGCTTTCTATACCTCAAACTCTTAAATAGCAGTTGCATTCCAATGCAATTGTTTAACCTTTTTTTATGTGTTGGGCCTGTTCTGAAATAATATTTTGTTGCTAGTTTGCCTATTTTAGTTTCATAATTGTGGTTAATAGCCTAAATTGTTATTTACTGAATTTTTGGTTTTAAATTTGATCAGAAATTGTTGGGTTATGTTACATTTTTGTTGGGCCTAGTCAGATGAAGTATGATTAACCCCAATTGTGCTAGATGACATACTTTTTCCAATGATAGAGCATTTCACGTCATTGTTAAGGGAAAAAGTCATTAAATGGCCACTTTTGGCCAAACCGGGAGAAGTCAGAACACCCCGAGCATGGGTCCAGTGGGCTTAAGCTAAATTGCATGATTGTCTTGTTTGATTTTGATTTTGGGAAACAGTGTTGAAAAATTGGCATGTTAGGCAATTTGGCGAGCAGGGTCGAGCTCGCTGAACCGTTTGGTAGTTCACCAAAGTCTTCCTTTATCACCCTTTTTGCAATCCTAACCCCTAAAACACTGTAACTTTTGACAGGCTACTCTAAGCTCGCTGAGTGAATCATGTGATTCACCGAAAGGGTCCTCCTAAGGCCGACCAGTATTTTGTCTACGAAATTTTTAGGCCAATCCTTTTGGCGAGCCCGATCTGGCTTGCAAATTGACATGTCAACTCGTTGATTTGTTCGGCGAGTATTTTCAACTTAAAATTCTGCATTTTTATTGAATTTTTTCTAACTACTTCTGATATGTTTTGCATATATGGCTAGGACCAACTTGGAAGACAGTGGTACGCCACCCATCAAACGCGCATAGGGCATAAGAATTAATGGGGGAGCAGGCACTCCTTATAAAAAGGGGAAACAAGCACCTCAAAAGGGAGACAAGGGAAAAGGAAAAGTGCCCGTAACTGAGAGACCGGAGCACAACTATTCAATAGATGGAGAGTCTGCGAATCCTCAGGCATCATTCTCAGAGTGTGATGATGACCAGCCACTACAAACCATGCAGGCTGAGATTCGTGCTCGAGTTTTTTTGGATCCGTCTAGGATCCTAGAGCCTACCCTCCTTTTATTAATACATTGCTAACTCCGACACAAATGGTGGTTCCAGCACCACACGTTCAATGTAATCCTCCTCGGTTACTCAATAGTCTAAAGGCCGAGGGATTGAGGACATTTCTTGAGGACAAGCACTTGTCTACAGATGGTGTTGTTGAAAGGTACCCTGTAGTTTTGTACACACTCCTGTTCCATAGATTTGACATCTTCATCAGGACTAGAGGCCCATATCTCCCCACCTGGGTTTGTTAGTTCAACATTGCCTACGGTGACCTAGTACCCCAAAGGAAGAAGATTGTCAGTGACTTCAAACTAGTGCATCATGTAATAGTCCAGGGGGGAAATGTGGGATGCACCTGGGATCATATCAATGATGCACTTGAAAGAGATACTGGGTTTGATCATGAGTACAAGGGTTTAGCTAACGCTCAAACATTGGGTGACCTAAAGGAATTCTTTGCTCCCCGAATTTTAGACACCACCTCGAGGTGGATTGAGGCGGGAGCTCCTATTGAAAAGAACGACTTGAACGTTGTTGCTTGGTATATGTTCGGGTTCATCAGCAGTTTTATCATGCACACACAAAATGAGTCCATCCTCCGCCACCCAAAGGAGGCCTATATTGGATCAATCATCACCAAGAGCAGCTCAACTTGGGACTCATTATTGAATAGGAATTGTATATGAAATGTCCATGAGGGCCAATCAGCGGTAGACGTCCCTTCCCTTCCCATACAAGATTACAGAATTATGTTGGCGTGATTTAGTTTCTTATGACGAGAAGAAGGAAATAGAGTTCACTCGCACATCTTCCACCAATCTCTGATGTATGGAGGATGAGTACACTCGGGATAAGGTGGATAGGATGAGAGAGGCTTCAATGGATTCTGCCCCGGAGGTTGATGTTAAGTCGATACATGCAGAGGCATCTTTGCCTACTCCGACCTCTCAGCCTTCAAGTACACCTGCTTCCACTTCCACCTAGGATCCTAGTTCTTATGTTGCTTTCCATCTATCAAGATTACTCAGGCCATGATCCTCAATATGGGACATTTATCTCATTCTATCGATATGCAGGCTATCCGGCTAGATTAACAACCCAAAGTACCCCCTAGGTGTTACCGACATCTTCGTCATCGAAGAAGACTTAGACAAGCCTCTTAGCATTCATCATCACATATCATATGTCAAAAGTGCAGGAAATTAAAACTTTTATTTATACATGTCATGACGGTCAGAGACTCCTCTCCGAAAGGTCTCCATACTTTTCCCAAGTGTCCTTTGATGGACACCTACGACGGACCGTCATACCCTCGACGGTCCGTCCTACACAAACCGTCATGACGGTCAGAGACCCCTCCCATAAGGGTCTCCATTCTCTTTTCTAAGTACCCCACGACAGACATCGACGACGGACCGTCATTGTCACGATGGTCCGTCCTGTTTATCCGTCATACTTGTCAGAGACTTTCCTTCAGGGGTCTCAACATCAACATAGTTTAAGTAAGACATGAAGGACCCCATGACGGTCCGTCATACTCACGAGCCGTCACCAGGCCCGTCGTGTGTCACTGTTACTATAAAAATGTCATTACATCTTATTTATTTTGTGTCGTTTTGCTTGTCTTGTTTGCTCCTTCTAGTACTAATATTGATTCCTTACAGGTACTATCTTTAATGGTACCAAAACAAGATAGAGTCTACGCACGTGGGTGATCAAAGTCTATCTTCCCACCTGGTCATTGGCTCTGATGATGAGTGTGACCCCGAGTACGTGCCCCCAGGCACTTCCACCCCATCCCGAGCTGCACGTGCTTCCAGAGCCACACCCAAAAAGGTAGTGTCCGGCGTAGTCACTGCCTCCCAGTGTGATGAGGAGCGCCCACTGACCGGCACACCTTCTGGGTCAACTACTCATGATAAAAGGAGCGTCTGGCTCCTTAAGAGTTTCGTGGTTGGAGGAAGCCTCCGGATCTGCTGAGGTCCCTGCACCCGCCACAGCTGCACAGTCTGCCTCGTCTGATGAGGCTGACAGTTCTGAATCCACACCAGGCTCACTGACTCGTGCTCTTACCACGGTTGTCGATCAACCCAATCGGTTGTGTGTCAACGGGCAGTATCAAGTTTATTCAGACGCAAAGTTTCTGCATGAGAAAGGTGTCATGACACGGACCCTTACATTGGAGAGGCGGATCCTTACGAGAAGTCTCCCGACTATGCCAGAGATCCACAATCTCTTCACCAGACACCGACTGGAGTGGACAGCGCATTTTTTGGGACGTTATAGTGAAGATTTGGTCCGAGAGTTCTACGCCTCCTACGTGGCTACTCTCAGATCACAGATTGATTAGCGGGCTGCCCCCGCCAAACAGGCCCCACTTGAGCATTTCCGAGTACGTGTCATTCAGGTTGATATTTCCCTGTCTGCCATCTGCCGGTATCTAATACGGCGAGGATGTTGATGCCAACCGGACCCCTCTCACCGCCAAGTTTGACTACCAGTGGCAAATTGTCAAAGATGGCCAATTCTTGCATGAGCCATCGCTGAGAGAGACCACCAAGAGGCAGATGTCCCTGCACTTGTCTGTTGATGGAGAGGGTGCTGACTGGGTAACCGAGCCGAAGGGAGACATCAAGAAGGCTAACCTGACCATCACGGCTAAGTTCATATGGTTGATTGTCTGCCACTGCCTTTCCCCCACAGCCGCTGATAATATCGTCACATGGGATTGTGCAGTTCTGATGGCGGCAATGATAGCCGGATTTTAGGTGGACTTTGCTTAGCTACTACAGGAGGTCATGCATGAGAGGGATTTTAAGGTCACAACTACTTACCCTTTCCCGTGCATGATATTTTCTTTATAAAGGTTCGCAGGTGTGCCCATCTGGCACATTGATCAGCTCAAGACCCCGCTGGGCACTGTTCATATCGGCCTCATCAGGGATGAGGCCAATGAGTTGGATCCACGCAGAGGGCCCTGTCAAGAGTTGCCTCCACTTGGTGACAATTTGGCTGATATGGTAGCACAGGCTCGCATGGCTACGCAGGCTGCTTCCACTGACGCTACCCCGGTCGAGTCTATCCCGGGTAGTAGCACTGTCCGAGCTCCTCTCGCTCAGCCCCTTTCCCTGCTGTGGTCCCACTTGCTAGGGTCCAGAAACTAGAGGCATAGATGGCTACACTTCTGCATCACATCCAGCCTTAGATGCAGAGGTCTATTGCTGAGGCAGGAGAGCTCTTGGAGCGGAGAATGGTCCAGCACACAGAGCAGAAGATCACTGACGTTCATCAGTGCTTGGACGCTTTTGAGTTGCGTGTGCTAGCCCGGACAACCCCTCAGGTGGATGTGTCGACCCTTCAGACTGCGGTCGAGAGTCTTCGCGCAGACATCGATATAATCCTAGAGGCTAGGGTGCCTGAGTCTGAGGCCCCCTCTGCAGAGCCTGTTGAGGACACAGTGATAGCGGCCTTATTCGCCACTTTTAAGATTCTACCACCTCCCCCTCGAGAGCATGCCAAGAGGCGTAGGGGTCGAGAGGAGGATGAGGCTTGAGCACGAAAGAAGGAGCACCGTGAGATGGAGGCTGCAAAAAGAGCCTCACTTGCTGATGAGGAGGCGTGTCGGATGAGGGGTGTAGAGTTAGCTGCTGGGGCATCTAGCTCCAAAAATGTGGAGATAGCGGGAGGCACTGGTGATAGTGTTGTTGTTGATGAGGCAACTACTTAGGGTGTCCAGATTAAAGAGGTAGTGGGTTCCGATGAACCAAACCCACCAAATTGTTGATCGTCGGCGCTTTACGCCCCACGTTTGCTTCACCTACAACTCTTGTATTTCAATTTTTTTATGCATTGGGGACAATTGCATGTCTTTTTGCTGGGGGTGGGGTAAATGGAAAGTGAATGCTAGGGTGAAGTCTGAGTAGCCAAATTCACTATACTCTTTTGGGGTTTTCTTGCATGTGTTCTTTTTCCCAAGAGACTGATTATTTTTACTATTGAACCGGCATGTATATATCTTGTGTACATAGTTTAACTCTGAAGCATGATGGCTAAAATGATATCCTAATGAAATGAAAATGATGTATGACTAGGCATAGTAATTGATAAATGTGTGGCTCTAAGCATGACATTGAGATACACCACTGCATGACCCTAAGTCTAACATTCGAACTAGGTGTCTGATAATCTGGTAAAGTAATGATATGTCAAGTGAGTGTGAGGAAGATTTGAATAGTATACTATTTTTACTGAGCTAGAACTTGTCTGGTTAGTCCTGCTAAAAGTAAGTTGTAATAGACAATTAGGAAAGGATCATAGGCCCTTGTTCAATATAGCCTATTTTTAGCCTAAATAAAAAAAAACAAATGAAATTTATCCTTCTTTGATCCAAATGATTTGAGCTTAAACTAGACCTTTCTTTTTAACCCCAACTGATCTTTTCTGGGAATAATGTGTTGGCCCTGGTCCCTCCTTGGACATGTGCACCTCAGCTTATGCCAAAAGCATAAGTTGAGGGTGGCTAATGCAGTAAACAACCTTTTATGGCCCTGACCCAATCTTGGGTATTGTGTACTTTGACGCATGGCAAAGCCATGAGTTGAGGATGGCTAGTATGAGGAATGCTCTGGAAAGTGGGGTTGAAAGAACAAAGAGAGAGAAAGTGTCTCTTTGAGATTTCATACATAGATTGAGAGGTTATTTGTGCATTTTCCAATAATAAAATGATGAAATTGATGAATATATATCTATATTATCTTAAAAGCATGAACTCCTAACTTGAATGTTAAATGACTGTAACATCTCTAACTTAGATGATGACTTTTTCGATGAGTTGTGACTTTCTTGATAAATTGTTACTTTGTCGAAGGGTTGTGTGACTTTTCCAAAGGGGTGTAACTTTTTCAATAATTTGTGACTTTTACAAAGAGTTGTGACTTTTTCAATAAGTTGTGATATTTCCAAAGGGTTGTGACTTCTCGAAAATGTCATGACTTTTCAAATAAGACATAGAAAACATTTGTTAATACTCAACCATATTTTCTTAATCTTCTACTCTTCTTTTTCTAGCATTTTAAAATTTTTTGTGTCAGTTATTGTCATTGAGTTGTTTTGAAGTTTAGCGGATATAATGAAGTAAGTCGTTCTATCCTAAGAGGGTATATTCCATAACCTTGAGTACTTGAGAAAATAAGTTTGATGATATAACAATTATATTTTTGTTTAATATATACATTAGTATGTACTGTTCCAATATATGAAGTTAACATGATGTAGTCTAAATTCATTTATTTTTTAAACAATTTCTCTTGTGCTGTAGATTTATGCTTCTCAATATCTTTTCCAAAAATTAGAGAATTGTCACAAATTATTTTTGGTGTTCAATACAAAAGAATGACTTTATTTATGAATGTTGCTTATGTGATGTAGACTCTCATGAAGTTTGTTTCAAAATAGTTATTACTATATAAACATTGCCTTTTGTTTTACTTATATATTATTTCTTAATAGTATTTTAGATGAAGAAAAGTTCATATGACTTGTAATAAGGTCATTTGAAGTTTGTACTAGTTTAATTTTTATTATATAGTTAACAGTTAATTTTATGAGATAAATATTTTCGTTAATGCAAATATATATTTATATTTGGGTAGGTATTTGTATTTGAATTAAAGTTTTTGTTACAATTCAACTTAATTGTGTGGATGTTTCTCTAAGTTCATCTATAACGTAATGTTTGTATTTATAGTATTTATTATAGTTGTACTAACGTATTTGAATAGAGTATGTAATATGTGTTTTCTTAATTTTTATAAAAGGGTAGTCTTTCACCCTTGTGAAACACACTTAAAGAGAATAAATAAAGCTCTCAATCTTCATACTTCATCACCATTTGTCTTACCTTCTTTTTTAAGTATTCTAGTATTTTTTTCTCTTGTTTACAACACGTTTTTAGCACGATTCTCTAACCAACTGAGACATACTTAATTCGAAATTTATTCCTAAAAGTCAATCAACTTTCTTTTAGAGTCAGGTATATATTTGTGTGTTTATACCATCTCTAACAGGACTTGCATAAATCTATGATCTATATTTTTATTACCGCATATATAACTTGTTTTAGGTATTATTATGATACTTTACTAGGCATAATAATTAATACATTTCAAGTTTATATTGTTATTTTATTTGTGCTACTAATTTATAACTCTAAATTTAATACTAAGCAATATGATATCATCATAGTTAGAAGATTTGTAAATATTTACTTTTCGTAAATATATGATAAATATTTGTGTGTCATAAAGAGAATAGTATTATATTAAATATGACATGAAAAACTGATACGCTCAAACTTACTTCTCAAATAAGAAGTAAAGCGGTCGTGTCAAGTAAAATAACCCAACTAGTGAGGTTGGGATCGTTCCCACGAGGAAAATAGTTTAGACTTAACTTCAATCTATTATTACTATTGTTCAGTCAATTACTTCCTTGGAAACCAAAAATGATAAAAAAAAAAAAAGGCGGGGGGGGGGGGGGGTTTCTATTCCTAAATAAATGAAAAATAACTAGCAAAATAAAAGAAGACAACTAACATCTTCGAATGTTGGAGTTTAATCAATTAATCAAAGTAACTAGGGTTTACTTGTTCCCCACAGGTTCATAACTTAATAAGTCTAACTATAACAATTCTTTCCTAGTATCTTGCATGTAAAGTGATAAGTTATGTATTTCTAAATCCTTGGTCCGGCATCTAGAAAATTTCACTCCGCACCTTGGTTCGGCTACGTGTGTTGCTATCCTAACCCTTATCTTTACCTCATATTAAGCATCGTATTCGATATTTGACTAAGTTATTACCTCGTACCAATCAATACTAGCCTATGAGATAGTATACACTAAATCTATGTCGATAATTCTTTTCCTATTATCTACCTCCTTGGTCCGGCAAGTAGCATTAAGGCGATTTCTAACGTTGGCCATCCGTTAAAAAGACTTCTAAGCGAAAGAATTATCAATACATGCAAGACACTATTCTAGAATTGTTATTTTAGTTAGGTTTTACCTCATTATTTGCCTATGTTGCCCACAACCCTAGTTATGGAGTTTAGTTACCCATAGTCATAATCACAATATTCAAATATATGATATAAGATTCATGCACTTACTTCAATGAGAAAGAGTAAAATCCGAAAGTTTGCTTGATTAATCAACAAAAATCACCAAAAATCAATCACTGAAATTAATTGAAGAACAAAGATTCTAAAAAAAATCAAGGGCCTAACTAAATAATCTAGAGTCTAACCTCCAAAAGGAGGTTTTTTGAACTATTTATAGAAAATAAAAACCTAATTAAACAAGGATTCTATTTGCTGGAAATCTGTCAAAACGCGGCTGGGTCGACAGATCGTCGTGGTCACGACGGACCGTCTGGACTCCGTCGTCCCATACTTGCGCAATTTCTTCTGCTTCTCTCTTCATTACCCTCGACGGCAGGTATGACGGATCGTCACAGGCACAACGGTCCGTCGAGGGTCTCCGTTCCAAAACACTTGAACTCTTGGAATATGGGTACTGGATTACTTCTCTGAACTTCATGACGAACCTGCAGGACGGACCGTCATGGACACGACGGTCCGTTACGCTTTCCGTAACTCCACAATTGGTCAGACTTCCCCATCTTGTTTAAGCAGCTGCACTACGCTGCCACCTACGGACCTTCAGGAGCATTACGGGCCGTCACAAGCTCCATAGGTGGTCTCTTCTTTATTTCTTCGCTCAAAAACCTCCGCATTCATCTTTGGAAAGATTTTCTGCAAATAAGGAGAAACTTATATAAAAATTAGCACAAAAAGGCTTTTGGACACACTAAACTGAAGGGAAAAAGTATTAATAATACCGTGAAACCACGGTATATCAACACCCTCAACTTAAATTCGTTGTTTGTCCTCAAGCGACGCACTATGACTCAATACACAATCTTTGTACAATAGTATCCATGTTTTATCCTTTGCAATCATTTGGCTATCAATCCCGATTAATCTCATCATATTTATGCATGCTATCACTATTAGGCTTGAATTATGTGCAATCAGACCATGACACAGACTCACCATGCACTAACACCTATCCTCTTCAATTTCTCACCGAGGTGCAAATATTTTTGGTAATGCAACTATTGTCCTCACTTCAAAACAAAATCCTCATTTTTCACACAATGACTTCAGTTTGAGTGTAAGGATAATTTTTCAACACTCACTCTCAGAACAAATTCACACTCATTCATACCTATTGCCATAAGCTTGCCCTTATTTTCACTACTTTAAGTTCGCTATACAACCCTTAGGATCACGATAGAAATTTCTTAGCTTGTAACATAGGCTCAGGGTAAGGTAGGGCATATTTAGGTATACTTTAGTGACTTTTTACCCTCCTTGACATATCGGCTAAACATACCATTTTCTATCATTTTATTTTGCCCAGTTTCCCATATTCTTTCACCTTGCTATTTTCCCTTTTTTCTTCATTTGTGTAAGTGACTTTCTTCTTTTCTTGCTTGTATTTCTTGTAAAAAAAATTTAACTAATTCTTGAGTCACTTTACTTTTATTCTCTCTCTCTCTTTGTTCTTTCAACCCCTCTTTCCAGAGCATTCCTCATTATAGCCACCCTCAACTCATGGCTTTGCCATGAGTTAAAGTACACAATACCCAAAGTTGGGTCAGGGCCATAAAAAGGTTGTTTACTGCATTAGCCACCCTCAACTTATGTTTTTGGTATAAGCTGAGGTGCACTGTCCAAGAAGGGACTAGGGTCAACACATTATTCCCAGAAAAGATCAGTTGGGGTGAAAAAGAAAGGTCTAATTTAAGCTCAAATCATTTGGATCAAAGAAGGATAAATTTCATTTGGTTTTCTTTTATTTAGGCTAAAAATGGGCTACATTGAATAAGGGCCTATGATACATTCCTAATTGTCTATTACAGCTTACTTTTAGCAGGACTAACTAGGCAAGTTCTAGCTCAGTACAAATAGTGGACTATTCAAATCTTCCTCACACTCACTTGACATCTCATCACTCTACCAGATTATCAAACACCTAGTTCAAATTTTATACTTAGGGTCATGCAGTGGTGTACCTATATGTCATGCTTAGAGTCACACATTTATCAATTACTATGCCTAGTCATGCATCATTTTCCATTTTATCAAGATATCATTTTAGCCATCATGCTCCAGAATTAAACTATGTACACAAGATATAGACATGTCGGTTCAACAGAAAAAGTAATCAGTCTCTTGGGGAAAAAGAACACAAGCATGAAAACCCAAAAAGAGGATAGTGAATTGGGCTACTCAGACTTCACCCTAGCACTCACTTTCCATTTACCCCACCCCCAACAAAAAGACATGCAATTGTCCCTAATGCATAAAAAAAAATTGAAATAGTAGAGTGGTAGGTGAAGCAAACCTGGGGCGTAAAGCGCCGACAATCAGCACGGACCGTTGTGATTATGACGGTCCGTCGTCGATGTTCGTAGTGGGACACTTGAAAAAATGTGGAGACCCTTAGGAGAGGGGTCTCTGACCGTCATGACGGTTATGCAGGACGGGCCGTCGAGAGTATGATGGTCCGTCGTAGATGTCCGTTGGAGTACACTTAGAAAATGTGAGAGACCCTTAGGAATAGGGTCTCTGACAACCAAAACGGTTGTGCAGACGGACCGTCGTCGCATGTGTCCATTGGTGACTGTTGTAGAGTGATTTTCTACAGAATTTCCTTGTGATGTGCCTGCAAATTTAAAACCCACTAGTAGAAAATGCTACCATTACTAGAAAGAAAAAAAAACAATAAGTATAAGGTTGCCTCCCAAAAAGCGCCTGATTTAACGTCGCGGCACGACTGAGGACACTTGATTACTCAGCCTTCATCAAGATGGTATGCCTCTATCCCTTCATTTACCGATGTAGTATGCCCAAAATAGAGTTTTATTCGTTCTCTATTAACCTTAAACCGCACTCCCTCCTTGGTTTTTAACTCAACTTCTCTATGAGAGAATACTTGGGTAATCAAGTAAGGGCCAGTCCGTTTGGAATTGAGCTTGCCCGGAAGCCAATGCAACCTTGAACTGTCTAAAATTACCAAATCCCCAACCATAAACTCTTGTTTTTCAATTTTTTTTTTCATTCTCCTTCTTCATCTTTTCTTTGTGGGATATGGCAGATATCGACTCGAGCTCACCACTCTGTCTCATGGACCTACAAATGTTGAAGGTTGCTTCTTTATTGTTCAACCGAAATTTCATCTGCCCCTTTTCCATATCAACTAATGCTCTACCTGTAGCAAGAAATGGCCTCCCAAGAATAATAGGCACTTCAAAATCGACTTCACAATCAAGAATAACAAAATCTGCCGGAAATATGAATGACTCCACTTTTACTAGCACATCATGGAGTATCCCTATAGGCCTTTTCACTGTTCGATCAGCCATCAGTAGCCGCATTGCAATGGGTTTTGGGTCACCCAAACGCAACTTCTTGTAAATCGAGAGGGGCATGAGATTTATGCTTGCCCCAAGATCACATAATGCTTTCGAAAATGTAATGACCCGACGGTACAAGGAATAGTGAACGCACCCGGATCTTCTTTCTTTTGTACGAGAGATCTTGTAGCAATAGCACTACAATGTTGCAATCTATCATCATCCTCGAAAGTGACTGATCTTTTCTTTGTAACCAGATCTTTCATAAACTTGGCAAAACCGGGCTTTTGTTCTAGAGCTTCTACCAAAGGGACATTGATAGAAAGATGCTTCAGCATTGTTATAAAATGCTGATATTTACCATCCTCGGTCTTTTTCACTAATCTCTGAGGGAAGGGTGGTGGTGGTATAGGCATGGGAATTACCTTCATAGGGACTTCTACATCTTTTCCAGTGCTCTCTTCTGCTTCACCACTACCCTTTACCACCTAATCATCATCCTTTCTCACTTTTTCCTCATTAGACGGCATATGTGAGTCAATGGTTTGCTTACCACCCCGAGTAGTGATTGTCATACAGTGTGCATCATTTTTCGAATTTTGGACAGTGTTGCTAGGAAGAGTGCCCGGTTGCCGTGTGTTCATAGTCGCGGATAATTGGGCCATTTGCAACTCGATCATCTTAATCGATATTGCATGTGTATCGACTTTTTTCCCAAATACTTCCTCAAATTACACCTTAACTCTTTAATGTTCTCATCACTATCATCGAACCTCCTCATCATTTTGTGCAACATATCCTCAACTCGCGCCATACTATCTCCACCATCCCTAGGAGTAACTTCACGATTTTGAGGAGGGACATGGGGCCCATTCATATCATTTATGTTACCGTAGTTACCCCTGTTGAAGTTGTTGTCGCGGTTGTAGTTTCCATCTCGGACATAATGACCCTCACGGTTATAATTACCATAGATCCGACCTTGGTTCCCTTGATCTTGGCGCCAATTATCCTGATTTGAGCCTTGGGCGCTCGGTAGGAAACCCCCCGTCTGCTCATTTACTACATAGGAGTCCTCCGCATAATAGCATTCATCATTAGGTGGTGGTGGTTTAGGCAAGTAGTTAACTGCATTTATCTTTTATGCACCCCTAGTGATATGTTTTAGTACCAACCCAAGGTTAGTTCTTATCTGAGCCATTTCTAAAATATATATATATATATATATATATATATATATATATATATATATAATATATATATATATATATATATATATATATATATATATATCTATATATATATATATATATATATATATATATATATATATATATATATGGCTGGGTTGTGAGTGGACTGCACTGTGAAGGTATTTCTCCCGGTATCTGACTTCCTAGTACTCCAAGCTTTATTATTCCAGGAGATTTTCTCTAATTTTTCAACAATCTCAGCATAAAGACACTCCCCATAAGATCCACCTGCTATAGTGTCCAACACCGCTTTATTATTATCATCCTGTCCTCGATAGAAGTATTCCTTCAGTGACTCATCATCTATACAGTGATTTGGGACACTTAACGAGAACGAGGTGAATCTATCCCAAGAACTACTAACTGACTCTCCTGGTAGTGCCACAAAGTTGTTCACTCTGTCTTTGTGGTTTAGTTTCTTGGAAACCAGATAGTAGTGTGCTAAGAAAACATCCCTTAGTTGGTTCCAAGTGAAAATTGAGTTGTAAGGGAGCTCAGTGAACCATATAGTAGCCTCTCCCATCAGTGAGAGAGGAAACACTCTAAGCCCTATTACATCCAAGTCCAAGTCAGGCCTCCCTACACAGCTTTTACACACTGCCCTTACCTTATCTATATGGGTATGTGGATCCTCAGAAGGTAGACCTAAAAACAAACCTCTGGTAGTGAGCATTTGCATCAGGCTACTAGTTACCACGAAGGTGTGGCCTGCTGGTAGAGGAGGCAAGACAAGTGGCCCATCGGAGTCTACTATGTTGTCATAGCCTCTGTAGTATGCTTGGGGCCGTGGAGCGGGATTTTGTCCCATCTTTTGGTGTTCACCCGGAGCATCGGGTAACAACTGACCATGAACATCAACTGGAGCTGGGATGTTCTGGTTTGGATCATCATCATTATTTCCCAAGTTTCTATTCATGTTGTGTAGTGTACACTCTAATTCATGATCGTAGGGAAACGGGGGTTCTCTTCCTCTCCGTGTATTTGGCATACAAGGAGGGTGGTTCTGCACGAATCAAAAACAATAAAACAAAGTAAAATCAAGAAAATATCAATAAACTATAGTAATAAGTTTAAGTTAATCTAAAAGCTACTTTCCCCGACAGCGGCGCAAAAATTTGATACGCTCAAATTTACTTCTCAAATAAGAAGTAAAGCGATCGTGTCAAGTAAATAACCCAACTAGTGAGGTTGGGATCGTTCCCACGAGGAAAATAGTTTAGACTTAACTTCAATCTATTATTACTATTGTTCAGTCAATTACGTCCTTGGAAAGCAAAAAATGATAAAAAGGGGGGTTTTATTCCTAAATAAATGAAAATAACTAGCGAAATAAAAGAAGACAACTAACAGCTTCGAATGTTGGAGTATAATCAATTAATCAAAGTAACTAGGGTTTACTTGTTCCCCACAGGTTCATAACTTAATAAGTATAACTATAACAATTCTTTCCTAGTATCTTGCATGTAAAGTGATAAGTTATGTATTTCTAAATCCTTGGTCTGGCATCTAGAAAATTTCACTCCGCACCTTGGTTCGGCTACGTGTGTTGCTATCCTAACCCTTATCTTTACCTCATATTAAGCATCGTATTCGATATTTGACTAAGTTATTACCTCGTACCAATCAATACTAGCCTATTAGATAGTATACACTAAATCTATGTTGATAATTCTTTTCCTATTATCTACCTCCTTGGTCCGGCAAGTAGTATTAAGACGATTTCTAACGTTGGCCATCCGTTAAAAAGACTTCTAAGCGAAAGAATTATCAATACATGCAAGACACTATTCTAAAATTGTTATTTTAGTTAGGTTTTACCTCATTATTTGCCTATGTTTCCCACAACCCTAGTTATGGAGTTTAGTTACCCATAGTCATAATCACAATATTCAAATATATGATATAAGAATTCATGCACTTACTTCAATGACAAAGAGTAAAATCCGAAAGTTTGCTTGATTAATCAACAAAAATCACCAACAATCAATCACTGAAATTAATTGAAGAACAAAGATTCTAACAATAATCAAGGGCCTAACCAAATAATCCAGAGTCTAACCTCAAAAATGAGGTTTTTTGAACTATTTATAGAAAATAAAAACCTAATTAAACAAGGATTCTATTTGCTGGAAATCTATCAAAACGCGGCTGGGTCGACGGACCTCGCGACGGATCGTCGTGGTCGCGACGGACCGTCATGGACTCCGTCGTCCCATACTTGTGCAATTTCTTCTGCTGCTCTCTTCATTACCCTCGACGGCAGGTATGACGGATCGTCACAGGCACAACGGTTCGTCGAGGGTCTCCGTTCCAAAACACTTGAACTCTTGGAATATGGGTACTGGACTACTTCTGTGAACTTCATGACGAACCTGCAGGACGGACCGTCATGGACACGACGGTCCGTTACGCTTTCCGTAACCCCACACTTGGTAAGACTTCCCCATCTTCCTTCAGCAGCTGCACTACGCTGCCACCTACGGACCGTCACAAGCATGACGGACCGTCACAAGCTCCGTAGGTGGTCTCTTCTGCATTTCTTCGCTCAAAAACCTCCGCATTCATCTTTGGACAGATTTCCTGCAAATAAGGAGAAACTTATATAAAAATTAGCACAAAAGGCTTTAGGACACACTAAACTTAAGGAAAAAGTATTAATAATACCGTGAAACCACGGTATATCAAAAACTTCTAAAAGTTTGACGTTAATAACTATTGAAACTATAAATAAATATTGAAAAATAATAGAACATATATTAAATCTATCGTTTCATACTTTATGAGTTTACATGTCTTTTTTGTAACATTCCATATTCATGCATAGAATATACTTTATACTAATTCTTAATCATTGGAAACATCAAGTTATTTTTTATTATAATGAAATAAATACCATGAGATTAACTCAATTATTTTATGATAGTTTTTATCAGGTCGAATTTATCAAAACTTGAATTTGTGGCACTTGACATTTCTAGAAAGAACTACTTGTCATGGGTACTTGATGCTTGAATTCACCTTACCGCTAAGGGTCTTGGTGATAGTTTAATCGAGGCAAATAAGACATCAAATCAGGATAAACTGAAAGCTATGATTTTCCTTCGTCATTATCTTGATGAATGGCTGAAAGTTGAATACCTAACGGTGAAAAATGCACTTGAATCGTGGATAGGTTTAAAAGGGAGGTATGACCACCTTAAGGCAACGGTATTGTCAAGGGCTCATTATGAGTGGATGCACTTACACTTTCAACATTATAAAATCGTAATTGAGTATAACTCTACTGTATTTAGAATCACTTCCCAATTAAAATTATGTGGGGAAGTTATAAAATATGAGGACATGTTAGAAAAGACGGTAACGACTTTCCATGCCTCCAATATGATATTACAGCAACACAACCGTGAAAAGGATTTTAAGAAGTACTCTAATTAATCTGATGTCTTCTTGTGGCTAAGAAACATAATGACATTTTAATGAAAAATCATGAAGCTCGTCACGCTGAAGTGCTCCATTACCAGAGGCATACGCGGTTGAAGCACACAGCTAGTCAAAATAAGACAAAATAATCTGGCCATGATAATGTGCGAGGGTGTGGAAAAGGCAAAAGACGATATAATAATCGTCGAGGTGGTGGTCATACCAAAAGGGAGAACAATATGGGTTCTCAAAATAATCCTTCTGAAGGAAAAGGTGATCACTGCATGTCATCGTTGTGGCCTTGAAGGTCACTGAAAAGTTGAATGTCGTTGTATCAAAATTCCTTTAAAAGGAAAGGAAATAAATGTGGCCCTCCTCTTCTAATGACCGAGTAGAGTTACATTTGACTCTCAAAGATGATGTTCAGGATCTTCTAAAAAATATGATGAGAATGTTGAGGCGAATTTAGCATTGAAATATGATGCTTTTGATGGGCTCGATGATATTACTTATCTAGAAGTTGAGGACTTCTTTAGGATCGCAATTGAAGATTGATACTGGAAAATAAATAATGTTGTTATGTGCTTTTGATGTTTTATTTAAATTCATGTACTTGGATTTTCTTTGTAAAGTTTTGTACTTCTTATTATGTATTTTTATTCTTATGAAGATAAATAAAATTTTCTGTCTTTTGTTGAATCCAAGATGAGTAGTGGAGATATGTGTCTTCTGCACAGTGCCACAACTCATACGATACTAAGAGAAAAGAAATATTTCTCTCATTTGGTAATGAAAAATAAATATGTTAATACAATATCCAGTAACATAAAATTATTGAGGGTTGTGGAAGAGAGGCCTTATTACTACTTGGAGGAACATTATTGGTAATTGACAATGCATTGTATTGTAGTAAGTCTCATAGAAACTTGTTAAGTTTCAAGGTTATTCGCCAAAATGGCTATCATGTTGAGACTGCGAATGAAGGAAAGGTTGAATACCTTTATATTACTAAAATAAATGCACAAAAGAAAATTGTGCATGAAAAATTGTCTGCACTTTTTTCTGAGTTGTACCATACAAATATTGGTACAGTTGAATCACATATTGTAGTAAACAAAAGGTTTACTGATTCTAATGATTTTATCATTTGGCATGACCGGTCAGGTGGTCCTGCCTATAATATGATGCGCAAAGTAATTGAGAATTCACATGGGCATACTTTGAAGAACCAAAATGTTTTTCAATTAAAGGGATTCTCTTGTGATGCTTATCACAAGTAAAGTTGGTTATCAAACCATCAGTGGCTAAGGTTGGGGTGGAATCCCCTGTATTTCTGGAACGAATACAGGGTAATATATATGGACCTATTCACCCTGCATGTGGACCATTCAAATAGTATAGGGTCTTGATAGATACAAGATGGTCTCATGTGTGCTTATTATAAACTCGCAATATGGCTTTTGCGAGGTTGTTGGCTCAAATAATAAGGTTAAAAGCACAATTTCTAGATTATGCAATAAAAATAATTCGTCTTGATAATGCTAGTGAGTTTACATATCAGGCATTTAATGATAATTGTTTGTCCACTAGAATAACAGTTGAACATCTTGTTTCACATGTTCATACTCAAAATGGTTTAGCAGAGTCGTTTATTAAACGTATTCAATTTATAGCTAGACCCTTGTTGATGAGAACAAAGTTTCATGTTTCGTTTTGCGGCATGTTATTTTGCATGCAGCAGCACTTGTGTGCATAATGCCAACAAGTTATCATGAAATCTCCCTATTACAATTGGTTTTTGATCAGGATCCAAACATTTTTCTCATCTTAGAATCTATGGTTTTATGGTATATGTTTCAATTATTCTGCCACAACGCACAAAGATTGCCTAAAACTGAAGATTTATTCACGGTAAAGTTTGCTGATTGTCATTTTGATGAATCAGTATACCCAACATTAGGGGGAGAACAAAAACATTTGGGAAATGAGATAGATTTAAATTCACTTTCACTATCTCGGTTAGATCCTCGAACAAATCAATGTGAGCAAAAGTTCAAAAGATAAGTTATTTGAAGAATATTGCAAATCAACTACAAGATGCATTTACTAACCTTTCACGGGTTACTAAATCATATATTCCAGCTACTAATGCTAATGCTCAAGTTCGAGTTGATGTCCCTATAGGACAATATATTAAGGTAAATGAGTCTGGATCACGCTTAAAACGTGGTAGACCAATTAGTTCCAAGGATAAAAATCCTCAAAAAAGGAAAGGAATAAATGATAAAGATGATCATAATATTGAGACAATTTCTCATGAAGAGCTCTGAGACATGATAAATGATGACACCACATAGGAGGTCCATGTACCTAAAAATAATGAGAATGAGGAAATCTCTATAAATTATGTCTTGACGAGAAAAAGTTGGAATCGAAATAATTGTGGTGGATAATATTTTTGCCTATAATGTTGCAATTAAAATAATGCAACATGATAAGAATTTGAAAACAAGATTTGCCAATGAATGTGGACAGAGAAATGATTGGCCAAAATGGAAGGAAGTAATTCAAAAGGAATTGGCTTCACTTGAAAAACGTGATGTTTTTGGACCAATAGTCCGAACACCTAAAGGTTTCAAGCCATTGGGACACAAATGGATTTTTGTGCAAAAACACAATGAAAGTTATAAATTCATAAGATATAAAGCACGAACTATGGCACAAGGACTTTCACAAAGGTCTGGCATTGATTATGAGGAGACGTATTCTCCTGTGGTAGATGCAATTACCTTCAGGTATCTAATAAATATGACAGTTCATGAAAAACTTGAAATGCATCTAATGGACGTTATCACAGCCTATTTATATGGCTCACTAGACCAAAATATTTGTATCAAAATCCCTTATGCACACAAAGTGCCTGAAGCATACAAAAATGCAAAATAAAGTTGTTCAATAAAGCTTCCAAAATCTTTAAATGGGTTGAAACAATCAGGCGAATGTGGTATAACCGTGTTAGCAAATACTTGCTAATGAAGGATATAAGAATGACCATATTTGTCCTTGTATTTTTATACGAAGGTCAAAATCTGAATTTGTAATAATATTTGTTTATGTTGATGACTTGAACATCATTGGAACTCCAAAAGAGCTTTTAAGAGTCGTTGAGTGTTTGAAGAAAGAATTTGAAATGAAAGATCTTGGTAAGACAAAATTTTGTCGTAGCCTTCAGATTGAATATTTGACAAATAGAATATTTATCCATCAATCAACATATACTGAAAAAGGTTTTAAAGCAATTTCACATGGATAAATCACACTCATTAAGTACCCCGATGATTGTCAGATCCCTTGATATAAATAAAGATTCATTCTGACATCAAGAAAAGGATAAAGAGTTTCTTGGTGATGGGGAATTAATGTACCTTGCCAACAATACCTAACCAGATATTTTCTTCGCAATAAGTTTATCAGCGAGATTCAGCTTGTGTTCAAAAAGAAGACATTGGAAAGGTGTTAAACATATATTCAGATATCTTCAATGAACAATTGATATGGGATTGTTGTATTCTGATGTATCCAAGTCAAAATTGATCGGTTATGGAGATGCATGAGATTTGTCTAACCCGCATAAAAACCGATGTAAGATAGGCTATTTATTCAGCTATGGAGGTACAACTGTATTGTGGCGTTCTATGAAGGAAACAATAGTTGCTACTTCTTCAAATCATGTAGAGATAATAGTCATTCATGAAGCCAGTCGAGAGTCTATATGATTAAGATCAATGACTCAACATATTATGTAATTATGCAGTCTTTCTATGCAAACAAAGTCTCCAACAATATTGTATGAAGATAATGGTGCTTTCATAGCACAATTAAAGGGAGAATAGATCAAAGGAGATCGAACAAAACATATTTCACCTAAGTTCTTTTTTACACATGATCTTCAACAAAATGGTGAGATAAATGTTCAACAGATTCGTACAAGTAATAATCTTGCATATTTATTCACTAAGTCATTATCACATCAACCTTTGAGAAGTTAAGATATAAGATTGGAATGCATCGTCTCCGGATATCAAATAAAGTTTTTCATCGGGGGAGTAAAAATATGTGTTGTACTCTTTTTCCCCTTAACCAAGGTTTTGTTCCATTGGATTTTCCTGGTAAGGTTTTTAATGAAGCAGCACTTAAGGCATATAACAAGATGTGTGTACTCTTTTTCCTTCCCTAGGCTTTTTTCTACTGGATTTTTCCTAGTAAGATTTTAATAAGGCACATTATTTATAAACATCCAAGGGAGAGTGTTACAAATTCACTTAATTGTGTGGATGTTCTCTTAATTCATCTATAACGTAATGTATGTATTTATTATATTTATTCGATTTATTATAGTTATACTAACGTATTTGGTTAAATGACGTAACAAGTGTTTCTAAATCATATAAAAAGATAGTCTTTCACCCTTGTGAAACACACTTGAGGAGAATAAATAAAGTTCTTAATGTTTATGCTTGTCATCACCATTTGTCTTACCTTTTTGTTTAAGTATTCTAGTACTTTTTCCTCTTGTTTTACAACAATATTATATATGTCACAAATGTATTAACAAGTTAACAAGATCATCTAACTTTAAAATATATTATTCAAAACGTCTTGAGCTTTTAAAAAAATAAAAACTCAGAACCAATGTGAAAATATGTGAATATATAAAATGTAGTTGTTCTCTTCACATGTTCATATGACATCTAAAGAATTTTACGTGGAATACACATGCAAAACACATTTGGTTAGATAACAAGAATAATACAAAGTAAATATTGCCTACAAGGTACTTCCTCCGTTTCAAAAAGAATGTTCCTATTTTCTTTTTAGTTTATTTCAAAAAGAATGACCCCTTTCCTTATTCGACAACACTTTAACTTTAATTTTCCACGTGACATGTTTAAGTCCACAAGATTAAAGGGCATTTTGGTACATTTGACATAACTTTAATTTAGAACCACAAGATTAAAAGTCTACTTTCTTTTCTTAAACTCCGACAAGTCAAACTAGGTCATCCTTTTTGAAACGGAGGGAGTAATATTAATTAGATAAGACTAATGACATGAGTAACCTCATAATACTGAAATAAATATATACGTTAATGAATTTAACTAATAAAAATTTTCATTGACCATCTTCATAGGTTTGCATTATTAAGAAATATAAATGGCAATCCACGTTGAATATTCAAAAAAGAATTCGTAATTTTTTTTTGCTAAACTTATTATTCAAATCTTCGCTTAAATAAGGTTATTATTTATTTATTACTCTTTAAATAGTTTAAGAAAGGAGCAGTGTGGTGCACTAAGCTTTCATTATGTGTGGAGTCCAGAGAAGGATTGGACTACAAAGGTCTATTGGACGTACTCCTACCCTACAATCCTGCAAGAGCCTGTCGGCTCAAATCTAACTTGTTGGTCACAAGGCTAATTGACTCTCTTGGTGGACAAAATCTTCTCTTCTTTTTTATTTTTTTCTCCCACAAAGTAAGTATTTACTCAGATCAATCAACTCAATCAAAAACTATGTTGTCGAGTGATGATTTGCTGCCCTACAGCTTGGAGGCCAAGCCCCACCCAAGTGATAAAGGTTGCAACTTAGGTCAACTACAAAGATGACTTTCTAGTCAGATCCTTCTTGCACTACAAATATGAAGAATTTGATCAGGCCGTAATAAGGTAGAATGAAAGATTCATCAAGTGTAAAATTTTGTTATATTCTGGAGTAAAGGATTTATTGGGAAATTTTTAAATTTCATCCTTTAGCAATTGACGTTATGCATATTGGGCATAAGTTGTTCGAGGGAAAAATTCAGGTTAAGCATTGTGGAATGTTCTAATACAAAAATATATACATTTATTTCTAAATCTAAAAAAATGAAATATGAAAATAAAAAATAAAAATGAAAATGGGTGAAAAGTGGAAATACCTAGAGGTGGGCATTCGGTATTTTGGTTCGGTTTTAGATTTTTTTTCGGTTTTTTCAATTTTCTATTCTTGTAAAATGTGTACCGAATACCGAACTAAAATATTTCAGTTCGATTCGATTTTTTAATATTTTGGTAATTTTTATTAATTCGATTTGATTTTTTAATTCAGTATTTTTGATGGGCCTACCATCGAAACTCGAAAGTCTGTTGCCGCCTGTGCAGCTGTGTTGTTCGCCGAAAAACAACCGAAAAATTAACGAAAAACGAACCAAAAAAATGAAATAAGAAAAATTTGAAAGGAAGAATGGTCTAATGGAAGTATGTAACTTGGAATAACGAAGAAGATGAATTATTTTCATATTAAGGTGTCTAGGTTAGCCTTCTAGGTCGCTAGGTGTGAGGGTTTCTATAAAGTATAAAGTAAAAATACAAATGACTAAAAGTTAAAAAAAGTATAAAGTAGCTTTTACTTTCCAATTTTTTTCTTTTTCTTTTTACAAATTATTTAACATAAATAATTAATATAATATAAATATATATTATGATATAATATATTTCAATTTTAACCGAAATATCGAAAAACAAAAAAATTACATATCGAAAATTGAATCGAAATATCGAAAAATACAAAAATATACACCGAAAATCGAATCAAAAATCAAAATACCAAAAAAAATTGATTTAATATTTTAATTTTTTGATGTTTATATCACCCGTAGAAATAACCTAGGAAATAGAGGGAAATGGGGAAGGTAGATTTATTGGGATGACACAAAACTCAGTTTGGGCTCCCATAAAAGAGGAAAAAAGACAAATGGAGGAATGAGGAAATAGAGAAAACGAGTGGAAGAGAATCTGGTTGACGTGGCACGATTCAAGTGGTGAATCAACCAAAACAAGCAGATACTAAATAATCAATTAATATTTTGTGTTGCAGTCATTTTTAATAGGAGTATTTGCAACAAGCTACTGTATAATAAGAGTAATAGAAAAGAATTATCAGTGAAGAAAGAAAAAAAGAAAAGAATGGAGGAAATAGGGTTTCTAGGGATTGGTATTATGGGAAAAGCAATGGCGGTGAACTTGCTGCGCCATGGTTTCAAGGTTACTGTTTGGAATCGCACCCTCTCCAGGGTATTATTCTTTTCTACTTTGTTAACCAAAATATGCGATCTAATTGTTTCCTTGTTCAACCTGAAATGGATCCCTCATCCCTCTGCTTTTATGTTTTTGTTTACATGCTTCTTTCTATGTATGTCTCTAAATTCTTCTTTCTTTTTTTTTGACCAAAAACTCCCTCAAAACATGCGCCTACCTTACAACTAGCACCAAAGTAGTATTTTGGCCTAGTGTTTATGTTTATTATGGATTTTTCAGTGTGATGAGCTAGTGGAACATGGAGCCTCTGTTGGAGAAACTCCTGCAGCAGTAATCAAGAAATGCAAGTATACAATTGCAATGTTGTCTGATCCAGCTGCAGCTCTTTCAGTTAATTAATATACACACATGTCAATACAATATAATTCTACTTCCTTTATTTATCTAATCACACTTTCTTCCCCAGGTGGTTTTTGACAAACACGGAGCACTTGAGCACATATGTGCCGGAAAGGGCTATATAGACATGTCAACCGTTGATGCTGATACTTCGTCACAGATTAGCCAGGTTCCCATTACCCAACTCTAATTCTTCAATATTGATTAATAGGTTGGAGTATATCCTTAGCGAGACTTACTTTCTGATCCTAAAATTTTACGACCTCGCGTTCATGTTTAGATGTGAGGGAAGGGATAAGTCGCACTTTACTAACATTTGCAACAATTACAGGCCATTACATCAAAGGGTGGTTCATTCCTTGAAGCTCCAGTTTCAGGGAGCAAAAAGCCAGCTGAAGATGGACAACTAGTAATCCTAGCAGCTGGTGACAAGGTAAAATTATTTACCTCTTTAATGGAATTGGAACCACACTCTCCCATGTTCAAACACAGCATGGAACTTGTAAGATTTGCCAAAACCTTAAATAGCTACAAGTCACGTTAATCCTCAATTGTTCACTTTGAAGCCAGGATCTCTACTCCGCAAACAGTCAAATCCTTAATTGTTTGAAGAAAAAATGCTCCCAACTTATCATCTCGAATTGTCAAACCCTTAAAAGTTTTTGTGAAACTTAACATCTCAAACTGTCTAAACCCTACAAGTTTAGATGAAAAATAATTCCCAACTTAGGATCATAAGTGCTCTCTGCATATTTTATTTACTCGATATAAGTGGAACATGTTTTACTCATTAGACAACACGACCCAAATAGTTTTATCCTCAAAGAAACTGTTACTCTGTTTTGTTTTTTGAAAACTAAATATTTCTTAAAAGTTATCTCCTAATGAGTTGTGTTTTAAGCATTGGCTGTGCATTCCAAGCTTTGTCCGTTCAAATTTTTGTGTAGCCTAACTAGTTGTATTCAATTATAACAACCATGTGTGCAAACTGAAATATGCATGTATGTGTAAATGAATATAGTGAAATCCCCTGTATTATCGAGTGAACTTCATAGCACACTGCAACTAAACAACCTTTCGATCTTGTATCAATTTTTAATTCTTTTTAGTTGAATCCTTGTAGGATCTGTACGATCAAGTAGTACCTGCTTTTGATGTCCTGGGAAAGAAATCTTTTTTCTTGGGAAAGATTGGGAATGGAGCAAAAATGAAACTTGTTGTTAATATGATAATGGGCAGGTAATTGGCAGTGGAATTTTTATGTTTCTTGTGTGTTTGAAAACTTTTGAGTCTTACATTATTATGAATGAATGAATGTGCAGTATGATGAATGCGTTTTCAGAAGGAATTGTACTGGCTGACAAAAGTGGATTGGACCCTCATACCCTTCTCGATGTGTTGGTAAGCATAGGCCATAGCCAAGTTGATGTTACCCTTAAAACACATCCAAGTAAATCTTCAGAATTCATATTCATTCTCACAGGATCTTGGAGCCATAGCTAACCCAATGTTCAAAATGAAAGGACCTGCCATGATAAAAAATAGCTACCCACCCGCATTTCCTCTGAAACATCAGCAGAAGGACATGAGGCTGGCTCTTGCACTCGGAGATGAGAATGCAGTGCCAATGCCAGTTGCAGCTGCTGCAAATGAGGTAAGCCGATCTAAACATCATACTACTCTTTCTAGTAGCCTTTTTAAGTTCTATTGTCGACACTTTTTTGACTCCAGGCATTCAAGAAGGCAAGGAGCTTGGGCTTGGGAGACCTTGACTTTTCAGCTGTGTTTGAGACTCTCAGCAAATGAGTCAGGCTGGAGATCATTCCCTTTTGTCTCTCTAAAATAATTATTAGCATGGAACTTCTAAAAATTGTAATGGAACCTTCCTTCCTATGTACTTGCAAATGTCAAAACAACGTGACAACTTGTAAGCCCTCTTCTGTTGGCTTTAAAATTAGATTTGAAGTCCAAAGGGAAAAGACATCGTTCGTTGAGAAAATTTAAATAACCATTTGAATCAACTTGCATATTCCTTTTACATGCTAACCAACTGAGGAAAATTCATTGTCTTTGAAATTACAACCGAGTCCGATTTCATCTATTACTGTAAAGGCAAGAAGAAGTATTCTTCTGATACTTCACTTCACACACATCCACTTTTTGGCCAGGCCACATAAGATGATAATATCTTACTACTGAATTGGTTATTGAAACACTTGCAGACATTTCTGTCAAGCATAATGTTGGTTATACTAAAACCTAAAAGAAGAAGCCATAACCACGAAATAGGAAATTTTGCACACCATTACTTATTGGACTTGGATGCTTTAAATATGTGTCCCTTGTAGTATTTGAGTTCTGCTATGCTCTCCTTAATGTCATCCATAGCTCTGTGCTTGTTTTCCTTTTTAGGTGCCTTTTTTCCATCTAATGAAAAACGAGGAAAATACTATTAAATAGATGCAAAATTAAAAATGCAACAGCCAAAGAAATTGGATATTAGTCTCTACTTATATACTTAACAGCCCCCACCCCCCACCCCACCCCACCCCACCCCCACCCGTCAAGGAATTCATTAAAGTAAACCTAATAAAACGTAATAACCTGTACTGGTTTTACCTCTTGGATACCAACGAAGACACAATGCCTTGACACTGCTAACATCAACAAGTACATGTGAAAATAGACTAGCCAGATTCGGCATATATTTCTGCATGCATAAATTAGAAAGAGAACAATTTAGAAACAAGCTCTAAAATTTGGAAGGCCAATAGAGTATAACTGCATAGAAACACCTGAATCATACTAGACTAACATAATACATAAAGGTAGGATATTAGCAATATACCCTTTTTTGGAGTTCACCAGAACACCCTTATAAAAACACATCCCCTTTTTGAAATAGTAGGGATGTTTTGGTCTTCTCAAGAAATAAGTATTTATTTCTGAGCAAACTTCTCCTCACTTTTCTTTCGTCCAGCTAACTGTATAAATTTTCCTACAATCCCTGTAGTATTTCTTGCCGCCTAATGAAAATTAGGGACTTCTTTGTTTTTTTAACATAAATCCCTCTTCCACACCTCACCGAAAAGCTCCTTTCTTCTCTGCAGTTTCCCATTTCAGCTTCAGTTTTACTTATTCATGGTTCATTTTATCTCTATCCTCCATGTATCTTTCACTTAAATCACCAGATCTCCTTGTTGCTAGATTTTGGGTATTACAAAAACCAAAATGATGCTAAATAAAGATAGCATCGCCATTGATGGGTTTGGGACTAGTTTGTTTAGGTTTTTGTGCTATAGAAAAGAATCAAATTTTTATTTGTTATATGGACATCAAAAGCAACCATATTTAGGAATCTTAAATTCATTAGTAGTATGAGTCTTCAAGCTTGTCAAATTTAAAGGAACAGAGATGAAATAGTTAAATGGAATTACCTGCGTCCCACTTCTTTTTCTACTTATGTTGAGAGTTAATAATTTTAATCAAAATATGTTTTACACTCTTCACAGCTGCTTTAGATCTAAAATATAGCAAGAAAAAGTAGTTCTCCTATTAGCATTCTCAAAACATATTGCAAAGAAGAAAGGGGCTTTTGGGTGATGAGGGGAAGAGTGAAATGGATTTGGGAGATTTTGGGTTGAAATGACAAAGCATTCTCTAGTTGAAGTTATTTGACAAGAAATAGTACGGGGAGGACACTTACCTAACTATCTTCATGTAGTATATATATTTGACAACTATTCGTCCAGGTCAGCTTACGTGCACCTCAACTCATTTCATGGGTACTTGGTACCTCCTACCATCACAATTGCTAGGTATCTCTATCCACCAAAGTTTGGACATATGAAAAGAAATTACCTATAGTCTTTGCCTCTAGCCAGGTAATGCGAAATGGCACATATGATTATCAGAAATCCATTAATTTGTCGATGAGATACCTTCAGAATGATATGTCTATAGATTTATACTAAAATAAATATACCTTCAAAAATTGAAAATCCACGTAGACTGAATTTCCTGCTAGTAATGGTGTATATGTGCCAATATTTCTCTTCACAAATTCAGTAACCTACATAATGCAACCAAAAATATGTTAATGTAAAGACCAGTTTCATGGACCCCGTAGCAATAGTGACGCATCTCAATTATCAATCATGTTGTACCTTAATTATTTGCAGGGAAAACTTAGACTGAAATAGTAACTGCCAAATTAGACCAACATCAGGATACAATAGAAAGAAAAGAGGAAAGGACGGAGAGAACAAAAGGTGTTGATGTTGGTCACAGCTCTTCAACATGAAGCTATACCTTTTGCCTTTTTGGTGTGGGAAAAGATAAAAACAATATTCACTGTAACAACCAATTCCAATGTGAGGATGTGGCCATTCAAAGTATATGCTTATTTTCAACACCTAGGAGGCATTTTCTAAACACAAGCACATGAGAAAATAGGATTCAAAAAAATTGAAGTTTGGATATCAAAGTGACATACTACAAAAAGTTATTGTGCATAATTGTACTCCTAAGAGAAAATACCTATGAGCCAAACATTATTCTCTTTGATAAGGTAAATAAGTATTTTTAACAAGGGGATTGAAAGCTCCCATATACAAGAGGTAAACCAAAAAGTAGAGAATCTACATTAAAACATGATTCTCTATAAAAGACACACAAACATCTATACAAGGAGGAATTTGGAGGCTGCACCAAAAAGCAATCAAAGAAAAAAGGCTATGTGTAAAATGTGCAAAAACTCATTTGCAATCCCCTCAAAAGCTCTCCTACTCACATAAGAGCTAATGGGACGACCCTCCATGCCTTTTGCCTTCTATGTATCCAGCCCAACTTTGCGGGACCTCTCTTATAGTACCCAACATGACCTATTGTACGCCAAAATAATTCAAGACCACCCTCCAGAAGCTCGACGTCACTTTGCAATGCACCAATAGATGATCAACTTCTTCACCTGAAGACGTGCACATAAAATACCAGCTAACGTGACTGATATTTCTCTCCCTTAGTTCTAAGCTGTCAGATTTCCTGCCCTCGCTGCCAATTATGCAAAATAAAACACCTTCCTGGGTGCCCTAGGAATCCAAATCGAAAGATGCGGAAAAAGCATCTTCTCTCTCACAAGCAATCTCTGTTAGAGAGATTTGACGGTAAAACAAACCATCGCTCCTCAATTCCCACCACCAAGAGAATCACAAACTTTGTGCTTGATTTGCTTGAAGAGTAACTCTAATTGCCTTTGGAACTCTTCCATCTCCCAATCTTGTAGTTTCCCCTAAAAGTAAAGTCCCAAAAAGCTTCTTTTTAATGCTCCTTGCAGGTCTGGTTGACTGTTGACCCCACGTGGTTTGAGATTTTGTACATGTTAGTGAACGACACCCTCAATTGGCTCTCCCCATATCATTTGTGATTCCAAAACTAATTCTCCTTCCGTCCCCCACCCTAAAGGTCATGTGCTCCTCCAAATGCTACAACCAAACGAAACAGTAAAATCTCTAGTCCTCCCCCCCCCCCCCCCCGATGTGCCATATTTGTCTACCCTCAATAAGGTGTCCTCCTCCACCACAAATAGTCATAACCACTTCTCCAATAAACTCTGTTAAACACCTTGAGATCTTTTACCCGTAGACCACCCCACTTCGTTGGGAACAGCCTTCCAATTAACTAAGTGAATCTTTCTAGCACCATCTGTCGCGTCAATAAAAAGTTTCTTGAAGTCTTTCCAGTTTTTCAGTAACGCTCACTTGTGCTTGCAACAAAGACAAGTAGTAGGTAAGAATGCTCAATAAAGGGCTTATTATGATACATAGACAAAAATTATATAGATTACACCCCACTTAAAGAGTGATATTCACTCTTCTCACTCTCAAGGATGGTAACACAAGCTTACGAAAACTGTGCACAAGTCTACGCATTTTGGAGGCACCATCTCTTTTAAGAGGACTTAACAAACCCCTCAAAATCTTGATGCACATTATAGTCTACTCTTTAGGATCTGGTTAAGAATTATGAAAATTATTAATATGGCAATATCTCATTTCTTATATATATTGTAAAGGTTTAAAGTCTTAATTGCATAATTAGAAACAAGAATTACTTTATTGTACCTTTTTAGGATTACTTGTAAACACTATTCAAAACCCCAACATGCTTGAGGGAATAATCAAGCAATTTATTCTCAAACATCACACCTTTTTTTCTTTCTTTACAATTACATGGTATTGGTAGAGACTCAAATAGCTTCTGCTACCGAACAAAGAAAACATTTTGTAGAGAAAGAAGAAGATATTGAGGAGTTCTCCAAAGACAAAATTAAAATTATGGATAACGACCCTTGTCACAACTAATAGGAATCTTGTGTTCCAATGGAAGTAGAAGTGATGTGGATTATTCAAGAATCGAGGGCAATGCCGATCAATGTGTGTCGTCCACCTGGCCAATGATTTCCCCTTTTTCTTCCTTCCAGCGTCTAGAACAACTCTCTACAGCAATTGGTGCTCCACTTTCTATTCAAACATCATTCATTGCTATGGTGAAATTTATGGTTCCACTCTGTCTGGTGAATGGCAAAGCTACTTTCTACATGACCAACGTACTTCTCTGATCTTGAATTTCTACAAAAGCTAAGGGCGTGTGTCCATACACTGAAAACTCTTTCTCCCAACTCAAAAAATTCTTTTACTAGAAACAAGAATTTGAGTCCCTACTCTGAAAATTCTTTTTCTTCTTCTTCTTCTAGTACGTCCTAATTCTTTTCTGCTTTCCAAAAAAATACAAATTCATCTTCCTATTCCAAAAAATAAAATGGTAGTCCAGACCAATAGAACTGGAATCTAACCTTCACTCGATGCAAAAGGGATCGAACACCTCATTCTATTACCCTGACTGGTGCCACTATATCTTCGATGACCGGCAATGCTACTTTTTACATGACCAATGTACTCCTCTGATCTTGAATTTCTATAACAGCTAAGGGTATGAGTTCCGACATTGAAAACTCTTTCTCCCTACTCTAAAAATTCTTTTACTAGACACAAGAACTTGAGTTCCTACTCTGAAAGTTCTGTTTTCTCTTCTTCTAGTACGTCATCTATATCTTTTTTGCTTCAAAATAATTTTCATCAAGAAGCCCAACTTCTGAGTGTAGGAGAGGTACAAGGATACAACCAGAACAACCCACCAATAGTGCAAGATCAGCCTCCGCTCGGAAAGAGGACAGCACCCGATGTGTGGGATAATAACAGAATCTATCATAATGTTATCTACAAATTGTAGAACTTTCTATGAATCGTACATATGATTCGTACAAGATGTTTGAAAGTCAAAAATATAAGTTGGGGACTATGAATTTAGGCCTCCCTTCCTACGATTGGGTCCTACGGCTCGTAGAACCTTCTATGGTCCATAGGTACCCTTCCGTAGGACTGTAAAACAGTGTACTCCCAGTGTAATTCTTTTGTTTTCTTTGATTTTTTTTTGGGAAAATTACGCGGCTAAGCAAATTTATACTATTTAATTACTCATCATAGCTATAGTTTGCTATAATTACAACTCGTGACTAACATTATACATTAATTACGTGGGCTGACTTCGAATTTGTATTATTAGTCACTTTCGCCAGGATATACAAATACACATGTATAATATACAATTATTTAACCTATATACATATACAATTCACCTCTCTCCCACTCTCTGCACTCTCTCGCTCGCCTCTCTCCTCCCTCTCTCAATTTCGCTCGCTTCTCTCCTCCTTCTCCCAATCTCGCTCGTCTCTCTCCTCCATATAACATGCAACTACTAATTGTAATTATCAAACTATAGATCTGAATAGTAATTAGACAATTTTTAAGTGGCTATATGTGAATTCCCCCTTTTTTTCAATTTTTCTGGCTTTCTTATGGTACTTCTAAGTTAATAATAGCCCCTACACAGGTATTATGCCTCCAAGAGGTAATCAAAGGTGTGGGGGCAAAGTTATGGTCGAACCTAAATCTCGATTCACCGACCAACAATCCGATGAGGAGTTGAGTGGGCCAGAATTTAGTGGCCACGTGGGGAATGACTCACCTATAGAGCCTCGGACCACCCGAAACCAAGCCTGGCAAATAGAGATGGCCCTGGAATCGGTCAATATGGTCGCACCCCACGAGCAACAACTCCCAATATGAAGAGAAATATTATTCATCGAGCGAGGAGGGTAGTTCAACATAGGGGTCTGAGTCCAGCTCTCAATCCGAATCGCACTCAAGTTCAAGGGGGTCCTACTACAGATTGCTTAGGTCTCGGGACAGTTGTACTGCTTTGATGTTTTGGGGATATTCCAGATCTCTTAGAAAGTTGCAGACCGAAATGCTAAAGAGCCATGAGTTTTGACCGGTAGTCTACATACAACATCGAAGATCCATCCTCTGTTTCGATGCCACAGATGCGACTTAATAGGGAGTCCCCGCGCCAATACAGTGAAAACATGATTCGTGAGTTCTATATCTCTTATGCGGCGATGGTCAAAAATGCAATGTCGAAGAAAAGAAAGAAACTAGCACAACCTCCCCTACTGAGCACCATAGTCCGGGATTTCTTGATTGACATCTCTGAGCAGATCATCGGTTGATTCCTGCATGGCCCAACCTATTAGCACTCAGCATCAATGGCAGAGTTTGATTATCAGATGCAAATAGTTCGGGATTTGAAGGCAATGAATGATGCCACCTATCAAAAGGACATGTTAAGATGGGTCGCAAGATATAGCAGAGCAGGGTGTAAATGCAGACTAGGTACATGGTCTGGGCCCTATCAAGAAGACCACAGCCTCGCTAAACTTCAGGGCCAAATTTTGGTGGTCTATTGATTGCTCGTGACTATCCCCTACTATGAAGAATGACCACTTGACATATGATCGGGCAATGATGGTGGCATGTTTGATGGTCGAATATGAGATAGACTGCTCACATACTGACTGTGAGATACATAAGCGAGCCCTCCGAATCACCACGGCTCTCCCTTTCACTTGGTTGATTTTCGGGTTATGTCGGGAGTACACGGCGTCGATGATAAAGGACCTTAACCCTCTAATTAAGCTTGACTTGGACCTTGAATGTTGAGATTATTACGGATGAGGCTAACTTAACTGCACCCTGACGAGACTCATAGTTCAGCATGCCCAAGATGACGGCTGCCGAGCAACCTAAAGATGGAGAGTAACTAGAGCAGGAGACCGCAACTAGTCAGCCCGTTGAGGCAACCATACCTCCACGTCCGCACCATCTGCTAGCACACCATGAGCTTCTACTACTGTCGCAGGTCATTATACGATGCAGACTATGATGGCAGAGCAAGAGTCAAGCCAATCAGAGGAGGATCGATGCTTTTGAGTTGAGGATGTTGGCCAGACCCAAGACCACTCAAAGAAATGACCTAGAGAGTTTCTAGATGGAGTTAGACAGACTCTGCGCTGATGTTGATGCACTGGCTTTTGCCCCACCACCACCTCCACCATTTGGTCCCTCACTCCCGATTGTTGGAGACAAGGTGTTGCTAGCTCTTTTTGGCGAGGACAGTTCTAGTGCGGGTAGGAAGCACATGCGGTCCAATGTTGATATTGGAGATGAGGATGACGAGCATGCGAAAAGCGGGAGCGATGTGCAATTGAGACAACCCGTCTGTACTCCATCCAATCCAAGGAAGGTAGATTGGATAGTGTCTTCCCGCAAGCGATTGGAGCTTCGAGCTCAAAGGGCACTACTGATGATGTGCCTCCGATTGAAATGACTCTTGAGGTACCGAGGCCACACAGATGGAACGACATGCCTCTAGCTAGTTCTTCGACCCTTAAGCGCTTTTACATTTTTAGTGCCTTGGGGACATCACACAACTTTTTATGTGGGGCTGGGGTGAACTACTTAAAGAGTGTTCGGATCGTGCCTTAGGTTTGCTTGCCTATGTTTTTTTCCCAAACGACTATTTAATTTCTGTTGTACCGACATGTGTAGGATGTAAATTGTGAAAGTAGACGAGAAGTAAAGGCATGATGGCAATGTTGATGAAAAATGATATCCCTACAAATTTTGTGCTTTGTGCTATATCGGTATTAATGATAAGCTGACTATGTCACATTTTCATATGACATAATAGGAACTGATAGGATAACATGCCTTAAGTTGAAGTATGAACCAAATACATTGATAAGTGATAGTGAAACGGTGTGTCATATGTGTGCGAGATATTTGTTCATTTGTACAGTATGTGCCAATCTAGAAGTAGCCCCGTTAGTCTAGTTAGGATAATTGAATTGTTACTTAGAAAAGGATCATAGGTCGTTGCTGAGATTAAGTCTACTAAGGCTAAAAACAACTAATCAAATGAAAATGCTCACTTAGATCCAAGTGGTTGAGCCTTGAATACACCATCCTTTTTGTTTACCCAATTCACCTTTCCTCATGCCTGAATGTTAACCTTTGTTTGGCCTTGGTCCCTCCTTGGACATCATGCACCTCAATTCAGGCTAAAAGTCTTAGTTGAGGGCGGCTACTAGAAACGAAAACAAGAAAAGAAAGGGTTTGAAAAGAAAAATAAGGTGATGTCACAGCTAAAAAGAAAAGCAAATGCATATAAAGCTGAAAAAAATACTGGAACGAAAAAGATGAAAGCCAAAGCCACACCCAAGCTTTAATGAAGAATGACGAGAAAAGAAAAAAGGGTGAGACACGTATCAGTTGTAAAAGACGAAACTAGCCAATGTAATGTCAAGGAGGGTAAAAAGGTCACTTTAAATCTAAATATACCACACATGACCCTGAGCCTACGTTATAAGCTAAGAAATTCCTATAGTGATCCTAAATTAATTGTTCATGAGTCTTAACTATTGAAAATAAGAGCAAGCCTATGGTGTTGTGCAAGTTATTTGGAACAAAGAAACAGTGCCAAAAGTGATGAAAATAGTGAGAACGAGGCTTCAACAAAGAGACCTCAACTTGTCAGCCCTTCGATTCACCGCACTCTCCTTTCTCACCCCTCCCTCTAGCTGATTAGTTCGCTTCCCTAAATCCCAGTTGATAAGACTTGCTTAGGCCTCATTTCTTTGCACTTAATAGAGGTCTGAATCTTAATCATTCAGATTCAGCCCATTAAGTGTATTTGGTTTTTATGTTTATATCTGGATGATTCAGATTCAGCCCATCAGTCCATTTGTTTCTTTTTTTCAAAAAGCCTCTTAATGGACCTGAACAGATCAGATGTGCAAGAGAGTCTTAACATCATTCAGACTTATTTAATAAGTTATAAATAATATTGTATCGCCTCTCTCGGTCTTTGCGCAACTTTTGCTCTCATAACTACAAACTTTCTTCCTCTCTTTTCTCAATCACACAGCAATTTTTTCTCTTGAACTGATATATTTTCATAATTTTTACAAGTATTTTTTTATATTAATAATTTTCTTTGGGTGTATTGATGTTTGTCAAGAACACTTGTTGCAATAATATTTTTAGTGTATTTTTGTTCATCAAGATTTTCGAGTGAAACAAATATTATTCATAATTAAAAATATAACTATGTATACATATTTGAGGTCTCTTATTAGAATTTTGTCTTAGGCCAATAATATCGAGCCCCTTTGATCATCAAACCCATTTATGAGATAAAACTAGTATGTTATTGTTGTTGAACTAGTTGGTCACAAAATAATGGAGCTCTAATAATCTCTATCCCGATTTTCAGTTTCAGCTGGAAAAAAAGTTTTGGGGAGAAAAAAACTTATTCTTCTGAAGTGGAAATTGATGAGAATATGAGTATTGCTCTAGAGTTATTGATTAAAAATAGTGCACCTACATTTGAAGAATATATGGAAAAATTAGATGGACTTTGATGGGAAGAGTTATTATACAGTACATGTGGTAGTACATTTTGTGAAAGTGTCCGCAACAAAAAAGCATGAATGACGTTTGGGGTACACAAATTAAAGAATTGGATTAAGGTTATTGGAAAAAAGATAAGAATTCTTTAGTTTTTCTAATAAGCCAAAATACATGTTAGGCGTTGATAATGTGATACCTTATTTATTATTTTTTGACTAGAATCTATCATACTTATTGAACTTTTTGATATTATATTGTGCCTATAAAATATTTTTATTCGTGATTTTTTTTGTTATGCTTGATGACTGATATTTTTTTAATCAAAAAGTAATAATTTTGTTGAAAGATTTTTTTATAACACTTTATTAATATAATGTTTGATTTCATATGCACATTCAAATATTGAAAACAAAAAATAATCATTCAATGTACAGATTTGGAGACCACAACTTAATAATCAGATGTGTATTCAGATCTAGACACCTAGCTCGCAATGCAAATCTTAAGATCAGACGTGTATTCAGATTCAGAGGTCTTAATCTTAATGAAAACAAATGAGGCCTTAGTGCGGTTTACATTTGCGATATTTTTCACAATTGGATTTTCTGGGAATTCCCATAAACACCCTTCCCCTTTTTCTTGATGTGGTGCTTTTTTGTTCTCTTACAGGTTCTTGATTTTCATGAAATGAATAATGCTGGTGATCGCCTTGTTTCAGCTCTTTATTTGGTTTGTTTCTTTTTCTTTCTTATTTTGTGCTGCGTTATTTTTTGAGCTGATGAATTTTTCTGAGTAACTAGTTTTGGTATATGTAAGAAGGAAAAGTTAACTGCTTAGTTTGTCTTTTGGGGAATCTGGGAGAATGTGAATGGAGAAAGACTGGAATTTGGGATCAAAGAAAAGAGGCACAAAGATAAAACTAGTCATATTTTGCTTTTAGTGTTTGGTGTGAATGAAATTGTTTCTGCGGAAAATGATTTGCTAAAAAATGTTATCTTGGACCAAGGAAGGTAAACGAATGGGAAAAGAGATATGAAGGCATCAACCGTCATCTAATAGCTTGACCTAGGCTAGGGATAGTTAATTTGGGGTCAAAGATAAGGGTTAGTGAAGCATACACCCGTAGACGGACCAAGTTGCATGGTAAAATTCACTTATGTGGCGGCCAGCCACTTAGGAGATATCTAACTTACCGACATTGCATGCTAGACATTAGACAAGGTTACTACTATAGGATTTACGGCATTATGAACTTGTGGGGAAAATAAATACCCTAGTTTCATCTTTTATTGAATTTTCAAAACAGTTAAATCTTACTTAGTGTGTTACGTGTTACTACAATCATTCCATAAAGCTTTACTAACTTGACTAAAAGTAAAACCAAGAATCAATTAGGCTATGTCTAGACCTCATTCCTTGAGGGATCGACCCTAAACTCTGTTAGGCTCTTTATTTGATCAGTGGCTGCTTATATTTCTTTAGGGAGGTGTAATTTGGAGTATCAAATTGTCAAACGTCTCACAGAAAAACCCTTTCATTTGCTTCTATTTTGTGAAAGTTTGACTTTCCATGAGTCTATCCTCATTATCTGCCTAATTCTTCTAGTATATTTTTTTTACCAACTAGCTCTCGAACACGTGCGTTGCACGTGTATCTCATGTTATTTAATACCAATCATTTCAAATGATATAATTATTTTAGAATAATTGATGCATTATACAATATTTAAAGGAAAAAAATGATGTTTCTGGTAAAACGTTCAACTAAGGTTGCAACTTCCAAAGATCAATAGAATTTGAAGAATTTCTTATTGTATTGATAAAAACTTTTTATTTTAATCATGTGGAATACACTATATTTATTGGTAAAAAAAAGATTACTACTTCAATTATATGATTTGTCAAGATTGTCAAATATCTAACACTATATTTCCATACAAATGAAAGAAGTTAATTAAACAAAGCAATATATCAATAAGAAAAAGATGACCAATGAATAAAAGATTACATAAGAACTATAAGATGTGAAAAATATAAAGTGTAATGGACTAATATTTTCTATTTAACTTATAAAGAGAGAAATTGTGTATATGAAAGGTTGTGAATGAATGTATTTAATTGTAGAAGTTAAAAAGTTAAGCAATTAAAGTCATTAAAAAGTGAAAAATAATAAATTGTGACATCTAACCATGTATTCTCTTCAATTAAATATTGATATTGTATGAATCTCTCCATATGCTCTAACCTCTCTCTTCATATGCTCTAAACTCTCTCTTCATATGCTCTAATGTTAAGTTTTTTTATCTAAAACGGTAATTGTTTTAAGTGCTCAAAATTCAGCAATTAAGAAGAAAAATTGTTAATGCAACTCAATGATAATGGCAAAAGGAATACTCATAAATGCACTTAGTGGTATGTAAAAAGTTTTCTGTTATGGAACTTAAATTACTATTTAATAATAATAATAATAATAATAATATAATGGTATTATTGTAGTAACTCAACTATATAAGGTTATTTTGGTATTTCAACTTTCAATTTTTTTGTTCCCACTTATAATAATATATGATATGATGATGTAACCAATCATCAAAAGATTAATTAGGCCTAGAACTAAAATACAGTTCGGAAAAATTGAACTTCCATTTAAGAAAGGCAAATGAAAGGCTATTTTACTAGCTCTGGTATTCACAGCCTTTCAAAAGTATGATGGGATAACTAGAAATGGGTCAATTTTATATGCAACCAGTTCAAAAACAAACAAGTAGAATCAGATGTGTAAATGATGCCCTAAAGATTTTTGTAATTAAAGCTGACATATTAGCATTCTCACTCTTATATATTTAAGATAAAATGCTAGATGTACCAGTTTTTCAGCTTCTTCTTCGGTGACTGTACTCTTAAGGACCTTCTCAGTCAAACCTAAATCAAATTAAGTTTATCTTGAACTAAAAATGTATTTGATATCACTGAAACGGTAATTGTACTAAAAATGGATGCTTAAAATGTAGAAATGATGTTGATAGAGTAAGTTGCTTACCGCTCGCTGCATGATGCTCTTGGCACCATGTTCCCATATTGTCTAGACACAGCTTAGCTTGATGTATAACCAAATCAGGACCCTGTTTTTGGAAAAATAAGACATTTTCTAACTTAGAACCAGGGGGATATATGAGGTGATTTACAGATGCACAAGCCATGATTTATGAAAGAAGTGTCCAGTGAAAAAAGGTCAACAAAGTTTTCCATATTTCCCAGCAGTGGGATCAGTGTCATCCAAAGAAAAGCTCTGAAGAACTAGGAGTTTTTTCTGTCAATTTGGATTATAACATAAGTACCGTGTATATCTTCTTCTTTTTTTATGATGGCTGTGTATGGGCCAACTTGCGCTCTCCGGGTACTTGCTACCTCCCACAAGTACAAGGTAGCAAGAGGACTCAACACTAAGCTTTCAAATACTAATTGTTCCTGATAGTTTCAAAACACATAGTAAGTTCATAATTGACAAGAAAAAGAAATAACTTGTCCGACCATAAGGTAGTGTATTCTGGTTCAAGTATACCGGGTAACTCTGCCCAGGCATATGGGAAGAAATCACCTATTGTTTTTTGTCTCCGCTAGGATTTGACCCTAAGACCTCTGGTTATGCACCACTTCATTGATCACTAGGCCACCCAAGGTCCCACACCCTTGGGTGCTTATGTAAATATCAATTTAAGTTACTCGAACAAACAGTAGTGTATTATGCATCATTTGACCATTACTTTCCTTTTTCCCGATTATCTAAACTCAAAGTAAATGTAAGAAGTAAAAATTTAAAAAGATAATGGTGTTAAATAACATAAGACAAAAGTTGGAATAGCAATGTAAGAAAAGATAAAAAAGGATCGCTAGCAATACCTCAATTGATTTTGTCAAATTTCCATTTGTAACTACACAAGCAATCTCCAATATTTTATCAACTTCAATATCCAAACCTACAGTACAAGCAAAACAAAGTCATGCCTCCTATGCTTTTCATTGGAAATGTTGCGATGATGTTTTCCTTGGTGCATTTGGGTAGGACATGCAAAAGTTTTCTAGAGCAGTATACGCGTCCAGCTTATGATTGGTTACACGGTTCTGTAGCTTTGTTTCATTCCCATGATTTCAAAGAAATCATTATTCGCCTCTTCGCTTCAAGTAAGCTTGTGATATCCACTGATAGAAGGATAAAGACAATTTAGTGGTTGAGATGTTTCTTTTTTGAAATGGTTGAATTATAAGACCCTGTCTAGTCTAGGAAAAAACTATCATTAGTTGGAATCAGTGTTTTCAAAAACGTTTTTGGGGCGAGTTTCAGGCAGGGCGTACCAAAAACGCTTTGGGGCGTAAATTAAAATTGTAGATCGATAAGGCGCAAGTCCTAAAATTTGAGGCGTAAGCCCTGAACATAAAAACGTAAGTCTTGGACGTAAAAATGTACACCGGGGCGTTTTTAATGTATTTTTCTTATTTTTTTTGCTTTAAATCATATTTTTTTTATTGATGTAATGATATTTCTCAAATAATAATGATAATCCTTTTTTCTTCATTATTGAATATTAACACTTTATCTCACATAAAAATCATAATTATTGAAAAGTTTACTTTTGCTTATTTTATTAGTAATAAAACTATAAAATATTGAATATACATGCGACTACACCCCGTAGATCATGGGACTTACGCCCCGTGTCTCGAGGCTTATGCCTCGCCCCATATAGTATAAAACGCCTCGCCTCACGCCCCCGCCTTTTAAACACTGGTTGGAACGATTTTGACTTTTCTTTCTTTTTTTCCATCTATGCTTCTGGTTTTTCAGAAAAGACGAAAATGAACATCTAACAGTGGGTACAGTTTTTTGTGACACTTTCTCTATAACACCCCATCTCCACCCACCCCACTCCCACCCCCAACAAAAAAGAGGAACATATAACAATTGGGTAAGAGAAACAGACTACCACATAGTGCATATCAAGACTAAGGGATATACTAGCCTCAGCAGTGAGTCAGAATAGGTGGGAAATCAAGTGAGCAGCATAAGTTCCTCTTTTTTTTTTTCCTTTGAGAAAGTGAAAATTAGAAGATTGATGAAATTAAATCTCAAGTCGGTTTAGCTATGAAATTTTGGGATTGAAGAATAACACCTAAAGAGATGTGAAGCCAATGTACAGATTAAAAGAATCTGATAGGCCCATACAATTATCAATCTAGCAAAACTTCCACTTTTGTCCTTCAAAATAAACACAGAACTTTGGCACCCTCTATCAAACTAATTATGGACAGGCATAGACGATAAGCTACATACGGCATTTATCCTTTAAGCATAACATTATGCATAAAAGTGAAAGAAGCAGAACTATCTGCTTGTACATATAGAGATTTTGGCTCATTAGCCATCTTAGTTGTGCTTTTTGAGGATTGAACCCTTAACCTTTCAGAGACCTTAGGCGCTTTTTACCGCTGAACCAAGTGACATCTGCACTCATAGACATCTAACTTAAGGAAGGATAACCATAGAGGATTTCTTTGATAGTAATTGGATTATCAAGGGAAATTCAACATGCTGAAGGTATATCTGGAAATCAACATGTTAGCACAATATGTTCTTCCAGCTTCTAAATTTCTTTTGGGAGTCATTTGTACACTAGAATATGATGATTTAGGACAGACAGAATAGGAAGAAACATAGAGACATTTCCAGACAACAACCACAGTACAGTACTGCTGGACACCAAAGTACAGAGTGGGGGAGAGGAGGCCATAACTGATCTGGACAATGGGATGAAAGATTAATCTCTGACTATCAGCATGAGGAATCAAATAGTTGTTTTCTGACACTAAGAACTTAAAACAGCCTCTGGCAACAAGATCGAAAGAAGCTTAGAGACTCTTGTTTAAATCAATAAATGAGAAGATGGGTTTGTTCAGAGGTGAGGAGGACGCCTTCATAGCATAAGATACACAACTGAGGGAAGGATAAATCAACAGTATCCCAAAACAACTATCTTAAGATGACTCTGGTGGCATCAGCCTATTTAGAAAACTATATCAATATTATAAGAAATTATAACCCGTGTCTATGTCAGCTTACTGACACCTCAACTAATTGTACGAGTTAGCTACTACCTCCCACCAACGTACTGTCAAAAAAAAGTCTTAGATAGATGGAAAGAAATGAACTAGAGGTTTTGCTTCCACTAGAAATTGAACACGAGAAATCATGACTCACAATTCACTTCATTGACCACTAGGTCACCCTGGGTGCAAAAGTCAACGTCAATCAATATAATTGGACAGACAACATGCCATTCATGGACACTCTAAACCCTTAACGGGACAGGAAACACATATCATTCCACAGCTGTATGTATATAATGATGGATAACATAGCGAGAAAAAACAATAAGATGATTGTGGTTAAATGCATAAGGTAAAATCTGAAAACATCATGACCTAATGATTACCGGTCATCTCAAGGTCAATCCATACAAGCGGCAATTTGCACTCTCCTGAAGCTGATTCTAGCTTCTGAACCCGCTCATCTACTTCTTTCTGAGCTTCTCCTGTTACTCTATCAGTATCTCCATTAGTAATCTCAGCTTGGCTATCTGCAACATCCAAATTCAGCAATGAAAACGCATTTGAGAGTTGATTCATTTCTCTCCGTCTCCTGCACAATTCACAAATACACCAATCCTTTTCATTCAATACGAATAGAAAACAAAGAAATTAGTTCCTTCGGCTTGCACGCTGCAACATAACACAATCCACCCCAAATTCTCTATTTTTATCCGAATAATTTCAGAAGGGATCATCTATAGTTGTGAAGGAAAAAAAAGCTAATTCCAAACTCACCAATCTATTTTTCACTTAAAAATAACTCTTTTTCAATATTATATTATTTTATTTATATACTGTCATAAATTAAATACTTTTTTTAACATAATCTTTCCATATAATTCATATTCTTTTCCAAATCTTCCTATAATATAAAACTATTTCTTACATCAAATTTTTAAATAGCATAAATTACAAGTAAATATTTCTTTACACATATATATGTACTAATTTGAGATGAAAATAGTATGATTATCGTGTTCCCTTATGAACCAAACCAGATATTATTAGGAGGAATTGGACTTTATTTTATATTATATATTTGAGGAATTGACACATATATAGACAGAATGATCAGGTAGTGTAACATTCTAGAAAGTATATTTGTCTAGTGAAAAGTCTGTTAGGTTTTAAGAATATGTATTGGGGTACATATGCATCTCAATGCCCAATATTGAGTAATATTGGGCATGTTAGAGAATATTGGCTTAAGGGTGTTAGCAAATTTTTATGTATTAACAAGTAACTTAAGATATACTTTGATGTTCAAATGCTCCAATCCAAGCTTGTGTAGGAATTGTACCTGCAATTTTTGATTTCATAACTTACACACATTAGGTCTGAGGCATCCAAGTGTCAAGCCTAGGTACCATAGCACCATTTAAAATGATCATGTAGATTAAGTAGTGCCCAAGGACATAGTGAGGATCCTTGGGACAAGAAGTGAACTTTCCAAGTGCAACTACAGAGTGCACGGTTAGAAAAGTGCACGGCAACGCATGTGCTACCGGCTGAGAGACCAAGCGACCAAGTCCAACCGATTCGGTTAGGGCGGTTAGGGGGCTGGCATGTGTCGGGTCAAGCCACATGGGGCCGAGCTTCCTAATCAATCCTAGGCTCTAACTAACTTACCTAACTAGCTAACTAACCTAAGACTAACTAAAATGAACTAACTAGTGTGCCCGAAATCCTAAGACCTAACCGGGTGACACTAGCCGAGTAACTAACTAAAGAAACATCATAGTACCTTGGATGGTCCAAAGGGGTTGGTTATGGTCCTATTGACTTAGGGGTACTTTAGTAATTACCCTAGGTCACTTAATTAATGAAATTAGCAACTTAATTAATTAATTTAGATTCATGGTCAAACCCGAGAGCCTTAGCATATTTTCAGAATTTGGCTAAGTCAAATGCTATCCTATTTTTAGTCAATTTAGGAGAGACATTTTGGTAATTAGCTAATTGATTTATTTAAATAAGTTATTTAGCCTAAGTTGAATTAGTCAATATTCAGTTCCTATGACTTAGACTCACGTTTATCCAGTAGAAACCCACAACTGAAAAACAGTGAACAAACGTGAGAAAAACAAAAATATACTCTCGGTTCTCCTTAGGCGATTTCAATGCAATTCTTCAAGGTTTTCGTGCAAAGTACAAGGTGATCTTCGTAGATTCAATTCTACAGCAAGGTATGGGTTTTCTCTCTTGAATTCCTTTTCCAAGGAGGCTTTTCAAACGTTTTGAATTTAAGAAAACCGAAACTAGGATTATTTCCAATGAAATTATCGAATGTTCATCTCTCTAGTTCTCCCTATTTCCGATTCTAGTAGTATGTATAATGCAAATCTTGAGCATGTTGTTTGTTTGTGGTGCTAACTAATCATTATGTGTAGGTTTCTATGATTTGATAACGTCAAATGAGACCTATAGGTTAGATCCGTATGATTAGAGTATCATCTACATGAGATTACTATAATATATACATGAAGTTAATTGACTTGGCTAGTGATAATATCATGACAAGTGTTTAGTGAAAGTTTGCTTTATGCCAATAAATTGGCCAGCAATATTATTTCCAAAATATGTATTAGAATTGGCCAATGACTAAGTCATACCAATCTTATATGGCCAATGTAAATTATGATGTTTCTTGTATGACAAAATACATGTTAAAGATTGACTTGACAAGATGTAACTCAATGAACTCATAATCTAGGGTATGCCAATGATTGGGACAAGTCCCAATATACCCTATCTAAATTAACTCGTGAACATAGTAGCACATTGAATAAGTCCTTATAACTTTCATAAAGAATGGTACAAGACTACCAAATAACATTGAACAAGATAATGAAAGAAATAAAAGCTTATGAGTTATGAAAAATTTACCTAGAATGGGGTGTTAAAGGAAGTGAGACAAGTCTCACTTGCACCTAAATAATCATGTTAAAGATACTCACATAAGAGGGTGTTAAAAATCGTGAGACAAGTCTCATTCACACCATAACGATTGTAAGATTTAAGTTCTCATCAAGTATAGAAAGGGATGACAAGTCATTCATTGAGCTAAGCATACCTCATACTAAAAGAAAGCTTCCATAATGTATGAGTCAACTCTAAAAGTGTAAAGTATAATAAATTGAGCTAAGCACCGATAGAATAGTAATGAGCGTGTGCAAGCACATGTAAGCCTCATGAGATGAGACTACCACCAAGTTGGATAAGGGTCTCCAAATTCTCCTAGTCTTTGAACTATGTCGCCAGCATAGGTTACTAGCTAGTGGATCCACCTAAGAAAGCTAGGAAGTATTCGATTTCACTTTGACCGGTGAACCACCTCTTTTCAGTGTGGGAAAGACAATGGATTTCATGATAGCTCACATGATCTATGTCGGTTAAATGCTAAAGATTTCTCTAAAAAAGTAAAAAAGAAAGAACTAGAAAGATGAGGGGTGTTTGGATAGGATGACCAAAGGGTGAAGTTAGACTAAGTAATGATGTAAGTCATTCTTAGTCATTGCACCATAAGTTCCCAATGAAAGTCTTAAAAGAATATCCTAAGTCAACCTCGCATGTTCAAAGTGAACATGAGATTAAAGAAGAAGAAATGTAAGTTCAAAAGTGAACTAAGTAAGCAAAAGCATTAGTATATCAAATCATCAATGTTTGATAAGAATGAAGTTTTAACAGTTATTGGCTTATGCCAATAAAGGGAGCAAAACATAATGACTCATCAATTGGAGTATGAATATATGCCCCAGCATCTTTATATTATACAAATGATCAAATAATGGTCATAGCCAACAAAGATTGGATTATAAAGACTTCATGCCAAATTTAACAAGAATGGAAAGAATAACTTGTGACTAGGGTAGTCAAATAATTTCCTTAGTCTTTTGGATTACTTGATTCATTGTAGCAATGGGACTACAATGAATCATTGCACTCGTAAGTAAAACATAGGATCAAAGGAGATCATTGAACTACACAACAAAAAGAAGAAAAGACTGAAAAATAATTTAAGTTTGGGAGAGGAATCTCTCGGCCTAAGGGGAGCAAAAATATTAAATTTTGCTTGAGTTATTCTAAAATTATGTTCATGATTCCAAGGTCTTATGTTCATATAGAAAATGAGTTGTGTGCTTTAAATGCATGAAAATATGTCATATTCATAACATGATTCATAAATAACGAATTAGGAAAGTGAAGTGACTTCACTTTTTTTTAAATGGCATGTTGCTATAGGAAGAGCTTTCCTTGATCATGCATAGTCCTTATGTGTTTATGTGCATACACCCATACTTAGAACAAGTGTGTACTAACCTATGTACAATTACTATTTTTATAGGTGCAGGTCCTTGAAGAAGACTGAAGATTAGTTGAAGCTGTTTGGACAGTACCTCCAAACTTTGGTAGGTCCTCTTGAGTTCGAGGATGCTACGCTTTATTTTCTAGCTTTAGTAGATTACACATAGCTAGTGGATGTTGTCCCTAGCGTTTCCTTTCAAACATTTGTCTAAGATATTGAATTAAGGCCGGTTGGGCAACTATTAATGATATTATGAATTCTTCATTTCAATTGTTCAATCTATTAATAGATGGTTGTTTATTTTGAGCTGTTAGTATATCGCTCTTATTCAAGAATTATATGAAGTCTAAGTACACTTCTAGTAAAGTTAAAAAGTTTTAAATTTTCCGCTAAATTTAACTGTATGATTGTGATGAAAGCTAAGAAGAGGCTTGTCTGCGACCTCTGAGGGGTTAACGACGCCGGTCTCATCTAGGATCTAGGACCCGGGTGTGACAGGTAGACCCTTATATTTGGCTCGGTTTGTAAACTGAACCCTTTTACTCTATGAAATTTCAATATACACTTGAACTCGTTAAATATAAGAATTTTAAGCCTCTCAGTCACTACGTGTTCCTCACTTGGTCTAACGTGGATGACACATCATATCCATGAAGAAAAATTAAGGCCACATCATATCCACATCATTCACCACATCCTTATTATATTCATTTTGTCAGAAAAAAAATCTTAATCCTTTATTTCCTTTTTAAAATATGAATTATATAAATTAAAAAAAATTAATGTGGCAAGAACTGAATTTTGCAAAAGTTTATGGTCATTTTCTTCAATTATAGCTCACCAAGGAGTCTAACCTCTATTTTTTGCTACAAAAAATAAGCATATCAAATGAAGCACATGAGAAAATATATAAAATCGCAGAATATGGGGTCGTCCACCGTCGGAGAAATGAAGCTCACATAAAAAGTGAGAAGTTCGTCGGGGTTCCAATTTCCGGCCAATAATAAGGGTTAATCACAACAACTCAAACATACACATGAATATATGCATAAAATCATATGATATAGAAAATTTTCGCCGATTTTAATGTGTGTTTGCCGAAAAATATAGATCTGAACAGATGGAGTCTCTATCTGAGGAGATGAAGATAACAATAACCCTTCGACGTTGCTTCGACGGTAAAAAAATGTCGGAGCAGCGAAAAAAGGTGTTACACGGCCAGACCTTAGATTTCAAGGAGAAAACCACCATTTTTTCAGGTGTAAATGTAGTTTTTTACCATTGATAAAATATTTTCTTATTTGAATTTTTTTTAAAGATCTTTGTATGATTTTAATATATATACTCACTTATTAAGAGACGGAAGGAGTAGGGTACGATGACGATGAAACAAAGGAGGCGCGCGCGTGCACACACACGCACGCACGCACGCACCTATCCACCCACACGCACGCATGCGCACGCACACACACACTTGTTAGATCAAATTAGGAAGTTTTAGCCAAGTAAATATTGTTTAGCAAATATAATCCTAAAAACAATCGACACATAATAGCCCATACGTCTATTTTGCATAAAAAATGGGAAAGAAAAATCTTATTCACACTCATCTTTCTCTTCAAATTACTTTTTTTTTTAAAATATTAAAAATATATGTTATCATCTCTCTCCTCTGACTTTCGACCATAAATTATTTTTATTTAAAATATTAAAAATATGTGTTACCATTTCTCTCTTTTACCTTCTTACTATTTCTCCCTAAAAGTGATAAATGTTATAAATACATTGAATTAAGTGAATTGTCTATTAAGCTTATCATAAACTTATCCTTATCATGGATATGTATTCCTAAGGTGATATGAACCTTTTTGGGATAGAAATGTATCTACTAATGTGACATTAAAAGTGGTGACCTTTTGGTTGTTTTCTCTTCCTATAAATAGAGATATCATTCACCATTGTAATATACACTTGAATAGAAGAAAAGTATTCTCTCTTCCATCTTACTTCTCTTGTCTTTTTCTTTCTATATAATATTTTGAGTTTGATTTTATAACACGTTATCAGCACGAGACTCTAGCTAATTGAGATTGAATTTAGTTTTTCTTTAACTTATGTTTTGGTTGATCTCATTATAAGAATCAAGGTATTATATGCATAAAATCAAGTATGAGTTATGATTTAGAATACAATTGTATTCAATCATTAACAATTATCATGAACCAAAGGCATATACAGCTATTGGTTGAATATGACATGCTATACAAAACTTCTTAAATGGAAGAATGTATATAAAGTTTTAATAGCATGAGTTTGTATATTATATTGATTGTTTTGAAAGACTCAAAGGATAAGTCATGTTGTACTTCTCCCTATTATACCGTTGGTTAAGGTTAAGACGATGGATTCAAGCTCATCGCACCAAAAAGGGTAAGACATCAGGTTAAAGTCGAATGCACCATAAGAAAAAATATTTGAGGGTAAGACAGTATATTCAAGTTCTATCGCACCAAGAGGTAAGACATCAATTTGAGTTTTGATGCACCATGATGATACGGATTGGGTTCAAGTCCCATAAAATTATGGCGTAACACAACTTATATGGTTAAGACAATAAGTTTCAGTCTCAATGCACCACAGTGATGATGAAATGATAACTAAGGATAAAATATTATATTTTGATGAAAATGTCTTGAAATTCATCATATAGAATTTGCTCCATTCCTTGAAAAGAATGTGGTAGCAATGTATGATAACTTTGAAATCCACAACTCATCTCTACGAGAGGTTTCAAAGAAACCAATATATTTTTATTTGGCAGAAATGATAAATGATCGTGTACGTTTATATGTCATAAAAATTATAGTATGTTTATTTGTGAACTACCAAAAGGGAAAAAGAAGAAAAAATTATTACCTATGAAGGTTGTGTCATGACCAAATAATATTATTTTGTGACAATACAAATTTGGCAATGGTTGTGTACCTATGGTACAACAAAAGTAAAACAAGAAACATGTCTTGCTCGTAATAATTTTAACAATGACAATAATAATCTAATTTATCCTTGAGGAGATGTTCACCATATGATGGTTTCATGGAATATGTGATATTACACAAAATTAATTGCAAGTTCTAATGAGTTGTATTATTAAGAGAGGAATAATATTGGGGTGGTAGTAAGTCTCAAAAGAAACTTTTAAGTTTCTGATTAATTGAAAAGAAATATTGAGACTATAAATTATGAAAAGATTTATCATCTTCATATTACGACAATCGAAGCGGGTTATAAATATTTATGTAAAAGATTGCCCATTTTTTCCTCTTGTTTGTTATATACAAATGTGGGCATGCTGATGAAATCACATGCAAAAGTAAATTATAAGTGTACTAAAATAAAGATCAGTTGACATGACTAGTTGACCATTCTGGTTTAAATGTGATGCAAATGTAATTGAGAATTCATGTGGATTATATAATGAATAAATAAAAGATTCTTCAAGAATTCTCTTGTATTGCTTGTTCTCTCGATAAAATGATCATTATACCAGCTAAGATTGGGATTGCAATTCCCTAAGTTTTTGGAACATATAAAAAGGTGAATATGGGTCCATTTACCTATCATGTGGATCATTTGCAACTATATGATAGATGCATCTATGCGATGATCACATGTGCTTTGTTGTCAACTTACAAATTGGTATTTGTAAGGTTGTTTGCTCAAATTGTTAATTAAGAGCACAGTTCCAAAAATATGAAATTATATTGATAATGCTAGTCGATTTAGCAAAATTGTATGCCTCCAATTATAGCTAAATTATAGTTATGAGAACAAAAGTCCCAAATAAGATTTGGTATAAGATATTTTTATTTAACATGTAGCAACACATGTATGCATTAAGCCAACAAGGTTTCCCCATTAAAATTGGTTCAGGGTCAGGAACCAAATAATTTTCATCTAAAACGGTTATAATTTTAATTGTTACACCACGCACAAAGATGAATTCACAAATAAGGTTGGGATGAATGTTATATTTTCTAACATAAGGGGGAGAGATCATTTTGGCAGTTGAAAATTATGTGTGAGGTTTATTATGAATTATCTAGATTCTCTTTAAAAGAAAATGTGAACTTGAAGTTCAAGTAATAATTCATTTGCATAATGTTGCAAATCTATTGCCAGATGAATTTACTGACCCTGTGGTATAATTCAGCTCCAAATGCTACAATGTGAAGTCCTTCAAGGACAGAGTCTATGATACGTCGGAAACGTAATAGACCTATTGATTCCAAATACAAAATTTCTTGAAGAAGCAGAGAAACAAATGACCAGTATTGTCACGACCCAAATCGGGGACGCGACTGGCACCCACACTTACCCTCCTATGTGAGCGAACCAACCAATCTAAACCTTAACATTTCAAGATATATCAACAGAAAGTAATGCGGAAGACTTAAACTCATTAATAAAACAATTCAAAACTAGTATTATTATCCCCAAAATCTGGAAGTCATCATCACAAGAACATCTATGATCAAATTACTAACTAAAAATGTCTAAGAAGCTAAAAATACATAAGAAGCTAGTCCATGCCGGAAGTCAAGGCATCAAGACTTGAAGAAGAAGATCCAGTCCAAGCTAGACGCATTAGCTCACCCTGAATTTTCGAAGGTAGTGAAGACTGGCTAGATCTACTATTGAGTTGAAGTTGACGGAACGTTTGCTGCATTCCACAAATAACAAAGAAGAAAACATAAAAGTAGGGGGGTCAGTACAACCACAAGTACTGAGTAGATATCATCGGCCAACTCAAAATAGAAGATAATATATATCAAGTAATATTATAAATCAACTATGATACTCAACATGTAGCAACAACAAGTACTATAATCATCAACACGTACCATCAAGTTCATCCATGAGGGCTCAAGCCTTAATATCATACTCATTTGGGAATTAAGTTTATTAGATTGAGTATATTTATCATCTTTCAAGATTCATTATCTTTCTTCCTCTTGTGTCGGCACGTGACACTCCGATCCCCTACCACTATGTGTCGGTACGTGACACTCCGATCCCCTAATTCTACGTGTCGGTTCGTGACACCCGATCCCCTATATGTGTCGGTACGTGACACTCCGATCCCCTATATGTGTCGGAACGTGACACTCCGATCCCCTATATGTGTCGGTACGTGACACTCCGATCCCCTAATTCTACGTGTCGGTTCGTGACACCCGTCCCACTAATACTATGTGTCGGAACGTGACACTCCGATCCACTAATACTATGTGTCGGTACGTGACACTCCGATCCACTAACCTCATTCTATCCGTTCATCAAGCCTTCTCTATACCAAGGCATCATCAATCCCATTACTTTAATTCATCGAGCCTTCTTTTATACCAAGGCATCATCATTAATAACGTAGATTAAAGTTTCTTTCAAGATTTGGGATTCAATGGTTTTCATCATGCTTGTCTTATCAAAATCACATAATCATATTCATGCAAGCATACAATTAAGCATATAGACAGGTTTACAATACCACAAATACATATCTTTCACTATTAAGAGTTCACTACGAATATCGTAAAAACCATAACCTACCTCCACCGAAGACTAGTGATCAAGCAAGAAATTCCCAAGCTTTGTTCTTCTTCTTCCTCGTTCGACTCTCTCTCTCTCTTTCTCCTTCTATTTTCTTATTCAAACCCTCTTTCTTTTACCCTAATTAGTATATAATTAAGTTTGAAAGATGGCATTAATAACCCACTAATTAACTTAAGGTTACCTCTTTTAACCCCCAAGTAATTAGACTTATTAATATAAACCCTCTAACTTTATAATTAAGGAAAGAATAGTCCAAAGCGTCCCTTAAAACTTAACCAGAAATCCGACTCCAACTGGGATTACGCACCCTGTAACGGGCCGTTGTGCCTGCGACGGTCCGTCCTGCAGGTCGTCGCCAAGTTCAGAGACCAAATTTTCCACCAAGGGTCTGTGACGGTCTGTCACACCTGTGACGGTCCGTCCTGCAAGTCCGTTACGAAGTTGAGAGAGTCGATTTTCAGTACCCAATTTCAAAATTCCTAAGTATATTGAAACGAGACCCTGCGACGGTCCGTCGTGCCTGTGACGGTCCGTCGTGGGGTCCGTTGCCTCAGCCAATTTTCCAGAAATAAAATCTGCTGCTCAAAACGACTAAACGGGTCGTTACAATAGATACCAATTTACCCATCGTTCGTCCCCGAACGATCAAAAGAAGAAAAACAATGGCGAAAAGGAGTACCTGAATCTGTAAACAGATGTGGGTATTTTTCTTGCATATCTGCCTCCTTCTCCCAAGTAGCCTCTTCAACCGGTCGATTCTTCCATTGAACTTTGATGGATGCAATCTCTCTCGACCTCAACTTGCGAACTTCTCTATCTAATATAGCAACCGGTTCCTCCTCATAAGTCAAATTCTCATCAAGCAAAACTGAATCCCAACGGATAATGTAGTTTCCATCTCCATGGTATCTTTTCAACATGGACACATGAAATACCGGATGCACTCCGGACAGCCCTGGGGGCAAGGCTAATTCATAAGCCACCTCCCCTATTCGCATTAGTACCTCAAATGGTCCAATATACCTTGGACTTAGCTTACCTCTTTTGCCAAACCGAATCACCCCTTTCATGGGTGAAACCTTCAACAAGACTTGTTCACCTTCCATGAACTCCAAGCCTCTAACCTTTCGGTCCACATACTCCTTTTGTCTACTTTGCGCCGCTAGAAGCTTTTCTTGAATGCACTTCACCTTATCTAACGAATCCCTCAAGAGGTCAGTACCCCAAGGTCTAACCTCAAATGCATCGAACCAACCAATGGGAGATCTACACCTCCTCCCATACAATGCTTCAAATGGAGCCATATCAATACTTGAGTGATAGCTATTATTGTATGAAAACTCTGCCAAAGGTAAGAAGCTATCCCAATGGCCACCAAACTCTATCACGCATGCGCGAAGCATATCCTCCAACACATGAATCGTTCGCTCAGACTGACCATCGGTCTGAGGATGGAACGCGGTACTAAGGTCCAACCTAGTACCCAATTCCGCATGCAATGTTTTCCAAAACTTAGAAGTAAACTGCGTACCTCTATCTGATATAATGGATAGTGGAACCCCATGCAATCGAACAATTTCTGAGATATAGATCTTGGCTAACTTCTCTGCATTGTAAGTCACCTTGACCGGAATAAAATGAGCAGACTTAAGTAACCTATCAACAATCACCCAAATGGAGTCATACTTACCCATTGTCTTTGGAAGACCAACCACAAAGTCCATTGCGATTCTCTCCCACTTCCATTCAGGAATGGGCATTCTCTGAAGCGTTCCTCCGGGCCTCTGGTGTTCATACTTTACTTGTTGACAGTTTGGACATTTGGCAATAAAGTCAACAATATCGCGCTTCATTCTACTCCACCAAAAGTGTTGCTTTAGGTCGCGATACATCTTGGTTGCACCCGGATGTATAGAATACCTTGTACTATGAGCCTCTGTCAGAATAGTGTTGATCAAATCATCAATGCGGGGTACACATACCCTTCCCTTAATCCTCAAAACACCTTCCTCATCGAGTGTTGCTTCTTTAGCCTCTCCTTGCAACACTTTATCTCGGATCCGGATCAATTTCTCATCATCAAACTGCTTCCCCTTAATCTTGTCAAGGAAGGAGGATCTTGCCTCCACACAAGCTAACAATCCTCCCTTCTCATTTACTTCTAACCTCATGAGGTCATTAGCCAAAATCTGCACTTCTCTAGCCAATGGGCGTCTAGAAGCTTGCAAATAAGCTAGACTTCCCATGCTTCCCGCCTTTCTACTCAAGGCATCTGCCACAACATTCGCCTTTCCCGGATGATACAAAATAGTGATGTCGTAGTCCTTCAGTAGTTCCATCCATCTCCTTTGTCTCAAGTTCAAATCTTTCTGAGTAAAGACATACTGTAGACTACGATGATCCGTATAGACTTCACACTTAACCCCATATAGATAGTGCCTCCATTGCTTTAATGCAAACACTACCGCGGCCAATTCCAAGTCATGAGTTGGATAGTTACGTTCATGCACTTTTAATTGTCTTGAAGCATAAGCAATCACGTTCTTCTCTTGCATTAGCACTGCACCCAAACCCGAATAGGATGCATCACAATAAACAATGAAGTTCTTACCCTCTACCGGCAAGGTGAGGATAGGTGCGGTAATCAACAAAGTCTTGAGTTTCTGAAAACTTTCTTCGCACTCATCCGACCATACAAATGGAACATTCTGCTTAGTCAAGTTCGTCAATTGGGAAGCAATAGAAGAGAATCCCTTGACAAACCAGCGGTAGTAGCTAGCTAACCCAACAAAACTTCTTATTTCTGACACATTAGTGGGTCTTACCCAATTCTTCACTGTCTCAATCTTAGAAGGATCCACCATCACTCCATCCTTAGAAACCACGTGCCTCAAGAAGGACACTGCATCTAGCCAAAACTCACACTTAGAGAACTTGGCATAAAGCTTTTTCTCCCTCAACATTTCCAATACCATTCTCAAATGCTCCTCATGTTCCTTCTTACTTTTAGAGTATATCAGTATATCATCAATAAATACGATCACAAAGAGATCCAAATACGGCTTAAATATCCCGTTCATCAAGCTCATGAACGCAGCAGGGGCATTCGTAAGACCAAAGGACATCACTACAAATTCATAATGCCCATACCTAGTCCGAAAAGCAGTCTTTGGCACATCTGTTGCCCGTATTTTCAATTGATGATAACCGGATCTCAAGTCGATCTTCGAGAAGACACAAGCACCTTGTAGTTGATCGAATAAGTCATCAATGCGAGGAAGAGGATACTTGTTCTTAATCGTTACCTTGTTCAACTGTCGGTAGTCTATGCACATCCGAAAACTCCCATCCTTCTTCTTCACAAACAAAACCGGAGCACCCCAAGGAGATGCACTTGGTCTAATGAAGCCTTTGCTCAACAACTCTTGAAGTTGAGCCTTTAACTCTCTTAACTCTGCGGGAGCCATTCTGTAAGGGGGTATAGAAATGGGGCGAGTGCCCGGTTCAAGATCGATACAGAAGTCAATGTCCCTATCTTGTGGCATACCAGGAAGATATGCAGGGAACACATCCAAAAACTCGCGGACTACCGAAACCGACTCAATCGAAGGTACTTGGGTAGTGTCATCCTTGAGATCTGCCAAGAAAGCTAAACACCCTTTACTAACCATTTTCTTAGCACGAAGAAAGGATATGATACGCACCGGATTGGAAGTGTAGTCACCCTCCCACACTTACGGATCTGTCCCAGGCTTGGCTAATGTCACCGTTTTAGCATTACAATCCAAAATTGCAAAATTCGGAGAAAGCCAAATCATACCCAGAATTACATCAAAATCAACCATTTCTAAGATAACCAAATCTACATAAGTGTTGCTCCCCACAAAATTCACCAAACAAGACCTATATACTTTTTCAACTATCACAGACTCACCCACCGGAGTAGAAACACGAATAGGCGTGTCAAGTAATTCACAATGTAAATTTAGACCATTAGCAAATGATGACGATACTTAAGAAAATGTGGATCCGGGATCAAACAATACAGAAGCCATGCAATCACAAACCAGAAGATTACCTGTGATGACAACATCTGATGTCTCCGCTTCAGATCTCCCAGGGAAAGCATAACAATGGGCCCTTTCATTTGTTTGTCTGTTGCCCCTACCATGTTGTGTTGTAGTGGCTCCGTTTTGCCCATCACCTCTGCCGTTTTGGTGACCACCATTACCTCAACCACCACGTCCTCCAGAAAAACGGCCTCTACCATGACCACCTCTACCTCTAGCTATTGGGGGTCTGTAACTCTGTTTTGGACAATTCCTCCTAATATGTCCAATCTCCCCACATCCGTAACACTCTCTGGAGTCAGGCATAGGTCTCTCGGAGTAGTGTTGACCGTTCTGAGGTGGACATCCAACTACAGTCTGTAGTGAAGACTGAATTGGTCGAACTGAGTAACCTTCGGAACCCTGTCCTCTAGTGTAAGAACCATTAAATTCACCTCCCCTTCGAAACCTTTTTGATGTCGATGTCGTGGTGAAGTCATCTGGCTTCACTCCTTCCACCTCTATCACAAAGTCTACCACCTCTTGGAAGGATTTTGCCGTAGCCGCTACCTGTAAGGCTGAAATCCGCAATTCTGACCTCAATCCCTTCACAAAACGGCGAATCCGTTCTTGTGGACTGAAACAAAGTTGGGTGGCATACCTGGATAATGCACGGAATTTGGCCTCATATGCGTTAACCGTCATCCTACCTTGCTCTAGACTCAAGAACTCATCCCTTTTTCTATCTCTCAAAGTCCTTGGGATATACTTTTCCATAAACAAGCTAGAGAAAGATGCCCAAGTCATAGGTGGTGCCTCTGTTGGTTGACACTCAACATGTGACCGCCACCACATTTTGGCGTTCCCTTGAAACTGATAACTCACGAACTCCACGCCAAACCGTTCTACGATACCCATCGTGTGTAGTAGCTCATGACAATCAACCAGGAAATCGTAAGCATCCTCAGATTCTGCACCCTTGAAGACTGGAGGTTTCAATTTTAAGAACTTACTGAAAAGTTCATGCTGATCATTTGTCATTATAGGCCCAGTAGTCAGACGTGGAAATGTGCCTATCTCCAATGATGCATCCATGCGGGGAGCCATAGCAGCCGCATGTCGTATCTCTGAAACCGGAGGTGTTGGTGCAGAAACCACTGGAGGTGCCTGACCCTGATCAGATATCCCGCTAAGATAAGCAAGAACCTGATTGATCATCTCTGGGGTAGGTTGGGGTGGCAATTCCTCATTTTGCACTTGTTCATTCTCCCCTTCCTCACCCTCTCTTATCACCTCCTCGATCGGTGGAGGAGTCACCGCCCTAGTGTCAGATGGGCTAGGGGCTCGTCCTCTTCCTCTAGAGGACGTCCTCCCACGACCTCTTCCACGGCCTCTTGCCGCTGCTCCTCCTCGAGCCACAGCCCCAGTGGCTGGCTCAGACGTTTCTTGCCGTGCCGTTGTTGCTGCTGGTGCGGTCGTTGCTCTAGTTCTAACCATCTGCGAAATAGAGTGAAGATGGTCAGATACCAATTCGTATCACCTAGATACCAATTGGACTCAAGTAGTAGCACGAAAGAAAGAATGAAAGAATGGAATTTTCCTAAAGTCCTATAGCCTCTCAAAGAAAAGTAAAGGCGTCCCCCTACCGTTCCTTAAGACTCTACTAGACTCGTTCTTGTGTGATGAGACCAATGAACCTAATGCTCTGATACCAAGTTTGTCACGACCCAAATCGGGGACGCGACTGGCACCCACACTTACCCTCCTATGTGAGCGAACCAACCAATCTAAACCTTAACATTTCAAGATATATCAACAGAAAGTAATGCGGAAGACTTAAACTCATTAATAAAACAATTCAAAACTAGTATTATTATCCCCAAAATCTGGAAGTCATCATCACAAGAACATCTATGATCAAATTACTAACTAAAAATGTCTAAGAAGCTAAAAATACATAAGAAGCTAGTCCATGCCGGAAGTCAAGGCATCAAGACTTGAAGAAGAAGATCCAGTCCAAGCTAGATGCATTAGCTCACCCTGAATTTCCGAAGGTAGTGAAGACTGGCTAGATCTACTGTTGAGTTGAAGTTGACGGAACGTTTGCTGCATTCCACAAATAACAAAGAAGAAAACATAAAAGTAGGGGGGTCAGTACAACCACAAGTACTGAGTAGATATCATCGGCCAACTCAAAATAGAAGATAATATATATCAAGTAATATTATAAATCAACTATGATACTCAACATGTAGCAACAACAAGTACTATAATCATCAACACGTACCATCAAGTTCATCCATGAGGGCTCAAGCCTTAATACCATACTCATTTGGGAATTAAGTTTATTAGATTGAGTATATTTATCATCTTTCAAGATTCATTATCTTTCTTCCTCTTGTGTCGGCACGTGACACTCCGATCCCCTACCACTATGTGTTGGTACGTGACACTCCGATCCCCTAATTCTACATGTCGGTTCGTGACACCCGATCCCCTATATGTGTCGGTACGTGACACTCCGATCCCCTATATGTGTCGGAACGTGACACTCCGATCCCCTATATGTGTCGGTACGTGACACTCCGATCCCCTAATTCTACGTGTCGGTTCGTGACACCCGTCCCACTAGTACTATGTGTCGGAACGTGACAGTCCGATCCACTAATACTATGTGTCGGTACGTGACACTCCAATCCACTAACCTCATTCTATCCGTTCATCAAGCCTTCTCTATACCAAGGCATCATCAATCCCATTACTTTAATTCATCGAGCCTTCTTTTATACCAAGGCATCATCATTAATAACGTAGATTAAAGTTTCTTTCAAGAAGGGATTCAATGGTTTTCATCATGCTTGTTTTATCAAAATCACATAATCATATTCATGCAAGCATACAATTAAGCATATAGACAGGTTTACAATACCACAAATACATATCTTTCACTATTAAGAGTTCAATACGAATATCGTAAAAACCATAACCTACCTCCACCGAAGACTAGTGATCAAGCAAGAAATTCCCAAGCTTTGTTCTTCTTCTTCCTCGTTCGACTCTCTCTCTCTCTCTTTCTCTTTCTATTTTCTTATTCAAACCCTCTTTCTTTTACCCTAATTAGTATATAATTAAGTTTGAAAGATGGCATTAATAACCCACTAATTAACTTAAGGTTACCTCTTTTAACCCCCAAGTAATTAGACTTATTAATATAAACCCTCTAACTTTATAATTAAGGAAAGAATAGTCCAAAGCGTCCCTTAAAACTTAACCAGAAATCTGACTCCAACTGGGATTACGCACCCTGTGACGGGCCGTCGTGCCTGCGACGGTCTGTCCTGCAGGTCGTCGCCAAGTTCAGAGACCAAATTTTCCACCAAGGTTCTGTGACGGTCCGTCACACTTGTGACGGTCCGTCCTGCAAGTCCATTACGAAGTTCAGAGAGTCGATTTTCAGTACCCAATTTCAGAATTCCTAAGTATATTGAAACGAGACCCTGCGACGGTCCGTCGTGCCTGTGACGGTCCGTCGTGGGGTACGTTGCCTCAGCCAATTTTCCAGAAATAAAATCTGCTGCTCAAAACGACTAAACGGGTCGTTACAAGTACGGTCATGATAATCAGGCAAATGCTATAAAAGAGCACATTGACATAACACTTCATAAAACCTCGGAAAAGGTTCAGGTACCTGGAAAATAATAAAAAATAAAAAATCTCGATAAGTTATGTTTTGTTGGAATCGATACCAAATAATCGTAGATGATATCTTTGATATGAGGTAGCTCTCAATGATATAAAATGTGACGGGGATCTTGAATTCAAATTTGTCATATAGTGTGGACAAATAAATGATTGACCAAGTAAAATGCATTAATTCAAGTATATTTTGTTTCACTTAGAAAAGTGGCATTTTGGACTGATAGTCCATAAATCAAGGTATAATATCTGTGGGGTACAAATAAATTATTATGCAATACTATAACCGTAAGATATCAACTACGGCTTATGTCTTGGGGCATAAAGGTTTATCGCAAAAATTTTGACATTACTGGTGATGTTTTTTTTTCTATGGTGGATGCAATGAGGTTTGTTTTGATCTGTCAACATATGAAAAACTTGAATATATGTAATGAATAACTGTAATGTCTAGCTAGACAATGAACGTTATATGTAAATCCTTGAAGCAATCAAGGCGTCTGAAGCATATAAAAGTTTGAAGGAAACTTTTTCAATAAAGTTTCAAGAATCCTTATATGGATTGAAATAATCAAGAAAGAAAAGGGTACAAAAAGAATGACCCTAATTGTCCATGAATTTTTATGAAAATGTCAGGATATGAATTATTATTATAGTTGTGTATGTTGATGACTTGAACATTATTAGCACTCTTAAAGAGTTTTTAAAAGCTGTTGAGTGTTTAAAATGGTGAAAAGGTCTTGGTAAAACAGAATGTTGTCTTGACCTACAGATTGATAATTTGACGAATGAAATATTTGTCCATCAATCAACATGCACATAAAAGTTTTGATGCAATTTTATATGGATAAATCACATTCATTGAGTACCCCAATGATTATGAGACCGCTTGAAATAAATGATCATTCATTTTGATCTCAAGAGAAGGATGAAGACCTACTTGGTGATGAAACTTCATATCTTTGTGCAATTAGGGTATTAATGCATCCTGCTAATAATATTTGATCAGATATTTATTTTGCAGTAAATTACTGGCAAGATTTAGTTTCTCCCCGTAAAAGGACATTGAAATGGTGTTGAGCACATGATTGAATATCCTCAAAGGACCATAGTTATGGGTTTATTCTATTCTGAGAAATACAAGACAAAATTGATTAGTTATGCAGATGCAGATCTGATCAGCATAAAGCTCTATCTCAAGCACGCTACGTGTTTGCATGTGGAGGCACATAACATCCTGGTGATCAATTAAGCAAATGTTGCTATGTAGAAATAAAGCCCTCCATGAAGCAAGTCGAGAGTGCGTCTGGTTGAGATAAATGACACACCATATTCAGAAAATGTGTGATTTTTCTTTGAAAAAGAATATAGACAATCACAATGTATGAAGATTGGAGACATAACAAGAAATTAAGTGATGTTTTAGAGCCCGTTTAGATGGGCTTAAAAAATAACTTTTAAAAAGTATTTTTGAAAGTGCTGAAACTTATTTTTAAAATAAGTAGTTATGTGTTTGGATAAAAGTGCTTCAGTTGAAAAAAAGTTGTTGATGTGTTTGGCAAATAAGTGCTGATAAGCACTTTTTTTTTTTATCAAAATGTCTGAAATACCCTTAAAACTGTAAAATGTTGATTAATTTAAGATTTTTATACTTCAAAAAATTAAAACAAAATTAATTTATATTTTACATCTATAAGTAATAATATTTTCTATCATTCACATATTGCTTTATCATCGCAATTTTTTATGATTATAATTATAATAATAATAAAAATAAATATAAAAATAATAACAATGATAATAAAATAATAATAATGATGATAATAATAATAATAATGATAAATAATAATAATAATAACAATAATTAAATACAATAATAATAATAATTATTATTATTATAATAATAAAAATAAAATAATAATAATAATATATAATAATAATAATAAAAAGAATTAAGGGCAAAAAGGTAATATACTTGGTCAACATAAAATGACTTTTAAGTCAAAAAAAAAAAAGCAGCCCTCACGTAGCTTTTAGGTTTTGGCTCAAAATAAGTCACTTTGATAATTGTGAAACACTCTAATAAGTCAAAAACTGACTTTTAAGTCTGTTTGACCACCTTTTAAGCCCATCCAAACAGGCTCTTAAAGGGGGAGTATAATATGTGTTGCACTATTTTTTCCTTGATCGAGGTTTTTTTCCCACTGGTTATCGGGGCAAGGTTTTTAATGAGGCAACAAATGGTGCGTATCAAAAGATATGTGTACTCTTTTTTCTTCACTGGAATTTTTTTCCCCACATGTTTTTTTCTAGTAAGGTTTTAACGAGCACATTATCTATGGACATCCAAGGGGGAGTGTTATAAATACATTGAATTAAGTGGACTAAATATTAAACATGGTGACCTTTTGGTTGATTTCTCTACCTATAAATAGAGATATCATTCACCATTGTAATATACACTTGAATAGAAAAAAAGTCTTCTTTCTTCCATCTTACTTCTCTTGTCTTCTTCTCTCTATATAATAATATGAGTTTGATTTTATAACAATAAAAGGTCTATATAGAAATAAGTCTCCTGAAATTAGTAAAAGTATTTTAAATTGAGTAAATTTTAGAATAACAAACATAATAATCATATTAACATTTTTATAGCTATAGATTTATTATTTGCACTTCATCCTGGAGCATCTGATTTGTATAAATCACATGCATCTCTTTCACAAGCATCTGATTTGTATAAAATCGTAGTGATTTATATAAATCATGGTAATTTATACAAATCGAGCATCTGTATCTATGAAATTTGTGTTTGTATATGCATATGCATATTTTCTTTGTGTTGGGTTAGAGTGACGAGCGAGATTAGGAGAGAGAGGGCAGAAAGTGAAGGAAGATGAATTATATATGTATATCAGTTAGATAATTGTGTGTGTGTGTGTATATATATATATATATTCATTTATTTTATTTTATTATTATTATTATTATTTCCATTTCCTATATATAGAAGAGCCAAGTTGAGGACGACCAAGGGCAAATTTGTTATTTCATAAATATTCTAGAATGTTTGTTTTTATGTTATGGCATCAAAAAAGTGATAATGGATTTATAATGACAATACAACAAAATATTTTTCTTTAATGTCATTTGTATCTTAATAATGTGACGGACCCACATTTTCAATCACATTTTCTATAGATTTTTTTTTGTAGTGTGAAATTTTCATTAAATCAAAATATATATTAAACAATGGCACGTTAGTAATTTTAATATTATTTTAGGGCGAAATAATAATTATATAATTAATTATCAAAAATGAAAATCTAGAAGAATCTATACATGTTTTTACTTTTAAAATTGGTACATAAGGATATTTTTATAATTGTGTTAAAATGAAGAGTTTTTACAAACAATAATAAATGCTAATTAAACTTGTTTTGAAATGTTTTTGAAAGAAAATTTTGAACTAATACTAGTTAATATTTTGTGCCTAAAAGTACTTAAAAAGATTATTTCGTAAACATATTTTTAATATTATGTTACATAATATGACCACTAAATTCGTATCTTGATTATTAAAATAATCTTTAAAATGACGTATAAATATTTTTTAATTAGTTTGAAGAAATATAACATTATGTGACTAAAAGAATGAACAATGTTTGACTATTAAAAAATTAATGATTTGATGATGAATTCATCAAAAGATTTTTAAAAAAAAATCATTTTTATATAAAATATTTTCTTAACATCAAATATGATAAACTATTTAACAAGAAAAAATTGACAAGAAAAAAAATGGATATTCAAATTCTAAGTAATATAAAATACAAAATAAAGAAAAATGAGTAGTTAAAAAATAAAGAAAAAAAAACAAAAAATGAAAATATCAATAGAAAATGGCTTGAGAATTATAGAGGAAGAAAAAAATTTAAAAATAAATAATAACTTGAAAAAGAAAAATAAGTATATTGGTTATTTTGTGGGGGTAAGTTTCAAAATTTTCCTTTATGCCATGTTATTTAGAGTGACATATCAAAAAATTGTTAATGTAATTTAGAACATACCATTATGTCAATTTTTATTGTATATAGAAATAAAATTGCTTTCATGATTGCTTTTATTTTTGTGAAGTTAGAAATCAACATTTTAATAAATACTTTCAATCCTTAGAATATAAGATTATGATAATTGTTATTGTATATATAGAAATAAATTTGATTTCATGATTATTTTTAGTGTTGTGGAAGTCGAAAATCAAGTTTTTAATAAATACTTTTAGTATTAAAACCAAAATAAATTGAAGTATTTCAATTATCGAAGACACGATAATGAAATAATGTATCACAAAATTCATTGGCAAAGCAAACTACAAACACATTATACTTAAGTTGAATCAGTAGAAACTTGAAAGACTTTGAATCGATCTTTACAAATTGGTTGATCAAAATTAGTATTTTATCAGATGAAAAGCTTATAGTGCAAATATAACAAAAAGAAGATGATAACATTGTAGAAAATAGATACCACTTGCAAAAATATATGAAGATCGATAAACTTTTTCAAAGGTATCAATATTTTATATGTTCCTCGAGAAATATTTTAACTCATAATCTAACACAATTCTCTATATCCTTGCTTTCTAGAATTTTTTGAAAGTCAACTTTCTCAGTTTGAATTGTAAACGACGCATTTATGTCGTATGAATATTTGAAAAAAAATTATTAAGTAATATATTGGAGTTGTTTACTGTAAAAAAAAGTGTAAAGTATAAAAATCTCATATATTTAGAGGCTAATTACATTCTATCATAGAAGTTTCCTCAATTACAAAAAAAATCAATTTTTTTGTTACTCTCGAATACATTCCTTGATTGTCTGTTATATTATTAATGATACATATTACTTCATGGAATGGCATATTCAAGAGGGGATAAGAATACATTCGATAAGGGATTATGATAGCTTAAGTTGTGTATTTATGTAATTTTTTCAGCAAAATATGTAAAATTATACTAGGTCTGTATCGAGGGCCTTACATTATCTAGTATTATATAAAAGAGCCAAGTTGAGGACGAATAAAGGTAAATTTGTCAATTCATAAAGATTTGAAAATGTTTGTTTCTACATTATGACATCAAGAAAGTGGTAATAGATTGGTAATGACAAAACAACCAAATATATTTTATTGAATGTCATGTGTATCATAATGATGTGACATTTAATATGGACCACATTTTCAATCATATATTTTCTTAAATTTTTTTAATATAGACTAATAATAAGTCTATTTAATGAGATATTACACTTCGTATATATTTATTTTCTATATAGTATAAAATTTTCATTAAACCAAAAATATCTATTAAGCAAATGTAGAATAAATTTTTATTTTAACAGCATACTAATGATTTTTATAGGTCTAAAGGTAATTCTAAATTAATGATTTGCTAAGACCTAGAAAATTGATTTACGTAATGTTTTTCTAAAAAAAGAATTATATTAATATTAGAATTAATATGGTTAATTGATGTGATAATTTATTTAAGTAATATTTCTCTATATTATAAAGTAAAGAACTTCTTACTATGAAGACATAAAAATATTCTTACCAATTTTTCAGAAAACATCAAATTTGTACATTTTCATAATAAAATAAGTTACATATTAAAGCAAGTAAATAAATTTATTGTGCGAAATTTTTTTACACAAATATGTATACATAAACATATTTAAATAGGGAAAATACACAAGTACTCCTCAACCTATGCATGAAATCTCAGAGACACACTTATACTACTAAGATCCTGTTACTCCCCTAAACTTATTTTATTAATAATTTTCTACCCCTTTTCGGTCTACGTGACACTATCTTGTGGGCCCAATACTGGTTGACTTTTTTTCTAACTAGTGCCACGTAGGTCGAAAAGGGATCAAAAAAGAAGGGACCAAAAATTTTAGCCCAACCCTATTAAATCCCGGGTTAGGCCAGGTCGGCCCAACATGCCTAGCCCATATTGACAGCTCTAGTGCCACGTAGGCCGAAAAAGGATATAAAATTACTTATAAAATAAGTTCAGGGGGGTAATAGGACCTTAGTATAGTATAAGTGTGTCTTTGACATTTCGGGCATAGGTTGGGGGGGTACTTGTGCATTTTCCCATTTAAATATATATTTTGTACTCCATTTTTCATAAATAATTTTCAACTATAAATAAATTATCTCTTATAATTTTCATGTTGTTTCATTATGACAATTAACATATGACATATATCTAACGAGTGACAATTAACTCATAATGACCTTCATATAATAGTGAGTTTGTACTTTTTAGTCTTGATTTCTACTTCTTACAATCTTGAATTATGATAAATTAGTATCATTGTTGAGAATAAGGAGCATATTAAATATTAAAGTTTTACAACTTAAAAATAAATGTTTTCTCAATTGATATCAATCCTTGAATTTCAATTAAGTTACTTTATTACCTTATTTTTATTACAATTTTAGTTATTATCAACATAATATTGATAAAAAATAATTGTGAAAAAGTTTTAGTATTTTCATGTTAAATTTTGTTAAAAGACAAAATAGTTACAGAATGTCACGACCCAAAACCGAGTCGTGACTGGCACCCACATTTACCCTCCTATGTGAGCGAACCAACCAATCTAACCCTTAACATTTCAATGTATATCAACAGAAAATAATGCGGAAGACTTAAACTCGTTAATAAAAACAATTCAAACTATTAAAATTCAACATCTATTATTTCCCCAAAATCTGGAAGTCATCACCACAAGAACATCTACGATCAAATTACTAAACTAAGAGTATTCTAAGAAACTAAAACAATTGAAAAGCTAGTCCATGCCGGAAGTTCAAGGCATCAAGACTTGAAGAAGAAGATCCAGTCCAAGCTAGAAGCATTAGCTCACCCTGAAGATCCGGTGAGACGAAGACTGGCTAGAATCACTGTTGAGTTGAAGACGACGGCACGTTTGCTGCACTCCACAAATAACAAGAAGAAAACATAAAAGTAGGGGGTCAGTACAAACACAAGTACTGAGTAGATATCATCGGCCAACTCAAAATAGAAGACAATATATATCAAGTAATATTATAAAATCAACTCTGATGCTTAACATGTAGCAACAACAAGTACTGTATCATTAACAATTACCGTCAAGTTCACACATGAGGACTCAAGCCTCAATACCATACTCATTTGGGAATTAGGTTCATTAACTTGAGTATATTTATCATCTTTCAAGATTCATTATCTTTCTTCCTCTTGTGTCGGTACTGACACTCCGATCCCCTACTACTATGTGTCGGTACGTGACACTCCGATCCCCTAATTCTACGTGTCAGTTCGTGACACCCGATCCCCTAATACTATGTGTCGGTACGTGACACTCCGATCCCCTAAATCTACGTGTCGGTTCGTGACACCCGATCCCCTACATCTACGTGTCGGTTCGTGACACCCGATCCCCTAAATCTACGTGTCAGTTCGTGACACCCGATCCCTTAATTCTATGTGTCGGAACGTGACACTCCGATCCCCTAATCTCATTCTATCAATTCATCCAGCCTTCTCTTATATCAAGGCATCATCATTCTCGTTACTTTAGTTTATCAAGCCTTCTTTATTACCAAGGCATCATCATTAACAAAGAGATTAGGTTTTTTCAAGATTTGGGATTCAATAACTTCATCATGCTCATATAATCACAATTTTATATAATCATATTCATGCAAGCATACAATTTAAGCACATAGCAGGGTTTACAATACTATCAATACATATCATTCGCTATTAAGAGTTCACTACGAATATCGTAAAAGAACCATAACCTACCTCCACCGAAGAATTGAATTCAAGCAAGCAATTTCCCAAGCTTTGTTTCTCTCTTCCTCGTTCGATTCTCTCTCTTTCTCTTTCTCTTTGTTCTTTCTAGTTTTCTTATTCAAACCCTCTTTCTTTTACCCTAATTAGCATATAATTAAGAATAAAAGATGGCAATAACAACCCACTAATTAACTTAAGGTTACCTCTTTTAACCCCCAAGTAATTACACTTATTAATATTAACCCTCTAACTTTATAATTAAAGAAGGAATAGTCCAAAACGTCCCTTAAAACGTGTAAAGAAATCCGACTCCGACTGGGATTACGCACCCTGTGACGGGCCGTCGTGCCTGCGACGGTCCGTCCTGCAGGTCGTCGCAAGGTTCAGAGACCCAAGTTTCCACCAAGGGTCTGTGACGGTCCGTCCTGCAAGTTCGTCACGAAGTTCAGAGAGTCGATTTTCAGTACCCAATTTCAGAATTTCTAAGTGTTTTGAAACGAGACCCTGCGACGGTCCGTCGTGGGGTCCGTCGTTTCAGCCAGTTTTCCAGAAATAAAAATCTGCTGCTCAAAACGACTAAAATGGTCGTTACACAGAAACTTAAATTTCATAAGTATAAAATTGATCTGAAGTTTGTACTTACACCATTTTGATTTATGTATATTTATTTGATTTAACATGAAGTATTTCTTTTATAAAAAAAACACTTTTAGAATTTGTGGTCTAAAAACAATCCATAGATGTTCATATGATTATAAATCATCTTACTAAGAATAAAATGAATATTTTGAAGTCAAATGTTATTAAGTATATTAATACATCATTTTTTTGAAATTGACTACAGAGAAAAATACGCCACATAAATTAAAGTAAAAGTTATATAAATTTTCATAGTTTAAAAGTTGATTAAATTATAGTCCTACTCTTTTTTAAATTACAAAAAAATCATAGAACTAAAAAATTTGGATACATCAACAGAAATGCGGATACATTGCTCGTGGTACTATTCAGGAAACTTGCAGACACATATCTCATGAATGAATCTGATAGGGGAGGAGTGTATTCGAAAGGAAATATGGGTGTATCCGAGAGGAGAGAGATGTATCCAAGAGAGGATAAAGATATATTTAAAAGGGGATAAAGAAGTATTCGAGAGAGTATAGAGATGTATCTGAGAGGATATAGTGATGTATCTGACAAGAGATAGGGATGTATCTCAGAGGAAATTTTTGTAATTTTTATTAAAGGTACAAAATTTTAGAAACTATAATAAAATATGATGTGAATTTAGGTAATTTTTTTATATTAAAATGAGCCCATGAACGGACCCTCAATTATATATATATATATTATATATATATATATATAATATATATATATATATATATATATATATATATATATATATATATATATATATATATATTGTAACGACCCGTTTAGTCGTTTTGAGCAGCAGATTTTATTTCTGGAAAATTGGCTGAGGCAACAGACCCCACGACGGACCGTCACAGGCACGACGGACCGTCGCAGGGTCTCGTTTCAATATACTTAGGAATTCTGAAATTGGGTACTGAAAATCGACTCTCTGAACTTCGTAACGGACTTGCAGGACGGACCGTCACAGGTGTGACGGACCGTCACAGACTCTTTAGTGAAAAACTGGGGTCTGGCCCTTACGACGACCTGCGTGACGGACCGTCGCAGGCACGACGGACCATCACAGGGTGCGCAAATCCCAGGCAGAATAGGATTTCCTTACACGTTTTAAGGGACGTTTTGGACTACTCTTTCCTTAATTATAGATTTCGTGGGTTTATATTAATAACTCAAATTCTTGAGGGAAAAAAGAGGTAACTTTGAGTTAATGAGTGGGGTATTATTGCCATCTTTTACACTTAATTATATGTTAATAAGGGTAAAAGAAAGAGGGTTTGAATAAAGAAAATAGAGAGAACAAGGAGAGAAAGAGATTGATCGATCAAGAGGCAGAGGGAATATCAAAGCTTGGGAAATTGCTTTTTGATTCCAATTCTTCGGTGGAGGTAGGTTATGGTTTTTACGATATTCGTAGTGAACTCTTAATAGTGAATGATATGTACTGGTAGTATTGTAAACCTGTCTATATGCTTAATTGTATGCTTGCATGAATATGATTATGTGATTTTGATAAAACAAGCATGATGAAAACTATTGAATCCCGAATCTTGAAAGAAACTTTAATCTACTTATTAATGATGATGCCTTGGTATAAAAGAAGGCTTGATGAATTAAAGTAATGGGATTGATGATGCCTTGGTATAGAGAAGGCTTGATGAACGGATAGAATGAGATTAGTGGATCGGAGTGTCACGTTCCGACACATAGTATTAGTGGATCGGAGTGTCACATTCCGACAGATAGTATTAGTGGGACGGGTGTCACGAACCGACACGTAGAATTAGGGGATCGGAGTGTCACGTACCGACACATATAGGGGATCGGAGTGTCACGTTCCGACACATATAGGGGATCGGAGTGTCACGTTCCGACACATATAGGGGATCGGGTGTCACGAACCGACACGTAGAATTAGGGGATCGGAGTGTCACGTACCGACACATAGTGGTAGGGGATCGGAGTGTCACGTACCGACACAAGAGGAAGAAAGATAATGAATCTTGAAAGATGATAAATATACTCAATCTAATAAACTTAATTTCGAAATGAGTATGGTATTGAGGCTTGAGCCCTCATGGATGAACTTGATGGTACTTGTTGATGCTACATGTTGAGTTTATAGTTGATTTATAATATTAACTGATATATACTGTTTTCTATTTTGAGTTGGCCGATGATATCTACTCAGTACTTGTGGTTGTACTGACCCCCTACTTTTATGTCTTCTTCTTTGTTATTTGTGGAATGCAGCAAACGTTCGTCAACTTCAACTCAACAGTAGATCTAGCCAGTCTTCACTACCTTCGGAAATTCAGGGTGAGCTAATGCGTCTAGCTTGGACTGGATCTTCTTCTTCAAGTCTTGATGCCTTGAACTTCCGGCATGGACTAGCTTTTATTTGTTTTAGCTTCTTAGACGTTTTTAGTTTAGTAATTTGAGGATAGATGTTCTTGTGATGATGACTTCCAGATTTTGGGGATAATAATAATAGTTTTGAATTGTTTTATTAATGAGTTTAAGTCTTCCGCATTATTTTCTGTTGATATATCTTTAAATGTTAAGGTTTAGATGGGTTGGTTCGCTCACATAGGAGGGTAAATGTGGGTGCCAGTCGTGTCCCCGATTTGGGTCGTGACAAACTTGGTATCAGAGCCTTAGGTTCGTTGGTCTCATCACACAAGAACGAGTCTAGTAGAGTCTTAAGGAACGGTAGGGGGACACCTTTACTTTTCTTTGAGAGGCTATAAGACTTTAGGAAAATTCCATTCTTTCTTTCTTTCTTTCGTGCTATTACTTGAATCCAATTGGTATCTAGGTGATACAAATTGGTATCTGACCATCTTCACTCTATTTCGCAGATGGTTAGAACTAGAGCAACGACCGCACCAGCAGCAACAACGGCACGACAAGAAACGTCTGAGCCAGCCACTGGGGCTGTGGCTCGAGGAAGAGCAGCGACAAGAGGCCGTGGAAGAGGTCGTGGGAGGACGTCCTCTAGAGGAAGAGGACAAGCACCTAGCCCATCTGATACTAGGGAGGCGACTCCTCCACCGACTGAAGAGGTGATAAGAGAGGGTGAGGAAGGGGAGAATGAACAAGTGCAAAATGAGGAATTGCCGCCCCAACCTACCCCAGAGATGATCAATCAGGTTCTTGCTTATCTTAGCGGGATATCTGATCAGGGTCAGGCACCTCCAGTGGTTTCTGCACTAACACCTCCGGTTTCAGAGATACGACATGCGGCTGCTATGGCTCCCCGCATGGATGCATCATTGGAGATAGGCACATTTCCACGTCTGACTACTGGGCCTATAATGACAAATGATCAGCATGAACTTTTCAGTAAGTTCTTAAAATTGAAACCTCCAGTCTTCAAGGGTGCAGAATCTGAGGATGCTTACGATTTCCTGGTTGATTGTCATGAGCTACTACACAAGATGGGTATCGTAGAACGGTTTGGTGTGGAGTTCGTGAGTTATCAGTTTCAAGGGAACGCCAAAATGTGGTGGCGGTCACATGTTGAGTGTCAACCAACAGAGGCACCACCTATGACTTGGGCATCGTTCTCTAGCTTGTTTATGGAAAAGTATATCCCAAGGACTTTGAGAGATAGAAAAAGGGATGAGTTCTTGAGTCTAGAGCAAGGAAGGATGACGGTTAACGCATATGAGGCCAAATTCCGTGCATTATCCAGGTATGCCACCCAACTTTGTTTCAGTCCACAAGAATGGATTCACCGTTTTGTGAAGGGGTTGAGGTCAGAATTGCGGATTTCAGCCTTACAGGTAGCGGCTACGGCAAAATCCTTCCAAGAGGTGGTAGACTTTGTGATAGAGGTGGAAGGAGTGAAGCCAGATGACTTCACCACGACATCGACATCAAAAAGGTTTCGAAAGGGAGGTGAGTTCAACGGTTCGTATACTAGAGGACAGAGTTCGGGAAGTTACTCAGTCCGACCAATTCAGTCTTCACTACAGACTGTAGTTGTGGGTCCACCTCATACCGGTCAACACTTCGCTGAGAGACCTATGCTTGACTCTAGGTAGTGTTATGGATGTGGGGAGATTGGACATATTAGGAGGAATTGTCCAAAACAGAGTTACAGACCCCCAATAGCTAGAGGTAGAGGTGGTCATGGTAGAGGCCACTTTTCTGGAGGACGTGGTGGTCGAGGTAATGGTGGTCACCACAACGGCAGAGGTGATGGGCAAACTGGAGCCACTACGACACAACATGGTAGGGGCAACGGACAGACTGGTGATAGGGCCCATTGTTACGCTTTCCCTGGGAGATCTGAAACGGAGGCGTCTGATGTTGTTATCACAGGTAATCTTTTGGTTTGTGATTGTATGACATCTGTATTATTTGACCCTGGCTCCACGTTTTCATATGTATCTTCATCATTTGCTAATGGTCTAAATTTACATTGTGAATTACTTGACACGCCTATTCGTGTTTCTACTCCGGTGGGTGAGTCTGTGATAGTTGAAAAGGTATATAGGTCTTGTTTGGTGAACTTTGTGGGGAGCAACACTTATGTAGATTTGGTTATCCTAGAAATGGTTGATTTTGATGTAATTCTGGGTATGACTTGGCTTTCTCCGCAATTTGCGATCTTGGATTGTAATGCTAAGACACTGACGTTAGCCAAGCCTTGGACAGACCCGTTAGTGTGGGAGGGGGACTACACTTCCAATCCGGTGCGTATCATCTCCTTTCTTCGTGCTAAGAAAATGGTTAGTAAAGGGTGTTTAGCTTTCTCGGCCCATCTTAAGGATGACACTACCCAAGTACCTTCGATTGAGTCGGTTTCGGTAGTCCGCGAGTTTTCGGATGTGTTCCCTGCAGATCTTCCTGGTATGCCACCAGATAGGGACATTGACTTCTGTATCGATCTTGAACCGGGCACTCGCCCCATTTCTATACCCCCTTACAGAATGGCTCCCGCGGAGTTAAGAGAGTTAAAGGCTCAACTTCAAGAGTTGTTGAGCAAAGGCTTCATTAGACCAAGTGCATCTCCTTGGGGTGCTCCGGTTTTGTTTGTGAAGAAGAAGGATGGGAGTTTTCGGATGTGCATAGACTACCGGCAGTTGAACAAGGTAACGATTAAGAACAAGTATCCTCTTCCTCGCATTGATGACTTGTTCGATCAATTACAAGGTGCTTGTGTCTTCTCTAAGATTGACTTGAGATCCGGTTATCATCAATTGAAAATACGGGCAACAGATGTGCCAAAGACTGCTTTTCGGACTAGGTATGGGCATTATGAATTTGTAGTGATGTCCTTTGGTCTTACAAATGCCCCCGCTGCTTTCATGATCTTGATGAATGGGATTTTTAAGCCATATTTGGACCTCTTTGTGATCGTATTTATAGATGATATACTGGTATATTCTAAAAGTAAGAAGGAACATGAGGAGCATTTGAGGATTGTGTTGGAAATGTTGAGGGAGAAAAAGCTTTATGCCAAGTTCTCTAAGTGTGAGTTTTGGCTAGATGCAGTGTCCTTCTTGGGGCACGTGGTTTCTAAGGATGGAGTGATGGTGGATCCTTCTAAGATTGAGACAGTGAAGAATTGGGTAAGACCCACTAATGTGTCAGAAATACGGAGTTTTGTTGGGTTAGCTAGCTACTACCGCCGATTTGTCAAGGGATTCTCTTCTATGCTTCCCAATTGACGAACTTGACTAAGCAGAATGTTCCATTTGTATGGTCGGATGAGTGCGAAGAAAGTTTTCAGAAACTCAAGACTTTGTTGACTACCGCACCTATCCTCACCTTGCCGGTAGAGGGTAAGAACTTCATTGTTTATTGTGATGCATCCTATTCGGGTTTGGGTGCAGTGCTAATGCAAGAGAAGAACGTGATTGCTTATGCTTCAAGACAATTAAAAGTGCATGAACGTAACTATCCAACTCATGACTTGGAATTGGCCGCGGTAGTATTTGCATTGAAGCAATGGAGGAACTATCTATATGGGGTTAAGTGTGAAGTCTATACGGATCATCGTAGTCTACAGTATGTCTTTACTCAGAAAGATTTGAACTTGAGACAAAGGAGATGGATGGAACTAATGAAGGACTACGACATCACTATTCTGTATCATCCGGGGAAGGCGAATGTTGTGGCAGATGCCTTGAGTAGAAAGGCGGGAAGCATGGGAAGTCTAGCTCATTTGCAAGCTTCTAGACGCCCATTGGCTAGGGAAGTGCAGATTTTGGCTAACGACCTCATGAGGTTAGAAGTAAATGAGAAGGGAGGATTGTTAGCTTGTGTGGAGGCAAGATCCTCCTTCCTTGACAAGATTAAGGGGAAGTAGTTTGATGATGAGAAATTGATCCGGATTCGAGATATAGTGTTGCAAGGGGAGGCTAGAGAAGCAACAATCGACGAGGAAGGTGTTTTGAGGATTAAGGTAAGGGTATGTGTACCCCGCGTCGATGATTTGATCAACACTATTCTGACAGAGGCTCATAGTTCAAGGTATTCTATACATCCGGGTGCAACCAAGATGTATCGCGACCTAAATCAACACTTTTGGTGGAGTAGAATGAAGCGCGATATTGTGGATTTTATTGCCAAATGTCCAAACTGTCAACAAGTGAAATATGAACACCAGAGGCCCGGAGGAACGCTTCAGAGAATGCCCATTCCTGAATGGAAGTGGGAGAGAATCGCAATGGACTTTGTGGTTGGTCTTCCAAAGACAATGGGTAAGTATGACTCCATTTGGGTGATTGTTGATAGGTTAACTAAGTCTGCTCATTTTATTCCGGTCAAGATGACTTACAATGCAGAGAAGTTAGCCAAGATCTATATCTCAGAAATCGTTCGATTGCATGGGGTTCCACTATCCATCATATCAGATAGAGGTACGCCGTTTACTTCTAAGTTTTGGAAAACATTGCATGCTGAATTAGGTACTAGATTAGACCTTAGTACTGCGTTTCACCCTCAGACCAATGGTCAGTCTGAGCGAACGATTCAAGTGTTAGAGGATATGCTTCGTGCTTGTGTGATAGAATTTGGTGGTCATTGGGATAACTTCCTACCCTTAGCGGAGTTTTCTTACAATAATAGTTATCACTCCAGTATTGATATGGCTCCATTTGAACTATTGTATGGGAGGAGGTGTAGATCTCACATTGGTTGGTTCGATGCATTTGAGGTTAGACCTTGGGGTACTGACCTCTTGAGGGATTCATTAGATAAGGTGAAGTGCATTCAAGAAAAGCTTCTAGCGGCGCAAAGTAGACAAAAGGAGTATGCAGACCGAAAGGTTAGAGACTTGGAGTTCATGGAAGGTGAATAAGTCTTGTTGAAGGTTTCACCCATGAAAGGGGTGATGCGGTTTGACAAAAGAGGTAAGTTAAGTCCAAGGTATATTGGACCATTTGAGGTACTAAAGCGAGTAGGGGAGGTGGCTTATGAATTAGCCTTACCTCCAGGGCTGTCCGGAGTGCATCCGGTATTTCATGTGTCCATGTTGAAAAGATACCATGGGGATGGAAACTATATCATTCGTTGGGATTCAGTTTTGCTTGATGAGAATTTGACTTATGAGGAGGAACCGGTTGCTATATTAGATAGAGAAGTTCGCAAGTTGAGGTCGAGAGAGATTGCATCCATCAAAGTTCAATGGAAGAATCGACCGGTTGAAGAGGCTACTTGGGAGAAGGAGGCAGATATGCAAGAAAAATACCCACATTTGTTTACAGATTCAGGTACTCCTTTTCGCCATTGTTTTTCTTCTTTTGATCGTTCGGGACGAACGATGGGTAAATTGGTATCTATTGTAATGACCCGTTTAGTCGTTTTGAGCAGCAGATTTTATTTCTGGAAAATTGGCTGAGGCAACGGACCCCACGACGGGCCGTCACAGGCACGACGGACCGTCGCAGGGTCTCGTTTCAATATACTTAGGAATTCTGAAATTGGGTACTGAAAATCGACTCTCTGAACTTCGTAACGGACTTGCAGGACGGACCGTCACAGGTGTGACGGACCGTCACAGACTCTTTAGTGAAAAACTGGGGTTCTGGCCCTTACGATGACCTGCGTGACGGACCGTCGCAGGCACGACGGACTGTCACAGGTTGCGCAAATCCCAGGCAGAATCGGATTTCCTTACACGTTTTAAGGGACGTTTTGGACTATTCTTTCCTTAATTATAGATTTCGTGGGTTTATATTAATAACTCAAATTCTTGAGGGATAAAAGAGGTAACTTTGAGTTAATTAGTGGGGTATTATTGCCATCTTTTACACTAATTATATGTTAATTAGGGTAAAAGAAGAGGGTTTGAATAAAGAAAATAGAGAGAACAAGGAGAGAAAGAGATTGATCGATCAAGAGGCAGAGGGAATATCAAAGCTTGGGAAATTGCTTGTTGATTCCAATTCTTCGGTGGAGGTAGGTTATGGTTTTTACGATATTCGTAGTGACTCTTAATAGTGAATGATATGTACTGGTAGTATTGTAAACCTGTCTATATGCTTAATTGTATGCTTGCATGAATATGATTATGTGATTTTGATAAAACAAGCATGATGAAAACTATTGAATCCCAAATCTTGAAAGAAACTTTAATCTACTTATTAATGATGATGCCTTGGTATAAAAGAAGGCTTGATGAATTAAAGTAATGGGATTGATGATGCCTTGGTATAGAGAAGGCTTGATGAACGGATAGAATGAGATTAGTGGATCGGAGTGTCACGTTCCGACACATAGTATTAGTGGATCGGAGTGTCACGTTCCGACACATAGTATTAGTGGGACGGGTGTCACGAACCGACACGTAGAATTAGGGGATCGGAGTGTCACGTACCGACACATATAGGGGATCGGAGTGTCACGTTCTGACACATATAGGGGATCGGGTGTCACGAACCGACACGTAGAATTAGGGGATCGGAGTGTCACGTACCGACACATAGTGGTAGGGGATCGGAGTGTCACGTACCGACACAAGAGGAAGAAAGATAATGAATCTTGAAAGATGATAAATATACTCAATCTAATAAACTTAATTCCGAAATGAGTATGGTATTGAGGCTTGAGCCCTCATGGATGAACTTGATGGTACTTGTTGATGCTACTTGTTGAGTTTATAGTTGATTTATAATATTAACTGATATATACTTTTTCTATTTTGAGTTGGCGATGATATCTACTCAGTACTTGTGGTTGTACTGACCCCCTACTTTTATGTCTTCTTCTTTGTTATTTGTGAATGCAGCAAACGTTCCGTCAACTTCAACTCAACAGTAGATCTAGCCAGTCTTCACTACCTTCGGAAATTCAGGGTGAGCTAATGCGTCTAGCTTGGACTGGATCTTCTTCTTCAAGTCTTGATGCCTTGAACTTCCGGCATGGACTAGCTTTTATTTGTTTTAGCTTCTTAGACGTTTTTAGTTTAGTAATTTGAGGATAGATGTTCTTGTGATGATGACTTCCAGATTTTGGGGATAATAATAATAGTTTTGAATTGTTTTATTAATGAGTTTAAGTCTTCCGCATTATTTTCTGTTGATATATCTTGAAATGTTAAGGTTTAGATGGGTTGGTTCGCTCACATAGGAGGGTAAATGTGGGTGCCAGTCGCGTCCCCGATTTGGGTCGTGACATACATATATATATATATATATATATATATATATATATATATATATATATATATATATATATATATAATATATATATATATATATATATCAATGGTTGAGTTTGTATATCAGCATTAGATATGAATTCGCAAACAATTAAATCAAGTTAAAACATATATATTTGTATATAAAATCTCTCTCTCACTTTATACAAACACAAATTATACATTATATTTTGTATAATTTGTATTTGTATAAAGCGAGATAGCGAGAAAGGCAAAAAAAATTGTGCATGGAAAGATTCGTATTTGCATAATTATAAGTGTATAGGACAGACATATAATATTTTGTATTTATATATACAGTTCACTCTCGCTTTATACAAATATAAATATAATTTATACATTTGTATTTGTATAAAGCACTACAAGAAAAAAACTCTATAGCGAAGGGAAAACTAGTCCCAAAAAGTAAGATTTTGGTCCCTAGAGGTCAATAACGACTAGAAAATCTGGTCGCCACGTCGTCCCTATCGTTTCCGTCGCTAATGGACATTAAAGACGAGTTGGACTAGGTGGTCCTTAAATTAATTTTACGACCAGCATTAAACTTGTCTTTAAAATTGTTTTAGGGGCTGTATTTCTGATAAGTTGGGGTGGTGAGCTATATCAACGGGAGTTAAATGCAAGATTGAATACCTATCTACCACCCCAACTTTTCAATTTGCTATATCAATTTTCTAACTTCCTAATACTTCTACAGTTGATAATTAACCATTTAGATGGTGATTTCAATAAACTACTACTTAGACCCATAATCATAACCATAAATTTATCATAGAAAAGAATTAAAGTGACACAAAGAATTTATACTACAAGTCTGTGGAAAGATACTAGACCATGCCTTGAAGATGAACTTCTGACATCGTTACAAGAAAATCTATAACTCGCAACTCAAATATATGTTCCATTTCAAATAATCAGTTAGTAAAACACTATAATATAATTGGTGCTATAGACAAAGGAAGAAGTGTATAGGGGTGAAATTGAAGAAATTACATGGATTTTCTCCGTTTTGAGAAATAGTTGATGCAATGGTCTGCATAGTTGATGCAATGGTCTGCATCTCCCAACTTGGCGAGATTCCATAATTATCAAAGATCTGGACTCCTATGGAACATAAGATTACATATCTAATCCATGAGTGTAACATTAAGATCGCGAATCATGGTTTCAGAGAAGAGAATTTCGGGTTCGACTTCTCTACTAGAAATTAGGGTTAGACTCTAATAGTTTGAGAGCGAAACATTTCTTTTAGATTAATTTAAATTAGAGGGGTTTTCAATTTTGATTTATTTTTTCAAAGACAAAAAAGGGAAAAGTCCAATGAGGCCCTTTGGTCCACTCAATTTAGAGATTTAGGACCAAATCTATATTAATTTAAGGACTATTTCTTTTCCCTTCACTAGTTAATTAGAATTATCCACCAGAAAAAAACCTTGTCCTTATTAGTATACTTTTAAGGACCAGTTTATTAACTCATCCCTATATTTTGGTCCCTAGGGAGTCATTTTTTGTAGTGAAGTGAGAGAGTGAAGCGAAAGAGTGGCGAGTGAGATTTCAGATAGTGTCGAGCGAGATTCAGGGGAGAGAATCGAATGACAAGAAGTTTATTGTTAAAAACAAAATTATATTGTCACGAACCGACCCTAAACCTGGACGTGGTCAATGACCATTGTTGGCTTTGAGCGAACCCTTGATATGACTTACTTAATATAGCGAAAGACTTAAACATAAGATAAAGCTCAAGAAACAACTTTAAAAAATAATAAATAGCCAAAATGGCAACCAAGTATTAGTCGATTACAAGTGAAAGGAAAAGACTAAGAAAACTACTACCATTTGTCTATGAAACCCCTAAAATTACGAGGGATATAGGGACAGGTTGTCCAATCATCTGAAAACTAAAACAATTAAATGAATGTTAAAGATGTCATCCGGAATGAAGGGAGGCTCACCAACTGACTCTGAGCTGCTCAGTAGATCAATGATACACCAAATGCTGATCCTAGTTACCTATGTCTGCATAATGATACGATGCGCCAACTGACATCTGTACATTGAATGTACAAGTATGCCAGTTGAAATGCTAACAACACTTAAGCTTGAAAAGGAGTAAGAAAGAACACTTATCTTGGCTCAACTCATGAATAACTAACTCATTTCACTATAATGCACTTTAAAAGTAAGTGCAATATAAAGAAAATTTATTTGAAAACATGTTGTAAACTCTGATGTATATAAAGATACAATTAACTTTGAGATGTATGTAAAAATACAATAAATTGATGTGTATAAAAATACAATAAATGTTGTGGAAGTTTATCTAACCGACAACCATCACTTAAGAGCTATAATAATGATACAATGATCTACCTCACACTGTCAGTGTATCCAATATCCGTCCAAATGTATAAAATTTGAACTACCTAATGGATCCACTAATCTACTGTGAATAGGGTTCATCTAAAAAGTTGACCCCTTTTCTACCCATGGTGACTACATGGTGTATGGGGGCTCTGAGTTGTCTAAACTCTCCCCCATATTGATACTCAATACTACTCCCAAAAATATACTGGCTCTTATGTTTTACAAACATACTGATTTTGTGGTCTGAGATTAGTGCTCAAAATATTTAGGTCAATGGCTATCTTGAATAGCTTAGTTTCCCTGCTTGCTTCTTTTAGAAAGTTATAGTTCTTTTCTGAAAATTCGCCCTAAGGCTCCTTGAAAATCAAAGTTTCCTTACTTGTTTAAATGTGAAAAAATATTTAAAGTATCTTTGAAAATCGTAGTCCCCATATACCTTTTGAAGAAAAAAACTTCAATTTAACTCTTTACTTAACTTGAAACTTGAGTGTTAAAACAAAATTAAAATGTTTAATAAGACTTCTGAAAACCTTAAGCACTTTACATTAACTTACTTCTTAATTTTGACTTGACCCTTAACTTCCTTGACTTTGATCTTAACTTTTCTTGAATTGAATTTTGGATTCAAGCTTATGATTTGAGTTCTTTAATGATTTCTAGGTGTTTAGAAATCACTTTAAGTAATTAGCATTGAAGGTGTTAATGTACCTTGGAAGAACTTAAAAAAGGACTAAACTATGGAAACTGGACGAAAAACGCCAATTTAGGCTCATTGGTGGCGCGGCCTCAGTTGACTGAGGCTTGGTTCTGGCGCACTGGTGGCACGTTGCGCCAACCCCAGTGACTGAAGCCACATTCTGGCGTACTGCAGGCGCGACGCGCTTGGCTTGCCCAAGTGTGTGTGACAAATTTTTCTCTTTGTTTTTCAATCTCCAGATTGCCTAAACCTTCATGGTTTCATCCCCAAACTCTTAGGATCATCAATACTATCAATACCCAACAGATCTAACCCAAAAACAACATCATAAACTACTAATCAACATCAATGGGTATTCAGTCAACTCAACAAAAAAAAATTGAACAAGATTTCTCAAGAACTCATTCAAATCATGTCAACAACTCCAAAACTACAAAATTGAAGCAAGATTGGTGTGCGGATGAATTAATCCAACACGAAAGATCTCACATACCTTAATAGGGATCACCCTCGACGAATTCCACTAGAATCCCTTGCTATTCTTGGCGAAATCTTGATCTTTCTCCCTTCTTCTTTTCTTCTCTTTTCTCCCAAGCCCTAAGCGTAAAAACTTTTCTAATCTGAACTAAAACTTGTTTTAGCCCAATTAAACCCTTAAAACGAATTAGAAAATAAATGGGTAAAAAGACTAGTTTGTCCTTCCTTAAATCCACATTAAACTTTTCTTAATTCAACAACCCAACTTTTGAAAGGCGTATCTCCCTTATATAATAGAGAAATTGTGCAAACTCAGCGCCATTGGAAATATATTTCCAAGGGCTTTCCAATCATAACAAGAACTACCTCTAACTCATCTTGACCTAGAAGTTATGACCGTTTGAAAATGGCCAAGACTCATTTATTAAACTTAGGAATTTTTTTCCAGATTTTCCCTATTCTTTTCAAAAGTGATAAATTTTAATTTCTTAACTTATTCTTGGGTATTACGAGTTACGAGATATTACATAATATGCAATTAATAGTTTGCTATAATGCACAGTTTTTCCTTTTAGGATGTGTTTGGGATGAAAGAAAATATTTTTCGAAAAATGTTTTTCAATTTTCTCATGTTTGGTTAGGTTAAATATTTTGGAAAGTATTTTCCAAATCAACTCATTTTCCTCAAATTTAAGAAAAATATTTTCCAAAACTATCATCCAACTTCAAATTACAATTTTTTTTATTGAAAAAAAAAATTTATTTTATCCCTACCATCAAACCACCCCCTTCCCCAAACCACCCTAAAAAAATTAAGCTTGCTTTTTAAAGAATGTTTATAACTTCATTTTTTTAATCCCACCCTCACCCTACCCCCAACCCCCTACCACCACCATCACCACCACCCCACTACCAACCTCCCCACCGCCAATTTTTTTTAAGTTTTTTTTAAAAATATTTTCAATTTTAAAATTTCATTTTTCACTCCTATCCTCGACATCCCCCTCCCCTCAAAAAAGTTATAAGTTTATTTTTAAAAATATTTTCAACTTCAAAAGTTTTTTTTTCAGCCCTACCCACCCCCACCCACCCACCCCCTACAAGCCCGACCCGTAAAAAAAAATCAAGTTTGTTCTAAAAAAATATTTTCAATTTCAAATTTTCATTTTTTTCACCCCTAGCCTCGACCCACCCCTCTACCCCACCCCCACTCCAATAAAAGTTTATTTTTAAAAATTATTTCAAGTTTATTTTTATTTTTCACCCCTACCCTCGAACCCCCCTCCACCCCCCAAAAAAAAAATTTTCAAAAGTATTTTCAATTTTAAAATTATTTGCTACTCTAGTAATAAAAGATATTTCTCAAAAATATTTTTCATCATAAACTAAATACTAAAAATATTTTCTAACCAAACATAAAAAAAAGTCAAAATCTACTTATTTTTCAGAAAAAACATCCTTCGTACCAAACACACCCTTAATTATGACTTATGACTGTTCTTTTTAAGGATGTTCTCTACTATCAATAAATTATTTCTCTCAATTGTATGCAAGAAGTTATAGTGAGAATCTCAATTCATATTTACATTATATAACATAAAGTATAATATACATTGTATAAATAATTATAGATTTGTTCCTGTATTCAATTAAATATATTTGGTCAAATATATGTTTGCACTATAACGTATACACAATTTAATTGCATATTTTGTTTGTGGCTCACACAATCTTAACCTAGTATTAGGCCTCCAAGATATAGTCTGTGGTGAAAGTTGAAATCTACTCAAATAACTATGTATTCAATTGAACATGTGATAAGGTTTATATTTAATTACGTATACATTCACACTATAATGTATATTATTATTTACATTTTGTTTGTATACATTATTAGTAGGATACGTAAATATAATTTGTAGATATTGATATGTATAGATATAATATTAACTTTCATAAAATATTTCAATAAATAAAATTATGTTTCTATACATACTTTCAACTGCATATACATAATACCAATTGCATATATATATATTTAGTTTGAATACGAATAAAATAGACTATAATAGAATTCTACCTCAATGTATACGAATACATCTTTCACATTAAATAAGAATCAAATGCTCCTTCGCTTTGAATATCGAGGTGAGTTTGCATGTGTTGAATCAATATTGTAAGTGCAAAATTTCCAAAATCGAAATTGTTATGCATTAGTACCTACAATTGACGATTTTCAAACTTATCTTCATTTTTCTGTGCACCCATTTCCAACGGGGATTTCACACTCTGGTTGCAATCTTCATCACTCTAGTACATATCTTCATCACTTTCCACATTTCTCTTTTTTGAGAATAAACAACTCTTACATACTGAAATATAATAGAAAATGAGTCAATTCCCTAAATGGTCACCCTGCTTAAGGAAATATCATTTATATTTCATTTAGGACCAAAATAACATTCAACTATTACTATTTTTCTTCAAATATACTTGACACTTCAAAAGGTTCACGGCTGACATGTCATTAAAGTTATTTTTTTAATGATAGACTAATTTAATTAATTAAATCTATTTAACTAAAATAACGATCATATTATTTTTTTAAAAAAAAATAAATTTTTTTATTTAGAATAAATTTTTACACTAGAATTTTTTTGTCATAATTAAACTTTTTACTTTATATGTTATTAAGAACAAGTTTTTAAAACGTATTATAATATCATCAATTTTAAATACTTATAAACACATATATTCAGAAAAAAATATTAATATATAAATCATTCATGAGTGCTAACTTACATCGATTAATCATAAATTGTTTAATGAATCAATAATATTAAAGGTCAATTAAGTATTACAATAATATAAATTGTGTATTTTAAAATTCATGCTTACAATTTTATTTTTTAATTTTTTTTAAAAAATAGAAAGTGAATAATATTAACTTTTTATTCAAAAAGAAAAAAAATAGCTTTAGTTTATATCACATATTAAAAAGTTCATTAAACATGCATAAAAATCAAATAAGACAATCCAGTTACTAAATTCAAAATTTGTATACTAAAATTTGAAACACATAAATTCAAACATGGCTCTGCAGGTGTTAATTTGAAGCACTTAATGTTACTTCTACTTCAATGTTCGTCACTAATTAAGAGTAATATTTGGAACGAAAGAACTTCATAGATGTTAAGGTCGCTAGATTCCCTAACATAAAGTTGAGTTGAAAGCTTTTCTTTTAAGGAGTTTTTTTATGAGATTATTCTTGAGTCAACTTCAAACGATCATAACTTTCAGCACAGAATGATTAGGTGACCCATGAGGCATCAAATGGAAGATCTTTGAGTCTTCTTTCCAACACCACCGAGTTTGTTAAATTCCAAGTTTGGATGAAGCAGTTTTGCCTATTTAAGTGCAGCCCCTCTAATTTAGCCATGTATCATCCGTTTTAAGGAGGGATATTTTGATCTTTTCCTTACCCTACTGGCCTAATATGATTTAACTATCCAAGTTAAGAGGTCTAATCAGACTAAGTCAATTCTAAACATGCCAAAAGAATTTAGAAGATTAAGGCAAAGTTGAGAACAGAAAAAAGAAGAAAGTTTCATGCGTTCATCGAATTTTGAGGAAGTTCACAAGAACTTAGTTTCGTTTGAGGTATGTAAGCTTTAATAGTGATGAATTTTTTAACCCTCACGCCAATCATGTGATTTTCACCCATAATTTCGTCCTTGAGGTTGGTTGATTTGATTCTTGTGGAGGTCTTGAGGTTTTTGCTTCTTTCTTTAACAATAGAGTCTTGTTAAGTTCTTTAGGTGAGGGTTTTGTGAATCAGTATTGTTCTTAATGGTTTTGTGTGATTTTTTATTGGAATGGTTTTTGGTTTATGAATCTAGGAAAATTTAGAGGAAATCATTCGATTGTAGAGGAGTTAAGGCCCCGAATTATGAGTATTGAGTTTTATGAGGTCATTGAGGTCCTTTGAGTTGTTTTGTTCATGTTTATATTTCTAACATGAACCCCATTATGAGTTACAAGTTTTGAGAAGTCTGTGAAAACCAATTATGAGCTTTAAAATTAAGTTTTGAGAAAATAAAGGATGAGTTTTTAAAAGAGCTTTCAAATATGAATTGAGTTTAGTATAAGGGAACTAAGTATCCCCAAACATTGAGAAAACAGAAATTTTGAATTCTAAACAACGTTTATGAGCTCAAAGATATTTTTGAGCAATTACCTCTTTTAAGATCGTAGTTTGAGCAATTATCTCAAATAGAGGAAAAGTTATACTTTTTAAATATATGAACATGAGATATATATTATTGGGAGTCGTATTGATGTAACGACCTGTTTAGTCGTTGTGAGCAGCAGATTTTATTTCTGGAAAAACTGTCTGAGTCGACGGAATCCACGACGGACCGTCATGGGCACGACGGACCGTCGAGGGGGTCTCGTTCCAAAACACTTAGAATTCTGAAATTTGGATACTGAAATCGACTCTCTGAACTTCGTGACCAAATGGCAGGACGGACCGTCGTGGGCACGACGGACCGTCACACATCTTCCACAGAAATTAAGTCTCTGAACTCTGTGACGGACCTGCAGGACGGACCGTCGCAGGCACGACGGGCCGTCACAGGCTGCGTAAACCCAGACTGGGTCAGATTTCTGTTACATATTACATATTTTAAGGGGCGTTTTGGACTATTCCTGCTATAATTATAAATTTAGTGGGTTAATATTAATAACTCAATTACTTGGGGGTTAAAGGAGGTAACCTTGGAATAATTAGTGGGTTATTTTTATCATCTTTTATACTTAATTACATGTTAATTAGGGTAAAATAAAAAGGGTTGAATAAGAAAAATAGAAAGAACAAGAGAGGGAGAATCGATCAAGAGAGAGAGGAACGAAGAGGATAGCAAAGCTTTGGGGAATTTGCTTGCTTGATCATGAATCTTCTGTGGAGGTAGGTTATGGTTTTTATGCTATTCGTAGTAAACTCTTAATAGCGAATGATGTGTTGGGGTAGATTATAAAACCTTCTATATGCTTAATTGTGTGCTTACATGATGTGATTATATAATTGTGATGAATAAGCATGATGAGGCTATTGAATCTCTAATCCTAAATTCACTTTGTTAATGATGATGCCTTGGTATAAAAGAAGGCTTGATGAACTAAAGTAATGAGATTGATGATGCCTTGGTATAAAAGAAGGCTTGATGAACTAAAGTAATGATATTAGTGGGGCGGGTGTCACGAACCGACATGTAGAATTAGGGGATCGGGTGTCACGAATCGACACGTAGAATTAGGGGATCGGGTGTCACGAACCGACACGTAGAATTAGGGGATCGGGTGTCACGAACCGACACGTAGAATTAGGGGATCGGGTGTCACGAACCGACACGTAGAATAAGGGGATCGGGTGTCACGAACCGACACGTAGAATTAGGGGATCGGAGTGTCACGTTCCGACACATAGAATTAGGGGATCGAGTGTCACGAACCGACACGTAGAATTAGGGGATCGGGTGTCACGAACCGACACGTAGAATTAGGGGATCGGAGTGTCACGTTCCGACACATAGAATTAGGGGATCGGAGTGTCACGTTCTGACACATAGTAGTAGGGGAGCGGAGTGTCACGTACCGACACAAAAGGAATAAAGATAATGAATCTTGAAATATGATAATATACTCAATCTAATGAACCTAATTCCCAAATGAGTATGGTATTGAGGCTTGAGTCCTCATGGGTGAACTTGGTGGTACTTATTAATGATTATAGTACTTGTTGTTGCAACATGTTGAGTATTGTAGTTGATTTATGATATTATCTGATATATACTGTTTTCTATTTTGAGTTGGCCGATGATACCTACTCAGTACTTGTGCCTTGTACTGACCCCTACTTGTATTTGTTTTCTTGATTATTTGTGGAGTGCAGCAAACGTGCCGTCGTCTTTAACCCAACTGCAACTCTAGCCAGTCTTTATTACACCGGATTTCAGGGTGAGCTAATGCTTCTAGCTTGGACTGGATCATCCTCTTCATGTCTTGATGCCTTGAACTTCCGGCATGGACTAGCTTTTTACTTATTTTAGCTTCTTAGATACTCTTAGATTAGTAATTTGAGGATAGATGTTCTTGTGATGATGACTTCCATATTTTGGGGATAATAATAGTTGTTGAGTTTTTAGAAGTTATTTAATTGATTTTCATTAATGAGTTTAAGTCTTCCGCATTATATTCTGTTATTACATTGAAATGTTGGGTTTTGTATTGGTTGGTTCGCTCACATAGGAGGGTAAGTGTGGGTGCCAGTCGCGGCTCGGTTTTGGGTCGTGACAAACTTGGTATCAGAGCATTAGGTTCGTTGGTCTCATCACACAAGAACGAGTCTAGTAGAGTCTTAAGGGACGGTAGGGGGACGCCTTTACTTTTCTTTGAGAGGCTATAAGACTTTAGGAAAATTCCATTCTTTCATTCTTTCTTTCGTGCTATTAATTGGATCCAATTGGTATCTTGGTGATACAAATTGGTGTCTGACCATCTTCACTCTATTTCGCGGATGGTTAGAACTAGAGCAACAGCGTCGCCAACACCAACACCAACACCGGCAAGACGAGATGCAACTGAGCCAGCCACTGGGGCTGTAGCTCGAGGAGGATTAGTGGCAAGAAGCCGTGGTAGAGGTCGCGGGAGGACGTCCTCTAGAGGAATAGGACAAGCACCTGGCCCATCTAGTACTAGGGCGGTGACTCCTCCACCGACTGAGGAAGTAGTAAGAGAGGGTGAGGAAGGGGAAAGTGAGCAGTGCAGAATGAGCAATTACCACCCCAACCTACCCCAGAGATGATTAATCAGGTTCTTGCTTATCTTAGCGGGTTATCTGATCAGGGCCAGACACCTCCAGTGTTTTCTGCACCAGCACCTCAGGTTCCGGAGGTACAACATGCAGCTACTGTGGCTCCCCGCATGGATGCCTCATTGGAAATAGGCACGTTTCCTCGTCTGACTACAGGGCCTATAATGACAAATGATCAGCATGAACTTTTCAGTAAGTTCTTAAAATTGAAACCTCCAGTCTTCAAGGGTGCTGAAACTGAGGATGCCTACGATTTTCTGGTTGACTATCATGAGCTACTACACAAGATGGGTATAGTAGAACGGTTTGGTGTTGAGTTTGTGACTTATCAGTTTCAAGGGAACGCCAAAATGTGGTGGCGGTCACATGTTGAGTGTCAACCAACAGAGGCACCACCTATGACTTGGGCATCATTCTCTAGCTTGTTTATGGAGAAGTATATCCCCCGGACTTTGAGGGATAGGAAAAGAGATGAGTTCTTGAGCCTAGAGCAAGGTAGGATGTCGGTTACTGCATATGAGACTAAGTTTTGTGCATTATCCAGGTATGCCACCCAACTTTGTTTCAGTCCACAAGAGCGGATTCGCCGTTTTGTGAAGGGGTTGAGGTCAGAATTGCGGATTTCAGCCTTACAGGTAGCGGCTACGGAAAAATCCTTTCAAGAAGTGGTAGACTTCGTGATAGAGGTGGAAGGAGTGAAGCCAGATGACTTCACCACGGCATCGACATAAAAAAGGTTTTGAAAGGGAGGTGGGTTTAATGGTTCTCACTCTAGAGGACAGGGTTCAAGAGGTTACTCAGTCCGACCAATTCAGTCTTCACTACAGACTGTAGTTGGGGGTCCACCTCAGACCGGTCAACATTTCTCTGAGGTTGGAGGTTATTCCCAGACTTCGTCATTCTCACAGAGACTGATGCTTGAATCCAGAGAGTGTTATGGATGTGGGGAGCAACACTTATGTAGATTTGGTTATCCTAGAAATGGTCGACTTCGATGTAATTCTGGGTATGACTTGGCTTTCTCCAAATTTTGCAATCTTGGATTGTAATGCTAAAAATGTGACGTTAGCCAAGCCTGGGACAGATCCGTTAGTGTGGGAGGGTGACTACACTTCCACTCTGGTTCGCATCATCTCCTTTCTTCGTGCTAAGAGAATGGTTAGTAAGGGGTGTTTAGCTTTCTTGGCACATCTCAGGAATGACAATACCCAAGTACCTTCAATTGAGTCGGTTTTGGTAGTCCGTGAGTTTCTGGATGTGTTCCCTGCAGATCTTCCTGGTATGCCACCGGATAGTTAAAGGACCAACTTCAAGAGTTAAGAGAGTTAAAGGACCAACTTCAAGAGTTGTTGAGCAAAGGCTTCATTAGACCAAATGCATCTCCTTGGGGTGCTCCGGTGTTATTTGTGAAGAAGAAGGATGGGAGTTTTCGGATGTGCATAGACTACCGGCAGTTGAACAAGGTAACTATTAAGAACAAGTATCCCATTCCTCGCATTGATGACTTGTTCGATCAGTTACAAGGTGCTTGTGTCTTCTCTAAGATTGACTTGAGATCCGGTTATTATCAATTGAAAATACGGGCAACGGATGTGCCAAAGACTGCTTTTCGGACCAGGTATGGGCATTACGAATTTGTAGTGATGTCTTTTGGTCTTACGAATTCCCTTGCTGCTTTCATGAGCTTGATGAACGGGATTTTTAAGCCATATTTGGATCTCTTTGTGATCGTATTCATTGATGATATACTGATATACTCCAAGAGTAAGAAGGAACATGAGGAGCATTTGAGAATTGTGTTGGAAGTATTAAGGGAGAAAAGGCTTTATGCCAAATTCTCCAAGTGTGAGTTTTGGCTAGATTCAGTGTCCTTCTTGGGGCACGTGGTTTCTAAGGATGGAGTGATGGTGGATCCTTCTAAGATTGAGACAGTGAAGAATTGGGTAAGACCTACTAATGTGTCAGAAATAAGGAGCTTTGTTGGTTTAGCTAGCTATTACCGTCGATTTGTCAAGGGATTCTCTTCTATTGATTCCCAATTGACGAACTTGGCCAAGCAGAATGTTCCATTTGTATGGTCGGATGAATGTGAGGAAAGCTTTCAGAAACTCAAGACCTTGTTGACTACTGCACCAATTCTTACCTTGCCAGTAGAGGGTAATAACTTCATCGTTTATTGTGATGCATCCTATTCTGGTTTGGGTGCAGTGCTAATGCAAGAGAAGAATGTGATTGCTTATGCTTCGAGGAAATTAAAGGTGCATGAACGTAACTATCTGACCCATGATTTGGAGTTGGCCGCAGTAGTATTTGCATTAAAGCAATGGAGGCACTATTTATATGGGGTTAAGTGTGAAGTCTATACGGATCATCGTAGCCTACAATATGTCTTTACTCAGAAAGATTTGAATTTGAGACAGAGGAGATGGATGGAACTACTGAAGGACTACGATATCACTATCTTGTATCATCCGGGAAAAGCTAATGTTGTGGTAGATGCTTTAAGTAGAAAGGCAGGAAGTATGGGAAGTCTAGCTCACTTGTAAGTTTCTAGACGTCCGTTGGCTAGAGAAATACAAAACTTGGCTAATGACTTTATGAGGTTAGAAGTAAATGAGAAGGGAGGATTTTTGGCTTGTGTGGAGGCGAGATCTTCTTTTCTTGACAAGATCAAGGGAAAACAGTTTGATAATGAGAAACTAAGCCGAACTCGGGATATGGTGTTGCGAGGAGAGGCTAAAGAGGCGATAATTGATGAGGAAGGTGTTTTGAGGATTAAGGGAAGGGTATGTGTGCCCCGTGTTGATGATTTGATCCACACTATTCTTATAGAGGCTCATAGTTCCGGATATTCTATACATCCTGGTGCAACCAAGATGTACCGTGACCTAAAGCAACACTTTTGGTGGAGTAGAATGAAGCGCGACATTGTTGATTTTGTTGCCAAATGTCCAAATTGTCAACAAGTAAAGTATGAACACCAGAGGCCCGGAGGAACACTTCAGAGAATGCCCATTCCTGAATGGAAGTGGGAGAGAATCGCAATGGATTTCGTGGTTGGTCTTCCAAAGACATTGGGAAAGTTTGATTCTATTTGGGTAATTGTGGACAGATTAACTAAGTCTGCTCACTTCATTCCGGTCAAGGTGACCTACAATGCAGAGAAGTTAGCCAAAATCTATATCTCAGAAATCGTTCGATTGCATAGAGTTCCACTTTCCATCATATCAGATAGAGGTACGCAGTTTACTTCTATGTTTTGGAGAACATTGCATGCTGAATTAGGTACTAGGTTGGATCTTAGTACTGCATTTCACCCTCAGACCGATGTCAGTCTGAGCGAACGATTCAAGTGTTGGAGGATATGCTTCGTGCATGTGTGATGGAATTTGGTGGTCATTGGGATAACTTCTTACCCTTAGCGGAGTTTTCATACAATAATAGCTATCACTCAAGTATTGATATGGCTCCATTCGAAGCATTGTATGGGAGGAGATGTAGGTCTCCCATTGGTTGGTTTGATGCATTTGAGGTTAGACCTTGGGGTACTGACCTTTTGAGGGATTCATTAGAGAAAGTGAAATCTATTCAAGAAAAGCTTTTAGCGACGCAAAGTAGGCAAAGGAATATGCAGATCGAAAGGTTAGAGACTTGGAGTTTATGGAGGGTGAGCAAGTCTTGCTAAAGGTTTCGCCCATGAAAGGGGTGATGCGGTTTGGTAAAAGAGGTAAGCTAAGCCCAAGGTATATTGGACCATTTGAAGTACTTAAGCGGGTTGAGGAGGTGGCTTATGAATTAGTCTTGCCTCCAGGACTGTCAGGAGTGCATCCGGTATTTCATGTGTCTATGTTGAAAAGATACCATGGGGATGGAAACTACATCATTCGTTGGGATTCGGTTCTGCTTGATGAAAATTTGTCTTATGGGGAGGAGCCTGTTGCCATTCTAGATAGAGAAATTCGCAAGTTGAGACCGAGGGAGATTGCATCCATCAAAGTTCAATGGAAGAATCGACCAGTTGAAGAGGACACTTGGGAGAAGGAGGCTGATATGCAAGAAAGATACCCACACCTGTTTACAGATTCAGGTACTCCTTTTCGCCCTTGTTTTTCTTCTTGTGATTGTTCGAGGACGAATGATGGGTAAATTGGTATCTATTGTAACGACCTGTTTAGTCGTTTTGAGCAGCAGATTTTATTTCTGGAAAAACTGTCTGAGTCAACGGAATCCACGACGAACCGTCATGGGTAGGACGGACCGTCGAGGGGGTCTCGTTCCAAAACACTTAGAATACTGAAATTTGGGTACTGAAATCGACTCTCTGAACTTCGTGACGGAATGGCAGGACGGACCGTCGTGGGCACGACGGACCGTCACACATCTTCCACAGAAATTAAGTCTCTGAACTGTGACGGACCTGCAGGACGGACCGTCGCAGGCACGACGGGCCGTCACAGGCTGCGTAAACCCAGACTGGGTCGATTTCTGTTACATATTACATTTTTAAGGGGCGTTTTGGACTATTCCTGCTATAATTATAAATTTAGTGGGTTAATATTAATAACTCAATTACTTGGGGTTAAAGGAGGTAACCTTGGAATAATTAGTGGGTTATTTTTATCATCTTTTATACTTAATTACATGTTAATTAGGGTAAAAGAAAAAGGGTTGAATAAGAAAAATAGAAAGAACAAGAGAGGGAGAATCGATCAAGAGAGAGAGAGGAACGAAGAGGATAGCAAAGCTTTGGGGAATTTGCTTGCTTGATCACGAATCTTCGGTGGAGGTAGGTTATGGTTTTTATGCTATTCGTAGTAAACTCTTAATAGCGAATGATATGTGTTGGGTAGTATTATAAAACCTTCTATATGCTTAATTGTGTGCTTACATGATGTGATTATATAATTGTAATGAATAAGCATGATGAGGCTATTGAATCTCTAATCCTAAATTCACTTTGTTAATGATGATGCCTTGGTATAAAAGAAGGCTTGATGAACTAAAGTAATGAGATTGATGATGCCTTGGTATAAAAGAAGGCTTGATGAACTAAAGTAATGATATTAGTGGGGCGGGTGTCACGAACCGACACGTAGAATTAGGGGATCAGGTGTCACGAACTGACACGTAGAATTAGGGGATCGGGTGTCACGAACCGACACGTAGAATTAGGGGATCGGGTGTCACGAACCGACACGTAGAATAAGGGGATCGGGTGTCACGAACTGACACGTAGAATTAGGGGATCGGAGTGTCACGTTCCGACACATAGAATTAGGGGATCGGGTGTCACGAACCGACACATAGAATTAGGGGATCGGGTGTCACGAACCGACACATAGAATTAGGGGATCGGAGTGTCACGTTCCGACACATAGAATTAGGGGATCGGAGTGTCACGTTCCGACACATAGAATTAGGGGATCGGAGTGTCACGTTCCGACACATAGTAGTAGGGGAGCGGAGTGTCACGTACCGACACAAAAGGAATAAAGATAATGAATCTTGAAATATGATAATATACTCAATCTAATGAACCTAATTCCCAAATGAGTATGGTATTGAGGCTTGAGTCCTCATGGGTGAACTTGGTGGTACTTATTAATGATTATAGTACTTGTTGTTGCAACATGTTGAGTATTGTAGTTGATTTATGATATTATCTGATATATACTGTTTTCTATTTTGAGTTGGCCGATGATACCTACTCAGTACTTGTGCCTTGTACTGACCCCTACTTGTATTTGTTTTCTTGATTATTTGTGGAGTGCAGCAAACGTGCCGTCGTCTTCAACTCAACCGCAACTCTAGCCAGTCTTCATTACACCGGATTTCAGGGTGAGCTAATGCTTCTAGCTTGGACTGGATCATCCTCTTCATGTCTTGATGCCTTGAACTTCCGGCATGGACTAGCTTTTTACTTATTTTAGATTCTTAGATACTCTTAGATTAGTAATTTGAGGATAGATGTTCTTGTGATGATGACTTCCAGATTTTGGGGATAATAGTAGTTGTTGAGCTTTTAGAAGTTATTTAATTGATTTTCATTAATGAGTTTAAGTCTTCCGCATTATATTCTGTTATTACATTGAAATGTTGGGTTTTGTATTGGTTGGTTCGCTCACATAGGAGGGTAAGTGTGGGTGCCAGTCGCGGCTCGATTTTGGGTCGTGACAATTGAGCACCGATATGAGAATGAGTTGAGACAAGTCAAAATTCTCATAAATCATGTATGCCAACATGCATAAAGGTTCATACTTTTTATAAGATTCCTATTGCTTTTAAGCATACCTTAGTGAATCCACTTAATTGAGGATGTCCTATGCACCGGTAAGTAAAGGACAATTCTGACAGCATGGACGAGACAATGTATAATCACGTAGCTTATAGTGATAGTTTTCGGTTGAAGAAACTCTCAAATAAGAGTAAAAAATTTATTATTGTATTCTTATACATTTTGAGTTCTTATCTATCGTGTACAAAGCTTTATATATTGCACCTTATTAGCATTTCTTAGCATTCATATTGAGTTGAGTATTTTTAAGTTGAGTTGAGTTGAGACGAGGTGATTCTTTCTTTCTTTTTATTAGTTCAAGCCTTACATGCTCATACATTCAATAAGATGACGACATTCAACCTACATCATTTTATGATGCATTTGCAGGAGCTAATAGTCGTCAACAGGCGCATCATAGATACCACTTGCTATTCGGGTTAGCTTTGGTGAGCTTCCTTACTTCTGAAGGGTTCCACATTTTCTTTTCAGTTTGTTAGGATATTGTGGGTCTTGTCCCAATATACTTCTGTAATAGTAGAGAATTAATAGTTAGACAAAGTTGAGTAGTTTTTAGTATTTACCTTCTTATGAGTTGTTTTACAAACTATAGTTTATCTATTGAGTATTGTTCAGACTTTTTGAAGTAGAGTATTTGAGTTTAACGATTTTAATCTAGTTTTAAACTTATGTATGCTTGAGTTAGTTTTCTACTTATAGTCAACCAGGAAGAGAATTCTCTTAGGGATCAACAATGCTTCTCGAGTGTAGGTTACGTCCATGGTGTAGATTCGGATCGTGACAAACTTGCCCGAGAGTTTATATGGATTCACCAAGATCTTGTTTGACATTGTTGTTGGGAGATCAAAAGTGTTTGTTTTTTTTTTTTTGCGAAAAAAATACTTTTAGAAAAGTTTAGTGTTTGACGAATTCTCAAAATTGCTTTAAAATGAAAAAACAGTTTTTTTGTTGCAGGGAAGAAGCTAAAAAATTTTGCTCCTTAAAGAAAACAGAAGTAGATACTTTCTTGAAGACTAAAATATCCCTCTCATATATACATATTTATCAATAGATCTCTTATTAATTAATTAACATATCTCATAAATTTGTTTAAGTTTCATATAAGGATTTTATTTTTTATTTTTGTATAATAATTTTTGCTTTTATTTTATGTTTATATATTATTATTATTATTATTATTATTATTATTATTATTATTTTATATATTATTTTGCTTTTATTTTACAGAATCAAAGATAAATATAATAATAATATTTTTGTAGGATTAAAAATCTGAAGGACATTATTTATTTATGCGGTGAATTTTTTGTATATAGTGCTTGAATTTGTATGATATTAATTGAACATTTGAATATTTATATTTAAATAAAATAAATTATAATAGATATTTAAAATAATTGCTCTCTATAAAATAATTTAATACTAAAATTACATTGATATGTATTCTTTCTCGTATTTTAACTCTTAATAGTATTTTTTAAAAAAAAATTGTCAAATACGATTTGCTTATTAAAGCATTTCCAAATAAATTAGCCGTTATTTTCAAAAGCATTTTTCTGAAAAGTCACTTTAAAAAAATGCTTCTAAAAATTTGTTATTTTTAGCATAGGTTCTAAGTTAAAATTCATAAGTTAAAATTTTTAACTTAAAAGCCCTTAAATAAACAAATTCAAATAAACTCTAAATCAAAAGTTTGTAAATTTTTAAGTTTTCTTTGCTTCTCGACTCTCACGTATTTTTCACATAAACTTTTGGAGTGAAACAATTTTATAAGAGAAAAAAAATCTGAAATATATTTAAATTTTAATTGAAGTTATTGTAAAAATATCGACTTTGGAAATGACTCCCCCCCCCCCCTTTCCATATTGTTTTATAGTGTATTTTAAAGGTATATATGTACTTACGTGGAAATCATAAAATATTGTATCATTATAAATATTAATATATCCACGTGAGCACATATATACCTTTAAAATAAACTTTTAAATAGTACAGGAGTGTAATACGTCCTCCATAAAATTTTGTATCGCAACAACAATTCGACCTAAGTTGAAGTATTTTTTAGACCCTTTTTCCATTCTATGAATAAATAAAGTGTGAAAATTAGGTCATAATTTTAAGGGATTACCTATGCCTTTTTCCCTATAAAATTGGTGGGGGAAATGATCCAAGAGCCTGTTTGGCTCAGCTTAAAAGCTGGTCAAACTGACTTAAAAGCTGGTTTTTGACTTATTTAGCTATTTGGCAATACCCAAAATAACTTATTTTAAGTTAAAAAAAACTTATTTTAAGCCAAAAGTTAAAAGCTGGGGTAGGGGTGCTTTTTTTTTTTTGAGCTTATAAGTTGTTTTAAGTTGACCACATTTTTACCTTTTTGCCCTTAATATTTTTATACAATCTCCAAATTACCCACATAACCCTAACATCTCTTTCTTCTATTTTTCCCTTTTCACGTGTGGATGATAAACAATTACGATTACTAATGAATGAAAATAAAATAAATCTTAAATCTTTCAAGTGATCTATTCAAATTATATATTATTAAAATGTAAAATAAGTTGCACATATAACTTAAATAAAAATTTATATTCCTCTTATAAATAATTTGTGATAATAAAGAAATATGTGAATGATAGACAATTATTATTACCTATGGATGAAACTAAAATAAAATCTTAAATCGTTCTTTAATCTATTCAAATTATATATCTTTAAAATCTATAATAAGTTTATATTCCTCGTATAAATAATTTGTGATGAGAAAGAAATATGTGAATGATAGCAAAATATAATTATTTATGGCTGTAAAATATAAATTAATTAATTTTTATTATGTTAACAACTTTTAAGGGTATTTCAGACATTTTGATTTAAAAAGTTGTTTATCAGCACTTATTTGCCAAACACATCGACAACTTTTTTTTTAACTTCAGCACTTTTATCCAAACGCATAACTGCTTATTTTAAAAATAAGTTTCAGCACTTTCAAAAGTACTTTTTTAAAGCTGCTTTTATTAAGCCCATCCAAACGGGCCCTAAAATACCTCTTAATTTTGTCATTAGAATTGATATATCATTGTTATAAAATTAACTCATATATATCAATTGTTACAAAAATGTCTTATATATACTCATGTCGTTACCAAATTGCCTCATATATACCTTTTTATCTAACAAAAGTGGAAAAATTAATTTTTTTATTTTTATTTTTTTTAAAATCATGTTCGTATATATGTTCCTTTTCGCACATGTTCTTTTAAAAGACATAATTTTTATCGAAAAGTCAATTACACGCTTATTAAAAGTAAATTATTTTACCCCCTAAAACTGACGTGACAAAAAAAATAAAATCAGCATGTTGGTAAAAAAAAGAAGGTTAGACGTTTTATTTCCCACCCACCCCATATATGTTCTTCTTCACACCCAGCCCATTGTCTTTTTCTTCTTTGTTCTTATTTTCATCACATTTTTATTTTTTATCACAAATTTTAAAGCACAATTATTTTTTAATTTATAATTAGATTCATTCTTATAGATTTGTTAGTGAATAAATGTATTTTATTTAGAAAAGTTTCGATTGATTATAGAAGTTTTATGGATTTAATGATGATGAGTGACGGGTGGCAAAGATTACAAGAGGTAATTGCAGGTTGTGAAGAAGAAAAATCATTGATAATGGTGATGGTGATATTTGGTGTTGGATGACAAAAGAAGAAGAATCGAAAGTGATATAGTGATGATGAAGAACAAAATCAATAAAGAAGGTGATCGGATATAATTTTTTTAATGAAATAGGTGAGATTTAATGATGAAAAAGACATAATTATTAGAGGATTAAAATAATTAATTTAATTAATTCAAATAAAAATAATTAGCAAAAAAAATAATTAATAAAAATAAAAAATTAAAATTTATAATATGGGTGTTAATATAGAACTGATACAAAGCACCTTTTGGCAGCACTGATATAACAACAAATGTAATAAACCACCGTATACCCACTCGAATTATTAATAATAAAATATATAAACTTTTTTTCTCCCCAAATTGTTAGATTGAGACATCCAGATAGAGTGCAAGATGAGTCATCCTTATGGAATATCATATTAATTACTCTCTTTCATTCGAAATTATTTTCATTATTTTTATTTTTAGAGTTATATTATAAAAACTTTTATTAATATTTTAAGATATTTTTTTTTCATTATATTAATATTTACAAAATTAATTTATAATATTTTTTTTGTAATTTTAAAATATCTAATTTCTATTATTTAAAATATTGAAGTAATATAATTTAATTTTATCTTTAAAAATTAATTAAATTAACTTTTAATAGATGTAACATGACAATCAATTCCGAATGGAAGGAGTATTAAATATGAATCTTATCCTTACATGTCACCCTTCCCTTTTTCTTTATTTCAAGTCTACCCTCTTCATTAAATAAAATACTCCTATCCCTATGTACGTACGTAATACGACCCTAAAACAACATTATTATGAGTTAACATCACTAATTTCAAACCCTAGTAGGTCACCACATAACATGTCATGTCACTCGATTATTCTTTTTTTAACGATAATTATTGACATAATATTATTTAATAAATAATAAATAATAAATAATAAAGATAGTGTTATGATATTATTTTAAAAAAATATGTTAGATAATGAATAGTATTTATTAATAATGATAAAATAGATACAAAAGATAAATTATGTCTTGATTTTTTTATATTTGACAAGTATTATTAGACAACTTTTTTTAATATAGTCAATAACTATTCTTGGATGGAGAAAGTATTTCTCTTCTCTTTAAATTATACTCCCTCCATTCACTTTTACATTCCGCTTATTTGTAAAGTAAATTTTTTCGTTTTACTGATTACTTTTGACATATAAAAAAATAATAACTTATTTCCATATTTGATTTTGATATTAAGTATTTATTTTTTAAATTATATTCAAAAAATCATTTAATAAGAATAATTTGATAAAATATTTATATTATTAATTATTTTTAATGTGGATAAAAAGTGAAGTGAATAGAGTTGGTATTTTCTTCGGTTAAATTTTTAATAAAATCTTATAATATTTTAAGTTTTTTGTTATTGTAACTTATTCTAACAATATATGTTGGCCCGGACTTCCACGAGGGCAGTAGTAGGGAATCTTGACAATGATCAAACCTTTTTGCCATAAATAAAATTTAAAGAGTGAGTTAAAAATAATTTTTAAATATTTTAAATTATTAATTATTATAATTTCTAGCGTACATTTTTATAAAATAGAGTATATTGTTATAAAATCAAACTCATAAGAATATAATCATAAAGAGAAGAAGACAAAAGAAATGGATAGAAGAAGGGAAATTTTCTTCTTATTCAAGTATACGTAAGTTTCATCTGTATGTCATACAATAATGAATGAACAATCCTATTTATAGAGTGAGAAATCACTCCAAAAGTCACCATATTAAGTATCATAATAAATAGATACATTCTTATTCAAAAAAGTTCATGAATCTAGTGAATATAAATGGTTGTTCATGTACCAACCTTATGGACTATCCACTCATTCAATGAATTTATAACACTCCCCCTTGGATGTCCATAGATAATGTGCATCGTTAAAACCTTACTAGAAAAAACCCTGTGGGAAAAAATTCTAGTGAAGGAAAAAGAGTACACATATCTTTTGATACACACTATTTGTTGCCTCATTAAAAACCTTGCCAGGAAAACCCAGTGGGAAAAAACCTCGGTCAAGGAAAAAAGAGTGCAACACGTATTATACTCCCCCTGATTAAAACATCACTTAATTTCTTGTGATGATGTCTCCAATCTTCGTACATTGTGGTTGGTATATTCTTTTTCAAAGAAAAACCACACATTTCTTGAATATGGTGTGTCATTTATCTCAACCAGACGATCTTTCGACTTGCTTCATGGAGGACTTTTATTTTTGCATAGAAACATTTGCTTCATTGATCGTCAGGATATTATTGTGTCTCCACATGAAAAGAAATAGCGTGTTTAAGATCGTGCTTTATGCGGATCAGATAAATATTCTGCATCTCCATAAACAAGCAATTTTGTCTTGAATTCCTCGGAATAGAATAAACCCATAATTATGGTCCTTCGAGGATATTCAATCATGTGCTCAACACCATTTCACTGTCCTTTTATCGGGGAGAAACTGAATCTTGCCAGTAAATTAACTGCAAAATAAAAATCTTGTCAAATATTGTTAGTAAGATGCACTAGTGCCCTGATTGCACCAAGATATAGAGTTTCATCACCAAGAAACTCTTCATCCTTCTTTTGAGATCAAACTGAATCATCATTTATGTCAAGTGATCTCATAATCATTGGGGTACTCAATGAATGCGATTTATCTATATAAAATTGCATCAAAACTTTTCAGTGTATGTGCACTGTTAGACAAATATTTCATTTGTCAAATTATCAATCTGTAGGTCAAGACAAAATTTTGTCTTACCAAGACCTTTTTATAAAAATACAAGGACAATTAGGGTCATTCTTTTGTACCCTTTTCTTCCTTGACTATTTCAATCCATATAAGGATTCTTGAAGCTTTATTGAAAAAGTTTCTTTCAAACTCTTATATGCTTCAGACACCTCGATTGTTTCAAGGATTTTCAAATAACCTTCATTGTCTAGCTAGACATTACATTATTCATTACATGCATTCAAGTTTTTCATATGTTGTCAGATCAAAACAAACCTCATTGCATCCACCAAAGGAGAAAACATCTCCAATAATGTCAGGATTTTTGCGATAAACCTTTATGCCCCAAGGCACAAACCGTATTTGATATCTTACGGTTATACTATCGCATAATAATTTATTTGTACCCCACTGACATTATACCTTAATTTATGGACCACCAGTCCAAAATTTCACTTTTCTAAGTGAAACAAAATATACTTGAATTGTGCATTTTACTTGGCCAACCATTTATCTGTCCACACTATATGACAAATTTAAATTCAAGATCCTCGTCACAATGTATATCAATGAGCGCTACCTCATATCAAAGATACCGTCGACGGTTATTTGATATCGATTCCAACAAGACATAACTTATCGAGATCTCTTCATTTTTCATGATTTCAGGTAGCTGAACCTTTTTCAAGATTTTATGAAGTGTTATGTTAATGTGCTCTTTTATAGCACTTGCCTCATTATCATGACCATATTGATCATTTGCTCTTTCCTTCTTCAAGGAATTTTATATTTGGAATCGATTGGTCTATTACGCTTCCGGCGTATTATAAACTCTGTCCTTCAAGGACTTCATACTGGAGCATTTGCAGCTGAATTATATCATAGGGTCAGTGCATTCATCTGGCAACTGATTTGCAACATTATGCAACTGAATTATCCCTTGAACTTTAAGTTCACTAATTTATTTAACGAGGATTTAGATAATTCATAATTAACCTCACACATAATTTTCAGCTGTCAATCATTTTTCCCCCGAATGTTAGAAAATCTAACATTCATTCCAACCTTATTTGGAAGTTCATTTTTGTGCGTGGTGGAGCAATTAAAATCATAACCGCACATTCAACATTTAGATGAAAATTATATGGTTCCTGACCATGAACCAATTTTAATGGGAAAACCTTGTTGGTTTGATGCATACATGTGTTGCTACATGTTAAATAAAATTATCTCATACCAAATCTTATTTGGGAGTTTTGTTCTCATAACCATGATTTAGCTATAATTGGAGGCACACAATTTCTGCTAAATCAACCAACATTATCAATATAATTTCATAGTTTGGAACTGTGCTCTTAATTTTAGCAATTTGAGCAAACAACAACATTACAAAAACCAATTTGTAAGTTGACAACAAAATACATATGACCATCGCATAGATGCATCAATCATATAGTTGCAAATGATCAACATGACAGGTGAACGGGCCCATATTCACCCTTTTATATTTTCCAAAATTTTTAGGGGATTACAATCCCAACCTTAGCTGGTACAATGATCATTTTATCAAGAGAACAAGCAACACAAGAGAATTCTTGAAGAATCTTTATTTCTTCATCATATAAATCACCTGAATTCTCAATCACGTTTGCATCACATTTAATCGGAATGGTCAACCAGTCATGCCAACTGATCTTTATTTTAGTACACTTATAATTTACTTTTACATGTGATTTCATCAGCATGTACATGTTTGTATAGAACAAACAAGAGGAAAAGTGGGGTAATCTTTTACATAAACATTTATAACCTTTTTCGGTTGTCGTGATTTATAGTCTCAATATTTATTTTCAATTCATCCGAAACTTAAAAAGTTTCTTTTGAGACTTACTACAACCCAATATTATTCCTCTGATAATAGCACAACTCGTTAGAGCTTGCAATTAATTTTGTGTACTATCACATATTGCATGACACCATCCCTATGGTGAGCATCTTCTTCAAGGAGGAAATTATATTATTATTATCATGATCAAAATCATTACGAGCAAGACGTCTTTCTTGCTTTACTTTTGTAGCACCATAGGTACACAACCAATGACAAATTTGTATTGCCACACAATAATGACCACAATCTTTATAGGCAAGAACTATTTCTTTCTTTTGCCCTTTCGGTAGTTCACAATAAACATACCATAGTGACATATAAAACGTACAATACAATTAGCCATTTCTGCCAAATAAAATTTATTTCCTCTCAAATCTCCTGTCGAGATGAGAAATGACAGATACCATTTTTTCTCAAACCTTCAATAGAGGTGAGTTGTGGCATATATCCAACCTATAATGATTTTATCACATCTGGATCCATTCTCTTATAGAATGGTCGAGTATTCACGTTACTCATCACAAGTCACATTCTCTTCAAGGAATGAACTAATTATTTATATGTACTTCATAAATTTGCATTATAAGTACATTGTCATGGCTTTAAAATTCATCATATTTCCATGACACACCTCTACATCACTTTGAAAGATCAAGTATACCATCACTTTATCTTCTTGTATCATGATAGAGGATTTATAAACTTGTCAAATTATTGTGTTGACAATATTCACAAGTCTAATGACCTTTCATACCATTTTGATAATAAAAATTGCCTTCACATTTTGAAGGACTATTTGAAGAACTCATAGTGTTCTTCCTTTTATCATTGCCACAAAGATGACTATTATAATTTTGTCCCTCCACGCCCTTATTCATATCATTAATTATTTGTCATCTTTCAGACTAATCATTCACTGCTACCAAATTCATATGATTGAATGGAGCAAGTCAACAGGCGGATTTCAGAGTTATCACATGTTCCTACCACATTCTTTTCAAGGAATGGAGCAAATTCAATATGATGAATTTCAAGACATTTCATCAAAAATATATATTTTTCTTAGTCATCATTTTATCATCGCTATGGTGCATTGGCTCAAACCTAATGTCTTACCCATATAAGGTGTGTTACACCATAATTCTATGGGACTTGAACCAATCACGGTGCATCAAAACTCTAATTGATGTCTTACCCTTTTGGTGCGATAGAACTTGAATCTATCGTCTTATCCTCAAATATTTTTCATGATGGTGCATCCGGACTTTAACCTGATGTCTTACCCTTTTGGTGCGATGAAACTTGAATCCATCGTCTTACCCTTAACCAACGGTATAATAAACCGAAGTACAACATGATTTATTCTTTGAGACTTTCAAAACAATCAAAATAATATTCAAACTCATGCTATTAAAATTTTGTACCTTCTTCCATTTAAGAAGTTTTGTATAGCATGTCATATTCAACCAATAGTAGTATATGTTTTCGGTTCCTGATAATTGTTAGTGACTGAATACTATTTTATTCTAAATCACAAAATATTTTAGAAAATACATACCTGATTTTATGCATATAATACTTTTATCGTCATAACGAGATCAACCAAAATATGAGCTAAAGAAAAACAAGAACTCACTCTCAATTAGATAGAGACTCGTGCTGATAACGTGTTATAAATTAAACTCATAAGAATATAATCATAAAGAGAAGAAGACAAAAGAAATAGATAGATTAAGGGGAATTTTCTTCTTATTCAAGTATATGTAAGTCTCATCTGTATGTCATACAATAGTGAATGAACAATCCTATTTATAGAGTGAGAAATCACTCCAAAAGTCACCATATTAAGTATCATAATAAATAGATACATTCTTATCCAAAAAGGTTCATGAATCTAGTGAATATGAATGGTTGTTCATGTACCAACCTTATGGATTATCCACTCATTCAATGAATTTATAACATATATAATATTTTTTAATCATAATATATGTGGTGTTGATAGAGAAATAATTTTTATATTATTTTTAAATATTTTAAAATAGTTAATTATTATAATTTACAGCGTACATCTTTAAAAAATAGAATATATAACATTTCTTTTATTATAATTTATGTAGTGTTGACAGACTTTCTTGAGAAACAATTTTTATATTATTTTTAAATATTTAAAATTGTAATGATGAGTTGTGTGTTTCTAAAAAGTTGTTTAAACTTTCTAGGGGATATATTACAAATGTCACTGTTACTACTCCACTATTTTATGCAAATATTAGATGAAAAAATAAGTTAATTCTCTTCGCCGACATGATAAAGTGAGTCGAGCCCACAAAGTTCAACAATAAAAGTATAAATCTTTGATGGGGCATACGAGTCATTATTATATGTAAATATTCCTTTTTTTTAATTTCATTTAATAAAGAAATAATACACTTGTAAAGTAGGATGATCTATAAGTTTAAGGAGAAAAAAAGTAAAATAAGCTTGGTTATCGGTAAAATAAATTCATATTTTTGTAATTCGTTCAATTTATTCATATTTAATGGGTTAAGTGAGTGACTTTTTACATGGATAAAATACGGGTTGATTCCATATTTAATCCATAGAAATATGGATAATAAATACGGGTAAAACATGAATTAATCAAATAATTTAAGCTTCTAACTTTTATTCATTCAAAATTCATGATATTACTATCTCTTCCTTTTTATGTTCTTTTATAAAACTAATTATTTGAAGTCTTTGGCCCTCCAAAAATATCTATTTTAAATGTACATTTTTTTTGTTAATTATATTTTTCTTATTTATTTAATTTTATATTGGATAATAAATAATAGTTAGTGTAATATAAGCAAATCATGTACTAGTACTGACATTGCTTAAAGTGCATTAAGCATGTTGTAGGGTGTGTTTGGTATGAAGGAAAACATTTCATCCCTACCCTCTGTCACGACCGGGGGAGCACCCCCTAGAAGTAACACGACTTGGCCTCTCGGAGATCTTGTACAAGCTCTTAAACATCTTTGATTGAATAGACATAGAAATTTAGCGGAAAATTTAAAACTTTTCATAGCACAACATATGTTAGAACATCAATTTATATATTTATGTAAAAGTATCATAAGTATATAGTTAGACTCTAAGTCTCTTTTGCCATCTTAGACTCAACATCAATAGAGTAGAATAGGGACACGACCCTTGACAACATAAAATAATAATCTAAGCTATTACATAAACTTAAAGAACATCTTGACATAGGCAATCCATGAATAATAAGGATCCCTTTCTTTGAACTTGGGAGAGCTATCCAAGCTCTTCACTTAGGATACATCCTCTAGCAATCACCACCTACACTTTGTGTAAAAGATGAAGAAGAATGGTATTAGTACAAAAATGCACTAAGTATGACAACCATGCAAACATACAATCAAAGAGGACATTTAGTTAGAAATCATGCATCCTGTCTTTCTAGAAAACTTCATGAACATTGACACAATAACCACATTATAGTTCACATACATAACATAGAAATGAGTACTATTCATAATAACACATGAAGCGATTTATCACATTTTGAGGCACATTCAATACATATAACACATTATCTCTCTTTTACCTTAACTTCTCTTCTTAAGCAACCCTCAAGTGGTACTTAGTAGAATGTATCACCTTAAGGTCACCGAAGATGGTCTTTCATAAATATGCTTCATCAACACAACCACATATATTCATAAAGTCATGAGCACATCATAGGACATAACCCTCACATTAGGGTCATCATCTAAGACAACCCCCAAGTAACACTAGTGAGTTGTGTAGGTAGCATCCCATAATACTACTTCACCAAGTGTTCCCTAAGAAGTCACCCTAAACTTGGGCACATCACATTCCATAACATACTACACATTCATTTAACCTTATACATAAGACCGACATACTCATTAATGGTCACTAAGAACTTTTTCATTTATTACTTCTTAGAGATGACTCATTTAGTTCATATTATAGGTAAACCACCCTCATAACCTTTCACAAGTCTACTTGTGCAATGTACACATGGAATTCCATACCCCCACATATACCGAGAAAACTTATGTAGGAGCCATAAGGCAATTCACATGCATGATCATAATTCATGTCTTATTATGGCAAAGTTACTTTAACATGCTTTCATACAAATCATACATAACATAAGTCTTTATTTCATAAGAGGCTCCAATCCTATCCTTTCTTGAAGTCCACTAGTGCAATCCATGGGTAGGGTCCATAGTCCTACTCATACTAAGTAAACTTCTCAAGGAGTTATGATTAGAGTTCATATTCATATCTTAATTCATTTCTTAACTTTCAGGAGACATATCCATAACCGACATAGACTATATGATCTACATGAAATCAAGTGTCGTATAAACCCACAACAAAAAAGGCGTTCTACTTGCAAAGGTAGAACCTACATAATAACTACGCATTTATGACCGTCACAAGCTTCGTAACCCCTTTTAAACATTTTTAAGCCTTTATTAAGATTAATTCATAAAGTAGGCTTTATGACTTGCTCCCTAATACATCTTATAACTCAAAGGTTTCTAAGATGAGAATGTCCTTTCATCATAGAACCTATATTATGTGAGAATGTTCTATCACATAATTCTACCATTTATTTCATGTGTGTGCTGATATACCATTGTTTCACGGTATTATTAATACTTTTTCCTTAAGTTTAGTGTGTCCAAAAGCCTTTTTGTGCTAGTTTTTATATAAGTTTCTCTTTGTTTTGCAGGAAATCTGTCCAAAGTTGAATGCGGAGATTTTGAGCGAAGAAATGCAGAAGAGACCACCTACGCAGCTTATGACGGTCCGTCGTGCTTGTGACGGTTCGTAGGTGGCAGCGTAGTAAAGCTGCTGAAGGAAGATGGGGAAGTCTGACCAAGTGTGGGGTTACGAAGCTTGTGACGGTCCGTCGTGGCTATGACGGTCCGTCCTGCAGGTTCGTCGTGAAGTTCAGAGAAGTGATCCAGTACCCAGATTCTAAGAGTTGAAGTGTTTTGGAACGAAGACCCTCGACGGACCGTTGTGCCTATGACGGTCTGTCATACTTGCCGTCGAGGGAATGAAGAGAGCAGCAGAAGAAATTGCACAAGTATGGGACGACGGAGTCCATGACGGTCCGTTGTGACCACGACGGTCCATCGCGAGGTCCGTCGACCCAGCCGCGTTTTGGCAGATTTCCAGCAATTAGAATCCTTGTTTAATTAGGTTTTTGTTTTTATAAATAGTTCAAAAAACCTCGTTTTTGAGGTTAGACACCAGATAAGTAGATAACAGATAGTTAGACACCAGATATTTAGACTCCGTGTTGTTAGACTCTATTAGATTAGACATCATATTCTTAGACTTTGTGTATTAGTGTTGGATTTTGAGATTCTTGCAAGTGAATTTTGGAGATTAAGCAAGCAAACTTTTGGATTTTACTCTTTCTCATTGAAGTAAGTATGAATTCTTATCTACTATATTTGAATATTGTGTTTATGGCTATGAGTAACTAAACTCCATAACTAGAGTTGTGGGAACCATAGGCAAATAATGAGATAAACCTTAACTAAAATAACAATTCTAGAATAGTGTCTTGCATGTATTAATAATTCTTTCGCTTAGAACTCTTTTTAACGGATGGCCAACGTTAGAACTCGCCTTAATGCTACTTGCCGGACCAAGGAGGTAGATAATAGGAAAAGAATTGTTAACATAGATTTAGTGTATACTATCTAATAGGCTAGTATTTATTGGTACGAGGTAATAACTTAGTCAAATATCGAATACGATGCTTAATATGAGGTAAGGATAAGGGTTAGGATAGAAACACACGTAGCCGGACCAAGGTGCGGAGTGAGATTTTCTAGATGCCGGACCAAGGATTTAGAAATACATAACTTATCACTTTGCATGCAAGATACTAGGAAAGAATTGTTATAGTTAGAGTTATCAAGTCATGAACCTGTGGGGAACACGTAAACCCTAGTTACTTTGATTAATTGATTAAAATCCAATATTCAAAGTTGTTAAGTGTCTCTGTCAAGTTTGTTAATTAATTTTACTCATTTAGAAATAGACACCCCCCTTTATTGTTTTTACTTTCCAAGAAAGTCATTGACCAAACAATAGTAATAACAGGTTGAAGTTAAGTCTAGACTATTTTCCTCCTGGGAACGATCCCAACCTCACTAGTTGGGTTATTTACTTTACATGACCGCTTTACTTCTTATTCGAGAAGTAAGTTTGAGCGTATCAAATTTTGGCGCCGCTGCCGGGGAATCTAGCTTTTAGTTTAACTTGAACTTATTACTTTAGTTTAGTTGATATTTTCTTGATTTTACTTTGTTTTATTGTTTTTGATTTCTTTTCAGAACTATCCTCCTTGTATGTCAAATACACGGAGAGGAAGAGAAACCTTGTTTCCCTACGATCACGAGTTGGAACGTACACTGCGCAATATGAATCGAAACTTGGGAATAAATGATGATGATCCGAACCAGAACATCCCAGCTCCGGTTGATGTTCATGGTCAGATGTTACCCGATGCTCCGGGTGAACATCAACAGAGGGGACAAAATCCCGCTCCACGGCCCCAAGCATACTACAGAGGGTATGATAAAATAGCAGACTCGGATGGGCCACTTGTCTTGCCCCCTCTACCCACATGCCACACTTTTGTGGTAACTAGTATCCTGATGCAAATGCTCACTGCCAGAGGTTTGTTTTCAGGGCTACCTTCTGAGGATCCACATGCCCATATAGCTAAGGTAAGGGTAGTGTGTAAAAGTTGTGTAGGGAGGCCTGATTTGGATTTAGATGTAATAGGTATCAGAGTGTTTCCTCTCTCACTGACGGGAGAGGCTGCTATATGGTTCACTGAGCTCCCATACAACTCAATCTTCACTTGGAACCAACTAAGGATGTCTTCTTAGCACGCTACTATCCGGTCTCCAAGAAATTAAACCACAAAGACAGAGTGAACAACTTTGTGGCACTACCAGGAGAGTCAGTTAGTAGTTCTTGGGGATAGATTCACCTCATTCTTGAGAAGTGTTCCAAATCACCATATAGATGATGAATCACTGAAGGAATACTTTTATCGGGGACAGGATGATAACAATAAAGCGGTGTTGGACACTATAGCAGGTGGATCTTATGGGGAGTGTCCTTATGCTCAGATTGCTGAAAAATTAGAGAAAATCTCCCGGAATAACAAATCTTAGAGTACTAGGAAGTCTGATATAGGGAGAAACACCTTCGCAGTACAATCCACTCACAACCCAGCCACAGATGAGATTTTGTGAAGAAATGGCTCAGATGAGAACTGAGCTTGGGTTGGTACTAAAACATGTCACAGGGGGTGCAGAAAAGATAAATGAAGTTAACTACTTGGCTAAGCCACCACCTCCTAATGATGAGTGTTATTATGCGGAGGACACTTATGCAGTAAATGAGCAGACGGGGGGTTTTCCGACCAAGCGCCCAAGGCTCAAATCAGGATAATTGGCGCCAAGGTCAAGGTAACCAAGGTCGGAACTATGGTAACTACAATTGTGAGGGTCATTATGTCCGAGATGGAAACTACAACCGCGACAACAACTTTAACAAGGGTAACTATGCTAATAGAAACGACAGGAATGGGCCCTATGTCCCTCCTCAAAATCGTGAAGTTACTCCTAGGGATGGTGGAGATAGTATGGCGCGAGTTGAGGATATGTTGCACAAAATGATGAGGAGGTTCGACGCTAGTGATGAACACATTAAAGAGTTGAGGTGTGATTTAGCTAGTATTAGGAAAAAAGTTGATACACATGCAATTTCGATTAAGCAGATCGAGTTGCAAATGGCCCAATTATCTGCGACCGTGAACACATGGCAACCGGGCACTCTTCTTAGCAACACTGTCCAAAATCCAAAGAATGATGCGCACTGTATGGCAATCACTACTCAGGGTGGTAAGAAAACCATTGACCGACTATACCATCTACTGAGGAAAATGTGAGAAAGGATAATGATAATGTGGTAAAGGGTAGTGGTGAAACAAAGGAAAGTAATGGAAAAGATGCAGAAGTACCTATCAAGGTAATTCCCATGCCTAGGCCACCACCACCCTTCCCTCAGATATTAGTGAAAAAGACCAAGGATGGTAAATACCGGCGTTTCATAACAATGTTGAAGCAACTTTCTATCAATGTCCCTTTGGTAGAAGCTCTAGAACAAATGTCTGGTCATGCCAAATTTATGAAAAATCTAGTCACCAAGAAAAGATCAGTCACTTTCGAGGATGATGATAGACTGCAGCATTGTAGTGCTATTGCTACAAGATCCCTCGTACAAAAGAAAGAAGATCCTGGTGCGTTCACTATTCCTTGTACAGTTGGGTCATTACATTTTGCGAAAGCATTATGTGATCTGGGGGCAAGCATAAATCTCATGCCCCTCTCGATTTACAAGAAATTGGATTTGGGGCATCCAAAACCCACTGCGATGCGGCTACTGATGGCTGATCGGACAGTGAAACGGCCCATAGGGATACTCCATGATGTGCTAGTAAAAGTGGATCATTCATCTTTCCAGCTGATTTTGTTATTCTTGATTGTGAGGTCGATTTTGAAGTGCCTATTATTCTTGGGAGGCCATTCCTTGCTACAGGTAGAGCATTAGTTGATATGGAGAAGGGACAGATGACATTTCGGTTGAATAATGAAGAAGCGACCTTCAACATTTGTAGGACCATGAGGCAGAGTGGTGAGATCCAATCGGTATCTGCCATATCCCACAAAGAAAAGATGAATAAGGAGACTGAATAGAAAAATGCAAAACAAGAGTTTACGGTTGGGGATTTGGTGCTTGTAGACAGTTCTGGGGTGCCTTGTCTTCCGGGCAAGCTCAAGTCCAAATGGACTGGCCCTTACTTGATTACCCAAGTATTCCCTCATGGAGCAGTTGAGTTAAAAGCCAAGGAGGGAGTGCGGCTTAAGAGGAATAGAGATAGAATAAAACTCTATTTTGGGCATAAAGCATCGGGGAATGAAGTGATAGAGGCATACCATCTTGATGAAGTCTAAGTATTCAAGTGTCCCCAGTCGTGCCGCGACATTAAATCAGGCGCTTGTTGGGAGGCAACCCAATACTTATTGTCTTTTTAGTAATGGTAGCATTTTTCTACTAATGGGTTTTTAAATTTGCAGGCACATCACCAGGAAATTCTGCAGAAAATTACTCTGCAGAAGTCACTGACGGACACATCGACAGACCGTTGCGCCTGCGACGGACCGTCGTATGCATCCGTCGTACCAGGTAAGTTTTTCTGTTATTTTGAAACTAGGGCACACACGACGGAACCAACGACGGGTCGTCACAACTGCGACAGACCATCTTCGGGGAACCGTCACGTGATTAATGAGTTATACCCGACCCGACCCGGCTGGACCCTTTTTCAAAATCAGACCGTTTAAACCCCCCAACCCCTCATTTCACCCCATTCCTTCTTTATTCCTCTCATCTCCCCTCTCTTTTCAACTTCCACATTCCCTTCCACCGATCATTGCCCCCTAAAATTCTCCAAATCCCCAAAAGTGTTAATCTACTAGTCGGAACTGCTGCTGTGGGTGTCTGCCTGGCCACCGAGTCCTTGTCTAGTTGTTTTTCTCCATTTCTAAGGTATGTGTCTATAATTTTTACTCATTTATCTTGTATTTTTGTTTATTAGTTAGTATTAGCTTAGTTCTTCGTCGTATGTTGTTTCCTTTATATGATTCTGTCTAACATAGTTTCACAATGCTCGAAATTGCCATGTTGACAACCCTAGCCATAGGTGCTATTGCATTGCTAGTTTCCTAGGTAGTTGGGATAGACAAATGTGGGTCCGAAACACTACAAGCTTTCGGCGATGCATAGGGTACCCCAGTTCTATCACTGTTAGTCAGAATGAGACCCCGATGACGGACCGTCGTACCCATGACGGACCGTCGTAGGGTCCGTTCCAAAATCCCTAGCACCCTGTCCCAACGGACACATGTGACGGACTGCACAACCGTTCTGGTTGTCAGAGACCCTGTTTCTAAGGGTCTCTCATTTTTCCAAGTGTCCTTCAACGGACACATGTGACGGACCGTCATACCCTCGACGGTCCGTCCTGCACGACCGTGATGACGGTCAGAGACCCCTCTGCTAAGGGTCTCCATATTTTCTTCAAGTGTCCTACGACGGACATCTACGACAGACCGTCGTACCTAAGATGGTCCGTCCTGCACATACCGTCATTCAAGTCAGAGACTCTCCATCAGGGTTCTCTATATATACATAGTCTAAGTAAAACACGACGGACCTCACGACGGTCCGTCATAGTCACGACGAGCCGTCACCAGGCCCTTCGTGTGTCACTGTTCCTCGAGGAGTCGTACCCAAATGTTTTGACCCTTAACATGTCTATTAGGATACTAGGGTAAAATTTACTATTTTTAGTCTCCACATAAAACACATAAAAACAAGACAAACATACAAGGACACACTAGCACACAAAAAACTAGTTTTCGAACGTCTTGGTCGTCCTTTGACGTTTGACTCCCAAACTCTTTTAAAAGACTATTACAAGCTGTTAAACACTTTATTAACATGTTATTAAATCTTTAAGTCACATGTCAGGCTCTAGATACCTTAGTTAATTTTGAGGGTCTTAACACCCTCGACCCCTCTCCCCCCTCCTACCGGCCCCCCTCCCCCGACCAAAAAAATTAAGTTTATTTTAAAAATATTTTGAACTTCAAAATTTCAATTTTAAACTCCTATCCTTGACCCCCACCCCTCCCCCCTCCCCCCCAAAAAAATTTTAGTTTGTTTTAAAAAAATATTTTCAACTTTAATTTTTTTTACCCCAACCCTCGATCCCTCTCCCCTCCCTTCGCCAGCCCCCCCTCCCCCGAAAAAAAATTAAGTATTTTTTTTCATTTTGATGAAACAATACAACTAAATGAAGCATTCTCATCATATTTCATCTAAAAAAAGACTAAAATATTTTTCCATGCTGAATGATCTAATGCTTGAATGAGGTTGAAAAAATGTTCAAGCGGTCGAATCAATTTACAATCAACGTGATGATAATGAAGAGTTTTTTTCTACTACATGCGGGAAAATATTTTAAATATATTTTTAACAATCCTGCTGCTTTATCCTTCAAAACAAAATCAATTTTCAACCCATGCTTACACTAACACATGGGCTCCAACTTTCAGTCCATGCAATCTTTTAAGCTCCAGCTCTACTTTTAACTCATGCATCTTAATTTTAACGCATGAGCTCTACTTTTAACTCATGCATCTTAATTTTAATGCATGAGATCCAGTTTCAACTCATGCATATTACATTTAACGCATGATCTCCATTTCCAACTTTGTTCATAAAGTTTAATACATGACTCCAATTTTTTAACCCGTATAAATTTTTAAATCATGGTGAACAACAATGATAAATGAAGATTGTGTGAAAAAGAAGATCAAGATAATTTTGCCAGAAATTTCAAGCCAAAAGTGGAGATGTGTTAGGGTTTTGTCATGATTTTCTTACCTTATTTGAAGTTTATTTTTTCCTAAAAGAAAAGACAAACATTACCATAAATGTTTTTACTTTTAATGAAAGGAAAACAAAATTTTCTTGCATGTATTAGGTTTATTTTTTCATTAAATGAAAAGTTTGGAACTCTATATATTGTAGACCCCTCTTCTCACAAAAAAAACATTATAGAATCCACAATAAAGTTGTTTAAGAGTCTTGTTTGTGGAGAGATTTTCTCCTAAACATATTTATGTTTTTAAAATATTCGTTTTCAATATGTAGGTTGTTTAACCTAACCATATCAATAATATATCTTTACGATACTTTTATTTTGCCGTCTAATTTATCAAAATACGATTTGTAATTGTAAGATTTTGCGTGAAACCCTATTCACTTTCATACCCATTAAGTGATCCTCATAAGTGTTGATATTATATTCTTAATTGACAATTTGATAATTTTTATGATTATTATAACCGAATTTACTCTATTATTGCAAAGAAATTTTTAAAACATTGCTGAGTAAGTATGATACCGACAAGGCTGGAGAGAATAAATGTCACGACCCAAATCGGGGACGCGACTGGCACCCACATTTACCCTCCTATGTGAGCGAACCAACCCATCTAAACCTTAACATTTCAATTCATATCAACAGAAAATAATGCGGAAGACTTAACTCATTAATAAAAACAATTCAAAACTATTATTATTATCCCCAAAATCTGGAAGTCATCATCACAAGAACATCTATCTCAAATTACTAAACTAGGAATGTCTAAGAACAAAAATAACTAAAAAGCTAGTCCATGCCGGAAGTTCAAGGCATCAAGTCCTTGAAGAAGAAGACCCAGTCCAAGCTAGAAGCATTAGCTCACCCTGAAGATCCGTGTGACGAAGACTGGCTTTATTTACTGCTGAGTTGAAGTTGACGGAACGTTTGCTGCATTCCACAATAACAAAGAAGAAAACATAAAAGTAGGGGGTCAGTACAACCACAAGTACTGAGTAGATATCATCGGCTAACTCAAAATAGGGAACAGTATATATCAATAATAATGTAAATCAACTACAATACTCAACATGTAGCAACAACAATATTAATTCATCAATAAATATAACCGAGTTCACACATGAGGACTCAAGCCCCAATATCATACTCATTTGGGAATTAAGTTCATTAGATTGAGTATATTCATTATCTTTCAAGATTCATTATCTTTCTTCCTCTTGTGTCGGTACGTGACACTCCGCTCCTCTAATTCTATCCTGGTGCCGGAACGTGGCACTCCGATCCTCATACTTCTCCTATCTATCCTACCGGAACACCCGATCCTTATATATTCTATCCTGGTGTCGGAACGTGACACTCCGATCCTCATATTCTATCCTGGTGTCGGAACGTGACACTCCGATCCTCATATTCATTCTATCCGGTACCGGAACGTGGCACCCGATCCATATTCTATCCTTGGTGGGTCGGAACGTGACACTCCCTCGATCCTCATATTCATTCTATCCTGGTACCGGAACGTGGCACCCGATCCCCTAATTCATCAAGCCTTCCTTTACACTAAGGCATCATCATTCTCATTATATAATTTATCAAGCCTTCTTTCATACTAAGGCATCATCAATCTTATTATATAATATATCAAGCGAATTAGGGTTATTTCAAGATTTGGGATTCAATAGCCTCATCATGCTTTGTTAATTCATCACAATTTCATGATCATCATTCATGCAAGCATAGAATTTAAGCACATAGCACGGTTTACAATACTATCAACACATAACATTCACTATTAAGAGTTCACTACGAATATCGTAACATAACCATAACCTACCTCCACCGAAGAATTGGAATCAACAAGAAATCTCCCAAGCTTTGTTATTCCTCTTCCCTCTTCGATCGTCAATAATACTCTCTCAATCGTGTCTCTCTTTTCTCTCTTTTCTCTCTTGTTCTTTCTCTTTTGTTTTATTCAAACCCTCCTTCTCTTACCCTAATTAACATATAATTAAGTGTAAAAGAGGACAATAAAACCCACTAATTAACTTAAGGTTACCTCTTTTAACCCCCAAGTAATTAGACTTATTAATATTAACCCTCAATCTTTATAATTAAGGAAAGAATAGTCCAAAACGACCCTTAAAACGTGTAGAGGAATCCTATTCTGACTGGGATCTGCGTGACCTGTGACGGGCCGTCGTGCCTGCGACGGTCCGTCACGGTGGTCATCGCAACCTCCCCAGATTCCAGGTGGGCTGTGACGGCCCGTCACACCCTGTGACGGTCCGTCCTGCACCTCCGTCCTGACGGTCAGAAACTCGTTTCTTATACCAAATTCTCAAAAGTTGAAGTGTTTTGCAACGGAAACTCACGACGGTTCGTCGTGGATGTGACGGCACGTCCTGCAAGTCCGTCACAATTTACAGAGAGTCGATTTTCAGTATCCAATTTCAGAATTCTAAGTGTCATGGAACGAAATCTCCGCGACGGGCCGTCGTGACTACGACGGTCCGTCGTGACACCCGTCGTCCCAGCCAGTTTTCCCAGAATTACAGTCTGCTGCTTAAAACGACTAAACAGGTCGTTACAATAGATACCAATTTACCCATCGTTCGTCCCCGAACGATCAAAAGAAGGAAAACAATGGCAAAAAGGAGTACCTGAATCTGTAAACAGCTGTGGGTATTTTCTTTGGCATATCTGCCTCCTCCTTCTCCCAAGTAGCCTCTTCAACCCGGTCGATTCTTCCATTGAACTTTGATAGATGAATCTCTCTCGACCTCAACTTGCGAACTTCTCTATCTAATATAGCAACCGGTTCCTCTTCATAAGTCAAGTTCTCATCCAACAAACTGAATCCCAACGGATGATGTGTTTCCATCTCCGTGGTATCTCTTCAACATGGACACATGAAATACCGGATGCACTCCGGACAGCCCTGGGGGTAAGGCTAATTCATAAGCCACCTCCCCTATTCGCTTTAGTACCCTCGAATGGTCCAATATACCTTGGACTTAGCTTACCTCTTTTTTCCAAACCGCATCACCCCTTTCATGGGTGAAACCTTCAACAAGACTTGTTCACCTTCCATGAACTCCAAGTCTCTAACCTTTCGGTCTGCATACTCCTTTTGTCTACTTTGCGCCGCTAGAAGCTTTTCTTGAACGCGCTTCACCTTATCTAACGAATCCCTCAAGAGGTCGTACCCACCCCAAGGTCTAACCTCAAAGGCATCAAACCAACCGATGGGAGATCTACACCTCCTCCCATACAATGCTTCAAATGGAGCCATATCAATACTGGAGTGATAGCTATTATTGTATGAAAACTCTGCCAAAGGTAAGAAGCTATCCCAATGGCCACCAAACTCTATCACACATACACGAAGCATATCCTCCAACACTTGAATCGTTCGCTCAGACTGACCATCGGTCTGAGGATGAAATGCAGTACTAAGGTCCAACCTAGTACCTAATTCAACATGTAATGTCCTCCAAAACTTAGAAGTAAACTGCGTACCCCTATCTGATATGATGGAGAGTGGGACTCCATGCAACCGAACGATCTCCGAGATGTAGATCTTGGCTAACTTCTCTGCATTGTAGGTCACCTTGACAGGAATGAAGTGAGCAGACTTAGTTAACCTATCAACAATCACCCAAATGGAGTCATACTTACCCATTGTCTTTGGAAGACCAACCACGAAATCCATCGCGATTCTCTCCCACTTCCATTCAGGAATGGGCATTCTCTGAAGTGTTCCTCCGGGCCTCTGTGTTCATAATTCACTTGTTGACAATTTGGACATTTGGCAACAAACTCAACAATATCTCGCTTCATTCTATCCCACCCCACCAGAAGTGTGCTTTAGGTCGCGGTACATCTTGGATTGCACCAGGATGTATCGAATATCCGGAACTATGAGCCTCTGTCAGAATAGTGGCGATCAAATCATCGATGCGGGGTTACACATACCCTTCCCTTAATCCTCAAAAACACCTTCCCCATCGATTATTGCTTCCTTAGCCTCTCCTTGCAACACTTTATCTCGAATTCGCCTTAGTTTTCATCATCAAACTGCTTCCCCTTATTTTGTCAAGGAAGGAGGATCTTGCCTCCACACAAGCTAACAATCCTCCCTTCTCATTTACTTCTAACCTCATAAGGTCATTAGCCAAAATCTGCACTTCTCTAGCCAATGGGCGTCTAGAAGCTTGCAAATGAGCTAGACTTCCCATGCTTCCCGCCTTTCTACTCAAGGCATCTGCCACAACATTTGCCTTCCCCGGATGATACAAGATGGTGATATCGTAGTCCTTCAGTAGTTCCATCCATCTCCTTTGTCTTAAGTTCAAATCTTTCTGAGTAAAGACATACTGTAACTACGATGATCCGTGTAGATTTCGCACTTAACCCCATATAATAATGCCTCCATTGCTTCAATGCAAACACACTACCGCGGCCAATTCCAAGTCATGAGGTGGATAGTTTACGTTCATGCACTTTTAATGGTCTTGAAGCATACGCAATCACGTTCTTCTCTTGCATTAGCACTGCACCCAAACCCGTATAGGATGCATCACAATAGACAATGAAATTTTACCCTATCCACTACCACGAGCGCAAGGTGAGAGGTGGCGGTAGTCAACAAAGTCTTGAGCTTCTGAAAGCTTTCCTCACACTCATCCGACCATACAAATGGAACATTCTGCTTGGTCAAGTTCGTCAATTGGGAAGCAATAAGAGAAATCCCTTGACGAATCGGCGGGTAGTAGCTAGCTAACCCCACAAAACTCCTTATTTCTGACACATTAGTAGGCCTTACCCAGTTTTTCACCGTCTCTATCTTGGATGGATCCACCATCACTCCATCCTTAGAAACCACGTGCCCCAAGAAGGACACTGAATCTAGCCAAAACTCACACTTGGAGAATTTCGCATAAAGCTTTTCTTCCTCAACAACTCTAAACACCATTCTCAAATGCTCCTCATGTTCCTTCTTACTTTTAGAGTATTACCAATATATCATATATAAATACGATCACAAAGAGGTCCAAATATGGCTTAAAAATCCCATTCATCAAGCTCATGAAGCAGCAGGGGCATTCGTAAGACCAAAGACATTACCACAAACAAATTCATAATGCCCATACCTAGTTCGAAAAGCAGTCTTTGGCACATCCGTTGCGCGTATTTTCAATGGTGATAACGGACCTCAAGTCTATTTTGAGAAGACACAAGCACCTTGTAACTGATCGAACAAGTCATCAATGCGAGGAATGGGGTTACTTGTTCTTAATAGTTTACTTTGTTCAACTGTCGGTAATCTATGCACATTCGAAAGCTCCCATCCTTCTTCTTTACAAACAGAGCGGAGCACCCCAGGAGACGCACTTGGTCTAATGAAGCCTTTGCTCAACAACTCTTGAAGTTGTGCCTTTAACTCTCTTAACTCCGCGGGAGCCATTCTATAAGGGGGTATAGAAATGGGGCGAGTACCTGGTTCCAAATCAATGCAGAAGTCTATATCCCTATCTGGTGGCATACCAGGAAGATCTGCAAGGAACACATCCAAAAACTCACGGACTACCGAAACTTACTGACCAATTGAAGGAACTTGAGTAGTGTCATCCTTGAGATGTGCCAAGAAAGCTAACACCCCTTACTAACCATTTCTTAGCACGAAGAAAGGAGATGATACGCACCGGATTGGAAGTGTAGTCACCCTCCCACACTAACGGATCTGCCCCAGGCTGGCTAACGTCACAGTTTTAGCATTACAATCCAAAATCGCAAAATTCGGAGAAAGCCAAGTCATACCCAGAATTACATCAATCAAAGTCACCCATTTCTAAAATAACCAAATCTACATAAGTGTTGCTCCCCCCTCAAAATTCACCAAACAAGACCTATATACCCTTTCAACTATCACGACTCACCCACCGGAGTCGAAACACGAATAGGTATGTCAAGTAATTCACAACACAATTTTAGACCATTAGCAAATGATGAAGATACATATGAAAACGTGGAGCCAGGGTCAAATAATACAGATGCCATGAAATCACAAACCAAAAGATTACCTGTGATAACAGCATCAGACGCCTCCGCTTCAGATCTCCCAGGGAAAGCGTAACAATGGGCCCTATCATTCGTCGTTCCGTTGCCCCTACCATGTTGTGTAGTAGTGGCTCCGTTTTGCCCATCACCTCTGCCGTTTTGGTGACCACCATTACCTCGACCACCACGTCCTCCAGAAAAACGGACTCTACCATGACCACCCCTACCTCTAGCTAGTGGGGTTCTGTAACTCTGGTTTGGACAATACCTCTTAATGTGTCCAAACCTCCCCACATCCATAACACTCTCTCGGGGTTCATGCATAGGTCTCTCGGAGTAGTGTTGACCGTTCTGAGGTGGACCCCCAACTACAGTCTGTAGTGAAGACTGGATGGTCGAACTGAGTGACCTCCGGAGCTCTGTCCTCTAGAGTAAGAACCATTAAACTCACCTCCCCTTCGAAACCTTTTTGATGTCGATGTCGTGGTGAAGTCATCTGGTTTCACTCCTTCCACCTCTATCACAAAGTCTACCACCTCTTGGAAGGATGTTGCCGTTGCCAAGCTACCTGTAAGCTGAAATCCGCAACTCTGACCTCAACCCCTTCACAAAACGGCGAATCCGTTCTTGTGGACTGAAACAAAGTTGGGTGGCATATCTGGACAGTGCGCGAATTTAGCCTCATATGCGTTAACTGTCATCCTTCCTTGCTCGAGACTCAAGAACTCATACCTTTTCTATCTCTCAGAGTCCTTGGGATGTACTTCTCCATAAACAGAGTAGAGAATTATTCCCAAGTCTAGGTGGTGCCTCTGTTGGTTGACACTCAACATGTGACGCCACCACATTTTGGCGTTCCCTTGAACTGATAGCTCACGAACTCAACGCCAAATCAGTTCTCTATCCCCATCTTGTGTAGTAGCTCATGACAATCACCAGAAAATCATAAGCATCCTCAGATTCTGCACCCTTGAAGACTGGGGGTTTCAATTTCAAGAACTTACTGAAAAGTTCATGCTGATCGTTTGTCATAATAGGCCCAGTAGTCAGACGTGGAAATGTGCCTATCCCCAATGTTGCATCCATGCGGGGAGCCATAGTAGCCGCATGTCGTACCTCTGAAATCGGAGGTGTTGGTGCAGAAACCACTGGAGGTGCCCGACCCTGATCGGATAACCCGCTAAGATAAGCAAGTACCTGGTTGATCATCTCTGGGGTAGGTTTGGGTGGCATTTCCTCTCATTCTGCCCTTGTTCAGTTTCCCCTTCCTCCACCTCTCTTACCTACCTCCTCAGTCGGTGGAGGAGTCACCACGCCCTAGCATCAGATGGGTTAGGTGCTCGTCCTCTTCCTCTAGGGACGTCCTCCCACGACCTCTACCACGGCCTCTCTTGCCGCTGCTCTTCTCTCGAGCCACAGCCCCAGTGGCTGGCTCATTCGTTTCTTGTCTTTCCGTTGTTGCTGCTGGTGCGGTCGTTGCTCTAGTTCTAACCATCTGCGAAATAGAATGAAGATGGTCAGATACCAATTTGTATCACCTATATACCAATTGGACTCAAGTAGTAGCACGAAAGAAGAATGAAAGAATGGAATTTTCCTAAAGTCTTATAGCTTCTCAAAGAAAAGTAAAGGCGTCCCCCTACCGTTCCTTAAGACTCTACTAGACTCGTTCTTGTGTGATGAGACCAATGAACCTAATGCTCTGATACCAAGTTTGTCACGACCCAAATCGGGGACGCGACTGGCACCCACATTTACCCTCCTATGTGAGCGAACCAACCCATCTAAACCTTAACATTTCAATTCATATCAACAGAAAATAATGCGGAAGACTTAACTCATTAATAAAAACAATTCAAAACTATTATTATTATCCCCAAAATCTGGAAGTCATCATCACAAGAACATCTATCTCAAATTACTAAACTAGGAATGTCTAAGAACAAAAATAACTAAAAAGCTAGTCCATGCCGGAAGTTCAAGGCATAAAACTTGAAGAAGAAGACCCAGTCCAAGCTAGAAGCATTAGCTCACCCTGAAGATCCGGTGTGACGAAGACTGGCTTGATTTACTGCTGAGTTGAAGTTGACGGAACGTTTGCTGCATTCCACAAATAACAAAGAAGAAAACATAAAAGTAGGGGGTCAGTACAACCACAAGTACTGAGTAGATATCATCGGCTAACTCAAAATAGGGAACAGTATATATCAATAATAATGTAAATCAACTACAATACTCAACATGTAGCAACAACAATATTAATTCATCAATAAATACACCGAGTTCACACATGAGGACTCAAGCCCCAATACCATACTCATTTGGAATTAAATTCATTAGATTGAGTATATTCATTATCTTTCAAGATTCATTATCTTTCTTCCTCTTGTGTCGGTACGTGACACTCCGCTCCTCTAATTCTATCCTGGTGCCGGAACGTGGCACTCCGATCCTCATATACTATCCTGGTACCGGAACACCCGATCCTTATATATTCTATCCTGGTGTCGGAACGTGACACTCCGATCCTCATATTCTATCCTGGTGTCGGAACGTGACACTCCGATCCTCATATTCATTCTATCCTGGTACCGGAACGTGGCACCCGATCCATATTCTATCCTGGTGTCGGAACGTGACACTCCGATCCTCATATTCATTCTATCCTGGTACCGGAACGTGGCACCCGATCCCCTAATTCATCAAGCCTTCCTTTACACTAAGGCATCATCATTCTCATTATATAATTATCAAGCCTTCTTTCATACTAAGGCATCATCAATCTTATTATATAATATATCAAGCGAATTAGGGTTATTTCAAGATTTGGGATTCAATAGCCTCATCATGCTTTGTTAATTCATCACAATTTCATAATCATCATTCATGCAAGCATACAATTTAAGCACATAGCAGGGTTTACAATACTATCAACACATAACATTCACTATTAAGAATTCACTACGAATATCGTAACATAACCATAACCTACCTCCACCGAAGAATTGGAATCAACAAGAAATCTCCCAAGCTTTGTTATTCCTCTTCCCTCTTCGATCGATCAATACTCTCTCAATTCGTGTCTCTCTTTTCTCTCTTGTTTCTTTCTTTTTGTTTTATTCAAACCCTCCTTCTCTTACCCTAATTAACATATAATTAAGTGTAAAAGAGGATAATAAAACCACTAATTAACTTAAGGTTACCTCTTTTAACCCCCCGTAATTAGACTTATTAATATTAACCCTCAATCTTTATAATTAAGGAAAGAATAGTCCAAAACGACCCTTAAAACGTGTAGAGGAATCCTATTCTGACTGGGATCTGCGTGACCTGTGACGGGCCGTCGTGCCTGCGACGGTCCGTCACGGTGGTCGTCGCAACCTCCCTAGATTCCAGGTGGGCTGTGACGGCCCGTCACACCTGTGACGGTCCGTCCTGCACCACCGTCCTGATGGTCAGAAACTCGTTTCTTATACCAAATTCTCAAAAGTTGAAGTGTTTTGCAACGGAAACTCACGACGGTTCGTCGTGGATGTGACGGCACGTCCTGCAGGTCCGTCACAATTTACAGAGAGTCGATTTTCAGTATCCAATTTCAGAATTCTAAGTGTCATGGAACGAAATCTCCGCGACGGGCCGTCGTGACTACGATGGTCCGTCGTGACACCCGTCGTCCCAGCCAGTTTTCCCAGAATTACAGTCTGCTGCTTAAAACGACTAAACAGGTCGTTACAATAAATATGCGGCTAGTAGATATTTTTATTTTCAAATAGTGGACAGTAAATCAGTGTTAGACCAAGATCAAGACTTTATAATGATTGTTGGAGAGCTCAGGTTCAAGGAGGTAAAAGTTGGAGATAACCATATTGTTTGTGGCACAGTAGATAAATTTCCACCTTTTCGTGAGGAATTTCAAAAAACTATGCGCCACAAATAAAACAAAACCTCTCTTGAAACCTTGATAAAGAAAATCCACATGGAAGTAGATGCAATGGGCCAAGATGCACTTTACAAACAGAAGAGAGCAACATCACAAACGAAGGTAAATTTAATTACTTCAAATAATGATATTCCTGGATCTCACAAAAATACTTCTTTGAAGCCTATGAAGAAAAAAATAAGATAAATAATGGTAACTCTCTTAAGAAAAATAATGGTGGAAATAACCAAGCACAAAATCAACAAGTTCAAGATAAAGGATCGTGCTTTGTTTGTGGCAAGAGGGGCATATTACTCGATTATGTAGATTCCGGAAACGTGGTCCTAACCCTCAGGTAGGTGTTATCAAAGAACCTTTTGTGGAAATGATTACTAATAAACTCTCAATTACATCTCATCCAATTCTAGGTACAGACGATTGTTAATATAAAACCAAACGAAAGAGGTTGGGTCGAACCCACATGGAGAGATACGAGTTTGAATTTAGTTATGAAGTCACAAATATGATCTAGTCAATAATTGGAAAAAAAATCTCGAATTAAATTTGATAAATGAAAGAGGTGACAAAAAATGTCAGATCGGGGGATTGGTTTGTGAATTATGAACTAAAACAAGTGCAAAAATAAGGTAATAAACAATTAAGAGAAGCATTCTCGAGATGTGATTGATTAAAGACTAATTTCACTATATAGGTAATTGCAATTTATTAAAGATTGCTAAATCTAGTAGATAGGTTAGACTATAGATGCAATATCTTTCTCTCGAACAACTATTGCGATTCAACTGAGCTCTCTCAAACCTCGACAGGCTTAACAATATAAAAAGTCCAAAACCTTAATTTATCTACTCTCTCAAGCTACATAGGTAGAATCACATTTATGATTCACTCTCTGAACTGAAGCCACATCAACCTAATAACTAGAATAATTAATCAAAAACATTGGTTCTAAAATCTTGTTCTCAAGCAAGCCCAGAACTCTAAGTTAGAATTGCATTTGCAACTAAAATTCGTAAATTAATACACAACTAACGATTAAATCCACTACAATTTAGCATTTAACCAATAAATAATATTACCCATAAGCTAATTTAGACAATAATTGTCATGCCTTGAGAGCACCCCCTAGATGTGATATGGCGTACTTAACCCCGAAGGGGTTGCATACAAGCACTTAGCATAACCATAACATAAAATCATAAAAAATGGGAGAATTTAAAACTTTCGTTTTACATTGAGTCAAAAATCATTTTATAAAAGCGATAGTCTTTCTAATATCATTGTCTCGAACCATCTAACAATAACATAAATAAATATCTTGAGGTGCAACCCATATAAAGTCTTAGAACATAAGAAAAAGACATAATTGAAGCGTAAGGGGTTTGTCAACATAAGATGTAAACATAAGAGACAATAACATAATCATAAGATAAGCATCATAATATCACAAGTCAACATAAGACGTAATCATAAGTTCATATTCAACCCTTAGTCTTTCATATTCAAGTGAACCACTTCATATGCCACCTTTAAGCATACTTGTTCAAGGCCAAGTTAGCATGCAATAATACTACCTAATCTAAGTACATCTTTTTGGTCATTGTTTATCATAGTCCACCCTCCTATTTAAGCCTAGGTTTTCATGCCATAAGAGCACTACACCCCTAAGTAGCCTTAAGTCACAATTGTGTAATGCATGTGGGGCATCCCATAATACCACACACACTAAACATATCTTGAAGTCACCCTATTAATATTTACCATTTCTAGGTGTCACTATAGACCTACTTCATATTGACAAAGAACTATCAACCTAAGTCAATCATATCATAGAAGGCAACTATAGTAACTATCCAAGCTAGGCATACATAACATAAGAAAAAACTTCATAAGTAGCTTCAAGTCATACTTGTGCCATGTATGAATGACATCCCATACTACCATTCACATTAAGTACTCCTTTAGGCTAAGTTACTCAATGCTAACTATGTTTTATTCTACTCTATCAAAGACAAGCATACTACCATGCTACACCTAACTACTATGGAAAACATCATATCATACAATCCAAGCTATCATAGGATAGTTACAGGTACACCAACCTAGCCACCACGTAACCACTCATTAAGATGAAAGCTATCCTTAGGGGAGTATAAATTCTCAACCCTAAGCTATCCCTAAGAGAGTATAATGTCTCAATCCTAAGCTACCATGAAAGGTCTTGGCCTAACCAAATTGAGCTATCTTTAAGGCACTCTATCCATGCTACTTCAAGATACCCCTAGGAGAGTATCGATCCTCAATCCTAGGCTACCATGCCTATACTAATGCAAGTGTCATGACCAAAATCTAGACCCCAGACGAGACTGGCGTCGTTAAACTCTCAAAGGCCGCAGACAAGCCTACATACGTCATTTTTACTTCATCTAGGTTAATTTTAGCAGAAAATTTGAACTTTTTATTTTCTTATTTCATGATAAACATTTTGAACTTAACATCATAGGCGTTCACAAATCAACCATCTAATATAGAGATAATAAAATGAAAGAAATAATTCAGCATTGCATTAAAAGAATTTTGCCAAAACGACACCAATACAAAGTCTGGAATAAAAGTGGAAAGAAACACTAGTGGAACATGCTCTACTACCTAAAGCCAACATCTAAGCTAGATAATAATAATAGACAGTCTCAAAAGCATGAGAGCCTACCAAGTCCGGATGAAAGCCCTACGTCCGGATAGCTGCATCGTCGTACTGTAAGATCTAACGTCCACCTGTGCCTGCACCTAAAAGTAGATATTTGTATGAAATTAGTACACACTTGTACTAAGTATGGATATATGCAAGCACACACCAAGAACATGAATAATAAGGAATAGCTCTTTTCTAAAAACATGATTTATGGAATGTGAAGTTATTGGACTTACCAAATTTGGATTCGGAACGTCATGCCATGTGTGTAACATGCATCATCAAACATATCATTTTTCAAACAACACATATCATATTTCAGATATCATATCACGTAGTTCATATCATTCTTTCATATGCCATGAGACCTTGGGATCATGGACTTGACGTTAGGACTTCCTAAAATGAGGGCTCAACATATGAGACCACAACTAGGGATCCTTATTTAGCAAACACAAAGTCTGCTTCATTCATTCATACGTACTCCATTTCATTTCATTCATGGGCCAGTGTAAACACCAGTTATACCTAGGATGTAGTTTAAGACTTTTATCGGGTTCGTTGTGCAATGACCAAGAATGACCTAATGTCATTACTTGAATCTAAATCACCTCTTGATTATCCTATCCTAACACCTTTGGTATCATTCGTTTCATTATGTGCATCATTTGAGGCTGGCCTCATTCATTCATTGGGAACTTTAACTTTAACTGAAATAGATCATGTGAGCATCATGAAATCCAGTGTCATGAAACCCCTCACCGAAAAGAGGTGGAATCACCGGCCAAAGTGACCCAAAACATGCTAGCGTACATAGGAATTGAACCCCACCAGATCCCTAGATTGGAAGTATAGGTTCGAAGACTAGGAGATATAAGGATACCCATGCCCGACATGTCGGGCAGTCTCATCTCATGAGAGTTACGTGAACCTCCGTCCTTCCCGAATGAAGGCATGTCCGCTCATAAATAGTCTATCGGTGCTCAGTATAAAGTTCCTTTACATTCAACTCATACATCATGGAAGCTGACTTCTAGTATGAGGAAATCATAGCTTATAGATGATTTCTCATCTCATCATTAGATCTAAGTGTGTTAATCTCAATACTTTCATTAGAGTGTTCATAGAGACTGGTCTCTTCATTAACTTTACATTCTCATAGGTGAGTACGTTTTGGTAACATTTACTTAGGCTTATTTGAGATTGCTCTCATCTTTTACATTAGCCTCATATCATGTTGTCACCACATTAATTAAGAGTAGCACATTTGATCTTCATAATTACTCACCCCTTTTACGTGAATGTTCATTTCATCATATGCCAATGCACTTGGCCATTTGTGTGTTTCGCACTCTTACTTAACCCCTCTAGTGTTTCATCGTTTCATTGTTCATTTCATCATGTCATTGTTCATTCATCATATGCCAATGCACTTGTCCATTTAGTGTATCTTACACTCGTACTTAACCTTCTAGGGTTCCATCATTTCATTACATACATCTTAGGTTCACTTGTTTTTAATCGTATGCTAGACTTATGGGTCTATACATACAAGACATGATGCTTCATTCATAGTTCATTTAAGTGATTCATATCTTCCTAAGATTATATAGTACAAGACTTATGCATCTTGTATGTATGCCAAGATCTGAATTTAGATCTAAGTAGGTGACATTATTCTTGAACATTTAATTCACGTATGATTTATGTATCAATACAGAATTTGGGGCAAGGGAACCGAAGTTCGAACCCCTTGGACAATACTTACATTTTCCTTGACTTTATTTTTAGTCTTCACGACATTGGGACCTAGATTGGGCCCCAACATCAACATTTTATTTTTCTGCCTGGATTTTCCTCTTATTTGGCCGAAGGGTTGTGGGATCGAACCCCCACAGCCCTTTTTATTTTTCCTTTAAAATTTAATTCCTCTTGTCCAATTTCGCATAGTCCATGAGGTTGTGGGATCAAACCCCCACAACCTCTCTTTAATTATTCTTTAATTCGCTAGGGACTATGAGGTTGTGGGTTCGAACCCCCGCAACCTCTTTATTTTATTTTTATTTAAAGTTTGACTTAGCTATGCATTGGCAGTGAGGTTGTGGGATCGAGCCCCTACATCCTTACTTTATTTTCTTTTTATTTCTCCCTTTCTCCTTTACAGCCTTGAGGTCGTGGGTTCGATTCCCACGCATCACACTTCATTTCTTTTATTTTTCTTTCCTTTCATTCGTTTTCTGATGGTCATGGGTTCGATTCCCACGCCTCCCATTTTACTTTGTTAATTTTTGTGCTCTACACTTTCAGTAAGCATCCCCCATTTCGACCCCCCTGACCCTATATCTTTTCTTGCTAATTTAAGGCATCATATGGATGAGGTCACAGGTTCGAATCCTAGTGCCCTCATCCCTTTTAAAACCAATTAAATTTCCAGATTTGTGTTCTATACTTTACCCTAAATGAAGGTTGTTGTTTTTGCTGGAAAAGTAGTTATTTTCTTACGTTAATTTCACCAATGTTTCCACTTGAAAACTTAGGAAAAGTCATGGATCATTTAACACCTTTTTTGGGGTAGATTTCATGGATTCGTTTAACACATTCTTAGGTGTAGATTCATTGTTGTTTTAGCTGCTACTTTCCACTTAAAATCAGTCACATACACCTCATTTAATTATTAACTAGATACATCATATACTAATCTCAACATAAGAGAACAACCATCTAACATAAAGAATCAATTCGAAACTGAAGATGAATATATCATAATTAGTTTGCCAAACATGGCCTTATTACAAATCTTTGAAATGAAGGTGCGAAAGAAACGCTAGGGGAAAATCCACTATATATGTCTAAATTTAAGGCTAGACTAAATCTGTAGCAACCTCGAAATCATGAGGACCTACCAAATGGTTTGGAGAAACGCTGAAGTCCAAACCGCTACAAGTGTCATCAACATGTCCTTTGACCTGCACCTATCAAAATAGTAAATAGTAGGGGGTTAGTACACCACTTTTACTAAGTATGGGTGTATTCACACATACACATAAAGCTATGCTTGATCAATGAAAGCTCTTCCTAAACGACATTTTATATCTGGAAAGTCTATTCACTAGACTTTCTTAATTCATTGGTTGTGAATTGTGGTATGAATATGATGTAATTTAATGTATTAAAAGAACACAAATTATTTTCTATATGATTACAATATATTAGTATCATCAGCATAATTTTAGAACAACTCGGGCGAAGATTTGAGATTTTGATCCTCTTAGGCCGAGAGCTCCTCTTTGTACACTTAGATTATTTTTCAGTCTTTTTCTTCTTCTTGTTGTGTAGTTCAATAACTCCTTTGGTCCTATGTTTTACTTACAAGTGCAATGATTCATTTTAGTCCCATACGCATGATAAATCGATGTCAGTAATCCAAGGACTAAGGATTGATTTCCCTACCTTATAGTGAGTCATTCTTTACATTATATATTCATTACCTTTCATAAGCAATTCTCTATTGATCATGCCATTTATTTCATTACTTTCATGTTTTATATATTATACATTTCATATACATGAGACTTTGGAATCGTTTATGTAGCATAAGACATCTCAAGTGAGGGCCCAACATATGGGACCTCAACCCGAGGGCCTTCTTTATCAAACACAGAGTCTGCTTCATTCGTTCATTTGTTCTTCACATTATTCATTTCATTCATTCGTAGGGTGATGTAAATACCAGCTATACCTAGGATGAAGTTTATGACTCTCATTGGGATCATGAAGTGCAATGACCAAGAATGACCTAATGTCATTACTTGAATCTGATTTCACCTCCTGATTGTCTTGCACAAACACCTTCGGTATCGTTCATTTCATTATCTTTCACACATTGAAGAACTACAACCTTAACCGACATAGATCATGTGAGCATCATGAAATCTAGTGTCTACCCCACACTGAAAAGAGGTGGAATCACCGGCCAAAGTGACCCAAAACATGCTAGCGTACATGGAAATTGAACCCCGCTAGATCCCTACATTAGCAGTATAGGTTTGAAGACTAGGATATATAAGGATACCCATACCTGGCATGCCGGATAGTCTCATCTCATGAGAGTTACGTGAACCTTCGCCCTTTCCAAAAAAAGGCATTACCGCTCATAGCTAGTATATCGTTGCTCAGTATAAAGTAACATTTCATTCAAATAATACGTCATGGAAGCTGACTTCTAGTATGAGGACATCATAGCTCAATAGTGATTTCTCATCTCATCATTAGTATTAAGTATACATGAGTCTCAATACTTTCATTAGAGTGTACATAGAGACTGGTCTCTTCATTATCTTTATACTCTTATAGGTGAGTACGTTTTGGTAACATTTACTTACACTATTGATGACTTGTCATACTTTTCTTTACATTGATGAAATGTGAATTGTCCTAACATAACATCTTTGGTGTTAATGAGACTTGTCTCACACATTCTAACACCTTCTTTCATGAGTATTTTTAACATAGTAGCTTAGGTGTAAGTGAGGCTTGTCTCACTTCTTTTAACACCTAATTTTGGTCACTTTCTTAACTTAGACATCTTTAGTTATGTTATTACTCACGTTACTTGCTTACTTTCTTTTGATAGCTTCATATCATCGTTTTTGGACGATGAGAACTTCACTTAATGAATTACATATGTTCATAGTTCATTTGGTTAGGGCATGTTGGGACTTGTCCCAATGATTGGCATGCCTTTGGATATGGATTCATTGAATTACCTTAGATGTTCTTATATTGTCATTTCAATACTTTGTCTATATATGATTGGCACAAAATTAGTATTGTCCTAGAAAATTTGAAAACTCACTTCATAGACAATTTATTGGCACAAGCCAAACTTACACTCGTTCATGTTTAGTTTGGTATACGTTAGCCATTATCTAATCTTTTAATTATTTAAAAGATAACATTATAGCCAATTTCATTCATCACACTTAGATGATGTATTGTTAGCCATTTTATTGGCATAAGGCAGACAATTCATGCAAGTATAATTTCATGGAATCACTAGCCAATTCTATTACATATTTTGAAAATAATGTTGTAGACAAATTTATTGGCATAAGCCAAACTTTCACTACACTTGAACTTTTAATCTTTGATTAACTTACAAGAAAAATTCAATGCTTGGTTTGGCCAAGCAATGAAGTTATTTTGGCATTATAGATTCATGAACTAGCTTTGATTCTTTTTTAGTTTTAACTACTTATTCAATGCTGTTAGGTTCAAAAATTCGTGTGGATAGGGTATGTTGGGACTTGTCCCATTGATTGCCATACCCTATGTTATGAGTTCATTGATGTAGAGATTGGTATCACTTTGTTAGTATGACTTCACACATTTTGGGAGAAAATATTTTGGACATAGTTTTGCTAGCCAATTTGTTGGCATAAACCAAACTTTCACATATGGTGGTCATTTAAACTTCACTTGTTGTAAGCCAACCTTTTTACATTCAATTAACTTATAATTATCATTTAATGAAAAACCTAAAACAGTAGACTCAACTTCATAAACAACTCATAACAACTTCATCTTTCTCGAACACAAAACTAAGCATTATGTCATTCCTTAATTTGTGTAACTAATCACTCAATCATCCGAATCCAATCTATAGACCTCATTAATCATTAATAAATCAAGAACTAAAAAAATCTGTTAGAACCACATACCAACAACATGTTCACGATTACATCTATATACTTACAGAATCGAAAGCAAGGATAACTAGGGAGATGAACGTTCAACAATATCATTGGGAAACAACCCTAGTTTCGAAATTCATGAGTTTGAAACATTTGAAAAGCCTCTTGGAGAAAGAATTCCATGATATAAAACCCATACCTTAAGTAGAACTTAATCTATGAAGACCACCTTGAACAAACCTTGAAGAAACCTTGAAAATGATCTAAGAAATTTTCTATTTTTTTTCTTGCCTTTTGTTCACTGTTTTTCTCACGCTTGTTTTCTTGTTTTAGTCATTTATTTGTTTGAGTTTGAATGTGGTTTTTAGGTTTAGAAACTGACCTTGATTTATTCAACTTAGGGTTTAATAAGTTAATTAAATTAATTAATTAACTAATTACAAAAAAAAAAACCTCCTAAGTTGCTAAACATAGGAGAACATAACACTTAGTCAAATCTGGAAATTGGTGTTGACTATGGTTTTGGTCAACATTTTGACTTTATATTAATAAATTAAATCCTTAATTTAAATAATTTAGGTACCTAGGGTAAGTACTAATGTACCCTCAAATCATTGGAACCGAAATTAACCCTTTTGGACCATCCTAGGTTAAGTACTAGGATGTTTCTTTAGTTGTACTAGGTTAGTGTAAGAATTTCAGTTTGAAACCTTTAATTTAATAAATTAAATGGATAATTTAATTAATTAAGTGACCTAGGGTAATTAATAAAGTAGCCGTAAGTCGTTATAACCATAACTAATCCTTTGAACCATCCTAGGTTAGGTACTAGGTTGTCTTTTTCTTGTTTTAACCGAAATCTGGAAATTGTTTTGTGATTTCGATTATGCCCCTTTAAATTAATTAATTAAGTTGATAAATTAATTAATAAAGTAGCCTAGGGTAATTACTAAAATACCCTTAAGTCGTTATGATCTTAAATAACTTTTTGGACAATCCTAGGTTAGGTACTAGGTTGTCCCTTTCTTGTCTTAACCGAAATCTGAAAATATCCTTTTTATATTCGGTTTTAGACCTTTTAAATTAATTAATTAATTTGATATATTAATAATTAGGTAACCTAGGGGAATTAATAAAGTACCCTAAGTTGTTAGGACCATAACTAGTGTCACGACCCAAACGAGCCACGAGTGGCACCCACACTTATCCTACTATGTGAGCGAACCAACCAATCTAAACCCCAACATTTCAAACATAATGAACAAAAACAATGCGGAAAGACTTAAACTCGTTAATGAAAATCAATTCAATAACTTCTTAAAAAACTCAACATCTATTATTCCCAAAATCTGGAAGTCATCACCACAAGAAATCTATGATCAAATTACTAAACTAAGAGTATTCTAAGAAGCTAAAATAAATAAAAGCTAGTCCATGCCGGAACTTCAAGGCATCAGGACATGAGGAAGAAGATCCAGTCCAAGCTAGAAGCAGCAAACTCACCCTGAAATCCCGTGTTGTAATGAAGACTGGCTAGAGTTGCGGTTGAGTTGAAGACGACGGTACGTTTGCTGCACTCCACAAATAACAAAGAAAGAAACATACAAGTAGAGTTCAGTACAAAACACATGTACTGAGTAGGTATCATCGGCCAACTCAAAATAGAAAACAGTATATATCAGATAATATCATAAATCAACTACAATGCAACAACAAGTACAATAATCATTAATAAGTACGCCAAGTACACCCATGAGGACTCAAGCCTCAATACCATACTCATTTGGGAATTAGGTTCATTAGATTGAGTATATTAACATTTTTCAAGATTCATTATCTCTATTCCTCTCGTGTCGGTACGTGACACTCCGCTCCATATACTATCCTGGTGTCGGAACGTGACACTCCGATCCTCATATACTATCCTGGTGTCGGAACGTGACACTCCGATCCTCATATACTATCCTGGTGTCGGAACGTGACACCCGATCCATATACTATCCTGGTGTCGGAACGTGACACTCCGATCCTCATATACTATCCTGGTGCCGGAACGTGACACCCGATCCATATACTATCCTGGTGTCGGAACGTGACACTCTAATCCTCATATACTATCCTGGTGCTGGAACGTGACACCCGATCCACATACTATCCTGGTGTCGGAACGTGACACTCCGATCCTCATATACTATCCTGGTGCCGGAACATGACACCCGATCCTCTATTACTATCCTGGTGTCGGAACGTGACACCCGATCCCCTAATCTCACTACTTCTGTTCATCAAGCCTTCTTTTATACCAAGGCATCATCATTAACAAAGTAGATTAGGGTTTTTCAAGATTTAGGATTCAATAGCCTCATCATGCTTATTTTATCACAATTACATAGTCACATTCATGCAAGCATACAATTAAGCATATAGAAGGGTTTAGAATACTACTCAATACATATCATTCGCTATTAAGAGTTTACTACGAATAACATAAACCATAACCTACCTCCACTGAAGAATTCGTGATCAAGAAATCTACTTTTCCAAAGCTTTGCTTTCCTCTTCGTTTCTCCTCTCTCTCGATCGTTCTTCTCCCTCTCTCTGTTCTTTCTATTTTTCTTATTCAAACCCTCTTTCTTTTACCCTAATTAGCATGTAATTAAGTATAAAAGATGATAGAATAACCCACTAATTAATTCAAGGTTATCTCCTTTAACCCCCAAGTAGTTAAATTATTAACAGTAACCCACCAAATTTATAATTGTAGCAGGAATAGTCCAAAACGCCCCTTAAAAAATTTAACAGAAATCCGACCCAGCCTGGGATTACGCAGCCTGTGACGGCCCGTCGTGCCTGCGACGGTCCGTCCTGCTGCTTTCGTCACAGAGTTCAGAGACTAAATTTTTACTAAGGGTCTGTGACGGCCCGTCACGCCTGTGACGGCCCGTCACGCCAGTGACGGCCCGTCACGCCAGTGACGGTCCGTCCTGCCATTTCGTCGCGAAGTTCAGAGAGTCGATTTTAGTACCCGAATTTCAGAATTCTAAGTGTTTTGGAACGAGACCCCCTCGACGGTCCGTCGTGCCCATGACGGTCCGTCGTGGGATCCGTCGTCTCAGCCAGTTTTTCCAGAAATAAAATCTGCTGCTCAAAACGACTAAACAGGTCGTTACAACTAGCCTCTTGGACCATACTAGGTTAGGTACTAGGTTATCTCTTTAACTAGTACTAGGTTAGTGTCAACCCGTTTGGTCTTAGGTTGTCGGGTGCACTAATGGGTCCAATGCGGTTAGTCCTAGGTTAGTTCGCTATTTGGGGAAGTAGGTTGAGTCTAAAATTGGTTAGGAAGTTAGGCCCCACAGTGGTCCCTTATGCACGTTTTTGTCCACTTAATTACCCTAACCGAATTCGGTTAGGGTGGTCACCTTCTTTGGTGCTTCTTCACATGTCTTGCACATGGTTTGGTTGTACTTTCCTAACTAAATATTAATTTTTGGTTCCTTTAGGAATGTTTACTTATTGTTTCATGAACCCTCACTATGTCCTAGGGCACTGCTTAATTTACGTGATTATTTTAAATGGTCATGTGGAAAGGTACTAGGCTTGACACTTGGATGCCTAGTACTTTGTGTGAATCTATTCATAATGGATTTTCTTTTAGCTTAGGGTCTTCATTGCAGGTACATTTATTGAACATCAATCTTGGATTGGGGTATGACAACCCAAAAAGTATATTTCTTATTTGTATAAAGAAAATTGGCTAATATCCATTAGCCAATTTATCTATACTATGCCCTATATTTCTCAATATTGGGCATTGGGGTGCCTATGTACCCCTAATAGGCTATCCTAAGGGTGTACTAGCTTTTCATTAGACATATGATTTTCCAGAATATTACAGAAAGGATTCCAAGAGAGAAAATCCATACATTTTTGTCATTATACTCTTGAATTGCTGCCCAAAAACTTCACCCAAGAAAACGTCTAAACCTCCTCAATATCAACTCCACTCGAATAACAACCTCCCTTAGCCTAGTGTGCGATTAATGTTTGTTTTCATGTGACTTGGTTTGAGTTCTTCAAGTGTGAAGAACTTGGTTTATTTTTTTTCTTTTTAATCTTATTTTGGCAGAGAAATTTTGTGTGAAAGATGAAGAGAGATCGAGCGTGTGAATGGAGAGATAAACGTGAGAGAGAGTAGGAGTTATATTAGGCTTAGGAGTCTAGTTTAGCTTTTAGTCAAGTAAGGTTTACTTAATTATTACAAAATCTGATTTTCATTTTATTTTAAGTCATCTAATGAATAATAACTTTTAATTAATTATATTAATTCAATAGCTTAAATAAAAATCACATTAATTCATTGGTTCCACCTAGGTTCGATCCCGGGTGAAGCAAGAGCTCACTTCAAGAGCTCAATTTCGGCTCTCTCCCCCCAAATTTCCCCTCCACCTTTTTAATTAAATAATTAATTATATATTTTAGGTAATTAAGATACTACCCTTACCTTGAAAAAAATACCATTTTACCCCTAGACCCTCCAAACCTAAGATTTCCTCTTTTTAAGTCCGATAAAGACTCCTTCGAGTCAATCTTCGTATTTGAGAGCCCTACATGGTTGTACCCAAGCTACCATGAGATCTACCATCCCAAGCTACCATCCTAAGGTACATAAATCAACTATCCATGAAGGAATCATAAGCCTCAACCTCAAGTTATTCTATTGTAACAAACATGATTCAGTTTATGTAATTGACCCTTCACATTATACATGCATGAAAGCTAACTCATCATATTAGATTTATTCAATAAGCCCTAATTATCAACATTATGACATCATTCCCTACATTCAATCTCTACTCCACAATCATCATACTAGTCTATATCACCATACAAACTAGTTACAAACATTAGATATAGCTAATCCCAAGTATAATTCATCAAAGATTCCAATTCTAGTCAAACCATTTCATATTCTATCATACATACATAAGTCTAGTTAGTTCATGATATCATATCACTAATCTTGATTAAGTCCCATTTATGACAATAATCCAAGAGGATCTAGCAAGAATCATCAATTCTCATCAAATGTCCTAAATCCACATACTTTGAAAATTAGGGTAAATTAAGTAATTCACCTAAATTCTTCATAATATCATGAATCAACACTAATTTAATCATATATGAGTAATATCCAACCTTTTGGAATCATGCACACCTATAACCCATACATTGGAAGTAACCTTACTTCATTGGGGTTCTTTTTCACAAATTAGGGGACATTCTAGGGGACTCTATGGGTGGAAGAACCAATAGATGAAGATCTTAACATACCTTAAACAAATCCCTAGAACAAGCCTTAAGCAATTGACCCTTTGTTCTTGACCTTAGCTTCAACCCTGGCTTCTTCTTCAATGGAGGTTCTTCTTTGAGAGAGAAATATTTGATAGAGAGGTGATTTGGGGTTTTGAATTGAGCCTAATGTAAAGTGACTTAAAATTGAGGGCTAATGACTTAATATAGTCTAATTGGTTGAATAAAGGACACCCAAAACGACCCCAACGTAAACCTAGTCAAATAGGATTTTACTCGATTGCCCCTCACTTGACAACCCCGTAGCAAGGACCACGACCACTTGGACGGTCCATGGTGGGCCCCTTCACGGTAAATTTGATGGACCGTGGTCTAGTCAACGGCTCGTGAAGTGCCTCGTGAGCTTGAAGAAGTGTCTTGTCCACTTGGCCTGACTTCCCAAGTGTCTAAGGTATCTTCAAGGACCCCTTCACGGACCAGTATCCACACCACTAGTCGTGAATGTTGACACCCAATTATGGCCTAACATTTTAAAAAAAATCATGATTTTAAAGTTTTATTTATTTACTTGTTACATTTGTTAATAGTTATGTTGAATTTAGCACAGTCTAAAATATAGTCAAATACGGAAAAAAATTAATTAGAAATTCTATTCAGATAATTTTGGGCCACGATGCTAAGCCCGTCATTTGAGCCCATTTTGTGTTTTTATTTAAGTTATTATCTAGGTAAAAATATAGGGGGGGGGAGAATGAATTTTCAGAAAAGAACAAATGAGAAAAACCCTAAAGAAAATCTATCCTCTCTTCTTCCTCCAGCCGCCCTCTCTCCCTTCCTCTCCCCTTCTCCCTCCGACCAGCCACCACCCTTTTCACCTAAACCACCCTTCACTATTTTCCGCCGGGAAGAACCCAACAACAACCAAATTCCACCGGAAAAAATCACCCAAAACCCCTCACTGCCGTCCCTCCCCTTCCCTCTCCCTTTATCCCCACCAAACAGCGACCAGATCACAACAAAATAAAAAATAAAAAAAAAACTCTCTTCATTTTGCTTATTTTTCGAGCAAGCCAACAATCGGAAAACAACATCTCCATGTTCTTTTCTAGCTCCGGCAAGGAGCTCCAAGCTCCGATAAACCGGAGCAAGCCAGCGTTTTCCCTTCCCCTATTCCCCTTTCACGTCTTTTCCTTTTGTTTTCAGGTGTTTCTGTTCAGTATTAATGAGCTCCAGCGAGACAAAGTTCATCCCATTGTTGTTCCGTTTCTTCTCCGGCGGAGGGGCAGCAGCGCGAGAACGTCGCCTCTACTCCCTTTTCTGGTGGACAGCAGCTGCGAGGAGACCAAACAACACCTATTTCCAGCGAACCTGCTGCCAGCCATTCATTACTAGCGAACCTCCAAGCTCCGGCGAACAAAGCCGATGGATTCGCATGCCATTTTTACCATCTCTCCAAGCTTGGTTTGTTTTCTTTTTTCTATTAATTAATGAATTTTTATTTATTTATTTTTATTACTTTAAGCAATTATAGTTGATATATGTTAAGATTTTTTAGTTGTTTATTTAAAGTTTTTTTATTGGGTTATTTTATATTTACTTATTTAGATATATTTCGGTGAATTTTATGTATAAACCATTCTTTGGTTGTCATTCATCATTATTATATTTTATTATTACTTATAATGTTTAGTATTACTCATTTTTATTTTATGAATATATGTGTTGTATAGATTTGTTTTGTCCCTGTTTGTCTTGATTGTAGTTAGGTGTTGCTTCTATGTTTTTCTTACTCTTTTATTGTTTTAGTATTATTATTGATATTTATGTGTTGGGACTGATTTAAGTGTTTTAGGTTTATATTATCTTAATTTGTTATGTTGTTTTTTTATGAGGTTAGATTAATCCAGTTTTATTTTGATTTTTACGAAAATGTTGTCATCATTATTGGTCATAGCTTGCAACCATTTGTTTCATTGAAATATTATTTTGTCACCTTTATTTCTTTATTGTATTTAAATTTTATTATATATTTGTTAAAATGACCAATGAAAAAAACTTTTCGTCGGCTTTGGACGCCTTCCCATTTTAAAAGACGGAAAATTTAATCAAGTTTATATCATATATTTGTCAAATGGGGCCAATGAAAAAACTCTCGGTTGGTTTTGGAGGCCTTCCTATTTTAAAAGACGGAAATTTTTAGTTTAAGTTCATATAAATTGTTTGTTAAAATTGTTAAAAGGGCCAATGAAAAATCTATCCGTCGGGTTTAGAGGCCTTTCCATTTTAAAAGACGGACTATTAATTTAAGCTTATATATTTTAGTTGTTGAAACTGGCGGATGAAGAAATTACCGTTGATTTTCAAGGCCTCCCATGTTTATAAGATGGAATTTTATTTTTAAGTTATTATTTGAGTTATTCATTTTTATTTATATTTATTTGGTACTAACTCTTTTACTAAGTGTTTACAGGTACCCAAAATTTGCTTCCTTGATGCCATTCGAAAAAGCTCGAATTATTTCTACTTCATTATTTTGTAAATATTAACGTTAGGCAAACCTTAGGCCGATAATTATTATTTTATCTTATTGTGCATATTGAATGTTTATTATACTTGTACATTATTTTATTCTTCTCCTCAATTTGAAAAAAAATGAATTCAGTTGGGAACCACAATTGTGGATTTCGAAGGGTGCTAACCCCTTCCCTTCGGAATAACTTGAATTCCTTACCTAGAATCGAATTTATTTCGTAGATTAATAATTGGTTTCCTAGTTTCCCTACAAATTAGGTGGCGACTCTTTTCAAAACTCGTTTATTTTTAAAACTTTGTTAAAATTGAATCAATTAATTATTTTCGAGTTGCCGCGACGTTTCGCCCTATTTCGAAAGAGTAGGGATGTAAACAGAATGACGACTCTGCTTGGGAGTATAGAGGTTCTAACCAATATGAATTTTTTTTTTCAAATTGAGGAAATTTTTGTTTTATTATACCTTGTATTTTTATATTTCGCTGATTATTTGTATATTGTATTTAATCATTATTTATTTTACTGTGTGTATGTGTTCATTGCATTTCATGGCATTCTTCCGCCAAACGGCAAATAGTATGCATTAGAAAAACGAAAGTTACGTGGCTTTCCACTACTTTCTTCAGAAATACCAAACAATTCATTTGGAAATATCAAAACAAATAGTTGAAATGCGGTCATCAGACGTTGTTTGGTAGCTTCACCCGATGTTTGTCCGATTCGGGTAACCGTCACTTTTGTACCAATTCTAGTCATCCTAGGATAGAGCAAAACCAAATCCGAATTTAAGCATCGGCCTAAGATGGCCCAACACCCAAGGCGTGTTCAGTCCATTAGAAAGACCACCTTGAGTCCATAATGACATCTATCCTAAAAGAACGATCATAATTGTGTGTAATGTGAAGGATGTATACATCATTTGACAAACCACTGTCCATCTGAATTAGAAGGTTATTTTAATAGTTTACTTTTGTCAAGCTCGAGTTTGCAGAAAGTATCATTCCATCCAAAGGTGTTGGCAATCGGAGACGACAAGAATTTCTAGAGGAAGACCTTTCGGCAAAGGCTTAGAATAGGATGGTACCCTATGTGGGATTGAATATTTGTAATTTTTTTCCTTCTTTCTTTTTCCCCTAACTTCATAATTCTATTTCATTTATTCATAAATTGTACTGAGTGTTTTGGGGGACAATGGAAAGTTGTTAGAAGGCGTAATTCATCATTCGAATCGATAGGCCTACCCTAGGTATAAAAGGGTCACATATTTGTATAGGACGCACAATAATTGTTTGTATGCTATGTGATATATTTAGTTTGTCTTTTATCAAAACAGTATTGATGTGTTTTATTCATTATTTGCGTGGGATTTTGCATTATGCATTATGTACAGGAACTAACACTTTTACATTTTGAGTTGTTCTTCTACACAGCGAAAAATTGATTTATGTTCGAATTCAGAAATCATTATTTGTCCAAAGTTGCAAGAGACAAGAGGATTGGCGAAATTAGAGTCCTTGCATTTCTCAATTATATCAAGTCAAAAAGATGAATCAGGGGAGTACTTGACTATGAGATCGCATTCACTTATTTTTATTATTATTTTGCATGATGGTCCTGCTCTCACATATTTCTCATATTTTTGTAGGAATACCGTCCCCGACATCAGTCGGGGATGGTTATATAACAATGTCTTGATCTTGTGAAAATTGGGAAGAGACAAAGATCCAAGAAAACATCCAAAAAGAGTACAACAAATCATTATTGTAGAAATTCGTAAGGTACATTCAACAGGCACTATAAATATTGACGATAAAGAGGCTATAAAATATATTGGTGAAAAAAAAAGCTTCATGACTACAAATTTTAGTGGCGCTAGACCTAGGAGTTTCTTTGAGTTGTCTATATCTTTAAATTATTATATGTCGTATCTGGACGAACTACGCGTACCTGATTCTCATTTCGGTGAGATACGTAGGCAACCCTTTTTGAGTTCGGTATTATCTTTTTCAAGTAAAAAAATAGTTTGTGCATATTTTTCAAGTCATATTTGCACGAACTACGCGTACCTGATTCTCATTTCGGTGAGATACGTAGGCAACCCTTCTTTGGTTCGGTATTATCTTTTTCAAGTAAAAAAAAATAGTTTGTGCATATTTTTCAAGTCATATTTGCACGAACTACGCGTATCTGATTCTCATTTCGGTGAGATATGTAGGCAACCCTTCTTGGGTTCGGTAATATCTTTTGCTAAAAAAAAGGTAAAAAGTAAAAAAAAAGTAGTTTGTGCATATTTTTTAAGTCAGATTTGCACGAACTACGCGTACCTGATTCTCATATTAATGAGATACGTAAGCAGCCCTTCTCGGGTTCGGTAATCATTCTTCAAAAAAATTGTTTGTACATACTGTAAAAGTCACGTCTTCAGCTCGGTCGGAACCTATATGTTAAGAGCATGTAAATATATTCGATGTGATTGAAAAGACTGACTTTGCGGTAAACCATAGATTCTCGTGGTACCTCTTATCTGTACTTTTGTGATGCTTGAAAATTCTCTTGCATGCAATCAAGATAAGAATAAAACTAACCTTATGTTTCATGTGCATTGCGTGGTGAGATTTTGATCAAAGTTCAATTGTGTTACACTGTTGATCTAGAACTTGACCTGAATGTTTTTCGAGGCGAAATCATAAGTAATGTTTGGTTTGAGAAAGGATTGTAGGCCTTTTTTGATCCCATTGTGCCTTTCAAAGCCTACCAAATTACATTAATCCCTAGTTTCCCATTTTGAGCCTGAAACCTTTATTTGGACAACCACATCTTGACCACTACCCTTTTTGAGTGCTTACAAGCACAAACCTCTCTTGGCCCAACCTTCTTGAGTGCACCAGGATTGTGCAAATTATAAGAGGAAATCCATGTTTGAAATTTTCAAAAGCAAAGATATTGAGTCTCCCAAAATAAAGGAAGCAAAGACCTCTAGAGAAAAGAGAGAAAGGAAGAAAGAAAAGTGGAAGAAATAAAGAAAGGTAAAAAATACCCTTACAGGGTCAGTGAAAGGTGGGAAGGAAAATACTCCAACAAAAAAGAGAAAAATTATTATAATAAAGGAGCGAATAAAAGAAATGCTCCAATAAATAAGGACTCAAAAGAAAAAAAAAGGAAAAAAAAAAGAGAAGAAGAGAAAAGCTCAAAAAAAAAGAGCTCTCAAAAAAAAAAGAAAAAAAAAGGGAAAGTGTTAAAAATGAGAATTCAAAAGAAGATGAAAGGTGGGAGAACAATGAAGATGATCTAACGCCAAAGGCGTACCAATCATTAAGAGCACAAATTCTGTGTGACGCTCAAGGAGGAATTCAGTCACTTTTATCTCAAATAAATATTCTACCCATCGCTAAGCCTACGTTACAAGACAATGACAAGCCTACATGATGTCATTCAGAATGTTCTCACATTAGTGGAGATTTACATAAGGGTCAAACATATGGTATCACAGTTGTGTGCATTGAACATTCTTGTGAGTGTGAGTGCACTTTGAAAACTGTCCTATAATCAAGTGTTTCAAATATGTGTGAAATAGGACTAACCTTTGTCGTGAGGGCACTTGAAACATGAGGATTGATAAATTCAAAACCTTTGTTTGAAACAAGATGAATGGATCTTGTTGATCCTTAAATATATTTGAGGTACCACTTGAAGCTGTAGGAATTACCTTAATTCAATCTTAGAAAAAAGATTTACCTACAATTCTAACTGTTGGTACCGATCGAGGTGAAGATTTGACTATATCATCATTTTTTTTATTTTTTGAAAAAGAAAAAAAAAAAGAAAAAAAAACTGTCTTTTTAGTTGGTCATTATAGAAGGTGTTGTTAAGTTAGTCTTATATGTGTAAGACGCCTATTTTACTTCATTGGATTGTCCATTTAAAAAATGTGATATATCTTGTTTTTAGGCTTTGAATATAGTAATGAGTACCATTTGCACATTTCATCATGTTCATATTGTGCATTTTCTACTGATAATCTTTCAGATTCTTTGCAGCACTCATCATCCACAAGATTGGAACTACATTTGACCTGATTCCTGCCTCGACAGGATATGAAGGCACCACGATGGCTCGGTCATATACTCAGTGTGATTATTACTTCTCCTTACAATAAAAACTAGGACATAATTTTTGAAAATATTTCAAAAATTCACAATAGAGAGCCAACAAGTCAATATTGAAGATCATTTTGAGACTTGCCATAATTCTCACTGGACAGAATTTTGAGGAGGACCTCAAAATTCTGATAAGTGCTGCGAGAAGCTTGATAGCAACTACAAAGATCATGCATCGAGAGTTAATTCATGCATCACTAGTTAATATTCATGCATCGAGAGTCAATTCATGCATCACTAATTAATTTATGCATCACTAGCTAATTCATGCATCACTAGTTAACATCCATACATTGCGAGTTAATGTTTATGCATCGCGAGAAGATTTCATACCTCGCAGAAAATTCATGTATCGCGAGAAGAATTCATACCTCGCAGAAATGTACATATCGCAAGAAGATTTCATACCTTACGGAATTTATGCATCGCGAGAAGATTTCATACCTCGCAGAAAATTCATGCATCGCGAGAAGGTTTCATACCTCGCAGAAATGTATGCATAGCAAGAAGATTTCACACCTCGCAGAATTTATGTATTGTGGAAAGATATTCATGCCCCGCAGAAATTCGTGCATCTGAGTTAATTCATGCATCACTAGTTAATATTCATGCATCGAGAGTCAATTCATGAATCGAGAGTTAATATTCATGCATCACGGATTAATATTCATGCATCACGAGTTAATATTCATGCATCGCAAGAAGATTTCATACCTCGCAGAAATGTATGCATCGCAAGAAGATTTCATACCTTGCGGAATTCATGCATCACTAGTTAATTCATGCATCGCGAGTTAATATTCATGCATCGCGAGTTAATTTTCATGCACCGCTAGAAGATTTCATACCTCGCAGAAAATTTATGCATCGCGAGAAGATTTCATACCTCACAGAATTGTATACATCGCAATAAGATTTCATACCTTGCGGAATTTATGAATTGCCGGAAGATATTCATGCCCCGCAGAAGATCATGCATGGAGAGTCAATTCATGCATCGCGAGTTAATATTCATGCATCGAGAGTCAATTCATGCATCACTCGTTAATATTAATGCATCGAGAGTCAATTCATGCATCACGAGTTAATATTCATGCATCGAGAGTTAATATTCATGCATTGAGAGTTAATATTCATGCACCGCGAGATGATTTCATACCTCGCAGAAATGTATGCATCGCAAGAAGATTTCATACCTTGCGGAATTCATGCATCACTAGTTAATTCATGCATCGAGAGTCAATTCATGCATCACTGGTTAATGTTCATGCATCGCGAGAAGATTTCATTCCTAGTAGAAATGTATGCATCGCAAGAAGATTTCATGCCTTGCGGAATTCGTGCATCACTAGTTAATTCATGCATGAAGAGTCAATTCATGCATCGCGAGTTAATATTCATGCATCAAGAGTCAATTCATGTATCACAAGTTGATATATATGCATCGAGAGTTAATATTCATGCATTGCGAGTTAATGTTCATACATCGCGAGAAGATTTCATACCTCGCAGAAATTCATGCATCGCGAGAAGATTTCATACCTCACAGAAATGTATGCATCGCAAGAATATTTCATACCTTGCGGAATTTATGCATTGCGGGAAGATATTCATGCCCCGCAAAAGATCATACATCGAGAGTCAATTCATGCATCGCAGAAAATTCATGCATCACGAGTTAATTCATGCATCGCGAGAAGATTTCATTCATCACAAATTTTTATGCATCACGAGAAGGTTGAATTCCTCGCAAAAGTTTACATATTGGAAGAAGATTTTATACCTTGCGGAATTCATGCATCGCGAGTTAATATTCATGCATTGCGAGTTAACATTCATGTATCGCGGATTAATATTCATGCATTGCGACTTAATATTTATGCATCGCGAGAAGGTTCAATGCCTCGCAAAAGTTTACATATCGCAAGAAGATTTCATACCTTGCGGAATTTATGCATCGCGAGAAGATTTCATCCCTCGCAAATTTTTATGCATCGCGAGAAGATTCAATTCCTCGCAAAAGTTTACATATCGCAAAAAGATTTCACACCTTGCGGAATTTATGCATCGCGAGAAGATTTCATCCCTCGCCAAATTTTATACATTGCGAGAAGATTCAATTCCTCGCAAAAGTGTACATATCGCAAGAAGATTTCATATCTTGCGGAATTTATGCATCACGAGAAGATTTCATCCCTCGCAAATTTTATGCATCGCGAGAATATTCAATTCCTCGCAAAAGTTAACATATTGCAAGAAGATTTCATTCCTTGCGGAATTTATGCATCGCGAGAAAATTTCATCCCTCACAAAATTTTATGCATTGCGAGAAGATCCCATACCTCGCAAAATTTTATGCATCGCGAGAAGATTCCATCCCTCGCAAAATTTGCGCATCGCGGGAAGATATTCATGCCCTGCCAAGAAAATAATCGTGCATCTGAAAGGAAATATTTATTCCTTAACGTCAACTGATGTTAAATGCCGAGGAGAGAAATTGAGTGTCGACACGGTGGAAGACACTGCCTCCCATTTAAATGGCATTTTTAAGCTGACGAGTTTTATCTAAGTCTTTGTCAAGAGCATTCGAAATGATGAATTTCTTAAAAAAAATATTAAAAAAAAAGATTAAAAAAATCAAAAAAAAAAAAACAGGTGCAAACTACTTCAACAAGGATGCAACACATCATAGACCTTTTGGAGACAGGTCCGGGACGAGTTTTATCTGAGCCTTTGTCAAGAGCATTTGAAATGATGAATTTCTTCAAAAAAAAAAAAGGTGCAAAGTACTTCAACAAGGATGCAACACATCATAGAACCTTTTGGAGACACGTCTGGAATTGACTTCAACCACATGCAACCGCACTTCTCTACAAAGATTATGTGTTCGGTCAAAATTGGGTTTGTCAATTTTCGTTGTCCATGATTTCTTTCATCAATCATACACAATGAAAGGGACAGTTGTTGACACCCAATTTTGGCCTAACATTTTAAAAGAATTCGTGATTTTAAAGTTTTATTTATTTACTTGTTACATTTGTTAATAGTTATGTTGAAATTAGCACAGTCTAAAATATAGTCAAATACGAAAAAAAATTAATTAGAAATTCTATTCAGATAATTTTGGGCCACGATGCTAAGCCCGTCATTTGAGCCCATTTTGTGTTTTTATTTAAGTTATTATCTAGGTCAAAATATGGGGGGGGGGGTAATGAATTTTCAGAAAAGAACAAATGAGAAAAACCCTAAAGAAAATCTATCCTCTCTTCTTCCTCCAGCCGCCCTCTCTCCCTTCCTCTCCCCTTCTCCCTCCAACCAGCCACCAGCCTTTTCACCTAAACCACCCTTCACTGTTTTCCGCCGGGAAGAACCCAACAACAAACAAACTCCACCGGAAAAAATCACCCCAAAACCCCTCACTGCCGTCCCTCCCCTTCCCTCTCCCTTTATCCCCACCAAACAGCGACCAGATCACAACAAAATAATATAAAAAAAAACCTCTCTTCATTTTGCTTATTTTTCCAGCAAGCCAACAATCGGAAAACACCATCTCAATGTTCTTTTCTAGCTCTGGTAAGGAGCTCCAAGCTCCGATGAACCGGAGCAAGCCAACGTTTTCCCTTCTCCTATTCCCCTTTCACGTCTTTTCCTTTTGTTTCAGGTGTTTCTGTTCAATATTAATGAGCTCCAGCGAGACAAAGTTTATCCCATTGTTGTTCCGTTTCTTCTCCGGCGGAGGGGCAGCAGCGCGAGAACGCCGCCTCTACTCCCTTTTCTGGTGGACAGCAGCTACGAGGAGACCAAACAACACCCATTTCCAGCGAACCTGCTGCCAACCATTCATTACCAGCAAACCTCCAAGCTTCGGCAAACAAAGCCGATGGATTCACATGCCATTTTTTCCATCTCTCCAAGCTTGGTTTGTTTTCTTTTTTCTCTTAATTAATGAATTTTTATTTATTTATTTTTATTACTTTAAGCAATTATAGTTGATATATGTTAAGATTTTTTAGTTGTTTATTTAAAGTTTTTTTTATTGGGTTATTTTATATTTACTTATTTAGATATTTCGGTGAATTTTATGTATAGACTATTCTTTGGTTGTCATTCATCATTATTATATTTTATTATTACTTATAATGTTTAGTATTACTCATTTTTATGTTATGAATATATGTGTTGTATAGATTTGTTTTGTCCCTGTTTGTCTTGATTATAGTTAGGTGTTGCTTCTTTGTTATTCTTACTCTTTTATTGTTTTAGTATTATTATTGATATTTATGTGTTGGGACTGATTTAAGTGTTTTAGCTTTATATTATCTTAATTTGTTATGTTGTTTTTTTATGAGGTTAGATTAATCCAGTTTTATTTTGATTTTTACGAAAATGTTATCATCATTATTTGTCATAGCTTGCAACCATTTGTTTCATTGAAATATTATATTGTCACCTTTATTTCTTTATTGTATTTAAATTTTATTATATATTTATTAAATGGCCAATGAAAAAACTTTCCGCCGGTTTTGGAGGCCTTCCCATTTTAAAATACGAAAAATTTAATCAAGTTTATATCATATATTTGTTAAATGGGGCCAATGAAAAAACTCTCCATCGGTTTTGGAGGCCTTCCCATTTTAAAAGACGGAAATTTTTAGTTTAAGTTCATATAAATTGTTTGTTAAAATTGTTAAAAGGGCCAATGAAAAATCTATCTGTCGGGTTTAGAGGTCTTTCCATTTTAAAAGACGGAATTTTAATTTAAGCTTATATATTTTAGTTGTTGAAACTGGCCGATGAAGAAATTACCGTCGATTTCCAAGGCCTCCCATGTTTATAAGACGGATTTTTATTTTTAAGTAATTATTTGAGTTATTCAGTTTTATTTATATTTATTTGGTACTAACTCTTTTACTAAGTGTTTCCAGGTACCCAAAATTTGCTTCCTTGAAGCCATTCGAAAAAGCTCGAATTATTTCTATTTCATTATTTTGTAAATATTGGCGTTAGGCAAACCTTAGGCCGATAATTTTTATTTTGTTTTATTGTACATATTGAATGTTTATTATACTTGTACATTATTTTATTCTTCTCCTCAATTTGAAAAAATTGAATTCAGTCGGGAACCACAATTGTGGATTCCGAAGGGTGCCTAACCCCTTCCCTTCGGAATAACTTGAACCCCTTACCTAGAATCGAATTGGTTTCGTAGATTAATAATTGGTTTCCTAGTTTCCCTAAAAATTAGGTGGCGACTCTTTTCAAAACTCGTTTATTTTAAAAACTTTGTTAAAATTGAATCAATTAATTATTTTCGAGTTGCCGCGACGTTTCTCCCTATTTCGAAAGAGTAGGGATGTAAACAGTGAAGGTGGTCGTACGTGAACCTTGGGCAGTAGCTAACAAGGTGGGGCTGCCTTGGCCATTTGGCTTAGGCTTGCCCTTTTGCCTTGGTGGCTGCCTTCCCATGCACCACCAACCTCCTAAAATTCATCTAGGCTACTAGGTCTAGTACATACCTTGATCTTCAACAATTTAACTCCACATTCTAATACATAAAGTCATCTACGAGTATATTTCTCAACCAACACACCTTAGAACCCTAGCTTGTTGCTCTATTTTGTCTATTAGTTTTCGGGGTATTACAATAATTACATGATCACATCCCGAGAATTTAGATTTTATCTATACATAAAAGAAAGAGAGAAACAATTAAAAACTATATTATCCAAGAGCTAGGTAATCGTTTCCGAGTTTCTACAATGCTTCACATCGAATTAAATAAAAAACCCAATTGTAATTCCTCAACCAAGTCTCACAGTCTTCAAAGTTAACAATGAAAACTCAAAAATACAAAGAAAACTGAACCTCTCACAACTTTTGGATTCAAAACTCCTCACTCTTCTTTTAAAATTTCAATTAATAGTCTTCCAATTTTCGTCCTTCAGGGCCATTAGGCTAAGTAAGTCGAGCTCTCATACCATGTCGGTGATCCTCCCTTTACTCCAGTTCATTGCCGATTTGACTTGGCTCTCAATCCTCATGGATTTTGTGACGTTAGGCAATCAAGGTTGATGTCGCTGAGTCAATCGGTGATTCACCGACCGCCTATTTCTATCGCCAAGTAGGTCCTTCCTCAGGGATGGCACACTAGAACTTTGGGCGAGCTAAAACGCCACTCGACGGTTCGCCGAGTGGTCTTGGCAATCACCAGGGTTGCCTTCTTTCAACTTTTTCAGCTTGTTCACTCCTTTTTTTCACGACCGGGGAGCACCCCTAAACGTAATCAAAATCTTCGTACTCGAAGAGGACTTGGACAAGCTCTTAGCATTCGTCACAATGTATCATAGGTCAAAGTTCGGAAATTTTAAAACTTTTACATAGTGAGGTATACATAGACCTCTCACATATCATATATGTAGTTTACATAGACTCCTTTCTTATTGAAGCTTACATAGGCTTCTCGTTTAGGCAACATAACCAATATATAAGATATAGTCTAATAACATTATCTCGCATTAAACTGTCTAAAGAGTATAAGCTTACAACAATAGTCTCAAAAGTAAAGGAATGAATAAGTGTCTTTAGACATAACAACAACATATCTATAATAGAGAAATGGTAACATCCTCGAACATTGAGGACCTACCAATAACTTGGGAAATAGTTCCAAATTTTCTTGCAAAGTGGCCTCCTATACTTCAATGACCCGAACCTACATTGTTTGGGAAAAAGGAAATAATATTGGTTAGTACAAACCACATGTACTAAGTATGGAAACATATGCACATAAAACCTTTGAAATCATGCTTAAAAGGGCATTTCATTTAAAACCATGCTAATTCACTTTTAAAAGCCTTTATGAACACTTAGGAACATATAAATGCGAATGAAAATATTATCACTTAAGACAAGTCCATATTTAACACAAGACCAACATCATTATAAGTCAAGTCAACATGGATATCATCAACATAAGGTCATATCAACATGAATAGCTTCAATATAAAGTCATAACAACAATTCATGTAATAGAGTTAATAACATCATAACGTACAAAACCCTTAATCACAATCCCATCCCAAGCATACAAGTGCAATGCTCATGTGAAGCCTCATAACCCCACATAATCAAGTAAACAAGAAAAGAGATCATAAGTAATGTCTTGCTTCATATAGCATAACATCATGTGTAGTCACCATCATATATAACAATTTACACAAATAACATGTTCATCGATGAAACTAACATCATATAGGATCATCAACAAGTATACTCAACATATGCATTTCATTCATATCATAAAATAAGAACAACCACCTAGGACTTCCCTCAAGGTCAACTTGTGCAATGTATTAGTAGAGTCCCATACCATTACCTACATTAAGTAGAACCCCTTAAATAACCCTAGTTATTGTTCACTTCATTACTTTCATTCGTTCATTTTTACTTTAGAGAATAATTTCCTTAACTGACAATATACTGCATGAACTAAACATGGAATCCGATGTCATGAAACCCTACATCTAAAGAAGGTGCTCTACTTTCCAAGGTAGAACTAAAACGTGAACATAGAATTCTAGGTGGATCCACTAGCTAGTATTCCTATGGGGGTAACATAGTTAAGGAACTAGGAGATATGTATTGAAACCTATACATTCCCATTAGCATTGGATTCCTTATCTCATGGGAACATTGGTGAACCTCCCTTCCATTGGGGAGTCAACACCTCTCATTGTCAAGTTCACTTGGTGCTACGCTAAAGTCCCTTTGTGAAATGTGTTTAAGCTTTTCTTAATCACCATATCTTAATATAGGCCATAGGAGACTAACCCATTATATAATCATGTCATTAGCTCATTAAGTATGACATAAGAATTTTCTTTCATAACAACCCTTCATTTGTGAGATCAACACATCATAGTCATATCAGAGTAAGGAACACAAGTGATTTATATTCAACCTTGTATTATCATACCCTTAAGAGGATCTCATAATTCACATAGATAAATACATTTAATCATATCATCATCTTCTTAATCTAATAACATATAATACTTCAATTGAACATCATCATTAAGTATAAACCATCATTATTGAAGTAAAGAACTCAAGATCACAAAGTCTTACCACATAGCCTTCACAAGCCTCCTTCAAGATATTACCATCAATCCAACCATATTCATGCATTAATTCATTTAATAACATCATATAGTAATAATCTATACAACAACTAAGTCAATTGTACCATCACTAATCAAATCAACATGAATTCATAACCTAAATTTAGGGAAAAAAGGGTTCCATCATGACTTCCTCCATAGAATTAGGTCAAAGATTGATAATTACATCAAGTAACCCATAAACAATCATAATATGTCAATATTAATCAAAGGAAATCAACATCAAATCAATTTGAAAGATCAATTACGAAATTGGATGAAAACTCATATTTAAGACATCATTGGAAACTAAATTTTGAAGAGCCTCTTGGAGAAGAGATCCCAAGAGTGAATAACTTCCATATCTCAGGATTCCTTAGAGTTTGATGGAAAAAATATGGAATCTTGAGTAATCATTGAAGCTTGGGATTCAATAAGGTCTTTGAATAGAGAGAAAATAGAGCGAAAACGGAGAGAATTGAGTTCGGGAATTATGGGGTTTTAAGTTTTAAATGAGGTTTAGTCTTTATATAGTCCCCCAACTAACTTAATTAAGCACCCCTTGACCCTTAATTAATTACCTAACTTATTAATCAATTAAATCCCTAACTTAAAACTTGGCAGTTGACTTTGACCCTCAATCAACGAAGACCCGTCCACGAGGCATCGATCAAACGATGACCCGTCCTGCAAGGGTGTCGTTTGCGATAGGGACTGGTTATGGAAAGACACTCTTGGAAATTTCTAAGTGTCAACCAATGACACCATCGATGGAGCGTCGATCAAACGAAAACTCATCGTTCGGCTCGTGATTGTGCACAATCCAAATGATAGTTTGGGATCAAATGGAAGAGTCCTCTCCAAGGATCCTTAGGGTGGTACTTGGGGATTCATACCCGGATGTTTCCACCCTAAAAACACTCTTAAATATATTAACACCTTTTACCAATTTTCACTAAAGTCCGACTCTTAAAACCCCATGAAACATCCGAAGGCACACTAGCTTACAGTTTCCAATTCTCCGGACGTCATGGTCGTTTCTTGATGTTTTGTTTCTAACACTTCCTAATTAGTTTCAATACATTATTTTAGGATTAGAAACAATTTTTCAAGTCTTAGTTCATGTGGTGAGGCTCTAAACTAAGTCATGGACTTTTAGAGTGTTACATTTTTGCCCGGTTATGTCCATGCATTGCTTCTTGTTGTAAATTAACACTTTCACATCAATTTAGAACATAAGTTGGGTATTTGAGGACATTTAAACTAAAAAAAACCCTAAATGAGTCAAAATCTCAGAAATATCAACATACTCATCTTAAACTTTTGCTTCTCCTCAAGTAAAACTCATGAAAAATTAGGTCCAACAAGGATGTCTACAAATAGTGTTGCTCAAGACTCAACACAAATGTACATAAAAAGTTCAAACTTTACAAACAATAGTCAATTGTGCACTCAAAGTTTCAAACTTTGACTCACCATTATCAAGTATACTTAAGCTCACAAGGATTGCTTCAAAGGCAAGTTCAAACTCAAAAACAATAATATTCAAATGCCTTCACAACAAAGCTGATTCTGTATTCACAGAAAATTTCTCAACAATGTATTGTTCCATAATCAAATACAACTCTTACACTCACAAAGATGAACATATGAATGACTCCACCTATACGCTAGCCGTTATTTCCAATCAACATTTGTTTCAGCTCACTTAAGATCACCAAGGTCTTTTCAAGGCTTGTAATAGAACTGAGTGTAATGGTATAGTCATTTAGTCTTAGTGATTTCTCCCTTCATAATGTATGACCTGAAAAATATATTTTTCTATCTTTCACATTCAAACATGTTCATAATCCACCCAATTATTCAACTAAATATAATTCATCGGATACCCCATTTCTTTTACCATCTTCACACACTTTATTTCACAACTTTTTCTCTCTTTCAATCTTCTTTCATTTTCACCTATTTATTTTTTGTACATGGAAGGTTCCATCTTTTTCAAAAACAATCCATCAAGGGGGAATTTTTCACACTTCTTGACACTTCTCCTTTTTCACCACACCCAACTTAGGCTTTCCTGTGAGTTTTCATAGAAATGTCGAGGGAAATCCCCATGTAATTCACAGTTTTCGTGTAATGAATGAACCAATACTTCATGAAGGTTATAGGTGATTGGGATAAAATGGTCAAAGTTTTTCAAGTTTCTTCCAAAGAAAAGGATAGGCTCAAAAGGTGTTAAGAAAGGTTCACACTTCTCATAAGGTGTCCAGAAAGAGGTAGATTAGCAATTTGGTTCATTCTTCAAAAATTTTTGTCCAAGATCATTTCAATCGCTTGCTTCAATTAATAAATCGGACCAACGGGAAAAATTCTAGGTGTCATCAAGCATAATGTTCAAGATAACCTCACCACACAAGGCATTTGATACAATTATCAAACAAGACTCCACACTTTTAAGTTGCGTGTAATGTTCATCATAAGAGACTTAATTGACAATTGGCTAGTCATAACGAGATGCTAAAAGTCCATATATTGCTTATATAACTCAGTTTTCCTTATCGTAGCTACACATTCATGTCATTCAATTAAAAGTACTATTCAATTCATCGATATTGACCACAACCGACACTCAAATTTGCAAGAGAATAGCCACAATCACAGACAAACGAGGTGGAATTTTTTTTTAAAATCGGTTTAAAAACTATTCTCATATTAAAACAATGTATCAACAACCAACATATATATATATATATATATATTATATATATATATTATATATATATATAATATATATATATATATATATATATATATATATATCCAATATTCACAAAACCAAAATGTTAAAAAAACCAATATTCATAAAAATAGCCCAATAGATGTAGGTATGGAAATACCTTACCCGTCCAACAAAAATTAGCAGTTGTTCACAAATGCAACCAAAAACAGAAATAGTCTAAAAAGGGAACCCTAAACCCTATACCCTGAACATAAACATGGTTGAGAGTGTTGATGGATGGTGCGTTTATTCTGGTGCAAATTGTCATGTCTATTATGACAAAGAATAATTTCAAAAATATACTCATCTTGAGTAGCCCAAAATCATCATGGTTGTGATTCTAACACTACTCAACTTCGTGGAAAGACAGATGTTGAATTGTATTTTACACTATGGAAGAATGTTAACTTTAAATGTTGTACTTTATACTCCTTGTATGAGGAAAATTTTGATGTCTATTTTTCTTCTTAATAAAGCAGACTTTAAACAGATTATTGAATCTAATCAATATGCATTTATAAAAAAGGGTATTTTTGTGGGAAAGGGGTATGTTTGTTATAGAATGTTTAAACACAATGTTAAAATGAATAAAATTTTTACGTTTGTTTGTATGCTTTCTTCTACCAATTTTTGGCATGCGTGTTTGTGTCATATTGCTGATCATTATGCTGGAATCATGAGTAGTTTAGAAATAATCCCAATGATTAAAAAGAATTTTGAAAAGTCTGAGCCTTGTAGTGAAGCCAAAATCACTAAAAGACCTTATTTTCAGGTTGAAAGAAAAAGTGATTTGTTAGAATTAGTTCATACTGATATTTGTGAACTTGTTGGAATTTTAACTCGTGGAGGTAATAGATATTTTAATTACTTTTATGGATGATTTTTCTAAGATTGTGTATGTTTACATATTGAATAATAAAAGTGATGCTTTTGAAAATTTTAAAACATATCTCCATGAAGTTGAAAATTAGTTTGGTAGAAAAATAAAAAGGATTGGGAGTGGTAGAGGTTGTGAATATGAGTCAAATTAGCTTTATTCTTTTGTTGTATCATTGGAAATAGTTCATGCATTACTTCTCCTTCATCTAATGGTGTAGAGGAAAGAACAAATATAATTTTGGTACAGGTTATTAATTTCATGCTTATTGAGTCATATGTACCTTTTAATTTGTGGGGTGAAACTATTTTGACTGCTTGTTATAATGTGTTAAATCCTGTGCCTCATAAAAAAGTCTAAATTGAAACATTTTGAATTGTGGAAAGGTCACAATCTAAGTTTGGAATATCTAAGAGTTTATGGTCGTCTAGCCTTTGTGAGGCTAATGGATTACCAAGATTACAAAGTTGGGTAAAAAAATTACTACTTGTGTTTTTCTTGGTTATGTTTCAAATAGTAATAGCCTATAGATTTTTTAATATTGAAGATAATATAGTGATAGAAATGGATATTGCTATTTTTTATGAGAATATATACCCATTTGATTCTAAAAATAGTAGGGTTCAAGGGATTGAACAAATATTTTTGTCACTACCTAGTTCTTCTACTTTTACGTTAGAAATAAAAAAAATTGATGATTTTGAGTTAAGAAGAAGTAAAAGAGCTAAAGTTTCAACGACCCAGACTGTCGTGATTGGTGACCATACTAACCCTCTGGTGGGAGAACCACTACTACAACTAAAACCCAAATAACTAAAGTAATAATTAAGACATTTAAGTTATGTAGCAAGTTAAATAAACTAAGTAAGAAGTTTCCATAACTTCAAACACGATTATAAAGAACTAACTAAATATATGTAGAAGTAAGCATCTTAGAACTTGAAAGTCAATGTACGAAAACTACTAAATGATAACCAAGTCTAAAACAAGAAGGGATGCAACCGCAATGTAATGAACTAACAACTAACTAAAGCAAATGTCTATGTCTTAAAATGGTGGACATAAACTAAAGAGAATTCCATGGAACCCTGGAAAAATGTTAGCTCACCCTTGAATTCGAAAGCAACGATCACAGATCTTCTAAGCCAGGTTGTCAATAGCGGTCGGAAGATGATCTATACTCAATAAAAATAAGATCATGTGTAGTATTAGTACACAACCACCGTGTAAGGGTAGATACGACTATCCACTAAGTTCAACATAAACAATTTAATTACAACAATATAATCATGCAATATATCGAACATATACAATATTTAATATCACATGCTTCAACAAATGCACATTTTTCACAAGTTGTTGGTCCTATCATGGAACTCAAACCCAAAATATTAGTGCATTGGAACGTGGTAACCGACTCCATAGTCATGCCAAAACGTGGCAATTCGATCCTATTTATGCCTGAACGTGATAAACTGACTAAGTTAGTTATATCGGAATGTGACAATCCCATCCATCACACTACAATCACAAACACAAGTATACTTTCAAGTCATACATTCAAATGACTCATGGCATATTGTTATTCATATATCTCATTTACAACAAGTTTGAATCAACAATGCAACATTCACATACATATATACATCATAATGAAGATATAACAAGAATGTATCACACAATCATAGAATCACTACTATCACCTCCGCTAAACAAGCTTGCAATATAAGAAACTTGATCCTTCCCTTTTCAAATTTGTTCCGCTTGTTCTTGGTCTACAAACAATCATAACAACACCAAAATCAACAAGCAAACGCTAATTACCCAAAACTATAAAAATTCTATGAACCCTACATTAAACCCATGATCCCAATTATCCAATTTAGGGTTGTTTCCACCATAGCATCTCTATCCGAAACCTTCCCCATCAATACTAACTCATTCTATTATGTTCTACGGACTGGAAAAAGGATTCGGGGAGTGAAAAACTAATCTTTAGCGTTAAGAATGGTGAAAAATGAGTAGGTGTTGCTTGGGGTTCGTTACTTATCTCAAAAAGTCAAAAAGTTCATAATGAGTTCATTTAAGGGTTTATTAACGGCTTTAATTCGTGTCGTGCTTGCCATAACGATCGTCACCCTACTAGGATGACATCACCAAAGTAGCAGAAATGCTTGCCAGGGAGGGTTCTCGAACCAGTGATTTCAAGAATTCCCAAATGCCCATTTCACAACAAACCTCTAACCCACGACGCTCAGAAAATACCTTTACGCTAAGTTCGATTACGGGCATTCTACTCATCAAAATTTAATTTTGTAAAGTTATATGGATTTTTTAACAAGTTACGTAACTATTCATGAAATTAAAATCCTTCATGGTTTACCTGATTGTTACTAGATATCCTTACACCTCAAATACTCCAATTTCATTTAAATCTGGACTAGGTTGGGAAAATTCCAAATACTACGACAAAGTTTATCGACCCTAAATTTTCCCCCGCTGGATTTCCTCTTTCAACTAAAAATAGTCGTTATAAAAGTAGAAAAAAAACTTCATATGATTTTTATGTGTTTAATGTTAGAAATGAACCTATCATTTTGAAAGAAGCTTTATCTTTTCATGCTGCTACTTTTTTGCACCGAGACTTTAAATGATGAAATGAAATCACTACTTTCTAATAAAACTTGCAAGTTAGTTGATTTAACACTAGGTTTTGAAACAATTGGTTGCAAATGGGTCTTAAAAAAAGGTTAAAACAAGATGGATCTATTGATAAATACAAGGCTAGACTAGTTTCAAAAAAAAAAATTAAAATGGAAACCTGAATGAGGAAATTTATATGGATCAACCCGAATATTTTGTTGAAGCAGGCCATGAAAGCAAAATGTGTAATCTTACTAAATCCCTATATGGTTTGTAATAGGTATTACAACTTGAACCTACACCCTGGACGTGGCCGACACTCGAGAATCATTGCCGGTCCCCAAGCAAACCATCATACTGGCTGATTACAAGCGAAAGACTAACTCAAGCATTAAATTGAAGTATACGTTTAAAATTGTTTACTGAATCTCAAAACTACGCTGGAGATATTGAGTATCAAATATAAGTTTTAAAGAAAACCTCTGAAACTGAATGACTCTCCAAAACTGTCTATCTATGAAGCATCTACTATAAAAAGATGAGTGTCGAGACAATACCCACGACTCCTGAAAAGATATACTACTAAAAAATCATAAAATTGGAGTATTTCAAAAGTGGAGAGGTCTCACTCATAAGAAGACGAGCTGATGGAGTGATCTCATCAGACTTTTGTGAGGATCCTAATAATCTATATCTGAATTATTAAAAGATATTGGTCGAATGGCATCAATAATTGAATGTATGAGTATATAATTAGTTGAAAAAATAAATAACTAAAAGAACTTCAATTATTTAAAGCTTTACAAAATACTTTCTCATATTTAAATTTAACATAATAATTAATATATAAAAATAAACTTTAATTTTATTGATATATTTTCTAACAGACAACCATCACAATGAGCTACGTGTTGATACAACATCTCGCCTATGCTGTCAAAACTATCTAATATCTTGCCGAGATATAGGGATCCACAACTAAGTTGATTCACTGTCACGACCCAAAACCTGGACGCGACTGACACCCACATTTACCCTCCTATGTGAGCGAACCAACCAATCTAACCCTAAATTTCAATGTATATCAACAGAAAATAATGCGGAAGACTTAAACTTAATAATAAAACCCATTCAATAACTATTAAAATTCAAATCTATTATTCCCCAAAATCTGGAAGTCATCATCACAAGAACATCTATCTCAAATTACTAAACTAAGAATGTCTAGAACTAAAATAACTAAAAAGCTAGTCCATGCCGGAAGTTCAAGGCATCAAGACATGAAGAGGAAGATCCAGTCCAAGCTAGAAGCATTAGCTCACCCTGAAATCCGGTATACTGATGACTGGCTAGAATTATTGTTGAGTTGAAGACGACGACACGTTTGCTGCACTCCACAAATAACAAAAAAGAAAACATAAAAGTAGGGGTCAGTACAAAACACGGGTACTGAGTAGATATCATCGGCCAACTCAAAATAGAGAACAGTATATATCAAGTAATATTATAAAACAACTATAATACTCAACATGTAGCAACAAAAAGTACTATAATCATCAATAAGTATTACCAAGTTCATCCATGAGGACTCAAGCCTCAATACCATACTCGTTTTGGGAATTAGGTTCATTAGATTGAGTATATTATTCATCTTTCAAGATTCATTATCTTTCTTCCTCTTGTGTCGGTACGTGACACTCCGCTCCATATACTATCCTGGTGTCGAAACGTGACACTCCGATCCATATTCTATCCTGGTGCTGGAACGTGGCACTCCGATCCTCATTCTATCCTGGTACCAGAACGTGGCACCCGATCCATATTCTATCCTAGTGTCGGAACGTGACACTCCGATCCTCATATACTATCCTGGTACCGGAACGTGGCACCCGATCCATATTCTATCCTGGTGTCGGAACGTGACACTGCGATCCTCATTCTATCCTAGTACCGGAACGTGGACCCGATCCTCTATTTCTATCCTGGTACCGGAATGTGGCACCCGATCCTCTATTTCTATCCTGGTACCGGAACGTGGCACCCGATCCCCTAATTCATCAAGCCTTCTTTTATACTAAGGCATCATCAATCTCATTATATAATTTATCAAGCCTTCTTTTATACTAAGGCATCATCAATAACAAGTGAATTAGGGTTTCTTTCAAGATTTTGGATTCAATAACTTCATCATGCTTATTTTATCACAATCACATAATCATATTCATGCAAGCATACAATTAAGCATATACAAGGGTTTACAATACTACCAACACATATCATTCGCTATTAAGAGTTTACTATAAGATAGCATAAACCATAACCTACCTCCACCGAAGAATTGATCAACAAGCAATTTCCCAAGCTTTGTTTTCTCTCTTCCTTCTTCGATCGAATCCTCTCTTTTTCTCTTGTTCTTTCTATTTTCTTTATTCAAACCCTCTTTCTTTTACCCTAATTAACATATAATTAAGTATAAAAGATGACAATAATAATCCACTAATTTACTTAAGGTTACCTCTTTTAACCCCCAAGTAATTAGACTTATTAATATTAACCCTCTAACTTTATAATTAAAGAAGGAATAGTCCAAAACGTCCCTTAAAACGTGTAAAGAAATCCGACTCTGGCTGGGATTACGCAACCTGTGATGGCCCGTCGTGCCTGCGACGGTCCGTCATGCAGGTTCGTCAGGGACTCGAGTTCCTTAAGGAGTCTGTGACGGCCCGTCGTACCTACGACGGTCCGTCCTGCACTCCCGTCACGACGTTCAGAGACTCGTTCCCTGTACCAAATCCTCAAGAGTTAAAGTGTTTTGAAACGGGGGCTCACGACGGTTCGTCGTACCTGTGACGGTCCGTCCTGCAGGTCCGTCACAAAGTTCAGTGAGTCGATTTCAGTACTCAGATTTCAGAATTTCTAAGTGTTTTGGAACGAGACACCCTCGACGGTCCGTCGTGCCCATGACGGTCCGTCGTGGTGTCCGTCGTCTCAGCCAATTTTTCCAGAAATAAAATCTGCTGCTCAAAACGACTAAACAGGTCGTTACAATAGATACCAATTTACCCATCGTTCGTCCTCGAACGATCAATAGAAGAAAAAACAAGGGCGAGAAGGAGTACCTGAATCTGTAAACAGATGTGGGCATTTTTCTGGCATATCTGCCTCCTTCTCCCAAGTGGCCTCTTCAACCGGTTGATTCTTCCATTGAACTTTGATGGATGCAATCTCTCTCGACCTCAGCTTGCGAACCTCTCTATCTAAAATAGCAACCGGTTCCTCCTCATAAGTCAAATTCTCATCAAGCAAAACTGAATCGCAACGGATAATGTAGTTTCCATCCCCATGGTATCTTTTTTAACATAGACACATGAAATACCGGATGCACTCCGGACAGCCCTGGAGGCAAGGCTAATTCGTAAGCCCCTCCCCTACTCGCTTAAGTACTCGAATGGGACCAATATACCTTGGGCTTAGTTTACCTCTTTTACCAAACCGCATTACCCCTTTCATGGGCGAAACCTTCAACAAGACTTGTTCACCCTCCATGAACTCCAAGTCCCTAACCTTTCGGTCTGCATACTCCTTTTGCCTACTTTGCGCCGCTAGAAGCTTTTCTTGAATAGCTTTCACCTTCTCCAAGGAATCCCTCAATAGATCAGTACCCCAAGGTCTGACCTCAAATGCATCAAACCAACCAATGGGAGACCTACACCTCCTCCCATACAATGCTTCAAATAGAGCCATGTCAATACTGGAGTGATAGCTATTATTGTATGAAAACTCTGCCAAAGGTAAGAAGCTATCCCAATGGCCACAAAACTCTATCACGCATGCACGAAGCATATCCTCCAATACTTGAATCGTTCGCTCAGACTGACCATCAGTCTGAGGGTGAAACGCAGTACTAAGGTCCAACCTAGTACCTAATTCAGCATGCAATGTTCTCCAAAACTTAGAAGTAAACTGCGTACCTCTATCTGATATGATGGAGAGTGGAACTCCATGCAATCGAACGATTTCTGAGATGTAGATTTTGGCTAACTTCTCCGCATTGTAGGTCACCTTGACCGGAATGAAGTGAGCAGACTTAGTCAATCGGTCCACAATTACCCAAATGGAATCAAACTTACCCAATGTCTTTGGGAGACCAACCACGAAGTCCATTGCAATTCTCTCCCACTTCCATTCAGGAATGGGCATTCTCTGAAGTGTTCCTCCGGGCCTCTGGTGTTCATACTTTACTTGCTGACAATTTGGATATTTGGCAACAAAATCAACAATGTCGCGCTTCATTCTACTCCACCAAAAGTGTTGTTTTAGGTCACGGTACATCTTGGTTGCACCAGGATGTATAGAGTATCCGGAACTATGAGCCTCTGTAAGAATAGTGGTGATCAAGTCATCAACACGAGGCACACATACTCTTCCCTTAATCCTCAAAATGCCTTCGTCATCAATTATTGCTTCCTTAGCCTCTCCTTGTAACACTTTATCTCGAATTCGACCTAGTTTCTCATCATCAAACTGTTTTCCCTTGATCTTGTCAAGAAAAGAAGATCTCGCCTCCACACAAGCTAACAATCCTCCCTTCTCATTTATTTCTAACCTCATAAGGTCATTAGCCAGAATCTGAACCTCTCTAGCCAATGGGCGTCTAGAAACTTGCAAATGAGCTAGACTTCCCATGCTTCCCGCCTTTCTACTTAAAGCATTCGCCTTTCCCGGATGATATAAGATAGTGATATCGTAGTCCTTCAGTAGTTCCATCCATCTCCTCTGTCTCAAGTTCAAATCTTTCTGAGTAAAGACATACTGTAGGCTACGATGATCCGTATAGACTTCACATTTAACCCCATACAAATAGTGTCTCCATTGCTTTAGTGCAAATACTACCGCGGCCAACTCCAAATCATGGGTCGGATAGTTACGTTCATGCACCTTTAATTGCCTCGAAGCATAAGCAATCACATTCTTCTCTTGCATTAGCACTGCACCCAACCCAATAGGATGCATCACAATAAACATGAAGTTCTTACCCTCTACTGGCAAGGTAAGAATTGGTGCAGTAGTCAACAAGGTCTTGACTTTCTGAAATCTTTCCTCACACTCATCCGACCATACAAATGGAACATTCTGCTTAGTCAAGTTCGTTAATTGGGAAGCAATAGAAGAGAATCCCTTGACAAATCGGCGGTAGTAGCTAGCTAAACCAACAAAACTCCTTATTTCTGACACGTTAGTAGGTCTTACCCAATTTTTCACTGTCTCAATCTTAGATGGATCCACCATCACTCCATCCCTAGAAACCACGTGTCCCAAGAAGGACACTGAATCTAGCCAAAACTCACACTTGGAGAATTTGGCATAAAGCTTCTTCTTCCTTAATAACTCTAACACCATTCTCAAATGCTCCTCATGTTCCTTCTTACTCCGTGAGTATATCAGTATATCATCAATAAATACGATCACAAAGAGATCTAGATAAGGCTTAAAAATCCCATTCATCAAGCTCATGAAAGAAGCAGGGGCATTAGTAAGACCAAACGACATTACCACAAATTCGTAGTGCTCATACCTAGTTCGAAAGGCGGTCTTTGGCACATCCGTTGCCCGTATTTTCAATTGATGATAACCAGATCTCAAGTCAATTTTAGAGAAGACACAAGCACCTTGTAACTGATCGAACAAGTCATCAATGCGAGGAATGGGATACTTGTTCTTGATAGTTACCTTGTTCAGTTGTCTATAGTCTATGCACATCCGAAAACTCCCATCCTTCTTCTTCACAAACAAAACCGGAGCACCCCAAGGAGATGCACTTGGTCTAATGAAGCCTTTGCTCAACAACTCTTGAAGTTGTGCCTTTAACTCTCTTAACTCCGCGGGAGCCATTCTATAAGGGGGTATAGAAATGGGGCAAGTACCCGGTTCAAGATCAATACAGAAGTCTATATCCCTATCTGGTGGCATACCAGGAAGATCTGCAGGGAACACATCCAAAAACTCACGGGCTACCGAAACCGACTCAATTGAAGGTACTTGGGTAGTGTCATCCTTGAGGTGTGCTAAGAAGGCTAAACAACCCTTACTAACCATTCTCTTAGCACGAAGAAAGGACACGATACGAACCGGATTGGAAGTGTAGTCGCCCTCCCACACTAACGGATCTATCCCAGGCTTGGCTAACATCACCGTTTTAGCATTACAATCCAAGATCGCAAAATTCGGAGAAAGCCAAGTCATACCCAGAATTACATCAAAGTCAACCATTTCTAAGATAACCAAATCTACATAAGTGTTGCTCCCCATAAAATTCACCCAACAAGACCTATATACCTTTTTCTACTATCACAGACTAACCCACCGGAGTAGACACACGAATAGGTATATCAAGCAATTCGCAAGGTAAATTAAGACCATTAGCAAATGAAGAAGATACATAAGAAATGTGTGATCCGGGATCAAACATACAGAAGCCATGCAATCACAAAAACCAAAAGATTACCTGTGATAACAGCATCAGATGTCTCCGCTTCAGATCTCCAGGAAAGCGTAACAATGGGCCCCATTACTTGTCTATCTGTTGCCCCTACCATGTTGTGATGTAGTGGCTCCAGTTTGCCCATCACCCCTGCCGTTTTGGTGACCACCATTCCCTCGACCACCACGTCCTCCAGAATAACGGCCTCTACCATGACCACCTCTACCTCTGACTATGGGAGGTCTATAACTCTGTTTTGGCAATACCTCTTAATGTGCCCAGTCTCCCCACATCCATAACATTCTCTGGATTCAAAGCATCGGTTTCTCAGAGAAGTGTTGACCGGTCTGGGGTGGACCCCCACCTCCAGTCTGTAGTGAAGACTGAATTGGTCGGCCGAGTAACCCCCTGAACTCTGTCCTCTAGAGTAAGAACCATTAAACTCACCTCCCTTTCGAAACCTTTTTTATGTAGATGTCGTGGTGAAGTCATCTGGCTTCACTCTTTCCACCTCTATCACAAAGTCTACCACCTCTTGGAAGGATTTTGCAGTAGCCGCTACCTGTAAGGCTGAAATCCGCAATTCTGACCTCAATCCCTTCACAAAACGGCGAATACGCTCTTGTGGACTGAAACAAAGTTGGGTGGCATACCTGGATAATGCACGAAACTTAGCCTCATATGCATTAACCGTCATCCTACCTTGCTCTAGACTCAAGAACTCGTCTCTTTTCCTATCCCTCAGAGTCCTTGGGATATACTTCTCCATAAACAAGCTAGAGAATGATGCCCAAGTCATAGGTGGTGCCTCTGTTGGTTGACACTCGACATGTGACCGCCACCACATTTTGGCGTTCCCTTGAAACTGATAAGTCACGAACTCAACACCAAACCGTTCTACTATACCCATCTTATGTAGTAGCTCATGACAGTCAACCAGAAAATCGTAAGCATCCTCTGATTCTACACCCTTAAAGACTGGAGGTTTTAATTTCAAGAACTTACTGAAAAGTTCATGCTGATCATTTGTCATTATAGGCCCAGTAGTCAGACGTGGAAACGTGCCTATTTCCAATGAGGCATATGCGGGGAGCCCCAGCAGCAGCATGTCGTACCTCTGAAACCGGAGGTGTTGGTGCAGAAACCACTAGAGGTGCCTGACCGTGATCAGATAACCCGCTAAGATAAGCAAGAACCTGATTGATCATCTCTGGGGTAGGTTGGGGTGGCAATTCCTCATTTTGCACTTGTTCATCTCCCCTTCCTCACCCTCTCTTATCACTCCTCAGTCGGTGGAGGAGTCACCGCCCTAGTATCAGAGATGGGCTAGGTGCTTGTCCTCTTCCTCTAGAGGACGTCCTCCCACGACCTCTTCCACGGCCTCTTGCCACAGCTCTTCCTCGAGCCACAGCCCCAGTGGCTGGCTCAGACGTTTCTTGTCTTGCCGGTGTTGGTGTTGGTGCAGTCGTTGCTCTAGTTCTAACCATCTGCGAAATTGAGTGAAGATGGTCAGATACCAATTTGTATCAGCTAGATACCAATTGGATTCAAGTAATAGCACGAAAGAAAGAAAGAAAGAAAGAGTGGAATTTTCCTAAAGTCTTATAGCCTCTCAAGGAGAAGTAAAGGCGTCCCCCTACCGTTCCTTAAGACTCTACTAGACCTGTTCTTGTGTGATGAGACCAACAAACCTAATGCTCTGATACCAAGTTTGTCACGACCCAAAACCTGGACGCGACTGGCACCCACATTTACCCTCCTATGTGAGCGAACCAACCAATCTAACCCTTAACATTTCAATGTATATCAACAGAAAATAATGCAGAAGACTTAAAATCATTAATAAAAACCAATTCAATAACTTTTAAAATTCAACATCTATTATTACCCAAAATCTGGAAGTCATCATCACAAGAACATCTATCTCAAATTACTAAACTAAGAATGTCTAAGAACTAAAATAACTAAAAAGCTAGTCCATGCCGGAAGTTCAAGGCATCAAGACATGAAGAGGAAGATCCAGTCCAAGCTAGAAGCATTAGCTCACCCTGAAATCCGGTATACTGATGACTGGCTAGAATTATTGTTGAGTTGAAGACGACGGCACGTTTGCTGCACTCCACAAATAACAAAGAAGAAAACATAAAAGTAGGGGTCAGTACAAAACATGGGTACTGAGTAGATATCATCGGCCAACTCAAAATAGAGAACAGTATATATCAAGTAATATTATAAAACAACTATAATACTCAACATGTAGCAACAACAAGTACTATAATCATCAATAAGTACTACCAAGTTCATCCATGAGGACTCAAGCCTCAATACCATACTCGTTTTGGGAATTAGGTTCATTAGATTGAGTATATTATTCATCTTTCAAGATTCATTATCTTTCTTCCTCTTGTGTCGGTACGTGACACTAACGTGACACTCCGCTCCATATACTATCCTGGTGTCGAACGTGACACTCCGATCCATATTCTATCCTGGTGCTGGAACGTGGCACTCCGATCCTCATTTTATCCTGGTACCGGAACGTGGCACCCGATCCATATTCTATCCTGGTGTCGGAACGTGACACTCCGATCCTCATATACTATCCTGGTACCGGAACGTGGCACCCGATCCATATTCTATCCTGGTGTCGGAATGTGACACTCCGATCCTCATTCTATCCTAGTACCGGAACGTGGCACCCGATCCTCTATTTCTATCCTGGTACGGGAACGTGGCACCCGATCCTCTATTTCTATCCTGGTACCGGAACGTGGCACCCGATCCCCTAATTCATCAAGGCTTCTTTTATACTAAGGCATCATCAATCTCATTATATAATTTATCAAGCCTTCTTTTATACTAAGGCATCATCAATAACAAGTGAATTAGGGTTTCTTTCAAGATTTTAGATTCAATAACTTCATCATGCTTATTTTATCACAATCACATAATCATATTCATGCAAGCATACAATTAAGCATATAGAAGGGTTTACAATACTACCAACACATATCATTCGCTATTAAGAGTTTACTATAAGATAGCATAAACCATAACCTACCTCCACCGAAGAATTGATCAACAAGCAATTTCCCAAGCTTTGTTTTCTCTCTTCCTTGTTCGATCGAATCCTCTCTTTTTCTCTTGTTCTTTCTATTTTCTTTATTCAAACCCTCTTTCTTTTACCCTAATTAACATATAATTAAGTATAAAAGATGACAATAATAACCCACTAATTTACTTAAGGTTACCTCTTTTAACCCCCAAGTAATTAGACTTATTAATATTAACCCTCTAACTTTATAATTAAAGAAGGAATAGTCCAAAACGTCCCTTAAAACGTGTAAAGAAATCCGACTCTGGCTGGGATTACGCAACCTGTGATGGCCCGTTGTGCCTGCGACGGTCCGTCATGCAGGTTCGTCAGGGACTCGAGTTCCTTAAGGAGTCTGTGACGGCCCGTCGTACCTACGACGGTCCATCCTGCACTCCCGTCACGACGTTCAGAGACTCATTCCCTGTACCAAATCCTCAAGAGTTAAAGTATTTTGAAACGGGGGCTCACGACGGTTCGTCGTACCTGTGACGGTCCGTCCTGCAGGTCCGTCACAAAGTTCAGAGAGTCGATTTCAGTACTCAGATTTCAGAATTCCTAAGTGTTTTGGAACGAGACACCCTCGACGGTCCGTCGTGCCCATGACGGTCCGTCGTGGTGTCCGTCGTCTCAGCCAATTTTTCCAGAAATAAAATCTGCTGCTCAAAACGACTAAACAGGTCGTTACATTCACTAAGCTTTGCTTAAAAGAAATAAGGAATCATCTAAAAACATCATTTATGGGGTCTGTGAGTCTTCTGAACTCTCCCCCATATCAGTGCTTAATACTACTCCCAATAATTTATACTCATGCTAATATGTTTAGAAATATTACTTTTCCTCTAATTTGAACTAATTGCTAAAACTAACCTCTTGAAAGAGGTAAATGCTCTTTAAATATCTTTTGAACTGATAACTCATGTAGAAATCTTTGTTTCTCTTTTATCAATACAAAAATTGATACTTCTAGAATACAAAGTCCCTTGTACTCTTACTCAATTCTTACTTAAATTTGTTTTCTTAAAAACATATCAAACCATATTTTAATATGATCATTGATGACTTTGAATAAACATTGATGGTATTACCTAGATACCATACTGATCATGCATCGATGACGTATTCCATTAACATACTAATCATGTTTTAGAAAATCTTTTTCAAATATCATTTTTACTTTCTCAAAACTCAGTTTAAGAACTAAAGTGCTGGATTTTAAAAAAAAAACTTTCAAAATTTATAACTCAAAATAGGGTTCATGTTGAAATATAGACATTAATAAGTCAACTCAAGGATCTCAATAAAAATATAAAAACTCAATAATTAGGAATAGAATTTTTAAAATAAACATGAACTCAAGAACTCAAAATCAACTTATCTCAAGAATACTCAAATATAGAGAAAGAATACTAGATTATTCTTTTACAAATCTGAAAAAGATGTAGGGCGTGAGGATAAACTAGTCCAACACTATGATAGTCCTACATACCTAGAAAAACAAGGTTCTTGAAGAATTAAGAATATTGAAGGTCAACAATTAAGAAAACCTTTCTTGACATTCTAGAAATCTTTATGGCCAAGAATTATGATTTTCATTAGTGATTCATAATTGTATGGAGGAATTTGAGTTGGAAAGAATGAAATCTTAAAGAAGACTTACCTTGAAGAAGAATCTTCAAAAAGATTAAAAGAATCATGAATGAAGTCTTCTACTTTGATTTTTCCTTAGGATTTTTCTTAGGTTTCAGAGTGAAGGAAATTATGGATTAAGAGATGAAAATATAAATTTTTTGGGCCTTCAATTCATAAATAAATTTGTGTAGGGTTTACTTAGAGGTAAAATGTGAGACCCCGTGGTCCTTTCTCATAATAGGCATAGTATTGCATGAGCATATGATCTTTATACAACTTGGTGTATCACGTAAGGAGAATTATTTTGCAAAGGTATGGTCAAAAATGAGAGAATTAGACTAACTTTATGGGCCAAGAATGTCCTTAAAAAAGTTCGAGTTAAAGAATGTTTATTCTAATACCCCGCCGGTTCGGAATGTCTAAGTTAAGCGGTACCTTAGGGGATAGGACAAAGAGTGTCTTATATGCTAATAAACATGTTTTATAAGGTGATGTAGTCACCCTATTATCTTAAGTTAAGTTTTGAAGTCAAACAAGTTGGCAAATAATAATTCACAAAGATTAGAGTAAGGTTCTTTGATAAATCTTCTGAAATTTAGGTTATGTCTCAGAGATTTTCTCCTAGTATATAGAGCTTTAAAAGAACTCCAATATATATGGTCAAAGTTCTACGAGTCTAATTACCAACGCACTTAACCATTTGTCCATACGACTTTAGAATTGAGAGATATTCAAATTTTAATGATTGCACAATCAGGCACATGAAGGTGGGCCCCTAGCTCCTATGTCGGTTTAGCTTTATATGACCTGATTTCTCATTCATTTTATCTCATTTTTTCTACCAAAATAGGAATAAAACAGTCATAAATCCTCTCTAAAGTTTTGCCTATCATCCAAGAAAAAATCTACAAGATTTCGACGTGGTTTCACCCTTGGAACGTTCATAGAGATTGTGTTACTTCATTCTTCCGCGTTGGTTGTGATTTGAAGGATTCTTCGTGGTGAAGGAATCTAGTTTTGACATGGGGTTTCAATGTATTGGAGGTAATAATTCTCACCCTTCATTCAATTGAGTGAATCCAAGTTATAGTCACGCTATAGAAGTAAGAACATGATAGACGGCTGGAAAAATTGTATTTGAGTAGTTACGTGATGTTGGGCTGTTTTGAAGTATTTTATGATATTGCTATTGCTGGAAATTTTTTTTGAAATGCTTTGTATGTGTGTGGTTCTTGTTTGTATGAGTCTGTTTTAAATTATTTCTTTTTAGTTCAACGTCTTGTGTTGAAGGAGAGTGTTTGTTATTCACAAGACATGTTAAAGTTTTAATATTCCAGAAAATATACCCGTCTAGTGAAGAGCCCAGTAAGTCCGTTAAAATGCGTATTAAGGTAATAGGCATCTCAATGCCCAATATTGAGAAATATTGGGCATAGTATAGAAAATTTGCTAAGGGGTGTTAGCTAATTTCTATATATACTCAAATAAGCAAAATATATTCCAAGCTTATTTAGAATTGTACCTGGAAAGAAGACCCTAAACTAAGAAAAATATTTTGTAACTATACCAACATTAAGTACTAGGCATCCAAGTGTCAAGCCTAGTACCATAGTACATAACCATTTAAAATGATCATGTAGATTAAGCAGTGCCCAAGGACATAGTGAGGATCGTTGGAACAATAAGTAAACATTCTCAAATGAATCATAAATAATAGTTAGTTAGGAAAGTACAACCAACTCATGTGAAAGCACATGTGCAAGACACGTGAAGAAGTGGGCAAGGAGGGGACCACCCTAACTGAATTCGGTTCGGGTAGTTAGGGGGGAACATGCACAAAGGACCCCTCCATGTGGGGCATTACTTCCTCACTAATTATAGACTCTAACCTACTGCCCTAAATAGCTAAATAACCTAGGACCAAAGGAAATAAACTAATTAATGCACCCGACAACCTAGGACAAAAACCAGGTTGACACTAACCTAGTACTAGTTAAAGAGATAACCTAGTACCTAACTTAGGATAGTCCAAAAGGTTAGTTATGGTCCTAAAAAATTAGGGGTACTTTTGAAATTCTCATAGGTTACTTAATTAATTAATTTAGAAAATTAATTAATTAATATAAAACGTCTAAGACCGAAACTAAAAAGGAAATTTTTAGATTCCGGTTATGATAAGAAAGGGACAACCTAGTACCTAACCTAGGATTGTCCAAAGAGTTAGTTAAGGTCCTAAAACCTAGGTATACTTTAGTAATTACCCTAGGATACTTAATTAATTAATTTAGAAACTTAATTAATTAATTTAAAGGGGCAAAACCGAAATCACAAAGCAATTTTCAGATTTTGGTTAAAACAAGAAAAAGACAACCTAATACCTAACCTAGGATGGTTCAAAGGATTCGTTATGGTCCTAACGACTTATGGGTACTTTAGTAATTACCTTAGGTCACCTAATTAGGTAAATTAGAAATTTAATTAATTATTTTAAATGATCAAAAACATCCTAGTACATAACCTAGGATGGTCCAAAAGGGTTAATTTTGGTTCCAATGACTCGAGGATACTTTAGTACATATCCTAGGTACCTAAATTAATTAAATTAAGGATTTAATTAATTAATATAAAAGTGAAAATATTGACCAAAACTATAGTCAACACCAATTTCCAGATTTGACTAAGTGTTATGTTCTCCTATGTTTAGTCAACTTAGGTGGGGCTTTTTGGTAATTGGTTAATTATTTTATTAAATTAACTTATTAAACCTAAGTTTTATAATTCAATACCAGTTCTTAAACCTAAAAATTACGTTCAAACTCATAGAAAAAAAAGGACGCAAAAACAGTAAGCTACTGACGGAAAGAAAAACAGAAAATTCCATTGATTCTCCTAGGCGATTTCAAGTTTCTCCAAGTTTTTGTTCAATATGGTATTATTAGATTAAGTTCTACTTAAGGTATGAGTTTTTCTCTTGGAAATATTTCTCCAAGATTATTTCCCTTCGAACGATTCACAAGATCTTGAAAACTAGTGTTGTTCCCGTCATTCTCGTTGAACTTCCCTTTGCTAGTATCCTTTTCGATTTCATTGTTTATTAGGTTAGAGATAATGTTGTTGGTATGTGGTTCTGGATGTTCTAAACATTTATTGTTCTTGAATGATGAGTATCGAATGAACTTGTAATTGCGTAAAGTTAATCTTATCATGATAATTAAGATCGATAAAAATGTATTAAGTGAATATGTGTAGTTAAGGTTTTGCCTTTTAAACTTTTATTTCTTATGAAGAGAAATACATTACTCCAAATGTAATCATTGGACGAACGTATAAGATGATGATTGTAAGCGATGAGTTCAAGTTATTGTGATTATATTGAACAATTATAGGACTGCATTTACATACATTTTTATGGAGTAAGTGGTTTGAAGACTCGAGCTTAGGATTTTATCATGGTTATTTTGGGGTTGGAAAAGAAGGGTGTGGCGATACGCCGAGTTTTTTCTGTTGTGCAGGCATACTCTATTTGGTTGTTGTTGACTATTGGGTAGGCCTCCACTTGTTAATATCTGTGGAAAAAGTATATGTTATTTCATTAATTTGGGATTGTAATTTTGGAGAAAAGAAGGTAATGAATCATACATTTAAAAATTGCCTGGCGAGCTAATCACTCTACTAGTGAGCTCTAAATTGCTACCCATTAATATTGTTTGCGAATTAAGGAATTGAATCACTATAGTCATTTTTAGTTAGATATAATTTTTAGTTAATACTCTTTATAAAACTTGGATATTGCACTTTTTTTGAATTAAGAGTTTGAAAATTTAATAGAGTCTAGTTTGAAGTCCCTGTGGGTAAGATACCCACCACCTTAATAAGAGTCATTATATTGCTCGTACGATCACGTGAACTTGCGTGTGCGATTTGATTGCAACAATAACATTTCACTTTCATAACCTCCCCATTATATTCATGTTAATGTAATATTTATGACTAAAATTTTGTGTGCCTCTATGTTACACTATAAATAGAGGCATAGACTTCATGTGGTATACACTTAAAGATTTGGTGAAAACTTGAAAGAAAGAAAGTTATGTTGATTGACATGTTAATATTCTTCATGTAATGGTTGTGTGACATGATTTTCTGTAGATTACATACTCTAAGGTAGGGGTACAATCTATATTGATACAACAAGAGCAAGAATTGAGGTATATTAAGCCAAAGCACCGTACTTCCTTTGAGCACGAATTTTTGTATCTAAATCGTCAAATATTATTTTGTTACTCTAATACTAGAAAGATCTTTGTGAAAGGCATTGAAATTGCACCTTGCATATTTTTGTGACTTTATTATGTTTCTATTCCACTCGTTCGGTTAGATAGGGTATTCAAGATCTTTATGTCATTTTGTGAATTCTCTTGACTCTAGGTCCATGTATACAAGTTCTTATTCTTCTTTAGGTGTAGTAAGTTAAAAAAGATTATGGATGAACAATATGAATTTTAAATCAGTCTTCCTTCCTCGCTAAGTTATATTTTTGAAAAACTTCAAAATAATATGTTGATCTCCAAAACTCTTAAATGCAAACTGTATGTTTAAACTACTAAAATGCGGGATTTTTCTGAAAATGTTTCTTTTATAAACTACTAAGGAACATATATAGATATACTAAGTGAAGAACTTTTAGCTCTTTATGAATATCATCGGTTTTAAGTTACTTTTTTTTAATTTGATCTAAGTATTCTAGTTTAATCTAGAAGCATATGGTTATATGAGATATTTATATGCGGCTACAAAAGTGATTACGAGATTATGAAGATAAGAGAACCAATGAGCCAAGATTGGCAACATGATTCAGATAATACAAGTGCATTACATATCCATGACATTACATGCTATGAATTATACTTTTGAGATATAATCATAAGGTATGGGGCCTATTGCCTATATTTATATGTATGAGACTCAGTTGGCCACAAGTTGGCGAATATGATCTCGGTTCGCTACCAGAAGGCACCACCATTGCTAGCACTTGGTTGGGCATGAGATGCACATTCACATCTATATATACATACATACATATATATATATATATATATATAATAATATATATATATTATATATATATATATATATATATATATATATATATATATGTACTCATGACATATGAAAAAAACAAGCATATAATGCATATTTAATTACTAAGAGGTCATATGAATAGTAGGGGGCCAAATGTCAACCAGGGAGGCTACTAGAGTTTGAGTTTCAGGTAGTATCTCTATTACCCTTTTACTATAAATATTTGTAAATCTACTTTCTGCTTTACATAGTAGTACATTTTTATTCATACTGACTTCCCTTTGCCATCGGACACTAATTTTTGTTTCGTGCAAGTAGGTACAAGTATGGACTCTAATCGACCCACCCATTAGGATCCAGGTTCAACTGTGAGTTAGTAAGCTCCATCTTATCCTGGGGATATCAGAGGATGTTTATTTTTTTGGACAGTTTGGATATAGTCGGGGCCTTGTCCTGGCAGTACTTAGAACACTGATAGAGGCTATTGTGGACATAGTATTATGGGTTTCTTTCTGGAGCTTCCAGTTTCTAGACACATAGGCTTGGCATGTAAATCTATGTATGTATGTGTATATGTCCTCAGTTCTGGCCTCGTCAGCCAGCTAGTACTTTGTTATTTCTTTTGGATTTTCTACCTTTGACAATATGAGTTGTTCTTCAGTTGATGACCTTAAGGGTCCAGTCATAGTATTTTAATTGTAATGCTGCCCAACCATCTAGGTTCATAGTCAAGTCGGTAAGTAGCTAACTTGATTGCATAAGGTATTGAGTGCCAGCACACCTTCTCTAGTTTGGGGTGTGACATAAAAATATGAAAACAACATTTTTAAATATTTTTCCGTCGACTAATTCTTAACACTGTATCATGTTACTAAAATAGTCATAACTTTTTACTCAAATCTTGGATTGTTTTGAAATTGGTGGCGTTGGAAAGAGGATTGAAATACCTTTTATTTTGATAGATTTTGTGTCACATAACTCTTTATATTCTAATACGTATGGTCATTTGAATTTGACCTAAGTAGAATCCTATATCAAACTTAATCAGTAAGGAAACTTTCAACCCAACTTGGTGCTAGAATATTCTAGTCACCATAATTAATATACAAAATCATTTTCACTCTAAAATATTTACCTTTACACATATGGAAAGTTTCATAATCACATGTATGACCCTACAAGTAATAGTTTGGGTCTTAATTTAGAAATTTTAGGGTGTTACAATATCTTCCCCTTGGGATCATTCGTCCTCGAATGATAGTTAAACTAGGAATGAAGGAAAATATAGTTACTATCACTACCTCTCTTGACTTCTAAGCTTGTCTACTAACACATGTTGAACTAATTGGTACTTATAGTTTTAAAACTGGACTAAAGCACATTAGACACGAACGATATGACTTTGAGCATAGTGACACTTTCTATGAAATTATTAGATATAAAGCTAGGATATCTAGGCATGAAGTAAGAATACGAATGAAGTAACATTATTTTTCCAGACTTCGTGTCACAACCCAGACTGTCCTGGTTGGCACCCACACCAAGACTCTGGTGGGAACACTATGATTAGTCCTCAAATTGGACTCGTCTAGGGCCTTATTTTAATGCAAATAGTGTCCTCGATTATTTATTTTATCTAGATATCTGATAAAATATCCTAAGTTTTAGGTATTTGAGGTTTAGGTCGAAGCATGGACACTTCGGTGCAAATTAGAAGCAAAATGGAGAAAAAGAGTTGAAGATGAAAAGGTGTGTATCACCAATCACACTTGGTGATCCACCGTATAGCTAAGCTCCGCCTTTTCCTACAGCAAGTGAGCCCAGAAGGAAGTGGTTCAAAAAGCGACAAAAAGGAGCAGCCAGTGCTTGGTAGATCAGTTTTGTAAAGCAGAAGGTTTCCGCCCATCGATCCAGAACACATAGACAAGGAACGAAACGTGCAAGCGGTGATGAATTGAATGAAGGGAGATTCTCTAAATCACTCGGAGAATCACGACTAACTCTGCCGAAAGTATATGCCAGCACAATTCTGAAGTCTACAAATACTAAAATCTTTTATTATTTACGATATAGAAATTTTAAAGAGTGAAACAATTACATGTGATATTTTTGTTCTTAAGTTTACTCTCAAGTTTGGAGAGGGTTTTTGTGGAAGCTTGAAAAAAGAAGCTCTTCTTCCAATTTTGGATGTGGGTTTTCTCCATTTACATTCCTTTGATACTTTTAAGGTTTAATCTCTTATACCCTTTTCATTCCTTTATCATTTTAGGTATATTTGATTATTGCTTGATGCGTGCCTAAAAACTCCATTATTCGGGTGTGATTTAGCAATTATTAGTTGATTAATAGGTTGGGTCTTGCTTGCTTGTAGCTTAGATTGCATTTCAATGGTGATTTCATCTAGTGGTTTTGGTTTAATCTAATAGGTTTATAGTTGCAAATGTAAAGCCACCCGTATGTTTTCGGCTTGCTTGAGAGAGAGAGAGGTCGTGAAACTAAGATCACTAGATTTATCTCCTAAGGAGTGGCTGACATGAGGTTGAACCCTAGAGGGTGAGCCCTAGTTCCATATCTAAGCACTTCCATCGAAAAAGCGAGTGTGCATAAGGCATAGGATGTATAGTTTAGACAAGTGGATGTACGAGAGGAACCATTTGATATGGGGTAAGTTGCCCGAGATGGAGCTTGGTTTCACCTAAAGCTAAGCCTAATCATCATTGTCTTGCTAAAGTAGTTACAGAAAGCATGTACCCATCACTTTTATATTCACAACTACTGAAAGCATGTCCCCACTTTAATATTCTATCACGACCCAAAACGAGCCGCGAGTGGCACCCACACTAATCCTTCTATGTGATCGAACCAACCAATCCAATCCCAATTATTTACCAATATTTCAACCATAATGAACAAAATACAATGCGGAAGACATAAAACTCATTAATATAACCAATAAATAACTTCTAAAATTTAATACTTATTATTCCCAAAATCTGGAAGTCATCACCACAAGAACATCTATCCTCAAATTACTAAATCTAAGAGTATCTAAGAAACTAAAATAAATGAACAGCTAGTCCATGCCAGAACTTCAAGGCATCAAGACGTGAAGAAGAAGATCCAGTCCAAGCTAGAAACAATAGCTCACCCTGAATCCTGGTGTGATGAAGACTGGCTAGAGTTGCAGACGAGTCGAAGTTGATGGCACGTTTGCTGCATTCCATAAATAACAAAGAAAAACAAATACAAGTAGGGGTCAGTACAAGGAACACGTACTGAGTAGGTATCATCGGCCAACTCAAAATAGAAAGCAATATATATCAAATAATAATATAAAATCAACTACATACTCAACAGGTGACACAACAAGTACCATAACCATTGGCCACAACACCAAGCACATCTATGAGGACTCAAGCCTCCACACCATACTCATTTGGGAATTAGTAATGTTCATTCTCTTTATTATCCTGGTGTCGGAACGTGACACTCCGATCCTCTACTATCCTGGTGTCGGAACGTGACACTCCGATCCACTACTATCCTGGTGTCGGAACGTGACACTCCGATCCACTACTATCCTGGTGTCGGAACGTGACACTCCGATCGCATAATACTACGTGTCGGTTCGTGACACCCGATCCCCTAATCTCATTATTTTCCAGTTCATCAACCTTCATTTATGTTCAGACATCATCATTAATAGAGAGGTTTTAAGGTTTAAGATTCACAGCCTCATCTTTCCAATACATTACAATTACATAATCACATCATGCAAGCACAGAATTAAGCATATAGAAGACTTTACAATACTACCCAATACATATCATTCGCTATTAAGAGTTTTACTATGAAATAGCATAGACCATAACCTACCTCCACCGAAGAATCGTGATCAAGCAAGCTATCCCCCAAAACCTTTGCTTTCCCCTGCGTTTCTCTCTTGCTCTCGCTCGTTCGTTCTCCCTTTCTCTCTGTTCTTTCTATTTTTCCTTATTCAAACTCTTTTTCTTTTACCCTAATCATCATATAATTAAGTATAAAAGATGATAAAAATAACCCACTATTTATTTCAAGGTTATCTCCTTTAACCCCCAAGTAATTGAATTATTAACATTAACCCACTAACTTTATAATTATAAGCATGAATAGTCCAAAACGCCCCTTAAAAACATTTAACAGAAATCCGACCCAGTCACGGTTACGCGGCCTGTGAAGGTCCGTCATGACTGTGACGGTCCGTACTGCAGGTCTGTCACAAAGTTCAGAGAGTTAATTCTGTGGAAAGATTTGTGACGATACGTCGTACCAACGACGGTCCGTCCTGCCATTCCGTCGTGAAGTTTAGAGAGTCGATCTCAGTACCCAAATTTTCAGAATCTAAGTGTTTTGGAACGAGACACCCTCGACGGTCCGTCGTGCCCATGACGGTCCGTCGTGCCCATGACGGTCCGTCGTGGGATCCGTCGACCCAGACAGTTATTACCAGAAATAAATTCTACTGCTCAAAACGACTAAACAGGTCGTTACAATAGACACCAATTTACCCATTGTTCGTCCTCGAACGATCAAGGAAGAAAAATAAGGGCGAAAAGGAGTACCTGAATCTGCAAACAGGTGTGGGTATCTTTCTTGCATATCGGCCTCCTTCTCCCAAGTGGACTCTTCAACTGGCCGATTCTTCCATTGAACTTTGATGGATGCAATCTCCCTTGATCTCAACTTGCGGATTTCTCTATCTAGAATAGCAACAGGCTCTTCCTCATAAGACTAATTCTCATCAAGAAGAACTGAATCCCAACGAATAATGTAGTTTCCATCCCCATGGTATCTTTTCAGCATAGACACATGAAATACCGGGTGCACTCCTGACAGTCCTGGAGGTAAGGCTAATTCATAAGCTACCTCCCCCACGCGCTTCAGAACTTCAAATGCACCAATATACCTCGGATTAAGCTTACCTCGCTTACCAAACCGCATCACCCCTTTCATGGGTGAAACCTTCAGCAAGACTTGTTCACCCTCCATGAACTCCAAGTCTCTAACTTTTCGATCTGCATATTCCTTTTGCCTACTTTGCACCGCTAAAAGCTTTTCTTGAATGAATTTCACTTTCTCTAATGATTCCCTCAGGAGGTCAGTACCCCATGGTCTCACCTCAAATGCATCAAACCAACCTATGGGAGACCAACATCTCCTCCCATACAATGCCTCGAATGGGGCAATATCAATACTTGAGTGATAGCTATTATTGTATGAAAACTCCGCTAAGGATAAGAAGTTATCCCAATGACCACCAAATTCTGTCACACATGCACGAAGCATATCCTCCAAAACCTGAATCGTTCGCTCAGACTGACCATCGGTCTGAGGGTGAAATGCAGTACTAAGGTCCAACCTAGTACCTAATTCAGCATGCAATGTTCTCCAAAACTTAGAAGTAAACTGTGTACCTCTATCTGATATGATGGAAAGTGGAACCCCATGCAATCGAACAATTTCTGAGATATAGAGTTTGGCTAACTTCTCTGCATTGTAAGTTACCTTAACCGGAATGAAGTGAGCAGACTTAGTTAACCTGTCAACAATTACCCAAATAGAGTCAAACTTACCCAACGTTTTGGAAGACGAACCACGAAATCCATTGCAATTCTTTCTCACTTTCATTCAGGAATGGGCATTCTCTGAAGTGTTCCTCCAGGCCTCTGGTGTTCATACTTTACTTGTTGAAAATTTAGGCATTGGGCGACAAAATCAACAATGTCACGCTTCATCCTACTCCACCAAAAATGTTGCTTTAGGTCACGATACATCTTGGTTGCACCAGGATGTATAGAATATACTGAACTAGGAGCCTCTGTAAGAATAGTGTGGAGCAAATCATCAACACGAGGCACACATTCCCTTCCATTAATCCTCAAAACGCCTTCATCGTCAATTATTGCTTTTTTAGCTTCTCCTCGCATCCCCATATCCCGAATTCAGCTTAGTTTCTCATCATCAAACTATTTTCCCTTAATCTTGTCAAGAAAAGAAGATCTTGTCTCCACACAGGCAAAAAATCCTCCCTTCTCTAGTACTTCCAGTCTCATAAAGTCATTAGCCAGAGTCTGAACCTCTCTAGCCAATGGGCGTCTAGAAACCTACAAGTGCGCCAGACTTCCCATGCTCCCTGCCTTTCTACTTAAGGCATCTGCCACAACATTAGCTTTTCCCGGGTGATACAAGATAGTGATATCATAGTCCTTCAGTAGTTCCATCCATCTCCTCTGTATTAAATTCAAATCTTTCTGAGTAAAGACATACTGTAAACTACGATGATCCGTATAGACTTCACACTTAACCCCATATAGATAATGTCTCCATTGCATTAATGCAAACACTACCGCAGCCAACTCCAAATCGTGGGTCGGATAATTACGTTCATGCACCTTTAATTGCCTCGAAGCATAAGCAATTACATTCTTCTCTTGCATTAGCACTGCACCCAAACCAGAATAAGATACATCACAATAAACAATGAAATTCTTGCCTTCCACTGGCAAGGTAAGAATTGGTGCAGTAGTCAACAAGGTTTTGAGATTCTGGAAGCTTTCTTCGCATTCATTCGACCATACAAATGGAACATTCTGCTTAGTCAAGTTTTTCAATTGGGAAGCAACAGAAGAAAATCCCTTGACAAATCGGCGGTAGTAGCTAGCTAAACCAACAAAGCTCCTTACCTCTGTAACATTGGTAGGTCTTACCCAACTCTTCACTGCTTCGATCTTAGAAGGATCCACCATCACCCCATCCTTAGAAACCACGTTCCCCAAGAAGGACACTGAATCTAGCCAAAACTCACACTTGGAGAATTTGGCATAAAGCCTCTTCTCCCTCAACACTTCCAACACAATTCTCAAGTGCTCCTCATGTTCTTTCCAGCTCTTTGAGTATACCAGCATATCATCAATAAACACAATGACAAAGAGATCCAGATATGGCTTAAAAATCCCGTTCATCAGGCTCATGAACGCAGCAGGGGCATTCGTTAGTCCAAAAGACATTACTAAGAATTCATAATGCCCATATCTGGTTCGAAAAGCAGTATTTGGCATATCCGCTGCCCGTATTTTCAATTGATGATAACCAGATCTCAAGTCGATAATTGAGAAGGTACAAGCACCTTGTAACTGATCGAACAAATCATCAATGCGAGGAATAGGATACTTGTTCTTAACAGTTACTTTATTTAGTTGCATGTAGTCTATGCACATCCGAAAACTCCCATCCTTCTTCTTCACAAATAAAACTGGAGCACCCCAAGGGGAAGCGCTTGGTCTAATGAAGCCTTTACCTAACAACTCTTGAAGTTGGGCCTTTAACTCCCTTAACTCAGTGGGAGCCATTCTATAAGGGGGTATGGAAATCGGGCGAGTACCCGGCTCCAGATCAATGCAAAAGTCAATATCCCTATCCGGTGGCATACCAGGAAGGTCTGCAGGAAACACATCCAGAAACTCACGGACTATCGAAACCGACTCAATTGAAGGTACTTGGGTAGTATCATCCCTGAGGTGTGCCAAGAAATCTAAACACCCTTTACTAACCATTCTCTTAGCACGAAGAAAGGAGATGATACGAACTGGAGTGGAAGTGTAGTCACCCTCCCACACTAACGGATCTGTCCCAGGCTTGGCCAACGTTACAGTTTTAGCATTACAATCTAAGATTGCAAAATTTGGAGAAAACCAAGTCATACCCAGAATGACGTCGAAATCAACCATTTCTAAGATAACCAAGTCTACATGAGTATTTCTCCCCACAAAAGTCACAAGACAAGACCTATACACCTTTTCAACTATCACAGACTCACCCACCGGAGTAGAAACACGAATAGGCATGTCAAGCAATTCATAATGTAAATTAAGACCAGTAGCAAATGAAGAAGATACATATGAAAATGTGGAGCCAGGATCAAATAATACAGAAGCCATGCAATCACAAACCAAAAGATTACCTGTGATAACAGCATCACATGTCTCCGCTTCAGACCGCCCGGAGAAAGCGTAACAATGGGCCCTATCACCTGTCTGCCCGTTGCCCCTACCTTGTTGTGCAGTAGTAGTTCCAGTTTGCCCGTCACCCCGGCCATTTTGGTGACCACCATTGCCTCGGCCACCACGTCCTCCAGAATAACGGCCCCTTCCATGACCACCTCTACCTCTGACTATTGGGGGTCTGTAACTCTGTTTTGGACAATATCTCCTAATATGTCCAATCTCCCCACATCCATAACACTCTCTGGGTTCAAGCATAGGTCTCTGTGGGAACGACGAAGTCTGGGAATACCCTCCAAACTCAGAGGAATGTTGGCTGGTCTGCGATGGACCCCCAGCTACAGCCTTCAGTGAAGACTGAATAGGTCGGGCTGGGTAACCTCTTGAACCCTGCCCTCTGGAGTAAGAACTAAACTCACCTCCCTTACGAAACTTCTTAGATGTCGATGCCATGGTGAAGTCGTCTGGCTTCACCCCCTCCACTTCTATCACAAAATCTACCACCTCCTGAAAGGATTTTGTTGCAGCAGCTACCTGTAAGGCTAAAATCTGCAAATCTGACCTCAACCCTTTCACGAAACGGCGAATCCGCTCTTGTGGGCTGAAGCAAAGTTGGGTGGCATACCTGGATAGCTCACGAAACTTAGCCTCATAAGCAGTAACCGACATCCTGCCTTGCTCTAGACTTAGGAACTCATGTCTCCTCCTATCCCTCAAAGTCCGGGGTATATACTTCTCCATAAATAAGCTAGAGAATGATGCCCAAGTCATAGGTGGTGCCTGTGCTGGTTGACACTCAACATACGACCGCCACCATATTTTGGCATTTCCTTGAAACTGATAGGTCACAAACTCAACGCCAAATCGTTCTACTATGCCCATCTTATGTAGCAACTCATGACAATCAACCAGAAAATCATAGGCATCCTCAGATTCAGCACCTTTGAAGACTGGAGGTTTCAACTTCAAAAATTTAGTGAAAAGTTCATGTTGATCACTAGTCATTATAGGCCCTGTAGTCAATCGAGGAAACGTGCCTATTTCAAATGAGGCATCCACGCGGGGAGCCATAGCAGCTGCATATTGTACTCCCGGAACCTGAGGTGATGGTGCAGAAAACACTGGAGGTGTCTGGCCTTGATCAGATAACCCGCTAAGATAAGCAAGAACCTGGTTAATCATCTCTGGGGTAGGTTGGGGTGGTAATTCCTCATTCTGCACTTGCTCATTTTCCCCTTCCTCACCCTCTCTTACTACCTCATCAGTCGGTGGAGGAGTCACCGCCCTAGTACTATCTAGGCCAGGTGCTTGTCCTCTTCCTCTAGAGGACATCCTCCCGCGACCTCTACCACGGCCTCTTGCCACTGCTCCTCTTCGAGCTACAGCCCCAGTGGCTGGCTCAGACGCATCTTGTCTTGCCGGTGTTGGTGTTGGCGCAGTTGTTGCTCTAGTTCTAACCATCTGCGAAATAGAGTGAAGTTGGTCAGATACCAATTTGTATCACCTAGATACCAATTGGATCCAAGTAATAGCACGAAAGAAAGAAAGAATGGAATTTTCCTAAAGTCCTATAGCCTCTCAAAGAAAAGTAAAGGCGTCCCCCTACCGTTCCTTAAGACTCTACTAGACTCGTTCTTGTGTGATGAAACCAACGAACCTAATGCTCTGATACCAAGTTTGTCACGACCCAAAACTAGCCGCTAGTGGCACCCACACTTATCCTTCTATGTGAGCGAACCAACCAATCCAATCCCAATTATTTACCAATATTTCAACCATAATGAACAAAATACAATGCGGAAGACTTAAAACTCATTAACATAACCAATAAATAAGTTCTAAAATTTAATACTTATTATTCCCAAAATCTGGAAGTCATCACCACAAGAACATCTATCCTCAAATTACTAAATCTAAGAGTATCTAAGAAGCTAAAATAAATGAACAGCTAGTCCATGCCAGAACTTCAAGGCATCAAGACGTGAAGAAGAAGATCCAGTCCAAGCTAGAAACAATAGTTCACCCTGAATCCTGGTGTGATGAAGACTGGCTAGAGTTGCGGACGAGTCGAAGTTGATGGCACGTTTGCTGCATTCCATAAATAACAAAGAAAAACAAATACAAGTAGGGTTCAGTACAAGGAACACGTACTGAGTAGGTATCATCGGCCAACTCAAAATAGAAAGCAATATATATCAAATAATAATATAAAATCAACTACATACTCAACAGGTGACACAACAAGTACCATAACCATTGGCCACAACACCAAGCACATCTATGAGGACTCAAGCCTCCACACCATACTCATTTGGGAATTAGTAATGTTCATTCTCTTTATTATCCTGGTGTCGGAACGTGACACTCCGATCCTCTACTATCCTGGTGTCGGAACGTGACACTCCGATCCACTACTATCCTGGTGTCGGAACGTGACACTCCGATCCACTACTATCCTGGTGTCGGAACGTGACACTCCGATCCCCTAATACTACGTGTCAGTTCGTGACACCCGATCCCCTAATCTCATTATTTTCCAGTTCATCAACCTTCCTTTATGTTCAGACATCATCATTAATAGAGAGGTTTTAAGGTTTAAGATTCACAGCCTCATCTTTCCAATCCATTACAATTACATAATCACATCATGCAAGCACACAATTAAGCATATAGAAGACTTTACAATACTACCCAATACATATCATTCGCTATTAAGAGTTTTACTATGAAATAGCATAAACCATAACCTACTTCCACCGAAGAATCGTGATCAAGCAAGCTATCCCCCAAAACCTTTGCTTTCCCCTGCGTTTCTCTCTTGCTCTCGCTCGTTCGTTCTCCCTTTCTCTCTGTTCTTTTTATTTTTCCTTATTCAAACTCTTTTTCTTTTACCCTAATCATCAAATAATTAAGTATAAAAGATGATAAAAATAACCCACTATTTATTTCAAGGTTATCTCCTTTAACCCCCAAGTAATTGAATTATTAACATTAACCCACTAACTTTATAATTATAAGCATGAATAGTCCAAAGCGCCCCTTAAAACTTTTAACAGAAATCCGAACCAGTCAGGGTTATGCGGCCTGTGACGGTCCGTCATGACTGTGACGGTCCGTCATGACTGTGACGGTCCGTACTGCAGGTCCGTCACAAAGTTCAGAGAGTTAATTCTGTGGAAAGATTTGTGACGATCCGTCGTGCCAACGACGGTCCGTCCTGTCATTGCGTCGTGAAGTTCAGAGAGTCGATCTCAGTACCCAAATTTTCATAATCTAAGTGTTTTGGAACGAGACACCCTCGATGGTCCGTCGTGCCCATGACGGTTCATCGTGGGATCCATCGACCCAGACAGTTATTACCAGAAATAAACTCTACTGCTCAAAACGACTAAACAGGTCGTTACATATTCTCATATAGCGATCACACCTGAAGAACTCTCCCTCATACTTCATTTTTCCCTCTAAGTTTTTCTATTTTACTACTCGTCACAAAATCCCTTTTCGACATTTGACACTTTAGCGTCACAAAATAAATTTGTTTTTTTTAATATTCAAAAATGTCTTAAATTATCACTATTTAAAATCAAATTATAAGTAACTACTATTTTCACTACCACACCCTTGGGACACGATCCCAACCCTTGGTTTGGGTTACTAAAGTACCTTCAATTCATAGACACTTATATTGTAGGCTAGTGTCTTTGATCACGAGCATAAAAATATTCAAAGAATCAAAATGGTACCGTTGCCGAGGAGTAGTGTCACATGAAAATGTAGTTATTTAATATATAAAGTTCTCTGTAGTGTAGTTATCATTAATTTAACTTTTAGCTTTGTTTTGTTAATTGTTTGAGATCCCCAAAAAGCATTAGTGTGAACGGTAGCAATGGAATTCAGGTAGGCCATCAAGACGACATTGGCAATCTGAATGATGCCCAAGAGCCCAACGTCAATGACCCACATCTCATGAGAGGTGTTGGGGCTATCCGATTACCTCCAATTGAGGGAAACGTAGTATTACACATAACTAGTACCATGTTGTAACTATTGAAGCTAAAGGGACTTTTTACTGGATTAGCTCACGAGAACCCACACGAGCACCTACAAAATTTTATAGATGTATGTGTACCATTCTCATTTAAAAATATCTCTCACGAATCGGTGCAACTAAGACTATTACCTTTCTCGTTGATGGGCGAAGCTTTCAAGTGGTTAGATGAGTTTCAACAGAACTTAATCACTTCATGAGAGGAACTGGTTACACCTTTTTACATACGATTTATTCCCCCTTTGAAGATGATGACCATTCGGTATAACATCCAAGGCTTTAAGAATCTAAATGGAGAACCCTTGCATGAAACTTCTATTTGATTTTAAAAAATTTGACTTCAATGCCCAACACATGGTCTTCCCTTATGTAACGTCCTCCTCCAATACTTTTATGGAGCCTAGACTCAATCAACAAAGGGTTGGGTTACCAACTCTTACTAGGAGGACTAATGATGCATCCATATAGTGAGAAGGTGAACTTTTTAGAAAACCAAGGTAGTGGTTACTAGTCGTACTACCCAGGGCATGGTGGTAACCAAGGTTAGGATAGAGAGAAAGGATGGAAGCATAGAGACCGATAATGAAGATATCAAAATCTGACTAGGGAAGATGGGGAGAAGGATAAATATGTGTCTCCCCATGAGAAACAAAAGTTGAAGGATCCATGAGGTGGTAAATCTTAGGATATGATCTCGTGTATCCTCAATAAAGTTGAAAGGTCAGACAAAATTCTAAAAAGCATAAAAGAAGATGTGTTTACCCTCAGTCAAACCATCATATCCTATTCGATCTCAATCAAGCAGTTAGAGACCCAAATGGGACACATCTCATTTCATCTCATCTCAACCCGAGACAACAAGGGTGTTTGCCTGATGACACTATGGCTAACCCCAAGAGTGTCACAACTTTAATAACGTGTTGTTTGCGACGCAACCCAAAACCATTTAATTACTTTACATTACATTGATAAAATAATAGTGTGTTAGTTGTACAAGTTCAGGATTGAAAAGTGCTTGAAAATATGCAAAGTGAGGGGGAACATGTCCTTTTGGAGGAATGCCAACAGGTTTGGCGTAACTAATAATTCCCTATTGTTTTACTCAATGCAGCTCAAAGGTAGAGTCTGTAAAAATCAGTGGAGTGACATTGTTTGTCGGCGACTGGCCAACCCAGTGGGTGATCTCGATAAATACCACTGATGCACCGTTCGCAAGAGACTGGGAATATTTTCATATTCGACGATAAAATAGACACTCAGTGCTTCGCTGAGTCATTAAGCAAGATAAGTTATTATCATCGACTGAGCAAAAGATGGATGATCACATGCACCAGGCTTTAAAGTCTTATTTTAAACCTTTCCCTTCACTTCGTCCATTTTACAAACTCACACTCGCACTTTTGTAGTTATATTTCTTATATTTTCAAATTATTTTAACTGTCGGGTTGTTCTCGGATTTGGACCGCATTACTACCTAGAACGTCATTACAATCTAATTCAGCACAAAAGTTAGTAATAAAACCCCTTAGCTATTTTATCAAAATTTGTACTCATTTAGATAATGATTGATATTGCCAAATCTTTGCTAAGTCTCTAAGTTGATGGGACAGCATATATTATCGATCATTACTTGATATTCCTTGCGTAGTTAGTAAAGTCTCTCTCGACTGTGCTTTGAGTTGAATTGTTCTGTGTTGAGATTATGAAAATGCTATGGGCCTTCATTCAAATTGATATTGAAACGGTTTGGATCACATAATCAAGGGTTGCGGGGTCAAATTTGACAAAATGGAGTGAAACTAGGCACATTGGGTTGTTTGGCGAGCTGAGTGCAGCTCGCAAAACTGCTCGTCGATTTTCTTTAACTGAATGATTTATGTATTGGCTAATGTGTAACTTTTATCGGTCAGATTGAGTTAAAAATTGCACTCGGCGACTCGGCGAAAGATTCCTTGTTCGCCCTTTGTCTGCACCCTTATATAACTTGTATATATTTAATTAAAATCCTTAAAGAATCAACACATTACAAATTAGCTTGGTGAAATTACTGCCTACCTTGTCATTGATGTTTTTGCAGCAATGGCTAGACCAAAAGTGGCCGAAAAATGACTCATCCAGGCACATAAGAGCACAAGAATTTAAAGATGAGGAAAAGAGAGTTGAGCTTGCCAGATAGAGAAAATACACTGAGGAAGCGAGGTACAAAGACGAATTCCCATCGACCCTAATGTGCCTCTGTGGGCTCGAGGTTTCGTTAATGTTGTACATACCTTTAGGGAAGCTCATGAGATATATCAAATAATAGCATCCAACATCGTTGTTGACGCAAATGCAACTAAAAACAGTGGTGAAACTCTGAGAAGTAGCACTTCAGGACAAGTTCTCTTGTTACGGGAAGACATTTCGGGTGCTCACACTCTGATGGATGAGGAAGCTGCATAAATAGGATCTCTCTTTTTTCACTCGTCCCTTTGGGTTATTTTTCTTAAAATTTTGGATATTGTCGTTATTTACATTAGACGACAAATGTTTTTTAGTTATGGTGGGATGAGACTCACCTTTTTTACATAATCTTGAATGCTTTTTGAAATTGTGTTATGAGATTTATCTGTGTTGTCTGTCTTAAATTATGTTTTTAAATATGATTTTTGTGGATTTTTTGAGCTTATGACTCTCTTTTAGGGTCCTAATTTCATAATAATTTTGACCCTTCCGAAAAAATTTCAACAAAAAATTTTCACATTTTCAAAATTTTGCCACCTCTTGTGTTGAAAGTTATTGTTTCTCTAGAAATATAAGTCTTGGTTTTGATCAATACCGATGACTTGAAAAATGCTCTTAATCGAACAAACATGAATGTGCGGCTACAACGAGAACGAATGAAGTTACATAGACAATATGTGAACTCTTTGCATCTCGTTGTGATTACCAATTACCGAATTGATTCTTTTGCAATTACCATTACACATTAGCAAAAGTGTGTTGTCTTGTTTGACTTAAGTGTTAATGTCTTGTATGATGAGCTTACTTTGAACCTTGCATGAATAAACCTAGAATTTGCCCTGTTAGTATGGTTTATTGAGATTATATTAGGGAAAATTTAATTGAGATTATATTAGGCAACATTTAAAGAGTATAAGCCAACTTTGAAATATACCTATTTGTGGCCTACTCATGAGCCTGTGAAACTTTCTTGAAAACCCTTTTAGTCTTACCTCTTCTTTGGAAAACCTTGATGAAACCCAGATCTTATGTTATCTATCACCTATAATCCTCTTAAGATGTACATAATTGAATAGTCAACTTAGGCCAAAAGCCTAAGTGTGGGGTGTGGTAAGAAGGGAAAAGAGAAGTCAAGAAGTGCAAGAAAAGTCTTGTAAACTCATGTAATTGCAGCGAAATGGAAACCCTATATAAAAAAAAGGTAGAAGAAAAAGAAAAAAAAGAATTAGAAAGAAGGTTGTGGAATAAAAGCACAGAAAGAAATCTGATTAACAGGCAATCCATGGAGAACAACGAAAAGACAACTTAAAGGCACTTGAATAAGGATTGATGAAGGAACATATGGGATGTTTTGAGAAAGTCAAATCATATTGACAAAAATTCCATCGAACCTAAATGACCATGCCTTTCCACTCAGCCCCCATTACAAGCCATAGAAAGACCTTTTTGATCTTGAGTGACCCGAACAGAAATTCAATTGGAAAATAAGGGCAAACCTATGGGTGAAAACATGCATTGTGTTCTTATTTGTGAGTGTGAGCGTTGCATCAGATTTCTGATTCCAGTTGATCTACATGTGTGAAAATGGAATAATTCTTTGTGTAAGGGTATGTAGATGCTTTGTGGAGCTTGAACTTGGATTATAACGAGTATTGAGAGCTCAAGAATCTTTGGTAATGTTGTGTCACAACTTGAATCTTTGAGTATACAATTGAGTTATGCATGAGTAATTCGAGTCTTGTTGTATATATTCATGATTGAGTCTTGTGTAGCACTATTTGAGACATCTTACTTGAACGGATGAACTTGAATTTTACTTGAGGACAAGAAAAATTTCAAGTTGGACTCATCTAGGGCCTTATAATAATGCAAATAGTGTCCTCAATTATTTATTTTATCTCGATATCTAATAAAATCTCCTAAGTTTTAGGTATTTGAGGATTTGGTAGGAGCATGGACACGTAAGCGCAAAATGGAAGAAAAACGGAGAAAAGGAGCTAAAGATGCAAAGGTACGCATCGCCAAACACAATTGGAGATATGTTGTGTAGCGAAGCTCCGCCTTCTGTTACAGCAAGTGAGCCCAGAAGGAAGTGTATCAAAAGGCGACAAAAAGAGCAATCAGTGCTTTGCCGATCAGTTCCGCAAAGCAAAAGTTTTTCGCCCATCGATGCAAAACACATAGACAAGAAAGGCAACACGCGAGCAGCGATGAACTGAACGAAGGGCGATTTGCCGAATCACGACTAACTGCGCCGAAAGGATTCACCAGCATAATTCTGAAGTCTATAAATACTGAACTCTTTTATTATTTAGGATATAAAAATTATTAAGATATAGAAATTTTATAAAGTGAAACAATTACACTTGATATTTTTGTTCTTAAGTTTTCTCTCAAGTTTGGAGAGGGTTTTGGTGGAAGCTTGAGGAAAGAAACTATTCTTCAAATTTTGAAAGTGGGTCTTCTCCATTTACGTTCCTTTGCTAATTTTAAGGTTTAATCTCTTATAACCACTTGATTTATTTATCATTTTAAGTATATATGATTATTGCTTGATGTGTGGCTAAAAACCTCTATTCTTGAGATGTGATTTAGCAACTATGGGTTGATTAATTTGTTGGATCTTTCTTGCTTGTAGCTTAGATTGAATTTTAATGGTGATGTCACCTAGTGGTTGTGGTTTAATCTAATGGATTTGTAGTTGCAAATAAAAAGGCACCCATGTGTTTTTGGATTGCTCGAGAGAAGTCCTGAAACTAAGACCACTAGATTGATCTCTTGAAGAATGGGTCGGCACGAGGTTCAGCCCAAGAGGGTAAGCCCTAGTCCCATATCCAAGCACTCCCGTCGGAAGAGCGAGTGTGGATAAGGTGTACACTGGATAGTTTAGACAAGTGGGTATCCGAGAAGAACCATTTGATATGGGGTAAGTTGCCCAAGACGGAACTGCTTTCACCTAAAGCATAGCCTAGTCATGATTGTCATGCAAAATTAGCTACCAAAAGCATGTACCCATCAATTTTATCTTCACATATAGCAATCAAACCCCAAGAACTCTCATCCATACTTGATTTCCCTCTTATTTTTATAATTTTACTACTAGTGATGGAACCCCATTTTGATATTTGACACTCAAATGTCACAAATAAAAATTGTTTAGTTTTAATATTCGAAAATGTCTTAAACTATCACTATTTAGAACAAAATTCTAAGTAACTACTATTTTTATTACCACTCCCTTGGGACACGACCCCAACCCTTGGTTGGGTTGCTAAACTAGCTTCAATTCGTAGACACTCAGACTGTAGGCTAGTGCCATTGATCACGAGCATAAAAATATTCGAAAAATCACACCACTACTACCATCCAACTAAAGCAAATAACATAAGACTAAGTCATTTATCAAAATAAAAAATAAGAATTAAACCAAAGTTCTTATAAACTTCAACAATTGATCTAACTACTAACAATCCGGAAGATAAACCTATACTTTGAAAGTCAATGTACCAAATAACAAAAATACAAGTCTAAACAAGAATACTAATGAACTAATCCATTGATCTAAAGCAAAGGTCTAAGTCTGTTAATGGTGGGCATAAATGAAAGAGAATCCCATGGCAGCTCAGAAGATTGGCTCACCCTTGAATTCGATGTGACGATCTTTAATCTCTTAAATGAGTTCTGTCAATAGCCGCTTGAAGATGTCCTATACTCAAAATAAATAAGAGCAAGTATAGAATCAGTACACAACAATAGTGTACTAGTAGGATCACGTGGCTATTCCACTAGTGTAACATAAGTAAGTCGCAAAATTACAATTACATGCATAATATATCAATATCTACATTATTATCAACATGCTCATCAACATAAAATTATCGTACATCATTGGTCCTCTCGCAGAACCCAAACCCAAATAGTTGGCTTGCCAAACGTGGCAATTCGATCTCATAGTTGTGCCGAAATGTGGCAACCGGATCCCATAGTTGTGCCAAAATGTGGCAACCTAAACAATATTAGTTTGTCGAAACGTGAAATTTGATCCCCAAGTACACCCCACAATCAAGATCATACATTTACAGCATGATTTCATGGCAGCCATCATTCAAGTATTTCATTTACAACAAGTGTGATTGATATTGTAACATTCATACATATACAAGTATCATAATGAAGCAAGAACAAACAAACATCAAGCAACCATAAAATCACAACAATCACCTACTTATAAATAAGCTTGAATTCTAAGAAACTTGATTTTCGCTTTCCGTATTCGTTATGCTTGTTCTTGGTCTACAAACAATTTTAACATAGGGAAATTAATTTAAAAAATCACTAAATAACAGGATTACTAACAATGCTCACAACTCTCGATCATACTCATGATCATTAGTATCTAAATTAGGGTTGTTTCCACCATAAAATCTATCAAGAAACCTTTCCCCATAAATATTGACCCATTATATTATGTTATACGGATCAAAAACCACATTCTGGGAGTTAAAAGTTGACCTTTAGCCTCATGAATGGTGGAAAATGAGTTAGAGTCGCATAGGGGTCATTCATTAGCTCTAAAAAGCAAAAAGTGTCAAATAAGGTTGTTTAGGGATTTTATTAATGACTGAATTCGTGCATGTCCCACTATAGCGGCACTCATCCCTTTATAGTGGCGGCACCACAACGGCCTAATGTCCCACTACAGTGGTGTTTTCAAAATAATAAGTTGTCACGCCCCGCACTAAGGAAAGCGTGACTGACACTCGACACCGTAAGTAATCGAGTGACTGAAACATACCAACTGACTCAACTGAGAGTCTAGAAGATGGGCAGCATAACATATAAAATACTATGGCTGGACCCTTAAGTTCATAACCTGAATATCGGTAAGTCATATAGACGAAGGTAGACAAGCAAAATATAATAAGGTACAAACCAGTCGACAAGGCTGAAAATGAATATATACACACATACATACATATCTATACATGCCAAGCCTATGTGGCTGGAAACTGGAAGCGGTAGAAAGAAAGCCAGAATATTGTGTCCAGAATAGCCTCTATGAGTGACATAAGCACCGGTCGGGACAAGGCCCCGATTATACCCAAATATTAAAATAAAATAAACATCCAACAGAATATCTAGGAAGAGCGGAGCTTAACAATGTTGAACCCCAAATCCTAGTGGAGGAGTCAATTAGAATCCTGACCTAGACCTACATGCACTAAATAAAAATGTGTCCCCAGGCAAAGGGACGTCAGTAGAATAAAAATGTACTAGTATGTAAGGCATAAAATAGAATAATAAATAGTTGATGTATAAGGGTAATAATGAAACCACCTGAAATCGAAACTCAAATATTATATATATATATATATAATATATATATTATATATAATTCCAACCAACTGTTAGCAATGGTGGTCCTTCCGATAGGGAACCGAGATCATATTCGCAAACTTATGGTCATTTGTGTCTCATACGTATAAATATAAACAATATGCCTCATACCTTTTGATTATAGCTCGAAAGTAGAATGCATTGCATGTAATGTCATGGATTTGTAATGTCACGACCCAAAACCGGGACGCGACTGGCACCCACATTCTCCCTCCTATGTGAGCGAACCAACCAATCTAAACCTTAACATTTTAATACAATATCAACAAAAGAAATGCGGAAGACTTATACTCATTAATAAAAACAACTCAAACTATATTATTATCCCCAAAATCTGGAAGTCATCATCACAAGAACATCTATCTCAATTTACTAATCTAAGAATGTCTAAAAAAACTAAAAAACAGTAAAAACTAGTCCATGCCGGAAGTTCAGGCATCAAGACTTGAAGAAGAAGATCCAGTCCAAGCTAGACGCATTAGCTCACCTGAATTTCCGATGGAGTGAAGACTGGCTTGATCTACTGCTGAGTCGAAGTTGACGGAACGTTTGCTGCATTACACAAATAACAAAAAGGAAAACATAAAAGTAGGGGGTCAGTACAACCACACGTACTGAGTAGATATCATCGGCTAACTCAAAATAGGGAACAATATATATCAATAATAATGTAAATCAACTACAATACTCCAATGTAGCAACAGCAATTACTTTATCATTAACAATTTCCGTCAAGTTCACACATGAGGACTCAAGCCTCAATACCATACTCATTTGGGAATTAGTTCATTAGATTGAGTATATTCATTATCTCTCAAGATTCATTATCTTTCTTCCTCTTGTGTCGGTACGTGACACTCCGCTCCTCTAATTCTATCCTGGTGTCGGAACGTGACACTCCGATCCTCATTTCATTCTATCCTGGTACCGGAACGTGGCACCCGATCCATATTCTATCCTGGTGTCGGAACGACACTCCGATCCTCATATTCATTCTATCCTGGTACCGGAACGTGGCACCCGATCCTCATATTCTATCCTGGTGTCGGAACGTGACACTCCGATCCTCATATTCCTTCTATCCTGGTACCGGAACGTGGCACCCGATCCCCTAATTCATCAAGCCTTCTAATCATACTAAGGCATCATCAATCTATTATATAATATATCAAGCGAATTAGGGTTCTTTCAAGATTTGGGATTCAATAGCTTCATCATGCTTGTTAATTAATCACAATCTCATAATCATAATCATGCAAGCATACAATTTAAGCACATAGACAGGTTTACAACATCATCAATACATATCATACACTATCAAGAGTTCACTACGATTATCGTAACATAAAACCATAACCTACCTCCACCGAAGAATTGGAATCCACAAGAAATTTCCCAAGCTTGCTATTCTCCTCAACCAATTCGATCGATCTGCTCTCTCTCTTTCTGTTCTTTCTCTTTTGTTTTATTCAAACCCTCTTTCCTTTACCCTAATTAATCATGTAATTAAGTGTGAAAAAGGACAATAAAACCCCACTAATTCACTTAAGGTTACCCCTTTTAACCCCTAAGTAATTAGACTTATTAATGTTACCCCTCAATCTTTATAATTAAGGAAAGAATAGTCAAAAACGACCCTTAAAACGTGTGGAGAAATCCTAAACTGTCTGGGACTGCGTGACCTGTGACGGGCCGTCATACCTGCGACGGTCCGTCACGATGGCCGTCGCACCTGCCCAAACCACCGTCACCACGGACGCTGTGACGGTCCGTCACGCCTGTGACGGTCCGTCCTGCACGTCCGTCATGGCGGTCAGAAACTCGTTTTCTCCGAACCAATTCTCAAAAGTTGAAGTGTTTTGCAACGGAAACTCACGACGGTTCGTCGTGGATGTGACGGCACGTCCTGCAGGTCCGTCACAATTTACAGAGAGTCGATTTTCAGTACAATTTCAGAATTCCAAGTATATGCAACGATTCACCCTCGACGGGCCGTCGTGCCTACGACGGTCCGTCGTGGTGTCCGTAGTATGGCCCAGTTTTTCCAGAATTAAAATCTGCTGCTCAACGACTAAACAGGTCGTTACAATAGATACCAATTTACCCATCGTTCGTCCCCGAACGATCAAAGAAGAAAAACAGTGGCGAAAAGGAGTACCTGAATCTGTAAACAGATGTGGGTATTTTTCTTGCATATCTGCCTCCTTCTCCCAAGTAGCCTCTTCAACCGGTCGATTCTTCCATTGCACTTTGATGGATGCAATCTCCCTCGACCTCAGTTTGCGAACTTCTCTATCTAATATAGCAACCGGTTCCTCTTCATAAGTCAAGTTCTCATCCAACAAAACTGAATCCCAACGGATAATGTAGTTTCCATCTCCGTGGTATCTCTTCAACATGGATACGTGGAACACCGGATGCACTCCGGACAGCCCTGGGGGCAAGGCTAATTCATAAGCCACCTCCCCTATTCTCTTAAGCACTTCAAATGGTCCAATATACCTTGGACTTAACTTACCTCTTTTTCCAAACCGCATCACCCCTTTCATGGGCGAAACCTTCAACAAGACTTGTTCACCTTCCATGAACTCCAAGTCTCTAACCTTTCGGTCTGCATACTCCTTTTGTCTACTTTGAGCCGCTAAAAGCTTTTCTTGAATAGCTTTCACCTTCTCCATAGAATCCCTTAACAGATCAGTCCCCCAAGGTCTAACTTCAAAGGCGTCAAACCAACCAATGGGAGATCTACACCTCCTCCCATACAATGCTTCAAATGGAGCCATATCAATACTGGAGTGATAGCTATTATTGTATGAAAACTCTGCCAAAGGTAAGAAACTATCCCAATGGCCACCAAACTCTATCACACACGCACGAAGCATATCCTCCAACACTTGAATCGTTCGCTCAGACTGACCATCGGTCTGAGGATGAAATGCAGTACTAAGGTCCAATATAGTACCTAATTCAGCATGCAATGTTCTCCAAAACTTAGAAGTAAACTACGTACCTCTATCTGATATGATGGAGAGTGGAACTCCATGCAACCGAACGATTTCTGAGATGTAGATCTTGGCTAACTTCTCTGCATTGTAGGTCACCTTGACAGGAATGAAGTGAGCAGACTTAGTTAACCTATCAACAATCACCAAATGGAGTCATACTTACCCAATGTCTTGGGAAGACCAACCACGAAGTCCATCGCGATTCTCTCCCACTTCCATTCAGGAATGGGCATTCTCTGAAGTGTTCCTCCGGGGCCTTGGTGTTCATACTTTACTTGTTGACAATTTGGACACTTGGCAACAAACTCAACAATATCTCGCTTCATTCTACTCCACCAGAAGTGTTGCTTTAGGTCGCGATACATCTTGGTTGCACCAGGATGTATAGAATATCCGGAACTATGAGCTTCTGTAAGAATAGTGGTGATCAAATCATCGATGCGGGGTACACATACTCTTCCCTTGATCCTCAAAACACCTTCCCCATCGATTATTGCTTCCTTACCTTAGCCTCTCCTTGCAACACTTTATCTCGAATTCGCCTTAGTTTCTCATCATCAAACTGTTTCCCCTTAATCTGATCAAGAAAAGGATTTTGCCTCTACACAAGCTAACAATCCTCCCTTCTCGTTTATTTCTAACCTCATAAGGTCATTAGCCAAAATCTGCACTTCTCTAGCCAATGGGCGTCTAGAAGCTTGCAAATGAGCTAGACTTCCCATGCTTCCGACCTTTCTACTCAAGGCATCTGCCACCACATTCGCCTTCCCCGGATGATACAAAATAGTGATGTCGTAGTCCTTCAGTAGTTCCATCCATCTCCTCTGTCTTAAGTTCAAGTCTTTCTGAGTGAAGACATACTGTAGGCTACGATGGTCCGTGTAGACTTCACACTTAACCCCATACAAGTAGTGTCTCCATTGCTTTAGTGCAAACACTACCGCGGCCAACTCCAAATCATGGGTCGGATAGTTACGCTCATGCACCTTTAATTGCCTCGAAGCATAAGCAATCACATTCTTCTCTTGCATTAGCACTGCACACCCAACCAGAATAGGATGCATCACAATAAACAATGAAGTTTTTGCCCTCTATTGGCAAGGTAAGATTGGTGCGGTAGTCAACAAAGTCTTAAGCTTCTGGAAGCTTTCCTCACACTCATCCGACCATACAAATGGGACGTTTTGCTTAGTCAAGTTCGTCAATTGGGAAGCTATGGAAGAGAATCCCTTGACGAATCGGCGGTAGTAGCTAGCTAACCCCACAAAACTCCTTATTTCTGACACGTTTGTAGGTCTTACCCAATTCTTCACTGTCTCAATCTTAGATGGATCCACCATCACTCCTCCATCCTTAGAAACCACGTGCCCCAAGAAGGACACTGAATCTAGCCAAAACTCACACTTGGAGAATTTCGCATACAGCTTTTTCTTTCTCAACAACTCTAACACCATTTTCAAATGCTCCTCATGTTCTTTCTTACTTTTGGAGTATATCAGTATATCATCAATAAACACAATCACAAAGAGGTCCAAGTATGGCTTGAAAATCCCGTTCATCAAGCTCATGAAGGCAGCAGGGGCATTTGTAAGACCAAATGACATTACCACAATTCATAATGCCCATACCTAGTTCGAAAAGCAGTCTTTGGCACATCCGTTGCTCGTATTTTCAGTTGGTGATAACCGGACCTCAAGTCAATTTTAGAGAGAAACACAAGCACCTTGTAACTGATCGAACAAGTCATCAATGCGAGGAATGGGGTACTTGTTCTTAATAGTTACCTTGTTCAATTGTCGGTAATCTATGCACATTCGGAAACTCCCATCTTTCTTCTTCACAAATAAAACCGGAGCACCCCAAGGAGATGCACTTGGTCTAATGAAGCCTTTGCTCAACAACTCTTGAAGTTGAGCCTTTAATTCTCTTAACTCCGCGGGAGCCATTCTATACGGGGGTATAGAAATGGGGCGAGTACCGGGTTCCAAATCAATGCAGAAGTCTATATCCCTATCTGGTGGCATACCGGGAAGATCTGCAGGGAACACATCCAAAAACTCACAGACTACCGAAACTGACTCAATCGATGGTACTTAGTAGTGTCATCCTTAAGATGTGCCAAGAAAGCTAGACAACCCTTACTAACCATCTTCTGAGCACGAATAAAGGAGATGATACGCACCGGATTGGGAGTGTAGTCACCCTCCCATACTAACTGATCTGCCCCCAGGCTTGGCTAACGTCACTGTTTTAGCATTACAATCCAAAATCGCAAAGTTTGGGAAAGCCAAGTCATACCCAGAATTACATCAAAGTCACCCATTTCTAAAATAACCAAATCTACATAAGTGTTGCTCCCCCCACAAAATTCACCAAACAAGACCTATACACTTTTTCGACTATCACAGACTCACCCACCGGAGTAGAAACACGAATAGGCATGTCAAGTAATTCACAATGTAAATTTAGACCGTTAGCAAATGATGAAGATACATAAGAAAACGTGGAGCCAGGGTCAAATACAACAGATGCCATGCAATCACAAACCAAAAGATTACCTGTGATAACAGCATCAGACGCCTCCGCTTCAGATCTCCCAGGGAAAGCATAACAATGGGCCCCATTATCGTCTGTCCGTTGCCCCTACCATGTTGTGTAGTAGTGGCTCCGTTTTGCCCTTCACCTCTGCCGTTTTGGTGACCACCATTACCTCGGCCACCACGCCCTCCAGAATAACGACCTCTACCATTACCACCTCTTCCTCTAGCCATTGGGGGTCTGTAACTCTGGTTTGGACAGTACCTCTTAATGTGTCCAATCTCTCCACACCCATAACATTCTCTGGTTCACGTCGGCCTCTCAGAGAAGTGTTGACCGTTCTGAGGTGGACCCCCAACTACAGTCTGTAGTGAAGACTGTATTGGTCGATTTGAGTGACCTCCGGAGTTCTGTCCTCTAGAATAAGAACCATTATACTCACCTCCCCTTCGGAACCTCTTTGATGTCGATGTCGTGGTGAAGTCATCTGGTTTTCACTCCTTCCACCTCAATCACAAAGTCTACCACCTCTTGGAAGGATGTTGCCGTTGCCGCTATCTGTAAGGCTGAAATCCGCAATTCTGACCTCAACCCCTTCACAAAACGGCGGATCCGTTCTTGTGGACTGAAACAAAGTTGGGTGGCATATCTGGATAGTGCGCGAAATTTAGCCTCATACGCGTTTACTGTCATCCTTCCTTGTTCAAGACTCAAGAACTCATCCCTTTCTATCTCTCAAGGTCCTTGGGATATACTTCTCCATGAACAAACTAGAGAATGATTCCCAAGTCATAGGTGTGCCTCGGTTGGTTGACACTCGACATGTGAACGCCACCACATTTTTTGGCGTTACCTTGGAACTGATAACTCACGAACTCGACACCAAACCTCTCTACTATCCCCATCTTGTGTAGTAGCTCATGACAATCAACCAGAAAATCATAAGCATCTTCAGATTCTGCACCCTTGAAGACTGGAGGTTTCAGTTTCAAGAACTTACTAAAAAGTTCATGTTGATCGTTTGTCATAATAGGCCCAGTAGTCAGACGTGGAAATGTGCCTATTCCCAATGGTGCATCCATGCGGGGAGCCATAGTAGCCGCATGTCGTATCTCTGAAACCGGAGGTGTTGGTGCAGAAACCATTGGAGGTGCTTGACCCTGATCGGACAACCCGCTAAGATAAGCAAGTACTTGGTTGATCATCTCTGGGGTAGGTTTGGGGGGCATTTCTCATTCTGCCCTTGTTCAGTTTCCCCTTCCTCACCCTCTCTAACTACCTCCTCAGTCGGTGGAGGAGTCACCGCCCTAGCATCAGATGGGCTAGGGGCTCGTCCTCTCCCTCTAGAGGACGTCCTCCCACGACCTCTCCCACGGCCTCTTGCCGTTGTTCTTCCTCGAGCCACAGCCCCAGTGGCTGGCTCAGTAGTTTCCTGTCTTTCCGTTGTTGCTGCTGGTGCGGTCGTTGCTCTAGTTCTAACCATCTGCGAGATAGAATGAAGATGGTCAGATACCAATTTGTATCACCTAGATACCAATTGGACTCAAGTAATAGCACGAAAGAAAGAATGAAAGAATGGAATTTTCCTAAAGTCTTATAGCCTCTCAAAGAAAAGTAAAGGCGTCCCCCTACCGTTCTTTAAGACTCTACTAGACCTGTCCTTGTGTGATGAGACCAATGAACCTAATGCTCTGATACCAAGTCTGTCACGACCCAAAACCGGGACGCGACTGGCACCCACATTCTCCCTCCTATGTGAGCGAACCAACCAATCTAAACCTTAACATTTTAATACAATATCACAAAAGAAATGCGGAAGACTTATACTCATTAATAAAAACAACTCAAACTATTATTATTATCCCCAAAATCTGGAAGTCATCATCACAAGAACATCTATCTCAATTTACTAATCTAAGAATGTCTAAAAAAACTAAAAACAAGTAAAAACTAGTCCATGCCGGAAGTTCAAGGCATCAAGACTTGAAGAAGAAGATCCAGTCCAAGCTAGACGCATTAGCTCACCCTGAATTTCCGATGGAGTGAAGACTGGCTTGATCTACTGCTGAGTCGAAGTTGACGGAACGTTTGCTGCATTACACAAATAACAAAAAGGAAACATAAAAGTAGGGGGTCAGTACAACCACACGTACTGAGTCGATATCATCGGCTAACTCAAAATAGGGAACAATATATATCAATAATAATGTAATCAACTACAATACTCAACATGTAGCAACAGCAATTACTTTATCATTAACAATTTCCGTCAAGTTCACACATGAGGACTCAAGCCTCAATACCATACTTATTTGGGAATTAAGTTCATTAGATTGAGTATATTCATTATCTCTCAAGATTCATTATCTTTCTTCCTCTTGTGTCGGTACGTGACACTCCGCTCCTCTAATTCTATCCTGGTGTCGGAACGTGACACTCCGATCCTCATATTCATTCTATCCTGGTACCGGAACGTGGCACCCGATCCATATTCTATCCTGGTGTCGGAACGTGACACTCCGATCCTCATATTCATTCTATCCTGGTACCGGAACGTGGCACCCGATCCTCATATTCTATATCCTGGTGTCGGAACGTGACACTCCGATCCTCATATTCCTTCTATCCTGGTACCGGAACGTGGCACCGCCGATCCCCTAATTCATCAAGCCTTCTATCATACTAAGGCATCATCAATCTTATTATATAATATATCAAGCGATTAGGGTTCTTTCAAGATTTGGGATTCAATAGCTTCATCATGCTTGTTAATTATCACAATCTCATAATCATAATCATGCAAGCATACAATTTAAGCACATAGACAGGTTTACAACATCATCAATACATATCATACACTATCAAGAGTTCACTACGATTATCGTAACATAAAACCATAACCTACCTCCACCGAAGAATTGGAATCCACAAGAAATTTCCCAAGCTTGCTATTCTCCTCACCCAATTCGATCGATCTGCTCTCTCTCTTTCTGTTCTTTCTCTTTTGTTTTATTCAAACCCTCTTTCCTTTACCCTAATTAATCATGTAATTAAGTGTGAAAAAGGACAATAAAACCCCACTAATTCACTTAAGGTTACCCCTTTTACCCCCTTTGTAATTAAGTAGACTTATTAATGTTACCCCTCAATCTTTATAATTAAGGAAAGAATAGTCAAAAACGACCCTTAAAACGTGTGGAGAAATCCTAAACTGTCTGGGACTGCTGCGTGACCTGTGACGGGCCGTCATACCTGCGACGGTCCGTCACGATGGCCGTCGCACCTGCCCAAAATCCACCGTCACCACGGACGCTGTGACGGTCCGTCACGCCTGTGACGGTCCGTCCTGCACGTCCGTCATGGCGGTCAGAAACTCGTTTCTCGAACCAAATTCTCAAACGTTGAAGTGTTTTGCAACGGAAACTCACGACGGTTCGTCGTGGATGTGACGGCACGTCCTGTAGGTCCGTCACAATTTACAGAGAGTCGATTTTCAGTACCCAATTTCAGAATTCCAAGTATGATGCAACGATTCACCCTCGACGGGCCGTCGTGCCTACGACGGTCCGTCGTGGTGTCCGTAGTATGGCCCAGTTTTTCCAGAATTAAAAATCTGCTGCTCAAACGACTAAACAGGTCGTTACATGTAATGTATTTGTTACCTGAAACATGTTTCCAATCTTGGCTCAGTTGTACTCTTGTCCTCATTATCTCGTCATCACTTTCGTATTACATGTAAATATATTGTAGAACCTTATATACTTGTAGCTTAAACTGGAACACTTAACATAACTTTAGAAAAACAACTTAAACCTGAGGATGTTCATAAAGAGCTTAAAGTTCTTTACTTAGTATCTATATATGTTTCCTTAGTAGTTTGTAAAAGAGAGTATTTCATAAAAACCGTACTTAAGTAGTTAAACATACAATTTACATTTATGAGTCTTGGAGATCGACATATTACTTTAAAGTTTTTCAAAAAAAATATCAATTAGTGAGAAAGGAAGATTGATTCAAAATTTGTATTGTTCATTCCTAATCCTTTTTTAAGTAACTACACCTAAAGAGGAATAAGGATTTGTACACAGGGACCTATAGTCAAGAGAATCAACAAGATGTCATAAATACGCCAAGTACCCTATCTAACTGAACGAGTGGAATAGCAACATAAGCGAGTCAAAAAAATATGCTAGCTGTAATCTCAATGACTTTCATAAAATGTCTTTCTAGCATTAGTTCAAAAGTTCGTGCTCAAAAGAAGTATAGTGCTTAGCCTTAACATACCTCGATTCTGAGTCTTGTTGTATCAATATGGATTGTACCCCTTCCTTACAATATCTAGTCTACTGAAAATTATGCCATACAACCATTACAGGCAGAATATTAACACGTCATGGTCAAAGTAGTAATTTACAGCTCATTAGTAGAGTAATTAGCTCCCCATACTATTTTAAATGCAAACTTCATTACCTTCTTTTCTCCAAATTACAGCCTCAAATTAATGACATAACATACATTTTTGCAACAGCTATTAAAAAGTGAAGGCCTACACAATAGTTGACAATAACAAAATAGAGTATGCCTGCACAACAATTAAAACTTGGCTTATCACCACACCCCTTTATTCCAACCTTAAAATAGCCATAATCAAATCTTATCCACGAGTCTTCAAACCATTAAAGCCATAAAAAGTATGTGTAATACAGTCGTATAATTGTTAAATATAAACATAATAACTTGAACTCACCTCTTCCTATCAACATCTTATATATTCGTCCAATAATTACATTAGGAGCCATGTCTTTCTCTTTATAAGAAATAAGAAGTTAACAGAGAAAAACTTTAATTTAGACATGATGGAATTGAAGTACTTTAATATGTCTTGTTAATATAACAAACAGTCTGCTAAACACAAGATGTTGAACTAAGAAGATACAATTTGAAAATTGTAATGCAATTATAGAACCAACGTTACACTAATTTATCCTACAATTAAATATCAATCTATACTTCTTCTTCTCTTACAGACTCATATTCAACACAAACCACACACATTCAAAGCATTTCCAAAAACATTCCTGCAATAACAGTATCCGAGAATACTTTAAAACATCCCAACATCACGTAACTATCCAAATACAATTTTTTCCAGTCGTCTATTTGTGTACTCGCTTATATAGCATAGCTATAACTTGGAATCGCTCAATAAAATGAAGGGTGAGAATTTTTTTACTTCAAAAAAGCGACAACACAACTTTAAAACAAGACTCCTTCACCATGAAGAATCCTTCGAATCACAAACAACAAGGAGGAAAGAAGTAACACAATCTCTATGAACATTTTAAGAGTGAAACCACGTTGAAATCTTGTCGATATTTGCTTAGATGATATGGGAAATTTTTAGAGTGTATTTAGGACTGTTTTCATCTTATTTTAGTAAAAAAAATGAGATAAAATGAAGGGAAATCAGATCTTATAAAGCTAAACCGACATAGGGTCTAGGGGCCCACCTTCACGTGTCTGCTTGTGCAATCTCACTACAATTGGAATATCTCTCAATTTTGAAGTCATATGGACAAATGGATTAGTGAGTTAGAAATTAGACTTGTGAAACTTCAATTTTATAAATCGGTCTTCTTTAAAAGCCTTATATATTGGGAGAAAAGATCCGAGACATTTAACCCAAATTACAGAAAATTTTTCAAAGAAACTCTAACTTTTGCCTACTTTTTATTTCTCAACTTGCTTGAATTTAAAACTTGACTTATGATCAGTGGGAACCTATATCACCTTATAATACACCCTTCTTATCATATAAGACACTCATTGTCTTAGCCAAGTTACTGGATAACTTGAACTTTCCGAACGGACGGGGTGAAGGTCATCCTTGACCCATAACATTAAATTTAATTTTTTGATTTTTATTTTTTTACCTGCCTTTTGCAATCTTATTCTCTTGAAATGATACACCAAATCATATACACTCATGAAATTATATACATATTATGTGAAAAAATCACAGGGTCTCACATGAGCCCTCTCCAAAAATATACGATTTTAAGTCATGTCTCGTCGCCACATCGGTCACTATCCCGCCACAGCGGCTACTATCCCTCTGCAGCGGCCCCACCGCAACAGCAAGGATCCTACCAGAGCGTCACAAAACAAAACAGAGAGCTCATTCTCATAATTCCAAAGTCCTAATTTATAACACAACTCCATTCCACTATGCTTAGAAAATACCCTTCAAGCTAAGATTGATTGCCGGAGCTCTACTCACTCTAATTCAATTCTGTAAAATTGTACGGGTTCATTAACAAGTTATCTTACACCTGATGTGATCAAATTTTTAATTAAGTCACTCAATAACTATCAGAATTTCCTACACCTTAAACACTTCAATTTCCTCCAACTCGAGACAAGGTTGGAAAAAATTCAAATACCACAAAAAGTATTTTCGGCCCCAATTTTCCCCTCGTTGGCATTTCTATAATGAAGAAATCCGGTCGTTACAATAGAAAAATATTTACCCATGTGAAAAAATAAGGAAAATAGGCTTAGGGGAAGAACGAAGTAGTACCTGATTCGACAAACAATTGAGGGTACTTGTCTCGCATATCCCGCTCGGTTTCCCAAGTAGCTTCTTCCATCGTATGATGCTTCCATTGAACTTTCACGGACTTAATCTCTTAGTTCCTCAGTTTAAACACATCACGATCAAGAATGACAATCAGTTCTTCCTCATATTAAAGGTCTATATTTAATGTAATTGAGTCCCACTTAATGATATAATCTCTGTCACCATGATACCTGTTCAACATAGACATATACCGGATGAACACCACATAAATTAGAGGGTAGATCCAATCTATACGCCACCGGCCCTTCACATTCAAAAATCACAAAAGGACCAATGTACCTAGGACTAAAATTACACGTCTTACCAAATCTCATCACCCCTTTCATGGGTGACAACTTGAGAAGGACAATCTCCCCAATATGAAACTTCATGTCTCTTACCTTATGATCAAAAAATTCCTTTGTCTACTCTGGGCTCCTAAATGTTTAGATTGAATACTATTTCCTTGTCTTGAGCATCCTTCACTAAGTTAACTTCCAAGGGTTTCGCATCTCCGGCCTCAAACAAGCATGTAAGTGATCTAAATCCCCTACCATATAATGCCTCAAGTGGTGCCATATCAATCCTGGAGTGGTAGCTATTATTATAAGAGAATACGCACAAAGGTAAGAACTTATCACGATGACCTCCAAAATCAATCACACATGATCTCAACATGTCTTCCAATACTTGGATAGCCCTCTCCAATTTTCCATTTGTTTGTGGATGAAAGGTTGCACTAAATGTGAGTTGGGTGCCCAATTCATCATGTGATTTCCTACAAAATTTGGAAGTAAATTAAGTACCACGAACTGTTCAACATTATAGTCTATCCTTACCGAAATAAAATAAGTTGACTTAGTCAACCTATCGACCTCTACCCAAATAGAATCAAACTTCCTCAAGGTCTTAGGGAGACCAAACACAAAATTCATGGCTATTCTTTCCCACCTCCATTCCGGAATTGGCATTCTTTTGAGTAAATCGCAGGCCATTGATCTTCGTACTTCACTTGTTGGCAATTTTGACTCTTCGCCACAAACTCCACTATGTCCTTCTTCATGCCCAGCCACCAATAAATTTGTTTCATATCTCGATACATCTTGGTCACACCGTGATGAATAGAATATCATGAACCATGAGCTCTGCCAATATTTTTAAATCAAGCTATCAACTTGAGGAACATAAATCCTTCCTTACACCATAAGTGCACCATCCGCAACAAGAGTGGTTTTTTGTGCCTTACCATTCGCCATCTTCTCTTTGAGTTCTTTTAAATCTTCATCCTCAAATTGTTTGACCTTGATCTCCTCAATGAATGTGGACTTAACTTCAATGTTAGTTAACACCCTGCCCCTTCAGGAGATGCCCAACTGCATGAACTTCAACTATAAGTTCTGAGTCTCCTTGGACAAAGGTTTCTTGGTTACACTCAAGTAAGCTAAATCACACATACTTACAACTTTTCTACTCAACGCGTCTACTACCATATTAGCCTTGCCCGGATGGTATTGAATGGTCACATCATAATCTTTGATTAACTTCATCCATCTTCGTTGTCTCAAATTTAGATCCTTTTGGGTGAACACATGTTGTAGACAACAATGATGAGTAATAACTTCACACATAATACCATAAAGATAATGACGCCAAATCTTAAGAGCAAATACCATTGTTGCAAACTCCAAGTCGTGGGTTGTATAATTCCTTTCATTTACCTTCAGTTCGCGTGATGCATAGGCTATCACATTCTTATCTTGCATTAGCAGATCGCTCAAACCTAAATGAGAAGCATCACAATAAACTATGAAATCCTTACCTTCCACCGGTAATGCTAGGATATGTGCAGTACTTAAGAGAGTTTTGAGATCTTGAAAGCTCTCCTCGCATTTTCATGTCCATTCCAGTGGTATCTCTTTCTTAGTCAAATGAGTGGAAAAAGAGGCAAAATTATTCACAAATCGACGGTAGTAGCTAGCAATCCCCATACAGCTTTTAAAATTCTGTCATAGAGCTAGGACGAACCTAATTTTTAACCGCCTTAATCTTTTGAGAATCTTCCATTACCCCTTTCTTTTGACACTACATGCCCCAAAAATGCAACGGAAGTCAACCAAAATTCACACTTAGAAAATTTTGCATACAATCTTTGTTTCCCAAGAACACCCAGAATAATACAAAGTGGTGGGCATGCTCTTCCTCACTCTTCAAATAGACCACAATATCGTTAATGAAAACTATCACAAACGAATCAACAAATGGCTTGAACACCCCATTCATCAAACTCATAAAAGCTACAGACGCATTGGTCAAACTAAAAGACGTAACTTGAAATTCATAATGCCCATAGCGAGTTCTAAATGTTGTCTTAGGCACATCTTCTAGCCTAATTTTTAAATGATGATAACCATACCTCAAATCAATTTAAAAGAAGACTGATGCACCTTGCAATTGGTCGAAAAGATCATCTATTTGAGGCAAGACTTGTTTCAAATAGGACCCTATTCAATTACCGGTAGTCTATACTGTTCTCATACTCCCATGTTTTTTATTAACAAACAACACATAGGCACCCCATGGAGAAGCACTAGGTCAAATAAATACATTATTAAGGAGATATTGGATTTGAGCCTTAAGCTCTACTAATTCTGTCGAAGCCATCCGATCACAGACAAGAATAGTACTTTTAATCACCGCGTCAGATACCTCTGCCTCATTCTTGTTTGGAAAAGCATAACATTGTGCTATATTATCTTGATGAACCACCTTCTTGTGTGGTTGCACATTGCCTCTGTCTGCATTACTATTACCGATTCCTCTACATCCACGGCCTTTTTGTTTACCTCCTCGCCCACCTTGTGGACATCCTCGATTATTATTACCATTTCTCATAGGTACTACTGCTCTGGACTACTGCTACGTGGAATCTGAGACATATGCATGAGGAAAATCTCTGCTCATATATCCAAGTTCTCCATGGTTATAACATATTAGATAGGAGAATGGCTTGATGTATGCCAAAAGCGCGACTCCCTGGCTATCCTGAAAATTATAAGATGAGTTTCCCCAAGAGATACATGTAAACGCGGGCATAGAGGACTGAATTGGCTTGGCTGCCAGCGTTGGCCTACCGAACCCCTTAGAATAGGAGCCTTGAAAAATTCCAGAATTCTTGACTCTCTTAGACAACGCTTTATCCTGAACATGTCGCCTCACCCCCTCTAATTTCTTCACATAGTATGTCACCTCACTAAATATCCTACCTGTAGAACTCATATGGATAGATAGAACTTGCAACTCAGAATTCAAACCTCTAATAGACAATCGAATTCTCTCCTCTTCAGTAGTAACCAACTGCGTAGCATATCTTGATAAGATATAAAAGTTGGTCTCATAAGCAACCACAGACATCCCACCTTTCTCCAAGGCACTAAACTCATCCTTCATGCGGTCCCTCAAAATTTTAGGCATATATTTTTCTAGGAACAAAACATGAAATTGGGTCCAAGTAAGTGGAGGTAAATCAGAAAATTTGCATTCCATATAAGTTCTCCACCATTGGTTGACCTCACCTTGAAGTTGGAAGGACACGAATTCAACCCAATGTTAGTGAACAATGCCTAATTTATACAGCCTCTCATAACAATTTAAGATGAACTCATAAGCATCCTTAGTATCCAAACCAAGAAATTCCTGAGGCTCAAGCTTCAGGAACTTAGACATGTCATGCTCATTCCATTTCATAACCAAACATAAAAAAAGGACGGAAGAAAGCATCATTACCTCCAGTTTTGCCCGTCTTGGGAGTAGTGTTGGCAACATGAGGGTTGGTGAAAGCTTGAGTTGCTTGGATAGATGGAAGAATTCCAGGACCATCCAAATGCTTCAAGAATGGCAAGATCTACTGATCAAACACTAGGTCCAAGGAGGAACGCCTGCATTTCCAATCGATACCCCTCCCTCTTTACCAATCTCCTCAGCATCCTCAAATTTCTCATTCCTTTCCATCTCTTCATATTATGCAGGAGGGTTCTTATTCACGGGCACATTCTCAATAAGTACCTAATCTATCGCGGGTGCTACTATTCCAACAGCAATACCCCTAGATCTTCTTCTACCCCTGCCTCAATTGCGACCTCTTGCTGTAGGTTTCTTAACCGGAGCATTGACGGGACCCACAAGTCTGATGTCGTTGAACCTATTATTAACCATCTGCCGACAGAAGAGTGAAGGAGGTTAGATACCAATTTGAATCGACAGATACCAATCGAAATGAACTTATAGCACGAAAGGAGACAAGAGAATATATAGAGGTTTACTAAAGTCCTATATCCTATCAAAGAAAAGTAAAGGTGTCCCCATACCCTTCGTTGAGACTTCATTAGACTCATTTTGTTACATCAAGATCAACGAACCTAGGCTCTAATACCAATTTTTCCATAATTCATACCGTCGTGATTGGCACCCAGACTAACACTCCGATGGGAGAACCACTACTACCATCCAACTAAAGAAAATAATCTAAGACTAAGGCATTTATTATAGTAAACAGAATATGAATTAAATCAAAGTTCTTATAAACTTCAACAATTGATCTAACTACTAATAGTGAGGAAGATAAACCTGGGATCTGAAAGTCAATGTACCAAAAGATCTAACAAAGATCCAAGTCTAAACAAGAACACTAATGAACTAATCCACTTATCTAAAGAAAAGGTCTAAGTCTAGAAATGGTGGACATAGACGAAATAGAATCCCATGGCATCCCGGAAGATTAACTCACCCTTGAATTCAATGCGGCAATCTTTAAACTCCTAAGCGAGGTCTGTCAATAGCCGCTTGAAGATGTTATGTACTCAACAAAAATAAGAGAAAGTGTAGAATCAGTACATAGCCACAGTGTACTTGTAGGATCATGCGTCTATCCACTAGTGTAATATAAGTAAATCGAGCAAAATTATAATTAAATGCATAGTATATCCACATTTACAATTTCAGCATTCTCATCAACATACAATTATCATACATCATTAGTCCTCTCACGAATTCTAAACAGTTAGCTTGCCGGAATGTGCCAATTCGATCCCATAGTTGTGCCGAAACGTGGAAACCCGATCCAATAGTTGTGTCGGAACATGGCAATCCGATCCAATAATTGTGCCAGAACATGGAAACCCGATCCAAATTAGCTTGCCGGAACGTGGCAATCCAATCCCCAAGTACACACCACAATCACAATCACAAGTAAATTATCAAGAGCATACGTTTACATCAATAGTTCAAGGAAAGCATCATTCAAGTATTTAATTACAACAAGTGTATAGATATTGCAATATTTCACACACATACAAGTATCATAATGAATCAAGAGCAAACAAACATCACACAATCATAGAATCACAATGATCACCTACCTCGAAATAAACTTGAAAGATTAAGAAACTTGATTCTACCATTTACGGATTCGTTCTGCTTGTTCTTGGTCTACAAACAAATAATAACATACGGAAATCAATAAACAATCACTAAATACCCGGATTACTAACAATGCTCACAACCCTTGATCATACCGATGATCTCTAATATCTAGATTAGGGTTGTTTTCACCATAAAATCTATCAAGAAGCCCTTTTCCGTCAATATTGACTTATTCTATTATGTACTACAAATTCAAAAATTGATTCGGAGAGTTAAAAGCTTATATTTAGCCTCAAGAATGGTGGAAAAGAAGTTAGAGTCGCTCGGGGGGCGTTCCTTAGCTCTAAAAGTTAAAAAATTCCAAAAAAGATTGTTTAAGGGTTTATTAATGACTTAATTTGCGCCTATCCCGCTACAACGGATTTTTCGCACTATAGCGGTGTCGGTGTAGCAGCCTAAAGTCCAGCTACATCGACATTTTTGAAACAATTATCCCTTCCCAAAAATCTATGATATTAAGTTCCGTCTCGTCCGCCACAACGGTCACTATCCTCAGCAACGGCCCCGCCACAGAAGATAAGATCACGCCAGAGCGGCATAAAGCAAAACAGAGAGCTCATTCGCATAATTCTAAAGTCTCAATATACAACACACCTCCATTCCACTATGTTCAAAAAATACTTTTCTCTCTAAGATCGATTCCCGAAGCTCTAGTCACTCAAATTCAATTCCATAAAATCTTATGGGTTCATTAACGAGTCATCTAGCACCTCATGTAACCAAATTTTCAATTCAGCCACTCGATTGCTGTCAGATTTTCTTACACCTTAAAGACTCTGATTTCCTCCTAAACTGGACAAGGTTGGGAAAAATTAAATTACTACAAAATGTTTTTCGGCTCCAATTTTCCCCTCGTTGGCATTTCTATAACGACGGAACCCAGTCGTTACACTTTGAGAGAAAATCATGAATTTATGAGACTAAGCATATTATGAGACATGAGTGCTTATATGCATAGGTTCATATCGTCGGGCTGCTATCTATAACTTTATGGAGTAAGATTGAGATCATTAGGCTAAAGGCTTTTCCCCTCAGTCTAGAAACTGACCATAAATTCGAATCTCTCTGAAGTGTATAAGTATAGGTCATAGAAACAATTCTAATATTATAAATGCCAACAAGATGTTGTAATAACTGAACTTATAAGAATACGCTAGAGTATGAATGAAATGATATCTCTCTCTAAAACTCTTTATGAAGACATCTCTCTTTCATCATCAACATTCATTTACTCTAATACTCAAAATAGACTTATCTCATGGCTACTAAACTCTCCATAAGCAGGTACTAAGACTCCTTCTTAGACCTCTTCCTAGTATACTTCTATTAACCTCTTCTCAATGGCTTATAACGCCTCTTCATTTAACTCTGTAAGGGAAAAGTAATGCTTACAAATTCCTCATTCACAACTCAATTATACTCTCTAGGAATACATGAGAACAATAAATTTAATTGGAACCTCGTTTAATTACATACAATCTTGGGTTCACCTCTTAATGCTCTTCTTATTCTATGACTTAATTAAACTTCAATACCTTTAGTTAAAAGTTAGAATGTCATATTTGTACCACTCAGACTTGTAAAAGGCAACACCTTAATTTCTTAACAAGATTCAACACATAAAATAAGATTCAAGAAAACGAAAATTTTATTCCTTGAGAAAGAAATGTGATACGAAAAAACTCCCAGGGTTTATTCAGTTATCACCTATTAACAAAGAGGTGATATTCAATTAACCACCCCATACATAATTCAAGTTACTCGCTCATCACGTAAGATATATTCGAACACAAAAAAGTTAAAATAGGTGTAACAAAAAGTGGTGCAATCATGGAAAATGGGATGTATGAGCTTAAGAGATTTGTTCTTTGCCTGCACTAAATGTGTGTTGGGCATAACTATTGTCATGCCATGAAGCTACCCCCAGGACGCGGACACCAGACCTAGGGTCACGAGTAACCCCATGCTAAACCTGCTGGTATATCATAAGAATACTTAAAGATAAACTGAATCAATGAGTTATGTGTGGAAGATAATCAATAGATAATCTATAATGATGGGGAATATCCATACTAGATCTGTACATATAAATACTTAGAGTTTAACAACAACTGAAGAGTCAAACTTAAATGCTAAAGCTGAATCTAAGTATGTCTGAAATAAAGCCTCTATTTGCTAGAAATGCTGGGACATGCCCCAGCTAAATCTAAATAATCTGAAATCAAAGACTAAAAGCAGATGAAACATCTGAGTTATCCTCGAAGAATGAGGACTCAACACTGATACTGCTGAGCTGAAGATCGAAAACCGATTTGTGCGTGATTTGGAAGTCGAGAACCTAAACCTACATCATGAGAAGATGTAGTGCTGAGTATGTGTTAGTATTTGAAGGTACTAAGCATGCAATATAGATTAAAGCTGAACAATATACATAAATGAACAAAGCATATAACTGAGCAACAATATAAGATAAGCATGATACTATACTGAAAATAATGAGCATGAACTAACTGAATGCAATGACCAAGTTTATACATGTTGAAACTGAATACTGAACTGTGACTGGAAACCTGATCAATCTCTAGAATCTGACTGTGGGAGCTACTAATAACTGATATAAAACCACATGAACTAAATATGGAGTCTGATGTATATGCCTCATCGAGAAGACCCAATATACCCTGCCAGAGGTATAGAGGCATGAATGGCGTGATCACTAAATTGATGCCCCATATAGGGGACTTATAACCTAAGGGGGCACACAATTCTGGACTTTGAGGGTGATTGACCCTAGTCCTGTAACGACCTTTAAAAGCAAACTAGTGAAACTAGAGCCTAATATGTGTTTGTCTTGAGTTTTGATGGTGTTTCGTGTTGTCCCAAGCCATGGTTAAGGTGTTTAGGGGGTTAGACGTCAAGGTACGACTCCCTAAGGACCACTCTAAGGGTCTTGAGGAGGATTCTAAGTTAAGACCCCAAGGCCCCAAGGAAACCATGGGAATGCCCAAAACAGGGTGATCTACGGAAAGGGTCCACGTCCCGTGGATGGCCTCCGTAGGTCAGGGCCCCAAGTGAGCAGTCTCTGATCCAAACGACGAGCCAAAAACACTCCCCGTCAATCCATCCACGATCCGTGGATGGAGGTCGTCGATTGGCACCTGCAGCACTATCATTTTTTGTATTTTAACATATTTTAAAAGTATTAATACATTAAAAAGGTATTTTTAACTTTATAATTTTCAAGAACCCCAAAGTTAGAAACATGTCTTTTCCAAAACTCTCTCTCTAGGAAAACTCCATTAGAGGTCAAGAACTCAAGGTTTCAAGGTCAATTTTTCAAGTTTTCAAGTCAATTTCATTGGATTCTTCAAGTATAAGGCATGGTGATCTTTCATCCTTGATTACTCTTTCATTCAAGGAATCAATTCAAAATATATTTTAAAGTCTTTCAATGATCAAAATCCTACTTTCTAATATAAGCATGGGTTCATTGATAAAACATTTTCAAAGAAATTCTACTGATGATTTTAATTTTATGTTATATTGAATTCCTTCAAAAATCCATGCCTTTCTTTGAATTCCTAAATTGATTGAAAATTGGTTGATTATGGATGTATAATAAAAATGTGTTTATATGAAGTTAGTTTATGAATTCATGTCATTAATTTTGTCTTACTGTGGTGAATTATTGATGTATTGATGAAGTGAAGATCATGACCTAGAAAGGGAAGTTATGAATGAGTAGATAATGGAATTGGTTATGGAGATATGTCAATTGTCTTATATCTTGTAGTTTCTTGGATCTATGGGTTAAGAATGATTCCTAATGATATTGAATTGTGATAGATTGATGTGTGATCCACTTATGGTGAAGGTGTTTACCTATATTCTTCATTGTGATTATGGCCTTGAAGGCATATTGTGTGGGAGCGAAGTATTATCATGATGTTGTATTGACGAATATGATGTAAAACATGTGTGCAATCTAAATGAATGAAATATGATCTTGTATAGAATGTCAAGGTGTTGTGGTTGAGAGTATATTCTCACATACACACACACTAATGGATCAAGAGTGAATGAATAATGATTGAATGTGGGGGTAGAGATGGATGCCCTCACGTGAGTTGAGGCGGGGTATCTAGTAACAATCTCTAAAATCCTTCTTAACGAAAGAATGTGGGATTTGGGATGGAAGCTCTCACGTGAGTTAAGGCAGGGTTTCTAGTAACAATCCCAATCCCTTTGAGCTTTCTTAATGAATGAATGAATGATGGATAGTGATGGATACTCTTACTTTGTAAAGGCGAGGTATTTAGTAACAATCCCTTATTCTATAATGAATTAATGAAATAAAAGTATTATGCTCCGTGGATAATAATGCTAAGCACCGAGTGGATAGTGATATGAGATAGAAACTCTCACGTCAGTTAAGACGGGGTTTCTAGTAGCAAACTCTTGAGATGGATGCTCTCACGTAAGTTTAGGTGGGGTATCTTGTATCATATCCCTATCCCATAACTATGTGCCCCATATAGGTCTATAGCTAGTGGATTCACTTAAGCTAGAAAGAATGACCTTACCTTAGGCAAGTAGGGATCCCTTATCCCGTGAGGGTAACACTAGGATTCCATGAATTACCACTTGTCTATATCAGTTAGGATTAACCCCCACAAAGAATTTAACGAAATATGTCTTCTTAAGGGTGTACTACTTAGTATAGGTGGTGGAATGGTATATTATCTATGCATTGCACAAGTAAACATTTAAGAGAAGTCATGACGTGTTCCTTATAATGCTAATGGAATGAATGGGATCTTATAATGCCTTATTGAGAATGTGACCTTATGTTTAAATAAATGAAGGTGTTCCTAATGTAATGAAAGTTAGTGAAGAATGTTGACTTACACATAATGTAAAGTTGTATGTACACTTGAATACTTCCTTGTTATGTCTTATTATATATGAATGTGCCTTCTCTGTGATGACTTCAAAGGAATACTTAATGTGAGTAGTAGTATGGGATTCTACTTGCATAATGCACAAGTATGACTTAGAGTTGTCTTAGATGTTGGTCTTAATCTGATGCTCTGGTTCATATGATGTTTTTGCCTCTTAATGTTCTACTGTGTAAAGGTTGAAAGGGTTAATGGTAAGTTCAATTGGGTGACCTTAAGGTGGTACCTTGGTGTGGATGGTTCTATGAAACGTTATCCACACATTGCACAAGAAATAACTTAAGGGTTACTTGAAGTGGAGGCTTAAGGTAAAGGTACAGGGTTATATACATCATTGAGTTCAAATGTTGAAATGTGGCTTGTATGTTGGTTGTGAATTATATATGCCTCTATTGTTCAATGTTCAAGAAGTTTAGTAAAATGATATATGCATGACTTTCAACAAAATGTCCCCTTTTTAGCATGTTTTTGCATGATCATCATACTTAGTGCTAAATTGTACTAACATCATCTTCTTCATGTTTTTACTACAAGTGTAGGTTGATGTTGCTAGTAGATTTCTTAGTTGAAGGCTTGGATAGCTATTTTCCTCCAAGACTTGGTATGTCCCCATGGATTCAAGGACAAAGAAATCTTATGTTTTCTTTTTGATGTGGTAGACATTTTAGTATTTCTATCAATTGTAAAGGGACATGTCCCTATGATGTTGAGATTGTGTCTAAGATGGCCATGTGAGACATGGTAATGCTGGTTTTATTGGGAAAAGTTTTAATTCTGCACTATTTTTATTACTTATGTGATGAATGAAAGCTAAGAGACTTGTACAAGACCCCTTCGGGGTAAAATATGTTGTGCTACAACCTGGGGGTGCTCTCGGATCGTGACAAGTCCACTTGGTATTAAGCCTACTCCCAACTGAATATATGTAAATTATAACATAAATGAAGTAAACTAGATAGCTCGAGATTCTTACATGCTAACTGAAAATGCAACATTAAGTACTGATGAAGCATTCTTGATTGATGCATGTACTCCCAAATGCAATATGTATATGATACATTATGACTAAAATATTGAATAGCTCAAGATACTGACATGCAAGAACTTATACTTGAAACTCTTTCTAAAAAAAATTCAAAATCATATTATAATACGATCCTTGATGACTCGGAAATTCATATTGCATAAACATTGATAGTATATCTAATGTCATATCCGAGTTTACCCCCTAGACGTAACAGGCTTCGTCGTCCTCATTGAGGACTAAGACTAGCCCCTTAGTTTTCATCATTTCATTCATAAGTCAAAAATCCAAAAGAATTTAAAACTTTTAATAATTAAACATTGAGGTTTACATAGACCTCTACATACACATACAAATAATTATATAAAGTATATATAGACTCTTCGTATAAGAAGATTACATAGTCTTCTACTTATACTGCGCGCACGCACGCGCGCGCACACACACACACACACAATACCAATATGTATATGACGTGTGTGTACTTTAGTTTTTATTTATATGTCATTCTGAATATACATTTATATAAACGATTATATACATAAATTAAAGCTTCATACACAAATTTACAATTTCATATAGTGCAGGATTATTGTTACTTTCACACGATATGGATTTTTGTATTTGTATAAGAATCATATATCAAATTTAGGATGAAACTGCACTTTTAAAAACAAATCGATAATAGTTTCATATACGAATTATACATATCAACTGAATCATATCTAAGCACCTATACATATAAACTCTAAGCAAATCAAAATAGAATTTCATCTTCATTCATAGTTTTGAACTCAAATATACAAATTTAAACAGAAATATTATTGTGAAATAAGCGAATTTCCGATCACAAATTCAAAATGATCAACAATTTCACCCCAGAAAATTTACAAATCACAAATTTTACTAGATTTCAAATTAACTGTACAAATCACAAGTGTTAAACTCTATTACGAACAAAATATACACCTCTGAATATATATTCAACTAAAATTTATGAAAGTTAAAAAGGAAATCTAATTTTGAATACACGATAAACATCATTTTTTATCTATAAAAAATAAAATTAGAGTATGTTTTCGTCAAGAACTTACCTTTTATTATTATCTCTAAAATCAATATGATCTTGATTGTTTATATACTACTGGCAACAACTTGATTGATTTCTGAACTGGGTTATACGAAGTTCTTACTGTTGAAGAAGACGTAGAATGAAGGAAATTCGATTGAAACAGAATGTGTGTGACTTCAACGATTTTTTTCCCTTTTTTTTCTAACTAAAATTACTTGTTCTTTATTTAAATTTTTTAAATAATCAAAATAAATATTAAACAGATGGAATACCATAATTATGGAGTGTATTTATATAAACTATAGTCATAACATACAATTGTGAATTTTATATTTGCTATATGTAAATTTACTCTTTTTAATTCTTTACCTTAATTTGATCATTTAACTTACTTATTTATTTATTACATAAAATTAGTTACTATAACTTGTTAACAGTTATATACATTTTTTAGAAAATTTGATTTCTTTTATTTAATTTTAGATCGTTTTTCTACTAAAGATTCATATCTATACATAATAATAAAGTTAAACTTTGAGAAGGATAACACTCTTCTTACTTTAGATATTTATTTTTTTTATCAATTTTTTTTTTTTACATTTTCTCTTGTATGTTCTTAAAATACTTGCTAAAAATTCTGTCAAAAAGTTTATTTTTTTTCTAATTTCTTTTTTGGTATTTTCCAAATTTTTAATAAACTGAAAATTTTACCTTAAAATTTTACAAAATATCATATATGACCATATTTAAATTCTTTCGTCATTGATGTTAATAATTTTTAAAATTTTCTTTCTCTAATCTCATCATTTATATCATTTTCTTAAATCACTCTTTTCCCTTCTTTGAACTTTTATTTATTTTAAACATTAATTGTTATAATTTTATAAGAATTGCAAATTTTCTTTTATACAGAATTTGATTTGTCATTTATTTCTTCTATTTTTTTATTAAAAACATTTTTTTTTCTTATCTATCTTATATCTTTAATTGAAGTATGTTATTTTCTTTATATATGATGTGACATTTTTTAAGGCCTAAAATTTTATTTATTTATTGGTAGTTATTGTTATTTTTAAATTTATATCTTTCTAATTTTTAAAAGACAAAATTTTATTTTTAAATTTTATTGAATATAAAAGGTGACTATATTAAATTCTATTGATCATCAATAATACCTTTTTTTTTCCTTACTTGAATTTGATCATTACTATCATTTTTTACATCATTTCCTTAAAACACTTCTTATACTTTACTTTTTTTATATACTTTTTAAATCTATTTATTACATAAAATTAGTTATTATAACTTGAAGAATTAAAAAAAAAAAACCATTTTTTTACAAATTTGATTAATTGTTTTTTTAATTTAATTCTATTGATCATCAATCATACATTTTTTTCCCTTACCTCAATTTGATCATTACTATCATTTTATATCATTTTCTTAAAACACTTCTTTTACTTTTACCTTTTTTTTTTTTTACTTTTTAAATCTGTTAATTACATAAAATTAGTTATTATAACTTGAAGAATTAAAAAAAAAAAAAAAAATTTACAAAATTGACTAATTGTTTTTTTTTTTGAATTGATTGTCTAATTTTTGTTTATATTTTTTTTCAAATTTATAAAGACTAAAAATTTTACCTTTAAAACTTTAGAAAATATCAAATATGACCATATGTAAATCCTTTCAACATTGATACTATTAATGTTTAAAATTTTCTTTCCTTAATTTCATCATTAATTTTATGTGTATCATTCCTTAAATCACTTATTTTTCTTTCTTTGTACTTTTTTATTTTTATATTTTTATATTTTAAGCTGGAAGTTTTTTTATTTATTTTTCTAATTTTTGTTTGTGTTTTTCCAAATTTTCGAAAGACTATAAAAATTTTACCATAAAAGTTTATAGAATATCAAATATGACCATATTTAAATACTTTCATCATTGATGCTATTAATATTTAAAATTTTCTTTCCTTAATCTCATCATTAATATTTATGTGTATCTTTCCTAGAATCACTTATTTTCCTTTCTTTGTTCTTTTTACTTTTTTTTATTCTAAAAATTATTTTTTATAACTTTATAAAAATGGCATATTTTTTTTTTATATATAAATATAATGTGATTTGTCATTTTTTTTAAACTCTTAGATCATTTCTTCTACTAAAAGATCTACATCTATTTATATATATACATAGAGACAGAAATTGTTTTGTCCAAATATTTATTTATTTGTACTAATTTTTTCCCGATATTTTCTTTTCTATTTTTCTTAAACTAATTGCTTAAAAATAAAGCTACTTTATCTAGAGATGATAATGGGCAAGTGCGAGCATGGGGTTCTATCAACTTCTTATATACATTGAATACTACCTCTCATGATTGTTTAGGTTATTTACTATTAAGTTTTCTATTTTGCTAATTAATTCTTATTTTTTGATTTTGTTGGAAGGTCCTTTTCTTTTTATATATAAATATTATATTACTGTGCATTTTTTTTTCTATTTCTGCAACACATTATTTTTAATCTTTTCTTGATTTATAGCACAATAAATTTTTGAAATGAAAAGTTTATTTACATATTAAAAAAGTTATCCTGGAATTAGATGCCAGAAAAAGACAAATGAATTAACAAATTAATTAATTCGATGTTGATAAGTCATTTTTTTTTATTTGAGGGAATTAATATCAATATCATTATAAGTCGTCACTGAGTCATTCATAGTATTATTATATCTTCAATTTTATTTTTATTTTTCAATAAAAGTTGATGGCCTCTAAAATTCAAACTTTATTCATATTGTATTACATATTTAAAATTAATCAATTTTAGATTGCAAAATTATTTATGATTCATTAATTTTCTACTTTGCTAACATCATATATTAAAAATATTAATTTCATTCTTATTCTTGATTATCATTTTACTATTATAGCTTATGAATTTAAGGATTTTGACAAAAAAAAAAAACATATAAATTTAAAATCTTGCAAGTTATATTAGTAAAGAGTACTTTATAAAAAATTATTTTAAGTTATTGTTATACCACAAAGTAGGAATTAATTTTCTAATTAAATATTAAGTCAGAAAAATCATACTTATAGTAGTTGTTAAAAGAAAGCGAGCGAGTTAAATTATGATTTCAAATGTCAAACATAGGTTGATAATAAGAATTAGCAAAAGTTGTCAGGATAAAATAAAAAATAAGATTCGATATTTTGATTATTTATTTTAATGTGTATTTTTGAGTAAAATAGCATAGCAATATATATATATATATATATATATATATATAATATATATATATATATATATATATATATTATATATATAGGGATGAAATGTGTGGTACCCCTAGTAAAATGTCCGCGGTATTAAGTGAATGGTGGAAAGGTGAAGGAAGGGTGACGATCATCTCGACAAAAACAGTGGATGGTCCGATTGGAACACACATATCCTCCTGTTATAAGTATAGGATAAACTCTTATCCAAACCCTTGTTCTTTTCATTTACTTTACTTTCTCTGTCAAGGTCTCTTCTTCTCCTCCTCCTCCTCTAATTTCACTCATCTTTCTTCTTTTGTTTTTCTCTCTATAGATCTATAGAAGATTCATTTGATTATGAAACAAATAGTCTTGGGATTCATATATATATATATATATATATATATATATATACACACACACACACATCAGCTTCTCTTCTTCTGATCTGTTCATCTTTCTTTTTTTAAAAAAAAAATTAAATCCGGTGAAACATGTGTTGATCTGTTCAGATAAAACGATTGCTACTTGTTTTGGTTATGGTAGATTTAGAAATAGCAAAATGGAGCATATCCAGCTTTTTTCTTTATTTTATTAGTAGCTAGCTAGGGATCTATTGGACCTATGATTAAAGTTTATATATTTCTAGGCAAAAATGCAAGGAGGATTGAAGCAAATGCTGTCTCATGGAAGTGTGTTGAAAAGTGCTGTTTTACGACATGTGCGATTGGGGTCGGGATGGAGGCAGCTTATGTTTGTGCGCCAGGAAACAACTTTAGCTGCTCGTATAGAAGAACATGGTTTTGAAAGCACAAAAATTTCTGACATTTTGAAGGGCAAAGGTAAAGGTGCTGATGGCTCCTGGCTCTGGTGCACTACAGATGACACTGTTTATGATGCTGTCAAATCGGTTAGTTACATATATACTATTTATTTATTTGCAATTTATTTTATTATCAGAAACTCATTCTTTGTATGCACAGATGACACAGCACAATGTAGGAGCCTTGGTCGTTGTCAAATCTGGGGAAAATAAGTCTATTGCTGGCATTATTACAGAGAGGGGTATAATAATCATCTACCTATCCTCCCTCCTATACATGTCATCTCATTCATTTTTAGCTCATCCTCTGTAACCAACCTTCATTAGCAATCATGTTGTATGTGAATGAATTGTGAACAAAATGGATATTTACATAATCTATATGTGAATGCATTGACATGAATGTCGAATTGGGCTCTGTTTCTTTCATTTTCACCTGAGGAAATGTATATCTGAATAATGCCAACTGTTCCGGAATCAGTTTTTTACTAAGTGTTCTAAAGCCAAAACCACAAGTTAGAAATCGATTTTTTGGTTTATTAGCCATTAAGCTTTAAGCTCATCCAACCCACAATGTTTTCAATTTCACACAGTTAAACAAGTAGCACACTTGTGATTATTCTGTTTTCTTCAACTTTCTCATTAATTTTCTAAATCCAGATTATCTTCGGAAAATCATAGTACAGGGAAGATCATCCAAATCAACAAAGGTCGGGGACATCATGACGGAGGAGGTAAAACTTTCTTATCATGAGGAAAAGAAAAGAAATATGGTGGCATTTGGTATAACATTATTAATAATGCAAAATGACTAATTGCAGAACAAGCTTATCACTGTCACACCTGAAACCAAAGTTCTGAAAGCAATGCAACTGATGACAGGTGTTAACTAGCTAGCTATTTCCTAGTAGATTTCTGTTATTCAGCTGTGCTCATGCGCTTTTCCATGTATGACTTGCCAGATAATCGAATCAGGCACATTCCAGTTATCGATCAGACAGGTATGATAGGGATGGTGTCCATTGGAGATGTTGTCCGTGCTGTTGTGGGTGAGCACAGGGAAGAGCTGAAACGGTTGAATGCCTTCATACAAGGAGGCTACTAGATAGATGATGATGATGACGACGACAACAAATAAATAGATGATAGACTGCAAGCTTTCTGCTTTGCAGTTCAAAGATGTCTCAATTGGGGGAGAACTCGATCTGGATCTTGTAAATGTTGACATCCTTACATCTTCTCTAGCTTGATGTTTGTTTGCCCATGGGATATGGGACCTTTTCATTTTGGGATCAATGAGATACACTACTGTTTTTAAACTATTTGGTTTGCTTGCAATTGGCCAATCAGTTTCTTTAACCAATACGGATAGCTTATTTTTCGCATTTTGATTTCTATAACGGGATTGTTTTAGGTTCAAATTGTTCCATAACCTTTTAAATATACAAAGATTAAAATACCCATACTAGAGACTAGGGAAAATATTACTTCAATTTTTGATTGAACCAAGTTACTGTGAATGTTCTATAATATATTTAGACAAAGTGCAGTGAGTATACCACCAATGACGAATGAGGCAGCTCATTCTATAGGTGTTACGAATGAAAACTTGTCATGAGCAGTACCAACCTCATAGGTGAGCGAATCAACGAAATCAATCTCAACTTATATCGATAGTTCTACTTAGCGGAAAAAAATCACAACGTGAAAGCTAAAAACTTATTGAAGTAACCAATAGAATAACCTCTACAGTCAATTAAATATTCGCACCATGTGAAAGTCATCCCAACAAGGGTATCTATTCTCAAAATATTAAGTCTAAGAGTATTAAAGACATCAAAATAAATAGTTAGAATAGTCTATGTCTTAAATCTAAGGACATCATGTCATGACCAAGAGAATCCAACACAAGCTGGAAGTAATAGCTCACCTTGAAATCTTATTTGCTAGAGGCTGACAAGAACTAAGGGTCAATCAAACTCGATGTTACACCGGCTGCACTCCACAAAAGAAAAACGAAGAAAACACAAGTAGAGGTCAGTACAGCACAATATGTACTGAGTTGATATCATCAGTCAACTCAAAATAGAAACTAATATGTAATAAGTAATAACATAAAATCAACTATGACACTTAGCAGGTAACAAGCAACAAACAACATGTATAAGTAGGAGCGGACTCACGTGGGTTCCAGGGAGTTCACCCGAACCTCCTCGGCAAAAACTACACTGTATATATATAAGGTAATTTTTATGTATTTATATGGATATATATATTTTGGACCCCCTCAATAACAAGGAGAAACTGACATCCCAGCGGCAGTATCCCTTGAAATTAAGCTTCATGTCGAGGGTTTGAATCCCTATGTTCAGGGGTGGACCAACTGTATGTCTAGGGGTGTCACTCGAAAATAAAATAAAATGTACTGATAAAACTAATATAAATCCGAGTTCAAGCCTCATTACGCACATATTTTTGTTTGATTTTAGCTTTTCTAGTAATATTATTGCATAAAAGTTGATATTATTGAGATTCGAACCTCCAACCTTCAATTTCTAATTGAAATAAAATGAGCCAGTTGAACTAGAATATAGTTCGCGTGATATTTTTGTAATTTAATGACTTGTTCAAAATGAAACTAAACAAAAATATGTTATAAAGTTAAAACTAAGTCATTTATATTGTTGTTATTTGTTAGTACATTTTGAACAATTTTATTAATATAGTGTTATCATATCAATATTGTCTTTATTTATTATATATTGACACCACTTACAAAAAAAAAATTGTGTATGCCACTGCCTATGTTAGTATTTTTTTGGGAAAAGGATTAGAAATACCCCTCAACTTTATTTTATTGGTTGACTATGCCCTTACCGTTAAACTAGAGCTATATTTGCCCATTACAGTTAAAATAGAGTTATATTTACCCTTATTGTCACTAATTTCACCATTTATACCCCCTCAATTGGATGAAAAACCCCAAATAAATAAAAATTATTCAATTTCATTTAAATTATCCACCACCCGACCTGAATATACAACCCATTTTTTGTTCATCTTCATCTTTAAACTTGTGTTCATTTTCAAAAACAACAAAATCATCCGATACATCCAAACAATATTGAAAATAATGTAATAATGACTACGAAACCAAAAATACAAGAACACTACAATGATAAAATATAGGCAATCAGAGCATTATTTTCTAGTTAGGTCTTAAAAATTGTAAAAATTATTGTAGCTTGGAGCTCTAATTTGTTGTTGTTGATTTCCTTCGATCTATCGGAGTTGGGATTTCGCGGAGGTGGATAGATACTGTTCGCGATGCGGGTCTAGAGAAAGTCGAAAAAGTGAATTTTGGTTGTTTCAGATTGGGTTTTGTTTATTGGTTGTTGGTTGGTAGTGGCTCGTCAGAGATGGAGATGACGAGAAGAGAGGATTGCGGTGGGCTCGGAAGTTTGTACAGTGGGGGTGGTTGTTGTTTGGCTGCTGAAAGAGGAAGGGTTTTTGGTTGAAAACCCTCCAATTTATACCATTTCATCTCCATCATCTTTTCTACTTGTGGACAACTTACTGCTGGTGAAAGAAAAAAATCCGGCAAAGATTACAGCAGCGCAGGTGGTGGCTATATTCTTGTAGCAAAAAAAAAAAAATTGTGTGCTTTTGAATTACTCACTGGCTAATCTTGAGAAGGAATTGTAGTTAGAGCTGGAGAGTATGGCATGAGATTGGGTAAAAATGAAAGAAAACACTTCATTGTAAAGAATAATATGATTTTAAAAAAAGATGATTTAAGGCTAATAAAGTGGATATAAAAAGAGAAAAATGAGTTTTTTGAAAAAGAAGAGGGAGAAGATGAACAAAAATGGGTTATAATATTAGGTGGGCGGGGCGGGTTGAAATTGAGTAATTTGATTGATTTGGGTTTTCTATCCAATTGAGGGGCATAAATGGTGAAATTAGTGACGACATGGGTGAAAATAACTCTATTTTAACGCCAAGGACATATTCACCAATAAAACAAAGTTGAGGGGTATTTTTAACCCTTTTCCCTATTTTTTTTTCTTCTTTTCTAGTATTAGTTTTTTGTTTTTAGATTTAGTTTCCTTTTTTGCACGTTTTTTTTAGTTTTTTATTTCATAAAATATGTTAAAAGCATGGTTTTAAACCCAAAAAAATTCAAGGGTCTGCCACTAAGACTATATACTACTATTTCCTTGAAATTTTATTTTGTTGCTTATTTACATGTTTATACTTTTATTTTTGTTGAACCTCCTGAACGAAAATTCTGAACCCGTCACTGTATACGAGTGATAACAACACAAAATTAAGTATGTGATCATTCAACAATATGAAGAACACAAATGAGAAGTCATGTCTCTACACCAAGCTTTTTTGGAGATTGAGTACATTAATTATTTTGATATGTTTCCCTTTAATGTTATCGTGTCGAAATGTGACACCCAATTTAATAATATCGTGCCAAAACGTAACACCCGATCTAATAGTATTGTATCAGCTCGTTAAATTCTCGTTTTTTTTTAAAAACTATTGTAATCATTTAAAATTTATTAAATATAAATTTATAAAATGATTCGGATTATATTGAATTCATAAATATATTAATCCAAATAAATATTGTGGATTGATATAATTGAGTTAAATATTTAAGTCCAATAAATATGGATTTAATTAAAGTCTAAATTAATTGATTTGGGCTACATTGGATGAACCCAATTTGTTAAACCCAATCTCATCTCATTTCTAGAGCCCATCTTGGCGCCACGTGTGCAGATGATGTGGCATGCCAAGTCAAATAAGAAAACCAATAGAATCATGACATGTGTCAAAGATGACAAGCCCGCTCCATAAAGCCCAAATGCCATGTCACTTCAATCTGATTGGCTGAAAGGAATTCTATTCCAATCGCAACTCCTCTATTCTAAAACTATAAATAGGGGTCCTCATAATTCAGAAAAGAGAAAGAAAATTCTAAACAAGAAGCTAGAGAAACTCTGTGGTACAAACGCCATTTAATTCTCTACAAAGCTACAAGTTTAAGAATTCAAGCATTCAAGTTCAAGAACGATCAAGATCAAGACCACCGAATTCAAGAACAAGCTCGAAGCCCTTGAGTTCAAATAAAGTCAATATCAAGATAAAGTTCAAGTTAATCATAGATTCAAGAACAAGCTTTAAAGCCCTTGAATTTATTTTGAAAAGGCGAATTCAGAGGAATTATAGAGATTGTAACACTCGCATTTGAAATAATAAAATCGATTGTTGCTATAATTTTCCGTGTCTTGATTATTATTTCTCGACGCGAATTTTATTGTCTACAAATTCTGGCACGCCCAGTGGGACAATCTCTACCTCTCATCTCAACTTTTCAAACGTCAAAGATATCAAGATGACTTCCATGAACAACAACTCTCGATCAACCTCCTCTAAGGTCGCTAGCTCCAAGTTCTCTACTGAAGTGACAGACATCCTTGTACGTACTTTTTGTGTTTGGTAGTTGTTACGAGAAGTAAGGCTGCTACACTAGGGCAACAAAGCTTCAAGTGTCGTCTGCATCAACTCCTGTTTTTGGGTCTTCGACTCCAAAAGGAGCAAGTTCCTCCACAAATTCTCTAGAAGGAGGAAGTAGTGTTGCTGAAAAGATCAAAAAGACATTGGCTCTACTTGAGCAATCTGGTTCCAAGAACTCTACCACAAGGGAGAACTGTGATTCAACTTGTGAATCATCTCCGCGTATATCGCGTAATGTGAGTCCACTGAAAATTAACTTACGCGACAATCCATGTTACTCGCCTGCATCTCCGATGATCATGCAAACGATGGTGACTGCTACTCCTCTCCTGAGGAACAACTCGCAAATCTGACGAAGTTGGTCGAAGGATTAACGAAGCATGTACAACACCAAGAATCTCGAATTGACAAGCTGATGGACAGGATAGAAGGACTTTTAGATGGAGATGCGAGCCATGCACCTGGAAGGGCATTGAAGTTCAAGAAATCGAAGATCCTGCTAAGAAAGCTCCGTTTGTTAAGAGATGCCAGTTTCTTCTGAAGGAATGATCCCGCTCGATCGCTTGAAGGAGTTTATTGAAGGAACTATCAAAGATAAGTATGAAGTCTCCACCAAGTCTTCTCATATGTATGCTAAACCATACACTGCTAGGATTGATAACTTTAAAATGCCTGCTGGTTATCAACCTCCCAAATTTCAACAATTTGAGGGAAAAGGAAATCCGAAACAACATGTCGCGCACTTCGTGGAGACATGTAATAATGCTGGAACATATGGAGACTATCTTGTTAAACAGTTTGTTCGCTCTCTAAAAGGAAATGTCTTTGATTGGTACACGGATCTCGAACCTAACTCTATTGATAGTTGGGAGCAACTAGAACATGAGTTTCTCAATCGCTTCTATAGCACAAGGCGCACAGTGAGCATGGTAGAACTCACGAATACTCGCCAAAGGAAGGATGAACCGGTCATAGATTTCATAAATCGATGGAGGAACGCGAGCCTTAATTGCAAGGACAGGCTTAGTGAAGCTTCTGCAATCGAATGTGTATTCAAGGAATGCACTGGGAGCTTCTTTACATCTTGCAAGGAATAAAACCAAAATCTTTCGAGGATTTAGCTATTCGCGCTCATGATATGGAGTTGAGCATGACATCTGCCGGAAAAGATATACTGATTTTCCATGATCCTCCTCGCAAAGGAAGGGACAAACAGGAAACCCAAGAGGTGGAGCAAGTTTCTGCCCAGAAATGACAACAAAGAATCCATGAGTGTAAATGTGTCACCCGCAAAGTTCACTACGAATGAGGGCGTAAAACAAAATGTGAGAACGACTTTCCAAGCACGTTCAAATCAAAAGTCGACGCTAAGGGAGATGCAAGAAAAAGTATCCCTTCTTGGATTCTGACGTTCTGAAATTTTTGATGAATTGCTTGAGTTAAAACTCATTGACTTGCCAGAGATGAAGCGACCCGATGAAGCTGGAAAAACTGATGACCCAAATTATTGCAAGTATCATAGACTTGTGAGTCATCCTCTTGAAAAATGTTTTGTCTTTAAGGATAGAGTGATGCGATTGGCTAACGAAAATAAAATTATCCTTGATGATGAGAAGGCTAGTTCTAACCATACCTCTATCACGTTTGGGTCACTGGATCCGGTCCAAATATATATCTCTGAACTGAAGAAGCATGAAGAAGTTGAAGAGAGATGACCAGGACGTGACGACGTATGACATGAGGTTGAACTTGGCGTTGATGTAAAGATAAGAAAAACTTAACAAGATCAATCTTACGAAAAGAATTATCCGAGCAAACCGGTTAGAGAAAATGGTGAAGAAATTAAGAAGAAAAAATCAATCAAGCGCCCCAAAAGGGCAAAGGTTGAAGTGCATCACTACCAAAAACCTCAACGTCTTGTGACTCTAGAGGAATTCTTGCCAAGCTCGTTCGTTACAAAGTCTACTCAAGGCAATGTTGAGGCATCATGTTTCAATGTGGATAAAGGACAAACAATGAATGTGCCTCCTACTATAAAAGAAGGAACAACGAGTGAATCCTCACCAAAAGTGTCTCCTGGGGAGAAGAAAAAGAAACAAGGGAAATCTCAGAAATGATGTCTCTTTCATCTTCTGAAAAGTCTATTGAACTTTCTTCCCAAGAAGCACATGTCTGTGATAATAAAATCACATTTACGGATAACGATCTTCTATTTGGTGAAACACTACACAATCGTCCTTTGTATATGGTGGGTCATGTGCTAGAGAAGAAGATAAATAGAATCTTAATAGATGAAGGATCTGGAGTCAACATTTTGCCTATCCACACATTGAAGGAACTTGGCATCACGACTGGGGAACTTAGTGAAAGTCGTCTGTTGATACAAGGATTTAATCAAGGTGGGCAGAGGTCCATAGGCTCTATTAATTAGAGATTCACATGGGAGATTTGCAATCAAGCGCATGGATGCGGTGATTGACGCAAGACATCATATAACATATTACTTGGAAGGCCTTGGGTACATGAGAATAAAATTGTCTCATCTTCTTACTATCATGTTTGAAATATCTTGAAGGTGGAATTGAAAGAAAGATAGTTGCAGATGATAATCCTTTCACCGAAGTGGAGACACACTTTGCGGATGCGAAATTCTATATGAGAAGTTATGTTGTTAAAGGGGTCAAATCCAATGACGTCAAATCAATCAAGATTGATAATATCGTAAGTAAAAGAATTGATGCAGCTATTGATAAGGCAAAAATTGACACTAAAGACTCTTGTCCCATTCTTAATGAAGGGAAGATCCTGTCTTCAAAGAAGAAGCAGACTTCTAGGCTTTGTTATGTTCCAAAACCGAAGAAAGACCAAGATCAACCATCTAACCTTGAAGAAAATGCATTAAGAGGGCTAACTCTTCCTATCAGACGGATTGATGCAATAAACCTGTCTTCTAAGTTGCCAGGAAAGTCAGTCGCTCAAGATCAAGTGCTAGATTGCTCTCCCTACAAACAAAGCGCACAAGAGAAGGTTTTGATCCCAATCCTACAAGTTATTCGTGAAGGCAGGATACAACCCTAGCGAGCCATCAGCACTAGGGAAACTCCCATCAGAAGATACAACTAGGAAAGCGCGTGAAGGCCTAGGTTATAGCCAACCGCCGCCAATTCGCATTTCCATAAGAAGGCCAGTAATAATCATATAACTTTTGAAGATGACGTCACTGCTCCCAATAAAAGGCCTTCTGTCTTTGATCGACTTGGCAAAGCGACAACAAGAATTTCTGTGTTTGAGAGGTTAGGTCCTCTAAAGAAGAATAACAAGAACCTGAGAAGTTATTTAAAAGTTACATGCCTGCTTCACATTTGATTCGAAAAGATTTCAGAAGTTTGATTCCTTCTAGGATGAGGCGACGAGTGGAACTCATGGTTTCCTGTAAAGAGGAACTCAAGGCAAGGTTCATACTGTGGTTTACACCAAAGAGCTTGAGGAAGATGAAGAAAGTGTAGGTTCCTCAAATCATGTTACAATCCAAAATGAGTACGATTCTTTGCCTCAAAAGAAGATTGTGGAAGAGGTAGAAGATATTGTCTCGTGTTGTCATATATCAGTCAATGACAATGATCCTGTGGAAGAGGAAGATGCTAAAGATGCTCCTCCAGAACTTGAAGAAGGAGTAAAGATCACAATAGATCCTTTGAAGGAAGTTACCTTGGCACTGATGAAGATCCGAAGCCAACTTACTTGAGTGCGTTTCTAGAAATTGATGAAGAAGTCGCTTACATGAATATACTCAAAGAATATAGAGATATATTCGCTTGGAGTTACAAAAATGCCTGGATTGAATCCTAGAGTAGCGGTCCATCAATTGGCAGTCAAAAATGGTTCTCGTCCAGTTAAACAAGCTCAAAGACGTTTTAGACCAGACTTGATTCCATTGATAGAAAATGAAGTCAACAAACTCATTGAGGCAGGCTTTATTCGTGAGGTCAAATATCCTACATGGATTTCAAGTATTGTTTCCTGTGAGGAAGAAGAATGGTCAAATTCGAGTTTGTGTTGACTTTAGAGATCTCAATAATGCATGCCCTAAAGATGAGTTTCCTCTTCCCATTCCAGAGTTGATGATTGATGCCACCACTGGTTATGAGGCAATGTCGTTCATGGATGGTTCTTCTGGATATAATCAAATCCGCATGTCACCAAAAGATGAAGAACTCACTGCATTTCGCACGCCAAAAGGTATTTATTGCTACAAAGTGATGCCATTTGGTTTAAAGAATGCTGGCGCCACATATCAAAGGGCTATGCAAAATCTTTGACGACTTGCTCCATAAAAATGTTGAATGTTATGTTGATGATTTGGTAGTAAAGTCGAGGAAGGGGGTGATCATTTGAAAGACTTAAAGATGGTGTTTGAGTTACTCCGAAGTATCAACTAAGGATGAATCCATTGAAATGTGCCTTCGGAGTTACTTCCGGCAAGTTCCTTGGCTTTATTGTGAGACATCGAGGAATTGAAATTGATCAAGCCAAAGTCGACGCAATATCAAATATGCCTGAACCTCAAGATATTCATGAGTTAAAAAGTCTCCAAGGAAAGTTAGCCTACTTGAGAAGGTTCATCTCAAATCTAGCGGGGAGATGTCAACCATTCAGTCATCTCATGAAGAAAGGTGCTCCTTTTAATTGGGACCAAACATGTAGCGAAGCCTTTAAAAGTATCAAATCGTATCTAGCGAAACCTCCGGTTTGGCAGCCCCTATACCTGGAAAACCATTGATACTCTACATTGCAGCACAAGAAAGTCTGTAGGAGCCCTGTTAGCTCAAGAGAATAGCGAGGAAAAGAAAATGCTCCTTATTACTTAAGTAGAACGATGACGCCAAATGAGCTAAATTATTCGCCAATTGAAAAGTTATGCTTGGCACTGGTCTTCTCAATTCAAAGATGAAGCATTATTTTCAAGCTCATGTTGTCCGCCTTATTTCTAGAGCAAATCCCATCAAGTTTGTTATGTCAAAACCTGTCCTTAGTGACCGACTAGCAAGATGGTACCTCCAATTCCAACAATTTGAGATTGTGTACATCCCTCAAAAATCCGTGAAGGGACAAGCACTAGCGGATTTCTTAGCAGACCATCCTATACCAAATGATTGGGAGTTAACTGATGAGTTTCCTGATGAAGATGCGATGTTAGTTGAAGTTCAACCTCCTTGGAAAATGTACTTTGACGGGGCTGCACATCGCGGCGGAGCTGGTGCTGGTGTGGTGTTCATCACTTCACAAGAAGAGATTCTACCATTCTCTTTTACTCTAAAACAATGTTGCTCCAATAATGTCGCTGAATATCAAGCACTGATACTTGGACTTGAAATGGCCGTTGACATGAAACAATTACATTTACAGGTCTTTGGTGACTCTCAATTGGTGATTAATCAACTCTTAGGAAGTTATGAGGTAAAAAAGCCTGAATTGCGACCTTATCATGATTATGCTCAAAAGTTGATAAGATGGCTTGGGGATGTAACCCTTCAACATGTGCGTCGAACAGATAATAAGAAAGCTGATGCATTGGCTACTCTAGCTTCAAACGCTAACTCTTCCTGATCAAACGCAAGTAACTGTCTGTCAAAAATGGATAGTACCACCGTCAAATAAGGAAGAATATATTGAAAATAAGCTTGATCATATCGTCGCCATTGTTGAAGCTGCGAAGGAAGATTGGAGACAACCCATCATTGACTACCTATGTTATGGGATACTTCCAGAAAATCCAAGAAGAAGAACTGACATACGTCGTCGTGCACCTCGTTTCCTTTACTATAAGGATACATTATATAGAAGATCATTTGAGGGTATGTTATACGATGTTTGGGAGAGGAAGAAGCGATTCAAGCTCTACAAGAAGCACACGCAGGAGTATGTGGTCACATCAATCTGGACCAAAACTTCATTTTCACATAAAGAAATGGGTATTACTGGCCAACCATGGTGAAAGATTGCTTATATTATGCTAGAAAATGTGATGCTTGTCAATTCATGCGAATTTCATTCATCAGCCACCCGAAGTATTGCACCCAACCATCGCATCTTGGCCATTTGACGCTTGGGGACTGGATATTGTAGGACCATTACCAAAGTCTTCTGGTGGACACTTGTACATCTTGGCTGCAACTGATTACTTTTCAAAATGGGCTGAAGCTGTCGCTCTTAAAGAGGTGAAGAAAGAGAATGTTGCAAATTTTATTCCGAGTAAATATTATCTATCGCTTTGGCATCCCTCGCTATATAATAACAGACAATGGCAAACCATTCGATAACAATTAATGAACAAGATTTGTGATCTTTTTGACTTTAAGCAGCGTAAATCTTCTATGTACCATGCTGCCGCTAATGGTCTTGCTGAAGCATTCAATAAGACTCTATGCAACCTGCTCAAGAAAGTTGTCTCCAAATCCAAACGGGATTGGCATGAAAGAATGGAAGAAGCTTTGTGGGCATATAGGACAACATATCGCACACCAACTCAAGCAACACCATATTCACTTGCTTTTGGAGTTGAGCAGTCCTGTCACTCGAGCGTCAATACCCTCCTTAAGACTTGCTATTCAAGAAGGGCTCACTGAGGAAGAAATGCTCGATTGCGTCTTGCTGAGTTAGAAGCACTTGATGAAAAGAGGTTACAAGCCCAACAAAACCTTGAATGTTATCAAGCTCGTCTATCTCGTGCTTTTAATAAGAAGGTTCGCTTGAGGTGCTTTCAAGTTGGAGATCAGTTCTCGCGGTAAGAAGACCCATCATTACTTCGCACAAGTCTGGGGGCAAATTTACCTCAAAGTGGGATGGACCATATGTTGTACAAGAAGCATATTCAAATGGTGCTTACAAGCTTGTTGATGTTGATGGCTTAAGGATCGGTCCTATTAATGCCAGATTTCTAAAGAGATACTATCCTTGAAGGAAGATGATGCTCCTTAAGGTACGAGCCTAAACTGCATGTCACTCCTGGCCCGCAAGAGTATAAACTGTGTACGGCACAACCACAAAAAAAAAAAAAAAGAATAATCACTCAAATCCCCAGAACTACGTTGTGACTTGATCCTCTTTATTGAGGTACGTAGGCGCTTAGAACCATATTCTAAGTTCAGTTGCATGAGTGTCAAAAAAAAATGTTCCCACTTGATCTATTGCATGAAAATCAAAGCGATATATATTTTATTTTTATCTTATGTCTCATCAAACTTAAGACTTGCACGAAGCATTGATGGGTTTATGGAAGGGGCAAACCCTTATAGAATATGAATCTCTTATTAGTATGGTGGAAGTCTTTAAATTAGATCAAGTATGCAAATTGGAGATGACTGTATTCTTCGAGTTTATTATTTGAAGTATCCAAATTCTCTAAGTATACAGGTTGAAGTATTCAAATACTCTAAGTATGAAGGTAAGACTTCAAGTATATAAGTAGAAGTCTCCAAATGCGTATGTAATCGAATTCCATGCCTAAAGTGCGCGAGGTTTGTCCCTTTGCACCTTAAGCTAGCTTTGTTGCGGATTATCCCTCAATAGATCTTTGAATTTCTATGTTTTAAGGTGGACAAACTTGTCCCTTCGCACCTTAAGCTAGCTTTGTTGCGGATTATCCTCAATAGATATTTAAATTTCTATGCCTTAAGGTGGACAAACTTGTCCCTTTGCACCTTAAGCTAGATTTCCGACGGATTTATCTTTAAATTTCCATGCCTTAAGGTGGACAATATTTGTCCCTTTGCACCTTAAACTGGTCTTTTCACGGTTTTATCCTGTCTCAAGTTGGTTAGCATTTCAGGACCTTGTAACACCTTGAGTTTATCTTCAAGGCGGGAGCGTTACATGGTATCCTATTAAAGCTTCAAGTTGGTTAAACATTCGGAACCTTGTAACACCCTTGAGATTATTTTCAAGGGGGGAGCGTTACACGGTATCCTGTTAAGCTTCAAGTTGGTCAAGCTTATCCTTCAACGAATCTTTAAATTTCTATGCCTTAAGGTGGACAAACTTGTCCCTTTGCACCTTAAGCTAGAGTTCCGACGGATTTATCTTTAAATTTCCATGCCTTAAGGTGGACAATATTTGTCCCTTTGCACCTTAAACTGGTCTTTTCACGGGTTTATCCCGTCTCAAGTTGGTTAAGCATTCAGGACCTTGTAACACCTTGAGGTTATCTTCAAGGCGGGAGCGTTACATGGTATCCTATTAAAGCTTCAAGTTGGTCAAGCGTTCGGGACCTTGTAACACCTTGAGGTTTCTTCAAGGCGGGAGCGTTACATGTATCCTATTAAAGCTGCAAGTTGATCAAGCGTTCGGGACCTTGTAACACCTTGAGGTTATCTTCAAGGGGGGAGCGTTACACGGTATTTTAGTAAAGCTTCATGGTTAAGCATCCGGGACCTTGTAACACCTTGAGGTATCTTCAAGGCGGGAGCGTTACACGTATTTTTAGTAAAGCTTCATGGTTAAGCATCCGGGACCTTGTAACACCTTGAGGTTATCTTCAAGGCGGGAGCGTTACACGGTATTTTAGTAAAGCTTCATGGTTAAGCATCCGGGACCTTGTAACACCTTGAGGTTATCTTCAAGGCGGGAGCGTTACACGGTATTTTAGTAAGCTTCATGGTTAAGCATCCGGGACCTTGTAACACCTTGAGGTTATCTTCAAGGCGGGAGCGTTACACGGTATTTTAGTAAAGCTTCATGGTTAAGCATCCGGGACCTTGTACACCTTGAGGTTATCTTCAAGGCGGGCGGTTACACGGTATTTTAGTAAAGCTTCATGGTTAAGCATTCGGGACCTTGTCCCACCTTGAGGTTATCTTCAAGGCGGGCGACGTTACACGGTTTTTAGTAAAGCTTCATGGTTAAGCATCCGGGACCTTGTAACACCTTGAGGTTATCTTCAAGGCGGGAGCGTTACACATTTTTCTAGTAAAGCTTCATGGTCAAACATTCAGGACCTTGTAACACCTTGAGGTTATCTTCAAGGCGGGAGCGTTACATGGTATCCTATTAAAACTTCAAGTTGGTTAAAGCATTCGGGACCTTGTAACACCTTGAGGTTATCTTCAAGGCGGGAGCGTTACACGGTATTTTAGTAAAGCTTCATGGTTAAGCATTCGGGACCTTGTAACACCTTGAGGTTATCTTCAAGGCGGGAGCGTTACACGGTATTTTAGTAAAGCTTCATGGTTAAGCATTCGGGACCTTGTAACACCTTGAGGTTATCTTCAAGGGGGGGGGCGTTACACGGTATTTAGTAAATCTTCATGGTTAAGCATTCGGGACCTTGTAACACCTTGAGGTTATCTTCAAGGCGGGAGCGTTTCACGGTATTCTAGTAAAGCATCAAGTTGGTTAAGCATTCGGGGCCATGGAACACCTTGAGAGTTTTATTTATTTATTTTGTTAAGGCATGGCCGTTAAGCACATTTTTATGTGATAAATCCTTCCATTATGCAGCCTCCATAAATATAAAATTCCTTTTGCTGATCTAAAAAAAAAAAAAAAAAAAAAAAAAGGAAATACAAGTGAAGGAGAGATTGTTACCTGTCAAGATGTTTGAGACTCGAAAGGTATTAAATCTCAAATCTTGGATGTGTTGTAGACCTTTATGTCTAGATTAGAAATCACCAAGTGGATTGTGATTTCGCTGTTCCAACATCAAGACACGAGATTTTTAGTAATCACACAAGTCTGAAAATTTTAGCATGGCAGAATTTAGAGCTAACTTCAAAAAATCATCTAGAAAGATTCTGAAGGTTTTAAATTTTGAGTTTTGGACATGTTAGAGATCGAAAAGTCTAGTTTCTGAAAAATCAAACGGTTCATGATTTTGATTTTTCTACAATGAGATATGAATTTTCTACGATGAACATGTCAGGCTGTAAAAAACTGACGAATTTTTAGCATGACAGAATCTAGAGCTAACTTCAAAAAATCATCTAGAAAGATTCTGAAGGTATTAAATTTTGAATTTTGGATATGTTATAGATCAAAAATTCTATTTTCTGAAAAATCAAACATGATTTTGATTTTTCTACAATAAGATATGAATTTTCTACGACGAACATGTCAGGCTGTAAAAAAAGTGACGAATTTTTAGCATGACAGAATCTAGAGCTAACTTCAAAAAATCATCTAAAAAGATTCTTAAGGTATTAAATTTTGAATTTCGGGTATGTTGGAGATCTAAAAGTTTAATTTCTGAAAATTAAACGGTTCATGATTTTGATTTTTCTACAATGAGATATGAATTTTCTACGACGAACATGTCAGGCTGTAAAAAAAAAGTGACGAAAATAAATAAAAAAAAAGATGGAAAATTACCTTGAGTAAGCCCTTTTCGTCGTAGGCTCACAATCTGTAATTGAAGATAAAATTATGGAGACAATGTATCTATTTATAGATGTCATGTGGTGGGATAGAATCCTTCTCCTAGTTCAATTACAATTTCTTTTTGGCTTGGACAATAAAACATAATATGAATATGAAATTGAGTAGGATTACAATTCCTAGTTCAATTACAATTTCTTTTTGGCTTGGGCAATAAAACATAATATGAATATGAAATTGAGTAGGATTACAATTCCTATTCAATTACAATTTCTTTTTGGTTTGGGCAATAAAAACAATATGAATATGAAATTGAGTAGGATTACAATTCCTAGTTCAATTACAATTTCTTTTTGGCTTGGGCAATAAAACAATATATGAATATGAAATTGAGTAGGATTACAATTGTTAATTCAATTATAATTCATTTTTTAACTAAGGTGAATTTAGTAACCAGTTAATGCTTCAAGCCTAGTCTCTAAAAGATAAAATATCTCGACAAGACTTGAAGCAGGGGCATTTGTAATCATTTAAAATTTATTAAATATAAATTATAAAATGATTCGGATTATATTGAATTCATAAATATATTAATCCAAATAAATATTGTGGATTGATATAATTGAGTTAAATATTTAAGTCCAATAAATATGGATTTAATCAAAGTCTAAATTAATTGATTTGGGCTACATTGGATGAACCCAATTTGTTAAACCCAATCTCATCTCATTTCTAGAGCCCATCTTGGCGCCACGTGTGCAGATGATGTGGCATGCCAAGTCAAATAAGAAAACCAATAGAATCATGACATGTGTCAAAGATGACAAGCCCGCTCCATAAGCCCAAATGCCATGTCACTTCAATCTGATTGGCTGAAAGGAATCCTATTCCAATCGCAACTCCTCTATTCTAAAACTATAAATAGGGGTCCCATATTCAATTCAAAAAGAGAAAGAAAATTCTAAACAAGAAGCTAGAGAAACTCTGTGGTACAAACGCCATTTAATTCTCTACAAAGCTACAAGTTTAAGAATTCAAGCATTCAAGTTCAAGAACGATCAAGATCAAGACCACCGAATTCAAGAACAAGCTCGAAGCCCTTGAGTTCAAATAAAGTCAATATCAAGATAAAGTTCAAGTTAATCATAGATTCAAGAACAAGCTTTAAAGCCCTTGAATTTTATTTGAAAAGGCGAATTCAGAGGAATTATAGAGATTGTAACACTCGCATTTGAAATAATAAAATCGATTGTTGCTATAATTTTCCGTTCTTGATTATTATTTTCTCGACGCGAATTTTATTGTCTACAACTATTTTACCACATGTGTGGAAGTGGTGGTGCCAGCACTATCTAATTCATTTTTAATTACTCATGCACTTGGGTATTGCGTAAGTTCAGGATAACACATTTAACTTTTGCATATATTTACAATTAACGAGAAATCATTTTGAATAGAGTTGATGCCATATAATAATAATTCTTCAACATAACAAAACTTGTTATTTTCATTATTGTATAAATAGGTTATAACACTTGAAAAAAGAAATATATTTATGGATATACCATAACCAAAGAATAAGGCATTTTAGAAGGAATACAAAGAGATTTTTATCAAATTTCAATTTAAATAGGATGCTCGGGTATTACAATCAAACTTTCAAAAGAATAATCTTAAACACCCAGGTGTTGCAATAATATTAATAGATATTAATAATGTTATAACTTTATAAAAGAAATAATGTTTATTAATCAATTTATATGATTTTAACAAAGATAAAGACTTTAACTACTCACAAAAATTGAGCGATTTTGTACTTTGATAACGGCCTATTAGAAGAGAAGATGTTGCCCTTTAGAGATTCAAGGTATATTTTCTTTGATGTTAGTATCATAGATATTGTTGCATGTCAGTATTGTTGAAGGCATTATAGGAATTAGCTTTATATTTTGCAAACATGATTTGTAAGAGAAGAGATGTACTACCCCACTAGGCATGTAAATTAATTGCAATCACAAAAACAAATGAAAAGTGATTATTTTGTGCATCATTCTTAAATTTTCAGTGTGATTCGATAGTGGATAGTAGTATATATTGATAATTTGAACCTCCTTAAGATATCTTGAGGAAGAACACATCTTGATTACCTAGACTTTCAGAAAGACAATATTTGATATCTTGATCTTTTAATGAATATCAAAAGCTCATAGGATATTCAATTGCCTCTTCGAAATATATTTACTCCTGGTGTGAGCTAGGATTAGAATAGAATAACCTTTAAATCAAAATTTGACGTACATTTCACTTTTTTCATAGTAGAAATGAGACTAAAAGAACCATAGAAATTCTGTAACAAGCAGTACTAGTGGTCATTTGGGCGCTAAAACTAGTACTGAATTCAAGGTCATTTTCCATGGTAGCTGAATGATGAGTTGTACAGTTTCGTAAATATGTGCTCAGTTTGGCCATTTGAGCACTACACTACTACCGAATATTCACTGCATAATCTCATAATGATTCTAAACTAGAACAAATATATAGCCCAGAAAGAGGCTGGCCCAACTAAAATGAGATATAATCACTTTGGTATGATCTAACATTCTTGCCAAATGCACTGGATTTCTAAAACTCGCCAAATGCAATTAAGAGAAAGCATCTAACACCAAATTAGTATTGCCTTCAACAAGAACTAAAAGTTCAAATTAGTGCTCAAACTTGGCCTGGGGAGCATGCAGCTCTCAAACAGGCACATAAAACCACAAATGAAACAGTAAATTGAGAAGAATTGTATGAGGTGTTAATCCAGAGGTCAACTCAAAACCAGTCATAACAACACTTGATCAAATACGACAATTTCATCTAGGATTGGTGGTTTTCTGTTTGGCCTTCTCTATAAGAGGTCTCAGCTGCTTCTTTTCAGCTAGAATTTTCAAAAAGTTGAACAGAAATGGTATATAGTTGTGCTTCCGACGGATATTTTCAGTTTTCCATTTCTTGAACTTCTCCTCCTCCCTCAGTATCTTATCACTAACAGCTTCAATACCAGAATTTACCTCTGCTAAGGATTTATTTAGTGATTCCACTTGGCTGCTATCCACCACTCTCTCCGACTGGGATGCAGCCAGCTGCTGCAGAATACGCTCCCTCCTCTTTTGAAGCTCCTTCAGCTCTGCAGTATACACCTCTTTCCTGTTCTTTACTACAGCCATCAGATTGAATCTTATTTCACTTTGGGAATACCTCTCAATACGTTCCTGAATAACTGGTTGCACCATGCGCAACCACTCAATATCACCTTGTCCACCAGGGCATGGTCCAAGACTGATTGGTCCCTCCTTCAATCCATCAAGCTCATACAACACACCGTCCACAGGTATATAGCTGATAAAATGATATACATCATCATCTTTGCCAGCAGCTTTCTGCTCCTCAGGCACAAATGGCTCAGGTCTTGCAAAACTATTATGTGCTGTGCGAATTGCTTCACTGTTATTGATAGCTAAACCTTTAAGCTCCGGTGGGAAATTCTTTGTGAATTCTTTTAGTGCAGATAATTCTGGGCCAATATCAACATCTGGACTGTTCAGGAGGATTGAAAGGATTGCTTGGGTAGCACAAGCATTGTTTATCACCTGTTTCACATCATCAAGAAAGTACATGTCATAATGTGCTAAGTAACTCCTAGTAGTTTAACCACATATATCATGTAAAGGTATTTGACCTGACTAGCAAAGAATAGGTTTGGGTTTGGGTCCTTGATCACAAGGCGATCATCTTTTTCACCAGGACGCCATTTGAAAAGGAATATCAAACCGAACACAGGCCTGTAAAAAATAAAAAGATAAATTATTATTTCCTTTTTGAAAAACTTGGAGAATCGCAAGCTTGAAGCTCCTGAGAACAAAATTGTTCGCACAAAACCATACAACTAATGCTCAAGTGGCAGATTTGATTCACCTAAGACTGTTGAGCTCATCAAGATCCAAAGAATACAACTCCTCAACCTGTTTCAACATGGAATAGTATGAGAAAATAAAAAGTCAAATCACCCAAAAGGTGGTAAACCAACCATTTTAACAGTCCATCCTTCCAAATCCCCCCACCTATTCCTTTGGTTTGTCTTATAGGAAAAGCATATCAATCATAGCTTATCAGCTTCTACAGTGAGGGCAGAAGAACTCCTCCATATAGAAATGAGATAACCACAAAGATATTGAAAGAGTTTTTTTTGCTTATTCTCTGGAGCAAATAACAACTTGTATTCTATTTCCACAAAATAAAAAACCTGCCACAACAAGTTACAGGTTTCTTAATTAAAATTGAAGTGTATCAGGAAGATCGTCAACCCTTTAACAAAAATCACAAAGAGATTTAGACATCTGTAATTGATTCTAGACCTTCCATACACTCCTGTTTACACCAAAGTGAAACAAGGCTAAACAATTCATCTTCATCTTCTAAGTTGCTTTTGTTCTGGAAGCACCACGAAGATACAAAGGGTTTAACAAACAAACAAACACTTGTCAGCTTTTATACAGTTGAAGTACTACAAAAGTAATGAGCTGACAAAATCCTCAAGAAACATCAAAATTATTAACAGGGGAAAGGTTAGCCCAACTAAATAGACTAACCCACATCTAGCCTCCAAAATCCAGTTGAAGTAAATACGCCATCAAAGCATCTGTGATTCCTCTCAATCCAAATACACCAGAAACTGTTTGCAGGCACCATGTTTCAGATTTTTCTGATGGTCTTGTCAACTTCCGTTGAGCTCCTGCTCACATAGGCATCTCTTACGGATAAAGGCACTGCCAATTTCAATCTAAAATCTTTAGAAACAGATTCCAGATGTCTGTGGCCAGAGGGCAGTGAAGGAGCAGATTGACTAGAACATGAAACATCTGTTTCCTAGTGAAAGTTCTTTTTAGTTAGGTTGTCTTGGGTGAGGCAAACACCCTTTAGAGCCAACCAGCACTTTAGGTGGAAGTTTTGTTTCCAAACTAGTTTTGGCCATAAGTCAATTATAATATTGTCCAAGAGTTGCCCCATTTCAGTTTGTCCTTTATCTGGAGGTTTGTTGAGTATTTCTCTAATGTTTTCAGCATGTCAATGAGCTCATCTATCTTCCAGTTACTAAGGTTCCTCGTAAGATGAGTTCCATGAGTTGACTTCTCTATTATTGACAAATAATAGAATTTGAATTGCCTGCAACAAGGAACATATTTGGGGATACTTTCCTTCAGTCTACAATGAGGCCTAAGACCTTCCATGGACATTATTATCAAAGGCAAAAAGTGCAAAAAAGCTCTAAGGTCCGTGAGGGCTTTAAGCGCAAATAAAGCGTGGGCTATAATGGAAAAAAAGGTGCATAGGGAGAAAGGAATACAAATATATATGTTTAGTCCAAGACTAATAATTATAAACATGAATGACAATAAGACCAACGAAATTGAAAAAACATTACGATTAAGTCAAATATCAATTATTCAGTGTCACTTCTTAATACGGAGACTCATTGGCAAGGAAATGTTTACCTTAGAACCTTGATTACGACATTGAAGCACACATAAAGTGAGGCGAAGTGCTTAGCACATTTTAAGCCTCGCTTCATGGCTTAAGTGAGCCTTTGATAACACTGGTACGAAAAGAGGGGAGGGAGGGGGGGGGGGGGTTGTTATAAGATAGGGACATCTGAGTTTGTCATAGGCTTTTAAACATCAAGCTTGAGTAGGAACCTATTTCCACCCGACTTTGACTTCCAAGCCATAAGCTCATTCGCTATGAATACAGGATTAATTATTTGTCTTCCCTTAATGAAAGCAATCTAGTGGCCTGAAAACGTATGGGTTTGTATTTTCTAAGTTCAATAGCTCCTTTTCTTTTTGGAATGAGAATAAAGGATGCATTGAAGGACTTGACCATGTGACCATGATGGTGAATATGATTGGGAACAACTAATATGGCATGCTTAATGGTGTCCCAAGCTTTCTGGTAGAAGGCCATTGTGAATCAATCAGGACCTAGACTCTTGTCAGGAGCACATCAGTTGATGGAATCTCTCACTTCCTCCTTAGTGAAAGCAATAATTGTATAAGACAACAGGATGGATAGAGGAGAGAGATGAAAAAACCACTATGGAGGGAAAAAACAAAGGACAAACTTTTTGCTATTTCCTTTCCTAGCTTATATACCTTTTCCCTTCAGCTAAGATCTAACAAAAGGTATTCGCCACTCACCAAAAAAAAAATGGTTCCTTGAGACCCCTAAACTTAACAAACATACAACTTGCCTCAAAGCTCTATACGGTGCTAGCAAAGATAACGACCCCATGAAGTCGCATTACATGCATCAGGCATGTAACTGGTAAATACAGAGTTCAAGTTCATGATTGCACGTACAAAAGCAATAACTACATGGGAGATATATGATCATCAAATTAAGGAGGAAAAAAGAAAGAAAATCGCCAAAAAGCATATTCTCGTTGCTTAGTGGAACTGTTCCACACAACTAAGAAATTAAACCACCTAAGATTGAAGAAAACAAATAATAATTTAAGAGTAAACTGAAAATACCTGCACACCTTTTACTTGCATCTGCTGCATAAGTTCGGTAAAAACCCCTGCATGCAAGCAATGTCAGTACCTTTCATATTCAAGGGTTTTACCAAGTGAAATGAAACAGGGAGATCATCAGAAAAGCTTATCATAGCGACTAAAAATTTAGAGATTAGATGGATTTAGAACCACAAATTTAGTAGCCATCATCAACAATGAAGTTAGATTGTTCCCACTCCTATTGAACACTACAGGAAACCAGTCTCCTCCTCCCCCACACCCAAAACCGACACTGAAGAATTTTAATTTTTATGGGGTAATAGTTGTGTCCAGACCAGCTTGCGTGCATCACAATAATAAAGATGAAGAAGAATATTGCATTGCATTGTTTCTTCTCCTCTTAAGCAGCACACAAACTGGTCTTCGAGCCACACATGAATCTCTGCAACCCTTCTTCCCTGTCATTAAAAACTCATCCATTAAAAAAAAAAGAATCACCAAATAGTCATTCAAGCCCTTATTTGACTAAGTTTGATGAGAAGATATGGTATGACGTTTGATACAAGGTTAGGAAAAAGATTTCAGACTCTGGCCCAGATCCCTATGCCTAGGGGTTGCAACGATTGAGTGAATTAATTATCTTTACATCAACAAGAGAACAAAACAAATGTATCACTCCACTTTAATTGAGAATGAGATCACTCCACTTTCGCAACCCTAATTTTACTGGAAAGAGATCTTCTGAGTGTCTCTATCCAAGCACTCATGCCTAGGGCCGCAACAACTTATTTTAACTTTTATCACTACCTGAGCAAGACAACATAACTGTCAAAACTCAAAAGACATAATAAATATATATTAATGTACTCTCCACAACAATTTAAGATTTTTGATGATATGGTCAACACTTCAACATAGTATCACTGCATGGAGACGTTTTGGGCATGAGACTTACTGCCACCCATTATTAAATAATAAATAAAAAACTTTAATTTTCATATAGCAATAGCTCATTTTGTTTGAAGAATTCGCATTTAAATGTAATAAAATTCATATATCCCAAAGATCACCAGTAAAACCATGCTATAAGAAAGAGAAGTTGCACATCAGAATTCAGACGTTACACAAGTTATCAAAAATGAGTGGGGTATCCTTCAACAAAAGGAGATCCACCCAATCAATGAAGCAATATGATGTCATCTCAACATACAACTCCATAAGTTGCATTCACAAACTACCAAAATTAGGAAAATAATTTATGACATGTGGATGATAACACTTTTTAATACTTAATGATGTGAAATAGATAGCCTGATTGCTTAGCCTCTGCTGATGGATGGGTAAAATAAGGAAAAATTTGTGTATCATAGCATGCAGCATATATGCCCTGAAATACTTTTCAGACTAACTTTTATTGTCCAAAGGCACAGAAGGCGGTGCTTGAGGGGATGGGGATAAATGGGAAACATTGGCTAGTAAAATGCAACAAAGTGAAGGATAGCTTCTTTCTGTAAACGTGACACAAGTTTGCAAACATTTTACATATATTAGCAGAACCACAAATTATTCTTTGAAACATTTTTAACCCTATAGCTTAAAACAAAATAGCGATAAAAAAGAACTTCTCTTTTCGGAGGTCCATGAACTATTGATGATTTAATTGACAGTAACCGTAAAAGCTTTTATTTTACAAGGACAATCATAATTAAAACTAATAGTAGCTACTTCTCCAGACGCCAGGAAGGACATCTAAAGTTATCTTTTATTGCATTTACAGTTATATTGCTGCAAGACCATTGCAGCAATATTGCAATCTAAACCAATAAAAGTTGAATTACAAGCAGGGAGTGGAACACAGGGAGAACAACAATGTGGCATGACTAACATTCACAATTTAAAGTGTTAAGTCATGTGAGATGAGACTGAAGCAGCTAGAGCTGATATTGAGTTTTGTGCCTTAGTTTATATTTGAGACTATCTTCCTGTTTACATTAGACTGAAGTACAATAACCTAACAATCTTTCAATTTTTTTATTTTCCTTTAAGATTATAACATGGTCATCTAATACATCATTCTGTTGTCTTACCCATTTGGCTAGAGACTAATGGCATGTTCAGAAAGCCATTAGGAGTAGGGATTATACTTTCAACTCTTGATCAAATAAGGCTGGGACACTTACCAGGATCAGACTCGATAGTGCACCACGACATGATTGTTAATTACCTGAAGAAGTAACCTGAAGAAGTAGAGAGACCATTAATAAAAAATAAAAACCAAGAGCAGCTCAACCCTAAAGCCCCAAAAAATAAGGGCCTCCAAACAACCAAATTCAGTTAGCTCAAATACGAAAACATACCACAAAAAAAAAATACAAAATCGACCAACAGGCAAGTTCAAGGAGGAACCAAAATCAGATGAATGAAGGAGATACATACATATACATACATAAAAGAGACAACCAGATCTGATGAAGGTGCACTGTATTAAACAATACCACACTTAGTACTAGGTCTGGGTGTTCGGTCGATTCAGTTCGGTTTTTCGATTTTCGGTTTGGCATAAATGTGAAACCAAACCCAGTGTTTTGGGAGGCGAGAAGCGGAAAAAAGCGACGAGGGCTTGCTTCACAGAAGCGAGAAGCGTGAAGCGAAGTGCGCGCTTTTTTTTAAAAAAGCGACATTTAGTATAAAAATAAAAAAATACTAAATAACTAAATAGAGGTAATATAGTCTTAGATTAAAAGAAAATAGATAGTCAATAATACTCATAAGTAATATCATATAAAGCAAAAAATCAAAAACATAATTAAATCACAAATACTCAAACTCCTATTCTTCAACAAGATCCTCAAACTCTTCAAGTGCCATAACCAAGGGTTATAATTGGTCATCATTTTCTTCATCATCAGAAGTGTCAAAAAAAAAAAAAAAGAGCTACTAGCATACACATTGATCACAAAATAAAAACGAAAAAAAAAAGAATCAAAAGAATTGAAAAAAACAGAGGAGGCAGTCAGTAATTGTGAACATAAACAGAGAAGATCACAGCAGAGATGAAGAGAAGAAGAGAAGAAGAAGAAAAACTACAGCAGTCGCATCGTGAAGAAAAAAGAAACTCACAGAGATGAAGCAAAGGCGAAGATTGTATATTTCAGGAGAAAAGGAACTCACGGATATGAACTAATCAACATCGGTTAAAACTTACTTGCAGTCGCGGTCGAGGTGTGAAGAGAGAAGAAGCGAAAGAAGAGTCGTGAAAGAAAAATTAAGTTATATTGTATATTTCAGATTTTTTTAAAAAAAAGACTAATTTTTTTTAAAAAAAAACCTAATTGTCGCTTTTTTATAAAAAGCGCGCTTTATTGCGCTTTTGCCTTAGTGTCGCTTCTCGCTTCTTTATCTGAAGCGAGCGCTTTTTTCAGATCGCATCGCTTCAAGAGAAAAAAGCGCACTGGTGTCGCCTCGCTTTGAAGCGCGGTTTAAGCGCGCTTTTTTGCGCTTTTCACAACACTGACCAAACCAAATTGAAATAAATTCAGTTTGGTTCGGTTTGGTTTTTGATTTGACCAAATTTAATTAACAATGGTACATTTTCAAAATTCAATCACTTTTGTTCAATTTCTTCAACCTCTCATGTTCTTACATGTCACATCCAATTCTATGGCTTTGCAAATGTATTGACAGTTCAAGAGAAGTTGAAAAATTAATGGGTAGAAATTCAAAAATTAGGCCATGACTTAACTCAAAAGGACATAATTTTACCTGTTCAAATATCAAGTTTGTGCAAAAGGAAAGTTTTCACCTCAAAACCTCATCAGCTGTGGCCTGTGGATGTGTTGCTGTTCAAATAATACAACAATCAACATTAACTTTTATAACAATCAACACTCAACAATACTCTCCAAACTCCAACAACCTATGCCATACTGTTTGGCTTTTGCCTTCAAATTTCAACAAGCATTTAACTTGCAACTTACCATATCATTGACTAAAATATCCAAACAAAACTGATAATTCTTGTCAAGCAATCCAGCAGGCAGCAACATTAACAAACTAGTCGAGCATAAGAATAGAAAGACTATCCAGAGTCATGACAACAACACTAAAGAATTCAACAAACTTGTGCTCAGCCCTAAAATAGAGTTACAAACAAAAGTCCAGCTGCATAAAGATAACTTAATTACAGAAAGACGCAGTACATTGCAGTTCACAGATCACAGAAATAATCACATAATTGCATACGCTGCATTCAATGATTAAAAGAAACAATAGAGGACGCAGTACATTCTTTTTCATATTCTTGCCATGGGTTTTCACTAGATTTTGCTCTTAATGTGTATGTAACAATTTATTTTGCATTTGTGATGGTTTTTTAACAAATGTTTGTCTTAGTAATGTATGCTTATGTTTAATATTACAGCAATAGAATTCACAAGTTATACATGTACCAACACATCTATGTCTAAAAACGGCCTGTGTATTTTAATTTTCCTTTCTATAACCAACTTCTAGAGTGCTGGACTGCTACTCGTGTAATAGTGTGGTATTCCACAAGTTCATCAGATTCCGTTACTAATTTATCATTCCAGATGAGAGTTGGGACGAGATGAGCACTGACCTTCGAGGCGCGACTCGAGAACGAGAACTGAGCAGTGGCCAGTGAGAAGCGGCTTGCCTGAACTTAAGAGTCGAATAGCTGAGAGATGAGAGTTGAGGGACGAGCTGCGGCTTAACGTAAGACGAGTTGAGAGATGGGAGTTAGGGATTTTCTGATTGGAATATGGGTCACATTCGAATATGGGTTGTGGGCCGGCTGGGGGCATGAGCACCTGTGTTAAAGCGGAAATTACACGATCTAAGGGGTCTTTTTAAACCAATATTGATAATACAAGGATTAATAATTCAGAAATTAATAATGCAGTAATTATATTTCATCAACTTTTTAGTTCATAACTTTTCACTTAAATTTTGTATTTGATTTAAAACTCTACTACAATTTTTTTTAATATTATATTCTTGTGTTACTAACTATGAGATTGTTAATTTTCATTCCATATATATATATATATATTGTTATTAATTTTAAGGTGTGATCTATCACTAAGAAGATCATTAATGACACGATGTATTTCTATTTTTTTGTGGTCAAGTATATCTTAAATTTAACATAGATTTAAGACTACTTAAGTTGTTCAATGATAAAGCTTTTTTTTTATATATATAAAAAAACAAATGCTTCAAGTGGTTTATCGATAAACTATCTTGAATGAAAAAAAAATTAAGAAAAAACAGAGAAAAAAAATTAGTGAAATCATTAAATTTTGGATTTGGAGAATTAAAAAGAGAACATTTATAACAATTTCAATATAAATAAAAAGGAAAGTAAATTACAAAAGAAATTTAAGAAAAAAAATAACGGGATAGTTTAGTCATTTAGGGGTCTTTTGGTGTGATGGATAAGAGGAATTAATCCCAGAATATTTTTTGAGTGACCTTTAATTCATAGTGTGGTTGCAAAGGTAATTTATCCCAGGATTAACTATTAGTTCTGGGATAAGTTATTCCTCACTGGGATAGTGTAGTAATCTAAGAATAAGATGTTCATGTCATGTCTTTAAGTTGGCTTGTGACGATGAGACTAACCTTTAGTATTTACAAGATTTTCTCTTATTATTATTATTATATCGTGAAAAGTTTTTATTCCGCACTACTTTTCATGTCTTATGTAATGAATGATAGCTAAGATGCTAGTACAAGACCTCCGAAAGATCAAGTATTCCTTGTTCCGATCTAAGGGTTGCCCTAACTTCTAGGGTGTACTTGCGGGTGGTGATAGGAAGCTTGTGAACATCCTTCACTAGTTCTTTTCTTTCTTCCTTAACGTGGGCTACACTACCCATAGATATTCTGTTAAGAGCATATGTTACTACATTCACCTTACCAGGATGGTAATGCATGCTCAAATCATTATCCTTCGGGAACTCAAGCCATCTCCTCTGGTGAAGATTCAAATCTTTCTGGGTGAAAACATATTGAAGTCTTTGGTCAGTGAACATATCTACATGAACACCATACAAGTAGTGTCTCCAAATCTTGAGTGCAAACACCACTGCTTGAAGATCGAGGTCATGAGTTGGATAGTTTTTCTCATGCACCTTAAGCTGTCTAGAAGCATTAGCTATAACCTTATCTCGCTACATCAACACAAAACCTAGGCTAACTCTAGATTCATCGCAATAGATCACACAACCATCTACACTCTTTGGTAGAGTCAAGACATGAGATGTGTAGTCAATCTAGTTTTCAATTCTACAAAGCTTTTATCACAATCATCTGACCATCAAAACTTGACCATCTTCTTAGTAACCTAGTCAACAGTGAGTCTATGGATGAAAATCCTTCCACGAACCTTCTGTTTTAACCTTCTAGACCCAAGAAAGTTCTGATATCTGTAGTAAAGGTAGGTCTGGACCATTGTTTCACTGCTTTTATCTTCTGTTAATCCACCTCGCTGGATACAATTGACCAAGGAAAGCAAAAGATTACAAACAGAACTAACATTTGCTAAACTTAGCGAATAACTGACGATCTTTGAGAGTTTGCTGAATAATTCTAAAATGACTCACATGTTCTTCCTTCTTTCTAGAGTAAATGAGGATATCATCAATAATGACGATAACGAAAAAGTCCAAGTATTGCTTGAACACTCTGTTCATCGAATCCATGAAAGCTGCAGTAGAATTAGTTAGTCTAAACGACATAACTACGAATAAATAATGAACATACCGAGTTTTGAAGGCTGTTTTTAGAATGTCACTATCTTTGACTTTTAGATGATGATAACCGGATCTTAGGTCTATCTTTGAGAAATGGTTAGCACCCTGAAATTGGTCAAATAAGTCATCAATCTTGGGGATGGGATACTTATTTTTTATTGTGACCTTGTTCAGATGTCTATAGTCAATGCACATTCTTAGAGAACCATCTTTCTTCTTTACAAGCAACACTGGTGCACCCCATGGAGAAATACTAGTTTTGCCCTTATTTGAAGCCCTATCAACTGTTCTTTCTATTCTTTAAGCTCAGCTAGTGTCATTTTATAAGGAGGAATAGAAATAGGCTAGGTATTTGGAAGGTGATTTATTCCCGAGTAAATTTCCCTTTCGAGAGGAACTTCAGGAAGATCTTTTGAAATCAGTTATGGAAATTCATTGAGTAGAGAAATTGACTCAAGATTTGGGGTTTCTGAGCAAGAATCCTTAACCTAAAATAGATGATAGATATAACCCTTAGAGATCATCTTTCTGGCCTTAAGGTAAGAAATAAATCGAATCATAGGCGCTAAGCTATTACCCTTCCATTCTAAGATTGGTTTGTTTTGAAATTGAAAACGACCAATCCTAGTTGTACAATCAACTGAGGCGTAACAAAGATGTAAATAATACACGCCTTTGACATCAAAGTCTACCATTTCTAACTCTACAAGATCTGCTGAGGTGACTTTATGAGAGACCGTGTCATGGCAATTTTTGTATATCATCTAGCTATAACAGGGTCACTAACTGGAGTAGAGATTGAGAAGAGTTCACAGAGATTTTCTGGACTAACACTGAATTGGACTGCTATAAGGAGTTATAAAGGAGAGAGTAGCCCCTGGATCTAACAATGCATAAACATCAAGGTCAAAAAGACTTGTAATGTATCTGTGACTACATTAGGAGAACCTTCCTGATCCCGACGAGCCTGAAGAGCATACAACTGGTTTTGGTGTTGACCGCCACCTGTACCAGAGTTACCCTGCTGAGTTGGGAGACTTGCTGGTGCTGCTGAAGTTGTAGACTGAGCTATACCATTACTACATCCATCACCCTGTCTAGAAGGACAATCACTCAACCTATCACCAGAATGACCGCATCCAAAGCATCCTTCCTTGCCTTCAAGGCACTCCCCTGGATGGTTCTTACCACACTTAAGGCAAGTGGGGTAAGTCTTGGTGCCTGAAACATTACTATGAGACTAAGATCCCGGTTCCGTAAACTTTTGGTCATACATGTTCTTTGAGGATGGAACACTAGCTGACTAAGGGTATAGGGCTGAAAACTTCTGTTGACTTTACGAGCGATTTAACCACCCAATTTCTGGAGAGAATAGTCATAGTTCCCAATCATAGCCTTCTTATTATCCTTGTCTTGTTCCCTAACCTTATCACCCTCAACTTGCTGAGCATGAGTCATAATCCTACCAATATTCATACTTCCCAGTAATATAGAATTTCTACACTCTGTTTTCACCAAATCTAACACTCCATACAGGAACTTATTCATCTGAGCTCTGGAGTCAGCAATTATATGAGGAGCATACCTGGAGAGTTGGGTAAATTTGAGCCCATACACTTGGACTGTCATGTTATTCTTCCTTAAGTTCATGAATTCTTGGGCCCTAGCTTCTCTAAACTCTATCGGGAAAAACTTGCCCATAAAGGTTTCACTAAAACATTCCCAAGTAATAGGGGTTGCATATGTACCCTATTCCCCTTCCACTGAGTGTACCAAATACGATTCACATCCTTAAGTTGGTAAGATGCTAGCTCAACCCGATTATTCTCAGTGACCTACATCACCTCAAAGATCTTCTTGATTTAATTCAATAAATTCTGAGGATCCTCACCAGTCTATGATCCTAAGAACTTAGGTGGATTCATTCTCACAAAGTCATGGACCCTAGTTGCGGTTGATCCACCATTAACATTCACAAGAGCTTGAACCCGCTGATTGCTCTTGTTGATGACACTCTAAGCAACATCTTAATGGAATTCCTAAATTCAACATTGGAGACTTCCTGATCTGGGACTCGAGGAGTTGCATTTGCATTCCTAGCATTAGCATTCCTGGAATTAGTTATACGAGAAGGAATGATCGCTGAAACGTAGAACATCGAGTTAGAATGGAATTTGATTGTACCTCACACATGATAAGAGTATCACGAAAATGAAGATTTTCCCTAAAACACTTTGTAGCCTCCTCGTTAGATGTGGTGCACTCATACCCATTAAAAAGAATCTACTTAGTGTGGCTGTCCTTGGAAACATAAACCTAGTGGTCTGATACAAAGTTTGTCACGCCCCGAGCTACCCTTGAGACACGGACGCGAGACCTAAGACCACAAGTGATCGCAAGCTAACCTTGTTGGCATGATCATGAGCATACTATAGATAATAAGTTGATGCGAAAGCTAAATCATAATTAAAATGAAAATATAGGGAATACCATATATTGTAACTAAGATATATGAAAACTATGAGTTTAATACACAGAAGATATTAAATGAAACTAACTATGTCTAGAAATAGCCTCTAACTGACTAGAAATATTGGGATATGTCCCAACTAAGTCTAGAAAATCTAAATCTAAAGGACTAGAAGTACTATAAAGAAACTCACGAATATTGTCCTCGGAGAATGAGGACTCGCCACTGATTCTGCCAAACTGGAGATCGGAAAACACTCTAAATGTGATCTAGATGCTTAGAACTTGAACTTACATCACGAGAAGATGTAGAGCACATATGTGTCAGTACTTGAAAGGTATTGAGCATGTAAGATAGAGTAAAGCTGAAAATAATACATAATTGAACAAGTACAAAAACAAGTGTAATATTCTGAATATGATATACTACATGCTGAGCTAATTAAATGCAACGACCAAATTTATAACATATTGAGACTAAATACTGACTGAATTCTAATTATGGTCAATGGAATAGAGTCTGATTGAACTGTGGGAGCTACTAATAACCAATAATAAAATCACATGAGCTAAATGTGGAATCTGATGTATGCACTCCATTGAAAGGACCCAATATACCCTGCCAGAGGTATGAAGGTATGCTGGCATGATCACTAAATGATGCTCACATAGGGGACTTACAACTTACTTGGCTTGTAGTTCTAATACTATTTCAGTACACTGAACTCTAGTCCAACTCGATATTATGTCACTCTCGATGAATGAAGTAATAAACACATTATGACTGAGTTTTTGTGATATTGGATAACTCAAAACTGAACATCCAAACTAAGAATGCAACAATCATTCTGATAATGATGCATTAATAACTGAGGCATATATAACTGAATGACTTATATATCTCACCAATCATGTATAATTCAAGAACTAAAGAAATATATAACTCGAGTTCTGAAATTCATGCAATAAACTAACTGGTAACATGTTATTTGATTTGGAACATATAACTAACTAATTCATGATGATCTGTTGTAATTCAAGAAACCCTAGGTCCGTTCATAGTAAGGGAATCAAGAAACTGACTGAGTTCTAGGGACCTAATGGCGAAAGGAACCCACTAGTGAAATCCCACATACATAGTGACAAATTTCACGGTTGATATCTTTCGAATTCGGTACTGGAACTAATGAAAATTGCGTTCTTGAACTAGGATTCTTGACCTTTTTCTCCTCTCTTGGTTCTTATTTTCTATGTTTTGATTAATGATTTGACTTAGGTAAGTTCTAATTATTTTTCTAGGCTTAAACTGATTAAACGTTATGATTTAGGGTCTAAAATACGTAGCTTAGGGGCCAAACGAACAAGTAACAGAACAAAAGACCCCTAACTCTAAAGTTGTGGAGCCACTAATGAATTTGAATGATGGATCGTAAGTCGACTGACGGTCCGAGCTGGTCAACCATCGTTCGCGAGTGAGGATTGAAAGTTAGTTGGCCCTTCGATTGAGTCGACCTACGGGCCGTAAGTTGACTGACGGTCCGTACTGATCGACTGTTGTTCATGACTGAGGACTCAAAGTTGACTATCCCATCGACAGGGTAGACTGGCGGACCATAATATTGACTGATGGTCCGTAGTTGGCTCCGTCTCTGACACCTGCAACTTCTAAAAATCTGCATTTTTGGTGTGTCTTGGATAGGGGGTGTTACATTAACCACTTGGAATTGAGTTATGGTGTTCCAAGTCACCTTTTTGAATCCCTAATCAATAAAAATTGACTCTTTAGTTTTGGTCTATGAACCAGAAATTCGGGTAGGGAATTCTGTTGACTGAGGGAAAGTATTAGGCATGCCTCGAGTCCCTTGGTTCTAGAACGATCTCTTTTATTGACTTATACTTATTTTAGCTATCTTTTGGATATATGTTTATAGGTCATGATTTGCCCACATTTTTTATTTGTTGAACTTTTGTTTGGTCTCGACTTAGATACGTAACTGCATTCTTGATCTTGACATTTACAGACATAAGTGTCTTCTTCGCATCACACTTAATATCCTTATTTTTTTTTATAAGTCTCTGCTTCAAATTAATAAAAGTTATTTATGTTAGTGAACAATGTGCGTCACTTCATCCTTGAATCTATTTTAATGTCTCAACAAAAAATGTGTAACCACATTCTTTCAAAACAAATGTTATTAACGGGTCATATATTCATCCTAATGCTTACCTATTGCTAGAAAGCTTAAACATATTGTTAGTAGTGAATTATTTTATACTATTTATATTCATGTATACCATTTAAATATTAAAAGTCTCAAATCTTAATCAACTAAAAAAGTTATTTCATATTCAAATTTGATATAGATGCATTTAAAATAAAATAAAATATAAATGTATTACTCTCCATCTTTTAAAAAAATATTTTAAATTTTGGATAAATTTGATTAAACAAACTATTAGAATAATTCTTTCAAGCATTTAGTTGAATATAAAAAGCATTTAATTGATAGTAGCATAGTGTACAAGATGGAAGATAACATAGACTAAAATAATGGGTAAGTATTTCATTATTATAGCATCAAAGTTCATTACACATAAAATTTGAGCAACTTCATATCATTGGGATCAAGTCTTATATAATCATGAAATAAAACAAAATAAAAATAAATAAACTAAAAGCGACCTCTTGTGAAAATTCACTAGATGAAAGGACTATAATCAAGAATCACGAACTTGAAATCAAGAAAACGAACCTTGAACGCAACCTTAATTAATAATTGGAAGAAAAACACAATTGGGGGGAGGGGTGATTTTTTTTTTCCTGTTTTGCTGATATTGTTTGTGCCTGTGTTGCTGTGTTGTTTTGTATTCAACTATGTGTTGGTAGTGAGGAATGTGAGGGTGGTGAAGTGGGGGTGAGGGAGTAGTGTGATACGTGTGTGTTGTGTGGAGTGGGAAATGTAGGTAGAGGTTTAGGGGTAATGGGTAGTGAAGTAAAGTATTTTTTTAAAAAAATAATATAATATAATATAATATAATATGATATGATATGATATAATATAATATAATATGAATATAATATAATATAATATAATATAATATAATATGATAAAATAAAATATAATATAATATGATATAATATAATATAATATAATATAATATATATAATATAATATGATATGATATGATATAATATAATATAATATGATATGATATGATATAATATAATATAATATGATAAAATAAAATATAATATAATATAATATAATATAATATAATATAATAAATATAATATAATATAATATAATATAATATTTTATACTATAATATATTTATTTTTTAACTAACAAAATTGAGTAGTTAATAATAAATTATGAATAAGAAATACTAGTTTGTTTATTAAACTAAAATAAAACATATTTTTTTTGTTATTTTCAAATCTTTTAAAATAAACTCATTAAAATAAGATAAAATTAAAGTATTTAACTTAGAAATAAAAGAAACATTAAGGAATAAAAAAAAAACCCGTAAATCCTTATGTTCGGTTAAAAATTACGTGTCTACAGTTTGCCTTCGAGTTTTCAGACAAAGAAGTGAACATAGCGACAAGTTTTGATCTGACTCTTATTTGAAAGAAAAATATGCGATCGAGTCCTTTTTATGGACAACATACATATCCCGGGTTGTAAGGGAATCAAGTTTGTGTAGTTCAAGGAGATGAAATGATGATTTGGAAGTGAAGTTAGTTCTACTCCAAGCTCCAGTTCGCGACTCCTATTTTTACATGAAACATGGAAGACAAAACATTAAAATAAAATACAAGTGCAAGATCCCATCTATGTAGCTTCTCTTGAAACTTGACTTGGGTCTTCATGCTTCTTGAATAACGATATATTGATTCTATATCGAGTGACTTTTAAGGTAAACGCCATTCACCGTGTAGGTCCCTTCTATTCAGACTTGGATATTGAGTTTGTTCTTAGGGTGAACTCCTACTACTTCAATTGAAAATAATCTTGAAAGTCAACTCTTTTCGAGAGAAGATCGTGAGCTTAAAAAGATGGATTGATCTTATAGAATCATTCTATAAATGGATTCCTGAAATTAAAACAAATAAAAAATAATAATACAAAATTTTTGCCCCAGTTTATAATAAAGAAAATTTTGTGAAGACAATAAAAGATAGTGCTTAGCTTAGATTCGAGACAACGAAAGACTCAAGATCTGTAGTGATGCATTCATCATATGCCTAATAAATATCTAAACCAACTCCATTCCTCACAATGTACAATTAAATTAAATTATGTTAGTCTAGTCTCATTATTTAGTAGGGTCCTTATAGTATCACATTATCAAAGAGGACCCTGCTATACTACGTCTCATTATTTCGGAGAGCCCTGCTAGTCTCATTATCTAGGAGGGTCCTGCTAGTGTCCTATTATCTAGGAGGATCCTGCTATACTATGTCTCATTATTTAGGAAGGTCTGCTAATCCCATTATCTAGGGTCCTGCTACTTCCATTATCCAGGAGGGTCGTGCTAATTCCATTATCTAGAAGGGTTCTACTAATCCTATTATATAGGACAGTCCTGCTAGTCTTATTATCCAGGAGGGTCTTGCTACTGTCATTCTCTAGAAGAGTCCTGCTACAGTAATTTCCATTATCCACGAGAGTCCTGCTAGTTCCATTACCCAGGAGGTCCTGCTAATCCCATTATCAAGAAGGGTCTTGCTAGTCCCATTATCCAGGAGGGTCCTGCTATCCCATTATTTAGGAGGGTCCTGCTAGTCCCATTATCCATGAGGATCCTACTACACTAACTCTTATTGTCTTGGAGAGTCCTACTAGTCCCATTAACTAGGAGGTTCCTACTACTTCCATTATTCAGAAGGTTCCTACTAGTCCTATTATCTATAAGGGTCTTGCTAGTTCCTTTATCTAGGAGAGTCTTGCTAGTACCATTATCCAGGAGGGTCCTGTTAGTACCATTATCCAGGAGGGTCCTGCTAATGCCATTATTCAGAAGGGTCCTGCTTGTACATGATTGGTAATATCATTAAATACACTTCATCCATTTTTAAGTGTCGATGAGCGTTAGCTAGTATATAAACCAACAGGGTTGTGATCGATCCCACAAGCAGTGGTATCGGTAATAATTCAGCTAAGCATAAATCTAGCCCATGCTGGTCAAAGCCACTTAGATATCGAATAAAACATAGTAAATTAGAGGGGTGACACAAAGGTCAATTAACAATGAGGGATTTTGTAATCGAATTCACTACTAAAAATTAAAAACAATAAGAGACTAATGGAAAATTGGGTTCTCGGGATGTGACCGAATTATAAGATAAAAGAAACCGAAGGGTAGTTGCTATTGATAGTACATCGCTGAATATATGTAACTAGGCTAGACATTGGTAGGGAAAATTCTCTCTCAAGCAACTTACCCCGGATCAACTTGGTTTCTCTCGAACACCGGGTTAATACTTCAAAGCACAACCTCCCCCTTAGCCCAATCACTCACTCGAGATGAAAGTATAGGAAAGGAACTAGGATTCACTCTCTCGTGCTGAACCCATGACGACCCAATAACCATCGACTATCAACTTAGTAGTCTTAGTATTAAAACCTCTCTCTCGAGCAAGACAAGAACACTAATGTGAAATCATATTTGCCATCACAACCTCTCATTTAGTTCAAATAAAACTACTGAGTGAAATCACATTTAAACAACGAATATACTAATAATAAGTAACACCCAACAATAAATTTAAATTATTCACAAAATCACAAAATCGAAATAACATCAACTGGGTATGATTTATTTTTGCTTAAATCAAGTCTAGAATGAAGAATTTCCAACACCCACTTTGAATTTCTTCAAGATGAAAATCTTGAAATCTCCAAGGTTCAAAGGCAAAGATGAGAATCTTCAAATATCAAAAACTTAATATAGAAGCTAAGTCTAAAAATTATTGTTCAAAACTATGAAATTCGATACTAAGCTAAAAACATTAACAAGTATTTATAGTTTTCAAAAATTTGTGTTGCAAAGGACCACTCAGCACAGTTAGTCGGGAACGCCGATTCACTCGGCAATCCACCCTTTGATGTATTCATCACCGTCTTGCGTTAGCCTACAACATCTTCATGTTTTGGATCATTTGGCAACATAGTACTGCTTCATGAAACTTCTTGGCGACACACCAACTACTCTTTTTCACTATTGCTTTGATCCTTTCCTTAAGGGCTCAACTCATTGGAACAATGAGACCTTTTGGCGGTGCATCAAATGGGTTTAGCAATCCTCACGTCTTAACTTCTTTGTTCTTCCCGTTACCTTTGTTTCTTTTTACTTGATTGTGTCCATGCTTTGTCTCTAAGTATATATACCTAAACTCAAGGTATTATATCAGTTTATCAGTGGAGGATGTGGTATTATTTCCACATCCTTATTTGCATCTCTAGGTACTCAAGCTCATTTGTACAACTCTGTGATCAAAATCGGAAAGGGGAGGGAGGTCCAGTTCTATCTTTCACGCACGAGGATTTCTGAATCAATAATGATTCCAAAATTTATTTGAGTTTCATCAATAATACAAACTAACTAGGATGTTTTGGCATGCCGAAGAATTGGATTCATTTTGAGATGGCATGATCGTACTACTGATAAAAGCAAACCAATATCGTGCTTCCACATTAAGGTCCTTCTTTTCCATAACAACACCATCTTTGAGCCACTTGGGAGTGACGTTTGATGAGAACAACAGAGTAAACCATTTCTTGATTTTGTCTAGTGGCTTAGTTCTAATGATGTGCTGGAAGTCATCATCGATGTCATCCAGACACTCTAGGATAGCATCAATAATATCTTATCGCACATGACCCTTTCCCCAGATGCCTACATAGTCAATCGGTTTGAATACGGCTGCCTGCTTCTTCCTCTGTGGTATTAAGGCTCTATAAGAGGCATAGAACTCCCGAACCCAATTTGAAATATATGGGCCACGAGGCTTGGTGAAATCTGAAAATCATGGTACATAAGGCAACTCATGATTTCTGGATACCTATCAACCACTCCATTCTTGGATAGACGCTTTTCTTAGAGAATTGTTCTTAATCTCTCAGTCTTTAATCAGTACATTGACTTAAAAGGGGGGTCTTCAACCAGTGCTGCGAGAACCACTGCTTGTTCTGAACCTGGAGGAGGAAAGGTTGTCATTTTGAGAATTATGACCCTATACGGGTCATTCATCTTTTTGGAATTTAACTCCGCCCTTCTTGCTGCATCAACCACATCATCATCAGAAGCTGGAACCACCCCCACTCTCAGAAAAAGTAAGGTAAGTGTAATATATTCCTTCACTGCCAGAGCTGACCTTTGGTGATGTCGGTGCCTTGACTTTTCCCTTTGCCCTTCCCACCAGTTGTGGAAAGTTTAGTGGCCTTGGTTTTTGATATAGCTGCACCTTTGTTGATTTTAATCCCTTTTGCTTTGCCTCTGGGTGGCATGTTTCTATCGGAAAATTTAGGTCTGGCCATATCTAAAAACATTGAGAAGAAGTTAGGGATAACTCCATCATAGTAATTTCTAAGGCATTTGCAGAGAAGCTCGCCGAGAGACTTGGTGCATTGCCAAGTCATTTTGGCGAGCTGAATCGGGCTCCAAAAAGACTAGTTCAAATTTTATAGCCATTAGGTGAAGTGAAATTCCACTCGGCGAGTCACTGCACCTTCATTGTGCAACGGATATTTACCCAAAAGTTACAGTGCAAAAAGGTTCAGGGGTGCAGAATAAGGGCAAAACAAGAAGCGATAGGCGAGTCACCAAGTGCCTTTGGCAATGTCGTGCTTCTCTCCGAAAGTTAAAAAAGCCAACAACACATTTCACATGAAATTTAAGGCGTGATGTAGATATTAGGCGAACCACCGTGTGATTCCGCAAGATTGATATAGCTTTCCAAATAACCCAACATACCTATTCTTGGTCCATCTTTTCAAATTAAACCCCGTAACCCCCAAAGACAAAAATGAAACCATTCATTAGTCAAATTCGCTCAAGACCCATAACACTCAATCACTCGGGATACTCAGATTTCTCCTACTAAACATGCAAATACACTCCAAAATTTTTATTTCATTTCAAAGCATATGAATATGGGATTTCATCAATTAAACAATACTGGCAATCTTATCGAATTAGAATTAGGCAATGAAAATACTTGACTAAATCAGAGAGGACCAACACACATCAAGCCGATGAACTCATTTGCATTTGAGTAAAAATAGCAAAAATAAATACAGGGTTGTGGGAAAACTAAACTTTATCTATAATTTAAAACAAAATTTGAAATACTAGGTGCAAAGCAATATATATCCAAGCACTGATCAATCAACTAATAATACTTTAGAAAATACAGATATATTCAAATTACTAAAAAGGGTGTGCAATTGGGATGATGACAATGAGACAAAGTGAGAAAATTTGAAGTTTAAAATTTTGGCCATTAATTAAACCATTTAGCTTCTTTTCATTCGGCGACATTAGTTTTCTTGCCGAACAACTTTGCGACACGCTGAGCAGTCACTTGTCTCGCTGTGTTTTACAAGACCTCTAGTTCTGTGGAGGTCCAAACAATGGTAAAGATCGGGGTCGCCTACTAGATCGACGATTCACCGACAGGAATTTAGATTGCCAAACTATACTTTTTTGAGCACTTTCCATTTTAACCTGCATAATCAACACACCATTATCATAAATTAAGCACAAAAACTCCAAACCTTTGGTTGCCTCCCAAAAAGCTCCTTATTTATATTCGTGGCATGACTTTCCCCTTTTAATCTTGATCTACAGGGTAGATATGAGACATCATGTGACCCATTTGTATCTCTACTAGTATTGATATGAATTGGAAAGCAGTTATCTCATTTAGGATTGAGACACTTTCCTTTATCTCATTCAACACTTTGTCGTGACTTTTAACTTTTTGGAGAATGAGTAAGAGTATATCTGCTATTTGTCCATCTTCATTCACATTATGCTTTGTATGTTTATGAGGAGGAGTGTATCGGTTTTTGTCATTGTCTGATGCTCCCAGTTTAACTATTTTCTTGGTTACTAGATCTAGTTGGGTCAATAGTGTGGCCAAAATATGGGTTTTCTCTCTCTTTGTTGGGTATGGCTAGATTATCAAGGAGATGGTATTGCATAGGGAAGTCATGAGAGACCTCCAAGAAATAGTTGTGTCAGCCATTCTTTTGTTTTCCGAACCAAGACTTTTGTAGAAGCAGTCCAATAGCATGTTTTCTGAGATTCCATTAGTTATCTTCTGAAGGAAAGCTTCCTTAAATTTTATTCACAATTCATGGATTGACTCATTCTCCTATTGTTTGAAACTTAGGGTGTTATCCCTAATAGACATCATTCTCTGAAGAGAAGAGTTCATTTGATTATTGTTGCTAACATACACGCTCCACTTTCCTACTTAGAAAGGAAAAACCTAACTAAAAGTTAAGTTAGTAAACTACGACTAATAAAAGCAAAATTTCTACTCAACTAAGAATTCTCAAGTAACACCATTCCCTGGTAGCGACACTATCTTGATTGGTTACCTCATCAAAGACACTTCATCTAGTAATAAGCGTCGATAATAAGTTGTCAATCTATAACCAACCGAGGGTTGGGATCATTCACACATGGAATGGTACTGAGAATAATTCAGGTAAGCACAAATCTATTCCATGCTAGTCAAAACAACTTAGAAATTATCGAATAAAAACGTTGTAAATTAGAAGGGTGACACAAAGGTCAATTAACGATGGGGGGTTTTGTAATCAAATTTACAACTAAAAATAGTAAAAATAATAAGATAGACAAATGAGGAAACAAGATTCTTGGGATGTGACCGAAATATGAGATAAAAGACACCGAAGGGTAGTTGCTATTGATAATACATCCCTGAATATATGTAACTATGCTAGACTTCAGTTGGGATAAATTCTCTCTCTAGAAACTTACTCTAAATCAACTCAGTTTCTCTCAAACACCGAGATGCATCCTTTAAGAAGAGTCTCCGCCTTATCCCAATGACTCTCTCAAGCTTAAGTGTGGGAAAGGACTAGTATTCTTTCTCTCTAGCTGAACCTATTACCACCGGGTATCAACTTAGTAGTCTTAGTTTTAAAACATCTCTCTCTAGCAAGCCAAAAAAACTAAGGTGAAATCGTATTTGCAACTACAACCTTATTTAATTCAAACACAACTACTAAATAAAATCATGTTTAAACAACAAATATACAAACAATAAGAAGCAACCAAGTATAGATTTAACTCATTCAAAATCACACTCGAAGAATTGGGGTTTTAGCTAGACATAATGAAAAGGAAGAAAATGATACAAAATTGAAGTAACATCAATTGTGTATAATTTATTTTTGATTCAATCAAGTCTAGGATGAAGAATTTCCAACATCCAATTTGAATTTCTTCAAGATGAGAATCTTCAAATCTACAAGGTTCAAGAGCAATGTTTCCCAAAAGCTTTCAAAAACTCAAAATATAAGCTAAGTCTAAAAATATTGTTCAAAACTTTAAAATTCAATAATAAGCTAAAAACACTAAAAGTATTTATAGTTTACAAAAATTGTGCTGGGAAGGACCACTCGACACAGTGAGTTAGGATCACCGATCCACTCAACGATCTACCCTTTGGTATATTCATTTTCATGTTACGTTAGCTTACAACATCTTTGTGTCTTGGATCATTGGGAGACATAGTACTACTTTGCAAAACTGCTCAGGGACACGCAACTACTCTTTTTCCCCGTCGATCTGATTCTTTCCTTCAAGACTCAACTCACATGAACAAAAGGCTAGGATGGGACTTTATGGCGGCGTGCTGAATGGGTTCGGCAATTCTCAGGTCTTCACTTCTTCATTCTTTTAGTTGCCTTTGTTACTTTTTGCTTGATTGTGTCCATATTTCGTTTCCAAGTATATATACCTAAAAATCAAGGTGTTCTGTCTATTTTAGAGACAAAATATGCATTTGAATAAACTAAACCTATCAAAATATATCCCTTAATGAGTCCAAATCGTAGAATCATCATTATCGTTATCCAAGATGATTATGCTAGTCCCATTATCCATGAGGATCCTGCTAATCCTATTACCCAGGAGGGTCCTACTAGTCTCATTATCTCCTGCTAGTATAATTATCCAGGAGGGTTTTGTTAGTTCCACTATCTAAGAGAGTCCTGCTTATCCATTATCTAGAAGAGTCGTGCTATACTAATTCCCATTATCTATAAGGTTCCTGCTATACTAAATCCCCTTGCCCAGGAGGGTCTTGCTTATCCCATTATGTAAGAGCATACTGCTAATCAAAATTTGATTATGCAAGACGGTCCTGCTAAACTAAATCTTCATTATTTAGGAGGATCCTATTAATCTCATTATATAGGAGAACCCTGCAAATCTATATTCCATTATGTAGGAGGATCCCGTTAGTCCCATTATGTAAGAGGATCCTGCCAAACTAATCACCATTTGGAATTACCACAACATTTAGTATTTCTAGCCCAGTTTGCACCAATTTTTTTTTATGAGTAGCATGAATGAGAAATACTTGCACCAGAAAAATGTAAGACACACATGCAATTAGTGTGTCTGTTCTCTAAGAATGAAAGAAGATAGGGTGTTTGTTCCCTAAAATTCCTCTGGGGTACTTGTTGCCCAGTAATGGGAGTGATTTTATTCTTAACAAATAAAAATATTTCCCAATTTTTAATTGAGGAACTTTGAAACTCTTTTTAATCTATCATTTTTTTAATTTTTGTAAAGAAACGATCCAATTTAGTACTTATAAAGATATACAATTTTATTTTGTGAAATCAAGCCATTGTAAGACTTTCTAGGTACCTTTTATAGCAAGAATCAGGTCAAACATAGTTCATATATATATAAAAAAAT